>LR778259.1:35312610-35360273 GCA_902810595.1 Coregonus sp. 'balchen'
GTATTTCCCCAACCAGGACCCTGGAGAGTAGCCCTACACTGCAGTATTCTCCTACCGGGCCCCTGGAGATGTTCACGCAGTAGTCCCCTCCCGGGACCCTTGAAGTAGATACACTGCAGAGGTCTCCTCCAGGACCCGGGAGAGAAGTCTCACTGCAGATGGCTCCTACCAGGACCCTGGAGAGCATCTACACGCAGTAGCTTACCAGGACCGGGAGAGTACACATGCATAGTCCCCAACCATGACCCTGGAGAGTTTTTAACACTGCAATTATTACCCAACCAGGACCCTGGAGAGTAGTCTAAAAATGCAGTATTCCCTCCCAAACCCCTGGAGATGGTCTACCGCAGTTGTCTCCTACCGGGCCCCGGGGGAAGTAGCTACACTGCGTATTTTCCCCTCCCGGGACCCGGGATTAGTCAAAACCTCCCAATGTCTCTTATTAACCCGGGAGAGTGTTCATGCAGTATATCTCCAACCAGGACCCTGGAGAGTAGTTACACTGCAATGCCCCTACCGCCCTTAAGACAGTCTACATGCATATGTTCCTACCAGGACCCGGAGAGTATCTACACGCGTATTTTTTTCCCAAACCAGGACCATGGAGAGTAGTCAAAACTGCAGAGGGGTCCCCCTACCAGGACCCGGGGGGTGTCTACACTGCATTGTCTCCACCAGGACCTTGGAGAGTGCTACATGCAGTATTTTCCCTCCCAAAACCCGGAGAGTGTCACATGCAGTTTTTCCCTCCCAGGCCCCTAATAGTCTCACTGCCGTATGTCCCCTACCAGACCCTGGAGATAGTCTCACTGCAATTTTCCCCTTCGGACCCTGGAGAGTAGCCCTGCATTGCAGATTCTCCTACCAGACCCTTTAAGTAGTTACTGCAAAAATTTTTCTTACCAGGACCCTGGAGAGTAGCTACACTGCATTTGTCCCCTACCAGGCCCCGGGAAGTAGCTACACGCAGCTTCTCCCCCAGACCCTGGAGTAGTCTACACGCAGTATGTCCCCTCCCAGGGACCTGGAAGTAGTCTACACTGCAATGTCCCTACCGGGACCCGGGAAGGCATCTACATGAAGTACCCCCTCCAGGCCCTGGAGAGTAGTCTACACGGCAATTCTCCAACCCGGGCCCCTGGAGAGATCTACACTGCAGTATTTTCCCCCTACCAGACCCGGGAAAGGTTTACACTGGTATGCCCCAAACCAGCCCGGGAGAGTAGTCTACACTGCAGTAGGGTCCCACCGGGGGACCGGAGGTATCTACACTCATAGTCCCCTACCGGGCCCCCTGGAGAGAGTCACCTGCAGTTTCTCCCCGGCCCCTGGAGATATTTCTACACGCAGTATGTCTCCACCAGGACCCTGGAGAGTAGTCTCACGCAGTAGTCTCCTACCGGGACCTGGAGATTATCTTAAAACTGCAGTATTTCTCCTCCAGGCCCCGGTGAGAGTCACACTGCGAGTCTTTTTTGGCCCTGGGAGAGTTACACTGCAGAAATTTTCCCCAACCAAACCCCTGGAGAGTAGTCACACTGCATTTGTCTCCTCCGGGCCCCTGGAGGAGTCTACACTGCTTGTTTCCTACCAGAACCCTGGAGGATACACTGCAGTATGTCCCCTACCGGGACCCTGGGATAGTCTACATAGTTGCTAAAAACCCAGGACCCTGGGAGTATCCCTGCAGATGTCCCTACCGGGACCCGGGAGTGCTACACTGCAGTATGTCCCCACCAGGACCCTTGAGAGTAGACTACATCAGTAATTCTCCTACCAGGCCCTTTTTTAAAAATTCACAGCTATGTTCCTACCAGGCCCCGGAGAGAGTCTACATGCAGTATGTCTCCTCCCAGGACCCTGGAAAGTCCCCAAGCAGTATTTTCCCTACCAGGACCTGGAGAGTAGTCACACGCATATGTCTCCTCCAGGCCCTGGAAGCATCTAACGCATATTCCCACCAGGCCCCTGGAGGTATTTACATGCATTTATGTCCCCCAACCAGGCCCCGGGGAAAGTAGTCTACACCAGTATGTCTCCCCCAGGCCCCGGGAGAGTAGTTACACGCGTATTCCCCAACCCAGGCCCGGGAGAGTAGTCTACACTGCGTATGTTCCTCCCCGGGACCTGGAGATTTTTAACACTGCGTATTCCCCTACCAGGCCCCCGGGGATTACACTGCAGTATTCCCTCCCAGGCCCCTGGGAGTAGTCTCACGCAGTATTCTCCTACCGGACCCTGGAGAGTAGTCTAAACGCATTAGTACCTACCAAAACCCGGAGAGTAGTCACAGCAGTATGTCTCCTCCCAGGACCCGGAGAGTATTACATGCGTATTTCCACCGGACCCTGGAGAGTATTAACTGCAGTTTCTCCTACCAGGACCTGGAAGTAGTCAAAGCAGTATTCTCCTACCGGGCCCCTTTGAGGTAGAATACACTGCAGATGTCTCCTACCAGGCCCCGGGAGGAAGTCTACACGCAGTATGTCCCCTACCGGCCCCTGGGGAGTCTACACGCAGTATTCCCTACCAGGACCCGGAGGATCAAGGTATGTCTCCTACCAGGCCCCGGAGAGATTTAACTGCGTATGTCCCCCCAGGCCCCTGGGAGCAGTCTACACGCATTTATGTCCCTACCGGGACCTGGAGAGAGTCACATGCTATGTCCCCAAAACCAGGACCCTGGAAGTATTCCACTGCAGAGTCCCCTCCAGGACCCTGGAGAGTAGTCTACACTGCAGTATGTCTCCAACCAGGACCCTGGAGAGTAGTCTACATCCCATTTAAATTCCCCCTACCAGGACCCTGGAGATAGTCACACTGCTTAGTCTCCACCAACCCTGGAGATAGTTACCGCGTATTTTCCCCCTCCCAGGGACCCGGAGGAGTCACACGCAGTGTTCCACCAGGCCCGGGAGGTATCACACTAAAGTATGTCTCCCCCAGGACCCTGGAGAGTAGTCTACCGATAGTCTCTACCAGGGACCCTGGAAGTAGTCTACACTGCAATGTCTCTTATTGGACCCTGGAGAGAGTTACAGGCAGTATATCTAAACCAGGACCCTGGAGAGTATCTAAGCAGTATGCTCCTACCAGGGACCGGGAGGAGTTCACTGCAGTATGTATCCTACCAAAAAACCCTGGGGGAAGTTTCACTGCAGATGTCTCCTCCAGGACCGGGAGAGAGTCTACACTGCATTTGTCTCCAAAAACCCCTGGAGAGTAGTCACACGCAGTATGTTCCTCCCAGGACCCGGGAGAGTAGTCTACACGCAATGTCCCTCCCAGGACCCTGGAGGTGCTACCTGAAATTGTTCCACCGGGAGGAGAGCATCTACAGAGTTTTCCCCTACCGGGCCCCTGGAAGTAGTCTACACTGCGATGTCTCCTACCAGGACCTGGGGGAGTATCTACACTGCAGATTCTCCCCCGGGCCCCTGGAGAGTAGTTCACTGCAGATTCCCCTCCCAGGCCTTGGAGAGTAGATACACTGCATATTTTCCCCCTACCGGGACCCGGGAGAGAGTCTACACGCAGTATGTCTCCCCAGGCCCCTGGAGAGTATTAACGCGTATGTCCCCTACCGGACCCGGGAGAGGTCTACATGCAGAGTCTCCTATCGGACCCTGGAGATATCAAATTTGCAGTATTTTCCCCCACCGGACCCTTTAGAGTAGTCTACACTGCAATGTTCCCCAGGACCCGGGAGGTAGTCTACACTGCATAGCTCCTCCCGGGACCCTGGAGAGTAGTCTACACTGCAGTATGTCCCTACCAGGACCCTGGAGAGTAGTCCATGGTATTCCCTCCCCAGGACCCGGAGAGTATTTACACTGCATAGTCCCACCAACCCTGGAAGCAGTTCATGCAGTATGCCCTCCCAGGACCCTGGAGAGTATCTACACTGCAGTATTTTCCCCCAACCGGACCCGGGAGTATCTACAGCAGTAGTCTCCACCGGGCCCCTGGAGAAGTCTACACTGGTATGTCTCAACCCGGGACCCGGAGGAGTCTACACTGTTATGTCCCTCCCGGCCCCGGAGGAGCTAACTGAGTAGTCCCCTCCCAAACCCCTGGAGAGTATCTACCTGCAGTATGTCCCCCTACCAGGACCCTGGAATAGTCTAACTGCAGTTGTCCTCCAGACCCGGGAGAGTATTCACTGCAGTAGTTCCTACCAGGACCCTGGAGGTATTTACCGCAGTATGTTCCTACCAGGCCCCTGGAAGTGCTCATGCGTAGTCTCTTATTAGGACCCTGGGAAGTATCTACATGCATAACTCCAACCGGCCCCGGGAGAGAAGTTAAGAGAGTCTCCTACCAGGACCCGGGGGAAGTAGTCTCCCACTGCAGTTTTTATCCTACCAAAAACCCTGGAGAGTATCTACAGCAGTATGTCTCCTACCGGGACCCTGGGAGTGCTAATGCAGATGTCCCAACCAGGACCTGGAGAGTAGTCTACATGCGTATGTCTCCTCCCAGGCCCCGGGGAGAGTATTCCCAGGGAAAAAAGTTCCCCCAGGCCCTGGAGAGTAGACTAACTGCAGTATGTCCCCTACCGGCCCCTGGAGAGAAGTCTACACTGCAGTAGTCCCCTCCCGGGGCCCGGAGACATCTCATGCGTATTCTCTACCAGGCCCCTGGAGAGTGTTACACTGCGTATGTCTCCAACGGCCCCTGGAGAGTAGTCTCACGCAGTATGACCCAAACCCAGGCCCGGGGTGTCTACACGCTATGTTCCTACCAAAAACCTGGAGAGTGTCTACCTGCAGTATGTCTCCCACCAGGCCCCCGGAGATAGTCTCCACTGCAGATGTCTCTACCAGCACCTGGAGATATTAACTCATTTTAGTTCTATCGGGACCCTGGAGAGTAGTTACACGCGTATTTCCTACCAGGCCCCTGGAGAGTAGTCTACCTGCAGTATGTTCCTCCCGGCCCCGGGAGATGTCCATGCGTATTCCCCTATCAGGACCCGGGAGAGCTACACTACAGTATTTTCCCCATAGGACCCTGGAGGTAGTCTCACGCAGTATTCTCCTACCGGCCCGGAGAGTTTTAAAACTGCGTATGTTCCTCCCCAGGACCCTGGAGAGTAGTCTCATGCATATGTCCCCAACCAGTACCCGGGAGAGTAGTCACACTGCAGTATGCTCCACCAGGCCCCGGGAGAGTAGTTCTTTTGCATATGTCTAAACATCCCCGGAGAGTAGTCACACGCAGTATGTCTCCTACCAGGACCCTGTAGAGTAGTCTACACTGCAGTATGTTCCCCGGGACCCTGGGAGTAGTCTAATTGCAGATGTCTCCAACCAGGCCGGAGAGTAGTCTACATTGAGTATGTCTCCAACCAGGCCCCGGAGAGTAGCTCATGCAGTTGTCTCCTCCCAGGACCCGGGAGTAGTCTACCGCAGTATGTCTCCTACCAACCATGGAATAGTCTACACTCAGTAGTCTCCACCGGCCCCTGGAGATAGTCTAACTGCAGATGTCCCTACGGGGCCTGGAGAGTAGTCTAAACTCATATTCCCCTAAGGCCCCTGGAGAGAGTTAAAACGCAGTTGTTCCTATCAGGACCCGGGGAGAGTAGTCTACACTGCAGAAAATGTTCCCCTATCGGACCCGGAGAGAGTTACCTGCAGTATGTCCCCTAACCAGGCCCCCTGGAGAGTATCACACGTGTATGTCTCCCCCATGCCCCGGGAGTTCTACCGCAGTTGCTCCCCAGGACCCTGGAGATATTTTACACGCGTATGTCCCCCCCCGGGACCCGGAGAGTATTACACTGCGTATGTCCCTCCAGGCCCCCGGAGAGACCCCACCTTGAGTATGCCCCCAACCGGCCCCCGGGAGTGTCTACCGCGTATGTCCCCTACCGGGACCGGGGAAGGATCTACATGCATATGTCTCCACCAGGACCTGGGAGTAGTTACAGCATTTCTCCTCCCAGGCCCCGGGGGAGAGTGTCACATGCAGTATGTCTCCTACCAGGACCCTGGAGAGTAGTCTACATGCAGTAGTTCCCCTACCGGACCCGGAGGTATCCACTGCGTATGTCTCCTCCAGGCCCCTGGGAGTAGTCTACACTCAGTATGTCTTTTTGGGGCCCCTGGGAGTATCTACACTGCATATTCCCAACCAGGGACCCGGGGAATGCTACACTGCAGTATGCTCCTCCCAGGCCCCTGGAGATAGTTACACTGCAGTTGTACCTACCAAAACCCCTGGAAGTAGTTACACGGTATGTTCCTCCCGGGCCCCTGGGGTAGTCTACATGCATATGTCCCCAAACCCAGGACCCTGGAGATAGTCTAAAAAAACGCAGAAAGTCCCCTCCCAGGACCCTGGAGAGAGCTACAGCAGTATGTCTCCACCAGGCCCCGGGAGATATTTTAACTGCATAGTCTCCTCCCGGGCCCTGGAAGCATCTCCCAAGCGTATGTCCCCTACCGGCCCCTGGAGAGAGTTACACTGCATATGTCTCCTACCAGGACCATGGAGAGTATTACACGCAGTATGTTCCTACCAGGACCTGGAGAGATTTACATGCAGAGGGTCCCTCCCGGGACCTTTGGAGAGTTAACTGCAGTATTCTCCACCGGGGACCCTGGAGAGTGTCTACATGCGTATGTCCCCTACCGGACCCGGAGAGTAGTTACACGCAGTTGTCTCCTACCGGGACCCTGGGGGTAGTCTACACTGCAAGGGTCTCCTACGGGACCCTGGGAGTATTTACATGGCAGTATGTCCCCTACCGGCCCCTTTAAAAGGGTAGTTACACGCAGTATGTCCCCTACCAGGCCCCCGGAAGTAGTCTACACTGCATTATGTCTCCTCCCAGGACCCGGGAGAGTATTTACACTGCAGCATGTTCCCCTCCCAGGACCCGGGAGTAGTCTCACTGCAGTTGTCTCCTACCAGGCCCCGGAGTTCTACATGCAGTATGTCTCCACCAGGCCCTGGAGAGCGTTACACTCCCTATGTCCTACCGGGACCCTGGAGAGTATTTAATTTCAGTATGTTCCAACCGGGACCCTGGAAGTATTTACACTCAGATTCTCCTACCAGGCCCCTGGAAGTAGTCTACACGCGTATGTCTCCTACCGGGCCCCGGAGAGAATTCTAACTGCAGTAGTCTCCTTCGGGCCCCTGGAAGTAGTCAAAATGCGTATGTCCTTAGGCCCCGGGGGGAGTAGTCTACCGCAGTTGTCCCCTACCAGGACCCTGGAGAGTAGTCTACACTGCAGTTGTTCCTCCCCAGGACCCTGGAATAGTCTACATGCAGTAGTCTCCAACCATACCCTGGAGTAGTTAACCTGCAATTTCTCCACCAGGCCCGGGAGTGTTACATTGAAAAGTAGTCTCCACCAGTACCCAGGAGAGTAGTCTAACTGGTTGTCCCTACCGGGGACCTGGAGAGAGTCTACACTGCATTAGTCCCCTCCCAGGACCCGGGGGGTAGTCACATTGCAGTTTTCTCCAACGGGCCCCGGGAGAGTAGTCTACATTGCTATGCCCCAACCAGGACCCGGAATATTACACTCGTATGTCTCCTAAAAAACCGGAGAGTATTTACACTGCTATGTTCCTACCAGGCCCCTGGAGAGAGTCTACACTGCAGTTTTCCCCTACCAGGCCCCGGAGAGTAGTCTACAGCATAGTCTCCTACCAGGACCCTGGAGAGTATTCTACACTGCTTGGTCTCCTATCAGGCCCCGGGGAGGAGTCTAACTGCAGTATGTCCCCTATCGGACCCTGGAGGAGTCACACTGCAGTAGGTCTCCTATCGGGGCCCCGGGAAAGGGAGCCCTACACCAGATGTCTCCTCCAGGACCCTGGAGAGAGTCTACATGCTGTAGTCCCTACCAGGACCCGGGAGTATCTACACTGCAGATGCCCCCTACCAGGACCCTGGAGGTGTACACGCAGTATGTCTCCAACCAGGACCCGGGGAGAGTTTTTACACTGCAGATGTCCCTCCCAGGCCCCGGAGAGTAGTCTACAGAGTAGTTCCACCAGGACCCGGAGATTTGTCTAACGCAGTATGTCTCCTCCCAGGACCCGGAGAGTGTTACAGCATTTATTCTCCTCCCCCAGGCCCCTGGAGAGTAGCTACCGCATATGTTCCTAAAACCCCGGGAGTAGTTACACTGCGTATGTCCCTACCGGCCCGGGAGAGTAGTCTACACTGCGTAGCTCCTACCAGGACCCTGGAGATTTAAAACCGCGTATGTCTCCTACCAGGACCCTGGAGAAGTGTTACACTGCGGATGTCCCTACCAGGACCCGGAGAGAGTCTAACTGCAGTAGTTCCTACCAACCCGGGAGAGTGTCACACTGCAGTTTTCTCCTCCAGGACCCGGAGAGTAGTTACACTGCAGTATTTCTCCTACCAGGACCCTGGGGGTAGCTACATGCAGTAGTCTCCTACCAGGACCCTGGAGGTAGTTACACGCAGTATGCTTTTATTGGGACCCTGGAGATTAGTCTACACTGCATATATCCCCCACCAGGACCCTGGAAGTAGCTAACTGCAGTATTTTCCTACCGGCCCCTGGAGAGTAGTTACACGCAGTAGTACCCTACCAAAAACCCGGAGAGTGTCTACACGAAGTATGCCCCCTCCCGGGCCCCTGGAGAGTAGTCTACACTGCAGTATGTCCCAACCGGCCCTGGGGTAGTCTACACTCAGTAGTCTCCTCCGGGGACCCTGGAGAGAGTCCCCACTGCAGATGTCTCCTACCGGGCCTGGAGAGTAGTTACACTGCAGTATGTCCCCTCCCCAGGACCTGGAGAGCGTCTCCCCGCAGTTTGTCTCCTCCAGGACCCTGGAAGAGTCTACACTGCAGATGTCCCTCCGGACCATGGAGAGTACTACACGCGTAGTCTCCTACCAGGCCCCGGGAGATAGTCTACACGCAGTATGTCCCTACCAGGACCTTGGAGAGTGTTTAAAATGCATTTGTTTCCTACCGGGCCCCGGGGAGAGTAGCTCATGAGTATTCTCCACCGGGACCTGGAAGAGTTACACTGCGTTTTCTCCTACCAGACCCTGGAGAGTAGTTACACTGCAATGTCTCCTATCGGCCCGGGAGTAGTCAATTGAAGTATTTTTTACCAGGCCCCTTTAGGGGAGTTACAGCAGATGTCCCCTACCAGGCCCGGGAAATAGTCTCCCGCGTATGTCCCCTACGGGGCCCCTGGAGATGTCTAAAACTGCAGCATTCCCTCCCCAGGACCGGAGAGATTTCTACCCCCCGTTGTCTCCAAACCGGAAACCTGGAATAGTCTACACTGCAGTTGTCTCCACCAGGCCCCTGGAGAGCAGTCTACATGCAGTAGTCCCTACAGCCCCTGGAGAGTAGCACACGCAGACCCAACCAGGCCCCGGGAAGTAGTCTACACTGCATATTTTCCCCTCCGGGACCCTGGAGAGTGTTACACTGCAGATGTCTCCTACCGCCCCGGAGAGTAGTCTAAGCAGTAGGGCCCATCGGCCCCTGGAGGTAGTCTACACTCAGTATGTCTCCTATCAGGCCCCCGGAGAGTAGTCAACCCCTGCAGAGTCTCCTACAGGGCCCCGGGGAAGTATCTACACTCCCTATGTCTCCTACGGGCCCCTGGAGGTAGTCAACTGCCAGTAGTTTCCCCAAAGTACCCGGGAGAGTAGTCTACACTGCAGTATGTCTCCTACCAGGACCCTGGAGAGTAGTTACATTGCAGTATGTCTCCAGCCAGTACCCTGGAGAGTAGTCTACACTGCAGTATGTCTCCTACCAGGACCCTGGAGAGTAGTCACATGCAAGTCTCCTACCAGGACCCTGGAGGTGTCTACATTCCCAGTATGTCCCAAACCCAGACCCGGGGGGAAAATTTAAAAATTGCAGTATGTCCCCAAACCAGACCCGGGAGAGAGCTCATGAGAGTCCCCACAAGAACCCGGGATAGTTACCTGCGTTGTCTCCTACAGGCCTGGAGATTAGTCTACACTGCAGTATGTCTCCTACCAGGACCCTGGAGAGTTGTCTACACTGCAGTATGTCTCCTACCAGGACCCTGGAGAGTAGTCTAACTGCAGTATGTCTCCTATCAGGACCCTGGAGAGTAGTCTACACTGCAGTTGTCTCCATCAGGACCCGGGAGGTATCTACATGCGATGTCCTATCGGACCCGGAGAGTAGCACACTGCAGTATGTCTCCTACCAGGCCCTGGAGAGTAGCTCACTGCTTAGTCTCCCCCCCAGGACCTGGAAAGCTACACTGCTTGCCCCTCCCGGGACCCGGGAGTAGTCTACCTGCGGATTTCTCCAACCAGGACCCGGGAAGTAGTTAAACTGCAGTATGTCCCCCCAGGCCCTGGAGAGTGTCACACTGCAGTATGTCTCCTCCAGGACCTTGGGAGTAGTCAATGCAGTAGTCTCCTCCCAGACCCGGGAGAGTAGTCACACCAGTAGTCCCCTACCAGGCCCTGGGGGGTATTACCTGCAGTATGTCTCCTACCGGACCCTGGGGGGAGTAGTCTACACTGCAGTATGCCCCTACCAGGACCCGGAAGTAGTCTACATTGCAGTAGTCTCCCCCAAACCCCTTTGAGTATTTACATGCATATGTCCCTACCAGGACCCTGGGAGTAGTTACCTGCTAGTCCCCTACCAGGACCCTGGAATTCTACACTGCAGCATGTCTCCAACGGGACCCGGAGAGTAGTCTCCCGCAGTAGTCCCCTACCGGACCCTGGGAGTAGTTACACTGGTAGTCCCTACCGGGACCCGGAGAGCAGTCTACCAAATGCAGATGCCCCTACCAGGGCCCCGGAGAGTATCTACCGCAGATGTCTCCAACCGGGACCTGGAGGTTTCTACACTGAGATGTCTCCTCCAGGCCCCTGGAGAGTACACACTGCGAAAGTCTCAACCGGACCCTGGAGAGTGTCTAAGCAGTAGCTCCTACCGGCCCCTGGAGAGTAGCTACACTGCAGATGTCTCCTACCAGGCCCCGGGGAGGATCTCACTGAATTGTCCCCACGGACCCTGGGAAGTAGTTACACTGCATATGTTCCTACCAGGACCCTGGAGAGTAGTCACACTGCATATGACCCTCCCAAACCCCCTGGAAAAGTCTACACTGCAGTATGTCTCCTACCAGGACCCTGGAGAGTAGTCTACACTGCAGTTTCCCCAAAAGGGCCCCGGGAGATAGTCTACACTGCAGTATGTCCCACCGGGACCCGGAATGTCTACACTGCAGAGTCCCCTCCCCAGGACCCTGGAGAGTAGACCATCAGTATGTCTCCTCCCAGGACCGGAAGAAGTCTACCACTGCAGTATGTCCCCTACCGGGACCCTGGAGGCTTACATGCAGAGTTCCTACCAGGGACCCTGGAGATGTCTACACTGCAGTATGTCTCCAACCAGACCTGGAGGTAGTTACACGCGAGGGACCAAACCAGGACCTGGGAGTAGTTACACTGCAGTATGTCTCCTACCGAACCTGGAGAGTAGTCTACATGCAGATGCCCCCACCAGGACCGGGAAAAAATAGTCTCATGCATTGGGTCTCCTACCAGGGCCTGGAGAGTTTTACACTCAGATGTTCCTATCGGGCCCCCTGGAGAGAGTCTACCTGCGTTGTCTCCTACCAGACCCGGAGGTTTTTAACACTGCAGTAGCTCCTACCAGGCCCCTGGAGGAGTCTACATGCGTACTCTACCAGGCCCTGGAGAGTAGTCAACCAAGTCTCCTATAGGCCCCTGGAGATTAGTCAACTGCAGTATGTCCCAAAACCAGGACCCTGGAGAGTAGTCTACACTGCAGTATGTCTCCTACCAGGACCGGGGAAAAGGTTTCACTGCTTTTAGTCTCCAACCAGTCCCCCTGGAAGAGTCACACTGCTAGTCCCCTACCAGGACCCTGGAGATATCAATTGCAGAAAATTTTCCCCCAACCAGGACCCGGAGAGTGTCTACACTGCAGTATTTTACCGGACCCTGGAGGTAGTCCCCCCTGCATATGTCCCCTCCCGGGCCCCTGGAAGAGTTAATTGCGTATTCCCAACCAGGACCGGAAGTAGTTACATTGCAGTATGTTCCAACCAGGACCCTGGAGAGTGTTTTAACGCAGATTTCTTCCCAAACCCGGGAGAGTGTCTCCCTGCAGTATTCTCCTACCAGGACCTGGAGGTAGTTACAATCCCCGTATGTCCCTACCGGCCCTGGAAGTATTACATGCAGTATGTTCCTACCAGGACCCTGGAGAGTAGCACCGCAGTTGTCCCCAACCGGACCCTGGAGAGGTCTACACTGCAGTATTCTCCACCGGGCCCCTGGAGAGTAGTCTAATGCGTATGTTCCTACCAAGACCGGAGGTAGTTACATGCAGTTTCTCCTACCGGCCCCCGGAGAGTAGTCACACTGCAGTATGTCCCCAAACCGGGACCCGGGAAAGTAGTCCACGGGTTTATGTCTCCTACGGGCCCCTGGAGAGAGTCACACGCAGTATGTCTCCAACCAGGACCCTGGAGAGTAGTCTACACTGCAGTAGTCCCAACCCCGGACCCGGAGAGTAGTCTACACTCAGTAGTTCCTTCAGGACCCTGGAGGTAGTCTACATGCGTATGCTCCCCAGGACCCTGGGGGAGTGTCTACACGGCAGATGTTTCCTATCAGGACCCGGGAGAGTAGTCTAACTGCAGTATTTTCCTACCAGGCCCCTGGGAGGGGTAGTCTAAAACTGCAGTATGTCTCCAACCGCCCGGGAGAGTGTCTACCGAGATGTCCCAACCAGGCCCCGGGAGAGTAGCTAATGCGTATGTCCCACCAGACCCGGGAGAGTAGTTACACTGCAGATCTCCTACCGGGACCTGGAGAGTAGTCTACACGCAGTATCCCCCCTACCAGGCCCCTGGAGAGTATCTCATGCAGTTTTTGCCTCCTACCGGACCCGGGAGAGTAGTCTACACTGCATTTGGTCTCCTACCAGACCCTGGAGAGTAGTCTAAAATGCAATTTCCACCAGGACCCTGGAGATAGTCTACACTGCATTGTCTCTACCAGGACCCGGGGAGAGTAGCTAAAAAGAGTATGTCCCTCCAGGCCCCTGGACAGTAGTTAACTCATATGTCTCCAACCAGGCCCCGGAGATAGTCTCACTGCAGTTTCCCTAAAAGGGCCCCGGAAGTAGTTACACTGCGTAGTTCCTATCGGGCCCCTGGGGAGGCACACTGCGTTGTTCCAATAGGACCCGGAGGTAGTCTACACTGAATTTAGTCTCCAACCAGGCCCCGGAAGTAGTCTACACGCGTTGCCCCTACCAGGACCCTGGAGAGCGTCACATGAATGTCTCCTACCGGACCCGGAGAGTAGTCTCACGCAGATGTCTCCAACCAGGACCCTGGAAGTAGTTGCACTGCAATGTCTCCTACCAGGACCCTGGAGAATTCCCCACTCAGTATGCCCCTATCAGGCCCCGGAGAGATTAACGGCAGTATGTCCCAAGGCCCCCGGGAGAGTGTCTACCGGCAGTGTGTTTCCCCGGCCCCTGGAGAGTAGTCAAACCTAGTATGTCTCCTACCAGACCCTGGGAGATTTACACTGCAGAGTTCCACCAGGCCCGGGGGGGAGAGAGTTAATGCATTTGTCTCCTACCAGGCCCGGGGGAGTAGTCTAACTGCAGTATGTCCCCCAACCAGGACCGTATTTAGTGGGGATTCTTTACACAGCGGGGAAAGATGGGGGACTAAAAAACGGTTTGACCCAGGCATGGGAGGGGGTGAATGGCTAAAAACGGTTCTGGGGGGACCGTGTCCCCTTTTTGAGGTATTAAGGAGCCTTATTAAAAAAAAAAAGTTATCTGCATTATAAAAAAAACATATTTAAAATAGGGGATTTTTTTCACGAAAGAAATATTGGTAGGCTAAGTCAAAATACTAAGAAAGGAGGGGACTGGAAAAATAAATTTTTCCCTTAAAGAGTTGATTAAAAGGAAACCTCATGAGAGAAAAGGTAAAAACTTTTCACAAAAAAAACTGAAATGTTTAAAAAAAAAAAAAACCAATTTCTCCTAAAAGCAAGTTGATTTAGGAGTTTATTTTATTGTGATGAATGGCTAGATTGTCTGAGAAACCAGGGGAAAAAAAAAACCCCCAAACCCAAAAAAGGTTTGGGTTCCCGCTTGAAGATAATGTTCCTTTTTTTGTTAATGAAATTTGCTTTTATAACGGTACTGGGGCGCGTTTGTCTGTACAGTGATAAATCAGGCTGGTGGAGTTGACGTGTAACGTGAAAACAACGCCAGGAGAAACAGCACGGCTTTGGAATTTTTTAAACAAAAGGCCTTTTCCCCCCTGAAGCAAGCACATTGCTTTTTTGACTATTTTTTTGGGCGTGGCAGAGGGATGAGAAATTAAAAAAATGTCAGTCTTTGTTTCTGTGTTTGAAAACCCGCTTTTTTGAATTGGGGTGAATTGGGGCTTCAAAAAAAAAATTCCCAAAAAAAAAAAACCCAAATAGGAGATTAAAAGGGAAAAAGAAATGGTTTTTTTTTAATAACCCCTTTTTTCCCCCCAAAAAAAAACCCCCCGGGGACCCTTCACTCGTCCTATCTTCCCCCCTTCTTCTTTTCCTTCTCCTCTCTCTTCTCTCTCCCCTATTCTCTCCTTTTTCCCCTCTCCCTTTCCCTTGTGTCTTCTTGTCTCTCTTTTCATTTTGGTTTAGGGGGAAAAAAAACATCAAAATAGGATTTTGTATTGTGTTATAATGCCAGTTGGGGGAAAAAATCATTTTGTTTGCTCAGCAGGGGGCTGGAATCTATAAAGCAACTGTGATTGAAACTGACAAGAGCCAAATAGACCAAAGCACGCGCTGCGTTGGTACACTTACTTTAAGCCGTCGCAAAACTGTATGCCAAACTGTAAAGTGGTTTAAAAGTAATAATTCGGCTGCTTTAAGCTTCAAGCATTCTGGTTTCTAACAGTGCAGTGACTAACGAAACAACTCAAATGAGATCTGCTTGCTGAAATTGAGGTTATACTGAGCCTAATGATTGGCTATAGAGGCCACGTCATGGATGGTTGCATCTGTTAACAGCTTCAGATTCAACTTCTATTTCTCATTTAATGGGGTCCTAGTCAGTGGAATTGGCTTGTTCACACTAAGTGTAGTGGGGACGTAATTTAATAAGAGCGATGAAACATTGTGTTGCCATGATGATGAGGGTGGTGCACTCAATCAGAGACAGGTCATGATTCAATCTGGTACTAAAGAATAACAACATTAACCACGAAAGTGAAATATAGATTCAATCAATTATTAAAATAAAAAAATGTACAAGTGCATTTTTAATGTGGCCACCGATAATCACTCAAACATGAATTAACCTCACAGAGAATAGGGATGCTATATTTGAATGAGAATAATGACTTGCCTTTGTACAGAATAATAACGTACAGCCCTTACTGCAGTGCTCTGTGGAGAGAGAAGGCTCTGAGACAGTTGAGTCTGGGCTAGGAGCTGTGCATAAATGGCATCCTATTCTATATATGCAGTGGGGGGAGAACAAGTATTTGATACACTGCGATTTTGCAGGTTTTCCTACTTACAAAGCACGTAGAGGTCTGTAATTTTTATCATAGGTACACTTCAACTGTGAGAGACGGAATCTAAAACAAAAATCACAGAAAATCACATTTATTTGCATTTTGTTGCATGACATAAGTATTTGATCACCTACCAACCAGTAAGAATTCCGGCTCTCACAGACCTGTTTGTTTTTCTTTAAGAAGCCCTCCTGTTCTCCAGCTCATTACCTGTATTAACTGCATCTGTTTGAACTCGTTACCTGTATAAAAGATACCTGTCCACACACTCAATCAAACAGAATCCAACCTCTCCACAATGGCCAAGACCAGAGAGCTGTGTAAGGACATCAGTGATACAATTGTAGACCTGCACAAGGCTGGGATGGGCTACAGGACAATAGGCAAGCAGCTTGGTGAGAAGGGAACAACTGTTGGCGCAATTATTAGAAAATGGAAGAAGTTCAAGATGACGGTCAATCACCCTCGGTCTGGGGCTCCAATGCAAGATCTCACCTTGTGGCGCATCAATGATCATGAGGAAGGTGAGGGATCAGCCCAGAACTACACGGCAGGACCTGGTCAATGACCTGAAGCGAGCTGGGACCACAGTCTTAAAGAAAACCATTAATAACACACTACACCGTCATGGATTAAAATCCAGCAGCGCACGCAAGGTCTCCCTGCTCAAGCCAGCGCATGTCCAGGCCCGTCTGAAGTTTGCCAATGACCATCTGGATGATCCAGAGGAGGAATGGGAGAAGGTAATGTGGTCTGATGAGACAAAAATAGAGCTTTTTGGTCTAAACTCCACTCGCCGTGTTTGGAGGAAGAAGAAGGATGAGTACAACCCCAAGAACACCATCCCAACCGTGAAGCATGGAGGTGGAAACATCATTCTTTGGGGATGCTTTTCTGCAAAGGGGACAGGACGACTGCACCGTATTGAGGGGAGGATGGATGGGGCCATGTATCGCGAGATCTTGGCCAACAACCTCCTTCCCTCAGTAAGAGCATTGAAGATGGGTCGTGGCTTGGTCTTCCAGCATGACAACGACCCGAAACACACAGCCAGGGCAACTAAGGAGTGGCTCCGTAAGAAGCATCTCAAGGTCCTGGAGTGGCCTAGCCAGTCTCCAGACCTGAACCCAATAGAACATCTTTGGAGGGAGTTGAAAGTCCGTATTGCCCAGCGACAGCCCCGAAACCTGAAGGATCTGGAGAAGGTCTGTATGGAGGAGTGGGCCAAAATCCCTGCTGCAGTGTGTGCAAACCTGGTCAAGACCTACAGGAAACATATGATCTCTGTAATTGCAAACAAAGGTTTCTGTACCAAATATTAAGTTCTGCTTAAATTACTTAAAAATCATACAATGTGATTTTCTGGATTTTTGTTTTAGATTCCGTCTCTCACAGTTGAAGTGTACCTATGATAAATATTACAGACCTCTACATGCTTTGTAAGTAGGGAAACCTGCAAAACCGTCACTGTATCAAATACTTGTTCTCCCCACTGTATATATGGAATAGGATGCCATTTATACACAGTCCTAGCGAGAGAGAGAGAGAGAGAGAGAGAGAGAGAGAGAGAGAGAGAGAGAGAGCGAGAGAGAGAGAGAGAGAGAGATTACTTTCTAATCTCCTGCCATCTGTATGACCATGTAAGAGACACATACTGTATGTCCCTCAGATTACACAGACCCACAAATAATTCAAACTCAAATATATACACTACCAGTCAAAAGTTTGGACACACCTACTCATTCAAGGTTTTTCATTTCTTTTTACTATTTTCTACATTGTAGAATAATAGTGAAGACATCAAAAACTATGAAAGTAAACCATATGGAATCATGTAGTAACCAAAAAAGTGTTAAACAAATCAAAATATATTTTATATTTAAGATTCTTCAAATAGCCACCCTTTGCCTTGATGACAGCTTTGCACACTCTTGGCATTCTCTCAACTACCTTCATGAGGTAGTCACCTGGAATGCATTTCAATTAACAGGTGTGCCTTCTTAAAAGTTAAATTGTGGAATTGCTTTACACCTTAATGCGTTTGAGCCAATCAGTTGTGTTGTGACAAGGTAGTGGGGGTATACAGAAGATAGCCCAATTTGGTAAAATACCAAATATATATTATGGCAAGACCAGCTCAAATAAGCAAAGAGAAATGACAGTCCATCATTACTTTAAGATATGAAGGTCAGTCAATCCGGAAGATTTCAAGAACTTTAAACATTTCTTCAAGTGCAGTCACAAAAACCATCAAGCGCTATGATGAAACTGGTCTCACGAGGACTGCCACAGGAAAGGAAGACCCAGAGTTACCTCTGCTGCAGAGGAGAAGAGTTACCAGCCTCAGAAATTGCAGCCCAAATAAATGCTTCACAGAGTTCAAGTAACAGACACATCTCAACATCAACTGTTCAGAGGAGACCTCATGAATCATGCCTTCATGGTCGAATTGCTCCTAAGAAACCACTACTAAAGGACACCAATAATAAGAAGAGACTTGCTTGGGCCAAGAAACACGAGCAATGGACATTAGACTGGTAGAAATCTGTCCTCCAAATTTGAGATTTTTGGTTCCAACCGCCGTGTCTTTGTAAGACGCAGAGTAGGTGAACGGATGATCTCCGCAAGTGTGGTTCCCACCGTGAAGCATGGAGGAGGAGGTGTGGGGGTGCTTTGCTGGTGACACTGTCGGTGATCTATTAAGAATTCAAGGCACACTTAACCAGCATGGCTACCACAGTATTCTTTCAGTGATACGCCATCCCATCTGGTTTGCGCTTAGTGGGACTATCATTTGTTTTTCAACAGAACAATGACCCAACACACCTCCAGGCTGTGGAAGGGCTATTTGACCAAGAAGGAGAGTGATGGAGTGCTGCATCAGATCCCCTGACCTCCATAATCACCCGACCTCAACCCAATTGAGATGGTTTGGTATGAGTTGGACCACAGAGTGTAGAAAAGAGCCAACAAGTGCTCAGCATATGTGGGAACTCCTTCAAGACTGTTGGAAAAGCATTCCAGGTGAAGCTGATTGAGAGAATGTCAAGAGTGTGCAAAGCTGTCATCAAGGCAAAGGGTGGCTATTTTGAAGAATCTAAAATAAATGTTGATTTGTTTAACACTTTTGTGGTTACTACATGATTCCATATGTGTTATTTCATTGTATAGTATGTAACATAGTAAAAATAAAGAGAAGTCCTTGAATGAGTAGTTGTGTCCAAACTTTTTACAGGTACTGTATATCGATTCGCTCTCTTTAAATATACAGTGCCTTCAGAAAGTATTCATGCCCCTTAACTTATTCCACATTTTCTTGTGTTACAGACTGAATTGAAAAGTGATTAAATAAATAAAAAATTCTCAGCCATCTACACACAATACCCCATAATGACAAAGTGCAAACATGTTTTTTAAGTGAGTGTTTTTTAAGTAAGTGGCTATGCCTTATAAAATTGCTTTGCTTTTGTTTAACCTAACGTTGCCAGTATAGACAGCCATCTAACGTTAACTGCATAGGTAACTAGGTAGCTAACAGTACTTTGTTGAGTAGGCTTCCTCAGTTATTCAAAGTAGCTGACTAGTTAACTAACAGTGAAGCTCAGGGCCATACATACCTACCTGTCTGTTTTTTCTTCTTTGAAAGCAATCTCTGTTTTTGCTTTTGTTTATTTTGTGTATAATTTATAAGTCACTCTGGATAAGAGCGTCTGCTAAATGACTTAAATGTAAATGTTGTGTTTTTTGAAATGATTGCAAATTTATTGAAAATTAAAATACATAAATATCTAATTTACATAACTATTCACACACCTGAGTCAATACATGTTAGAATCACATTTGGCAGTGATTACCGCTGTGAGTCTTCCTGGGAAAGTCTCTAAGAGCTTTGCACACCTGGATTCTGCAATATTTACCCGTTATTCTTTTCAAAATTCTTCAAGCTCTGTCAAGTTGGTTGTTGATCATTGCTAGACAACCATTTTCAGGTCTTGCCATAGATTTTTTTAACAGATTTAAGTCAAAACTGTAACTCGGCCACTCAGGAACATTCACTGTCTTCTTGGTAAGAAACTCCAGTGTATAATTGGCCTTGTGTTTTAGGTTATTGTCCTGCTGAAAGGTGAATTCATCTCCCAATGTCTGGTGGAAAGCAGAACCATGCTTTCCTCTAGGATTATGCCTGAGCTTAACTCCATTCCGTTTATTTTTTATCCTAAAAAACTCTGCAGTCCTTAACGATTACAAGCATTGGGTTGGGTGTTCTACTAAGCTATATGGAATTGTTTTAAGGTCATACCAAGGATCATCTTGCTATTTCATTTAGAATTTTAAGACCCCTTGAAGTCTAAAAAGTATTTGCTGCAAAGAAATGTTGGCCTTACTACTATTAGCCCATACAAATGCATAAATAATAATTATAATAATTATAATAATAACAATAATTATTATTATAATGCATGACTAACAGATAGTCAATTTAAAAAAAATCTAAAGGAAGTTTGTTCTGAGGTATAAGAAATAACAGGAAACATGTTTTTTTTTTGTTTTTTTACATGTCTTAAACCCCTACTTTTTGTCACTAGACAGTCTCCATATACTGTACTTCCATTCATGTTTTATTCAACTGCTAAAGGAGTCTCACTTTTCCACAGAGGGGTCATATTAGTGTGTAGCCCCAAACTGTTCAGACGCTACAGACAGGAAGCTGGCAGATCGGCTGTACCGACTTCAGACGAGTCCCAAGACGCTTCTGGGGGCCATGAAAATGGAGATCACCATCGGGTTTGTGAGAGTCTCATCTCTCCGTAGATGGGTCATAATAGTTTTGTAGGCAAACCGTTCGGACGCTAAAGCCGATTTTGTGAGAAGACCAACTTTCAGGATGTCTCATGGTCTCTGGGTCGTAGAGCAAAACGGAGAACATGTTTGTGAGAGTCTCTTCTTTCCATAGACCCCACTTTCCATAGGTCATAATAGTTTGTAGTCCAAACCGTTTGGACGTTACAAACGATTTTGTGAGAAGACCGATTTTCTGACAAACACCGCTCTAGCTCTGTCACCATCCACCGCAGATGCAGAAGTGCGACATCGACGGATGTGGTGGATTGAGACACATCCAATGCAAAAAAAATAGATACAGTGCCTTCGGAAAGTATTCAGACCCCCTTGAGTTTTTCAACATTTTGTTACGTTACGGCCTTATTCTAAAATTGATTAAAATATATATATATATATATCCTCAGTAATCTACACACAATACGCCATAATGACTAAGCAAAAACAGGTGTTTTGAATCTTTTGCAAATGTATAAAAAATTAAAAACAGAAATACTCTATTTACATAAGTAAAAAAAAAATGTTGCTATGAGACTCGAAATTGAGCTCAAGTGTATCCTGTTTCCATTGATCATCTTTGAGCTGTTTCTACAACTTGATTGGAGTCCACCTGTGGTACATTTAATTGACTGGACATGATTTGTAAAGGCACACCTGTCTATATAAGGTCCCACGGTTGATAGTGCATGTCAGAGCAGAAACCAAGCCATGAGGTCGAAGGAATAGTCTGTAGAGCTCAGAGACAGGATTGTGTCGAGGCACAGATCTGGGGAAGGGTACCAAAACATTTCTGTAGCATTGAAGGTCCCCAAGAACACAGTGGCCTCCATCACTCTTAAATGGAAGAAGTTTGGAGGGGGAGCAATCGGGGGAGAAGGGCCTTGGTCAGGGAGGTGACGAAGAACCAGATGGTCACTCTGACAGAGCTCTAGAGTTCCTCTGTGGAGAAGGGAGAACTTTCCAGAAGGACAACCATCTCTGCAGCACTCCACCAATTAGGCCTTTATGGGAGAGTGGCCAGACGGAAGCCACTCCTCAGTAAAAGGCACATGACAGCCCGCTTGGAGTTTGCCAAAAGGCACCTAAAGACTCTCTGACCATGAGAAACAAGATTCTCTGGTCTGATGAAACGAATATTGACCTGAATGCCAAAGAGTTTAAGGGGTTGAATACATCTTTACATTTTTAACTAATTTGTAAAAAAGTTGATAAACATAATTCCACCTTGACATTATGGGTTGTTGTGTGTAGGCCAGTGGGAAAATAAATTGAAGTCAAGGGGTCTGAATACTTTCCGAAGGCACTGTAAGTCATCTGAGGAATTCATTTCAGTCTCTGAATTGTTTAATCAAACTTTTTGGGATATCAGGGTATAAAAACTAAAATCTGTCTCCTGAACTAGCCTAGCGCGCACGTGTGCCAGCTGGGCCCGAGCTAACTTCCCCCCGTTTTCCCTTAGTATCTGGCTAGCTGAACTATGCTAGTTTTCGTAATCATTGCCAAACTTGATAAATACTGCACCCTCAACATCAAAACTCATTTGCTAGTTATACAATGATGTAACTAAGAAATTCACATGAAAGAAACTTGAAAATTGATCTATTGTTTTTGTAGAATAGTCATGAGTCATGACTGGTTCGAGATATTTGCCGTAAGACGACGGTGGCGAAGGACATCATTGCTACTTTACGTTGACCCAAGTTCAGTGTTGAGATCCACCGGTGTCATTGGCGTAGGGTTAGCTGTACATTTCTGACTGGTCTTGGAACTTTTACATTGGGCAGCCTTTCCCCGCTTGGCTCGACAGGATTTCTTTCCCTTCCTTGCCTCTTTTAAGCTCACCCTTTCCCAGTCCCCTCTCACTCACAAGATAGGCAATATGCTTGACTTCATATTTACTAGAGGCTGTTCTCCTACTAATCTCACTGCAACCTCCAGATCTCTGATCAATACTTTGTTTCCTTTTCTGTCTCCCTTTCCTCCAACCCTAACACACTCAGCCGATCACCCAAGATGGTCATGGCACCGTCGAAAATGCGTATATATGATGAGGAGAGAGAGAACTAGAAAAAAAAATACAGAGAGACAAAAAATGAAGATAGAGAGAGAGGCGATAGAGAGATAGCAGGAGAAGATCGAGAGGGCTAGTATAGAGGAGCGATGAGGCTGTAAAGAGAGAGAGAGCGAGGACGGTAGATAGAAACCCACTAGAGCAGAAAACAACACAGATCGATGAGTCTCCACACCACCACCAATCCTCTCTCTCTTCTCTCTCTCCTCTCTATCTCTTATGTGTGGAGTGCTGAACGTTAGATGGAATCTTTTCACATCTCCTTCACAGAGTTCTGAGCTTCTTTACACACTCATCAGTACCAAAAGTTTCACCTGACCTCACATACTCTCAACGAGATGTTAATATGCTTCCCTGTTTGAGGATTTATGTTGCAACACCTACGGAAGTAGTAGACGTTACGTAAAGAGATTATATTTTACCCTGGGGTTATAGAGCTGGCCCGTTCCCATTTCAAACTGTATTTAAGTCTTGTTGATGAATCACAAGCTTTAAATGCTGTGTGGTTAGAACACTAATCACTTAATAAAGGAGGAGGAAGTGGGAGAAAACAAAAAGGAAAAGAAAAAAGAGAAAAAAGGGGCAAAGAGAGTAGAGAGAGGAGGAGGAGATGAGGCAGAGTAGATAGGGATATAATATATAGATAGGAGGATAGATAAGCAGATATATATCTATTATCTTATAGCTCTGGTATATATATCTATATATGATATAGGCTCTCTCTCTCTATCCCTGCTTCCCCCATCTCTCTCTCTCTCTCTCTCTCTCGTCTCTCTCTCTCCCTGTCTCTTCCCCACCCAATTCTCTTCTCTCTCTGTTCTCTTCTCTCTCTCTCTCTTCCATGCCTCCCCCTCTCCCACTCTTTCCTTCCTTGCCTCCCCCTCTCCCTGCCTCTCTCCCTCCTTCCTTTCTCTCTCTCTCTCTCCCTCCCTCTCTATCTCCCACCCTCCCTGCCTCTCTCTCTCTTGCGTCTCTCTCTCTCTCCCTGCCTCCCTCTCTCTTTTTTTTATTTTTTTAATGACTAAACAAAGTGATGCTCCTGGGTTGCATTTCATTACCCTGTATAATGCCTCAGCTGTTTGATCAATGGAAAATTGTCTTATGAGTGTGTGTGCGCACGCGCTTGTGTGTGTGTGGTTGTGTGTGTGTGGTTGTGTGTGCATGGTTGTGTGTGCGTGGTTGTGCGTGTGTGGTTGTGCGTGTGTGGCCATCAGTTGCTAGAGATGTTGGTAAAAATGACAATGGATCAGTTGTATAATTATATCAGTCTGCTCAGATGTTTACAGTACTAGACTCCATATATAGCATAGTAATTAATTACTTGTTGAAGTTATTTCAATATGGAATGGAAACACACAGGAATGAGAGCAAATAACCCTAATACCCTATAGTAATAACCCTATGTAGATTTCACCACAAAGTTGACCTTAATTTGTGTTCACTAAACATCTGAGGGGATTTGATGTCAGATTTGTTCCAGACCCTCCTCCTTGATATGCAGGTCTTAATTGGTTTTTAATATCTAGGTGCAGTGGTTCTCCTCTGAGTATTTCCTCTAATTGGTTTTTAATATCTAGGTGCAGTGGTTCTCCTCCGAGTAATTCCTCTAATTGGTTTTTAATATCTAGGTGCAGTGGTTCTCCTCCGAGTAATTCCTCTAATTGGTTTTTAATATCTAGGTGCAGTGGTTTTCCTCCGAGTAATTCCTATAATTGGTTTTTAATATCTAGGTGCAGTGGTTCTCCTCCGAGTAATTCCTCTAATTGGTTTTTAATATCTAGGTGCAGTGGTTTTCCTCCGAGTAATTCCTCTAATTGGTTTTTAATATCTAGGTGCAGTGGTTCTCCTCCGAGTAATTCCTCTAATTGGTTTTTAATATCTAGGTGCAGTGGTTCTCCTCCGAGTAATTCCTTTAATTGGTTTTTAATATCTAGGTGCAGTGGTTCTCCTCCGAGTAATTCCTCTAATTGGTTTTTAATATCTAGGTGCAGTGGTTCTCCTCCGAGTAATTCCTCTAATTGGTTTTTAATATCTAGGTGCAGTGGTTCTCCTCCGAGTAATTCCTCTAATTGGTTTTTAATATCTAGGTGCAGTGGTTCTCCTCCGAGTAATTCCTTTAATTGGTTTTTTAATATCTAGGTGCAGTGGTTCTCCTCCGAGTAATTCCTCTAATTGGTTTTTAATATCTAGGTGCAGTGGTTCTCCTCCGAGTAATTCCTCTAATTGGTTTTTAATATCTAGGTGCAGTGGTTCTCCTCCGAGTAATTCCTCTAATTGGTTTACATTAGTCAGTCCTCTCTTCTCATCATTCATAGTGAAACGGAGAAATCACTACTGGGCTTTACATTCAGAGGAGAGGACAGACAGAGTGGAGAGGAGAGAGAGAGAGGTGGGGGTGGGAGGAGGAGAGAGAGAGGGTGGGTGGAGGATGAGGGGAGAGGGTGAGTGAGGAGAGGGAGAGGGTGGGTGGAGGAAGAGAGACGAGGGTGGAGTGGAGGAGAGAGAGAGGGTGGGTGGGAGGAGAGGAGGAGAAAGGGGTGGGGGGGTGGAGGGGAGAGAGGGTGGGTGGAGGAGGGGAGAGAGGGTGGGTGGAGGAGAGGAGAGAGGGTGGATGGAGGAGAGGAGAGAGAGGGTGAGTGGAGGAGGAGGAGAGAGAGGGTGGGTGGAGGTGAGGGAGAGAGGGTGGGTGGAGGAGAGGAGAGAGGGTGGGTGGAGGGAGAGGAGAAGAGGGTGAGTGGAGGAGGAGGAGAGGAGGGTGGGTGGAGGTGAGGAGAGACAGGGTGGGGTGGGTGGAGGAGAGGAGAGGTCGAGAGGGTGGGTGGAGGAGAGGAGAGAGGGTGGGTGGGAGGAGAGAGAGACAGGGTGGGTGGAGGAGAGGAGAGACAGGGTGGGTGGAGGAGAGGAGAGAGGGCGGGTGGGGAGGGGAGGAGAGAGACAGGGTGGGTGGGAGGAGGAGGAGAGAGGGGTGGGTGGAGGAGAGGAGAGGTAGTGAGAGGGTGGGTGGAGGAGAGGAGACAGGGTGGGTGCGAGGAGAGGAGAGAGGGTGGGTGGGAGGACGAGGGGAGAGGGTGGAGTGGAGGAGAGAGAGAGAGGGGTGGGTGGAGGAGAGAGAGAGGGTGGGTGGAGGTGAGGAGAGACAAGGGGGGTGGGTGGAGGAGAGGACGAGGTACGAGAGGGTGTGTGGAGGAGAGGAGAGAGGGGTGGGTGGAGGAGACGGGAGAGGGTGGGTGGAGGTCGAGGAGGACATGGTGGGTGGGTGGGTGGCGGAGAGGAAGAGGTCGAGAGGGTGGGCGGGTGAGGAGAGACAGGGTGGGTGGGTGGGGTGGAGGGAGAGGAGAGGCGAGGGGTGGGTGGAGGAGAGGAGATGAAGGGTGGGTGGAGGGCGAGGAGACGGGTGGGGGAGGAGAGGAGACAGGGTGGGTGGAGGATGAGGAGAGAGGGTGCGGTGGTTGGAGGAGAGAGGGTGGGGAGGAGAGAGAGGGACAGGTGGGTGGATGGAGAGGAGAGAGGGTGGGTGGAGGGAGGAGAGGGTAGAGAGGGTGTGTTGGAGGAGAGGAGGCCGGGGGTGGGGTGGGAGGAGGGAGAGAGGGTGGGTGGAGGGTGAGGAGAGAGGGGTGGGATGGAGGTGAGGAGAGACAGGGTTGGGTGGGTGGAGGAGCGGAGGAGGTAGAGAGGGGTTGTGTTGGAGGAGAGCGAGAGAGGGTGGGTGGAGGAGGAGAGAGGGTGGGTGGAGGAGAGGAGAGAGGGTGGGTGGAGGAGAGAGAGACAGGGTGGGTGGAGGAGAGGAGAGAGGGTGGGTGGAGGAGAGAGAGACAGGGGTGGGTGGAGGAGAGGAGAGAGGGTGGGTGGAGGAGAGGAGACAGACAGACAGACAGACAGACAGACAGACAGGCAGGGGGGTGGGTGGGTGGAGGAGAGGGGAGAGGGTGGGTGGCTAACATGACCAGAGGAACTGATGATTCACTACCCCTTCTCCATTATAACAGTTACAACGTTCAAGCGTCATTTAAAGTCGGAGTGAGTTTCTTAAATAATTTTTTTTAATAAACGTGTGCTCCCTCCCTAGGGGTGCGCCCCACAGTTTTGGAACCACTGACCTAGATAATCCACAGCATCGCTGGCCATTCCTATTAATTATTCACACTGCCTTTAACATTTTACTGCAGTGGGCTAAATCAGGGTCACACAGAGTGTTTCTTGGTAGTCTTCAACAAATCTACTTTGAAAATCAAAAGTATACACCGCCCACATTTTGAGTTTGCATCCCAATATTACACTTTCTATACATCACAGAATACTGAAATATTACAAAACCATTTGACATAGAAACACCGGATTTGCGGCAGATTTTTTGAAACATTGTTTATCAATTATGAAAATATGAAAAGTATAAAGCGACCATCACACTCTGCCTGATCTTAGTAATTATACAACAACATCAACCATCACACTCTTCCTGCTCTTAGTAATTACACAACAACCATCACATTCCTCCCACTCTTAGTAATTAAACAACAACCATCACCCATCTCACTCTGCTTGCCCTTAGTTAGTTATATTCCCTATATAGTGCACTACTTTAGACCAGAGAATGGCACCCTATTCCCTATATAGTGCACTACTTTAGACCAGAGAATGGCACCCTATTCCCTATATAGTGCACTACTTTAGACCAGAGAATGTCACCCTATTCCCTATATAGTGCACTACTTTAGACCAGAGAATGGCACCCTATTCCCTATATAGTGCACTACTTTAGACCAGAGAACGGCACCCTATTCCCTATATAGTGCACTACTTTAGACCAGAGAATGGCACCCTATTCCCTATATAGTGCACTTATTTTGACCAGCACCCTGTGAGCCCTGTTCAAGACTAATGCACTGTGTAATGAATAGATTGCATGATCGTAACTGTTCGTTGTCGCTTGCCGTAGTCGGATGAATTGTGGGCCTTTACCCACTTGCCAATCAGCAGGGGCATGCTTTCAGAGGACGAGGGTACGAGCTCTGATTATATGGCAGCGGTGTGTTACAAGTCGTGTTTAGTCTGATCGTGACAGCACTGTGTTGCCAGTTGCATGTGGAGTCTGTTCGCTCCAGCAGTGGATAGCTTCACCACTTGACTGCACAACAAGCAGTGACCCATTTAACCCTACATGCAGAGAGCCAATTTCATTGAATCACAGTAAATATTCCAGGAGACATGAGCACGTGTGTCTTACTGTGCTTCATTATGTATTATATTTCCTTAGCCTGTATGGACTGGGCAGTGCTCTACAGCAGGGCTGCGTGTGTGTGTGTCTGTGTTGGCGTGAGTGTGCATGTTTGCGTGTTTGCGTGTGTTTGCGTGTGACTGTGTGTGTGTGTGTGTGTGTGTGTGTCTGTGTGTGTGTGTGTGTGTGTGTGTGTGTGTGTGTGTGTGTGTGAGTGTGTGTGTGTGTGTGTGAGTGTGTGTGTGTGTGTGTGTGTGTTTGCGTGTGTGTGTGTTTGCGTGTGTGTGTGTTTGCGTGTGTGTGTGTGTGTGTGTGTGTGTGTGTGTGTGTGTGTGGTGTGTGTGTGTGTGTGTGTGTGTGTGAGTGTGTGTGTGTGTGTGTGTTTGCGTGTGTGTGTGTTTGCGTGTGTGTGTGTTTGCGTGTGTGTGTTTGCTTGTGTGGGTGTTGGCGTGAGTTTGAGTGTGTGTGTGTGTGTGTGTGTGTGTTTTTTTTTGCGTGTGTGTGCATGTTTGCCTGTTTGCGTGTGTTTGCGTGTGAGTGTGTGTGTGTGTGTGTGTGTGTCTGTGTGTGTGTGTGTGTGTGTGTGTGTGTGTTCATGCTGTACACCCGCGTGCCTTTCCTCAGTCGAAGGAGAAAGAGAAACATTTAATTACTCAGATTGAGTTCTTCATCAGCTTGATGAACAGTTGTGACCCTGGTCCACTGGTTAAACCTTTACGTGTTCTCTGAAGATATCTCCTAGTACCACAGCATAATGGATGGACTGCTTACCCAGCAACAACTTTCTCTTCTCTACTCACAGCCAGCCATCGACCTCAGCAGATTGGGACTGGCAGAGTTAGAATCCTATTCCCAGAGAATACTCTATATCCCAGAATCCTATTCCCAGAGAATACTCTATATCCCAGAATCTTATTCCCAGAGAATACTCTATATCCCAGAATCCTATTACTACTAAACTACTATGAGAGTCCAAAGTAGAGCCTTATAAACGGAATAGTCAATGCCTCAGTAGCCTCCTCTCCAGAGTTCGTATATAATCCAGAGAGAGAGGAGTGCATCCGGCTCCTTGTCTTGTGTTAGATCGCTACATTAGCGGTAGCTCTTCTCTTCAGTCATCCCATTAACATGCCTGTATTAATATCCCGTTCCATTAACATGCCTGTATTAATACCCCGTCCCCATTAACATGCCTGTATTAATACCCCGTCCCCATTAACATGCCTATTTTAATACCCCGTTCCCATTAACATGCCTGTATTAATACCACGTCCCATTAACATGCCTGTGATCAGCATCGTCTAACGTGGTGCTGTGGATCAAAGCAGAGGACATACTGTTTAATAATATTTCTACCTCATTACGGCAGCAGGCCGTCTGATTACTGGCCTCTGTCAATTACAGGCCCCCCCATGTCCTCTGTTCTGCAGCAGGAAGTGAGGAACAGGAAAGCAGCAGCAGAGTCACCCCACTCAAATCAAATGGTTTCATAAAGCCCTTCTTACATCAGCAGATGTCACAAAGTGCTTATACAGAGACCCCGTCTAAAACCCTCAAACAGCAAGCAATGCAGATGTAGAAGCACAGTGACTAGGAAAGACTCCCTAGAAAGGCAGGAAACCTAGGAAGAAATCTAGAGAGGAACCAGGCTCTGAGGGGTGGCCAGTCGTCTTCTGGCTGTGCCGGGTGGAGATTATAAGAGTACATGGCCATTAATGCCAGATCGTTCTTCAAAGATGTTCAAACGTTCATAGATGACCAGCAGGGACAAATAATAATCCCAGTGGTTGTAGAGGGTGCAACAGGTCAGCACCTCAGGAGTAAATGTCAGTTGGCTTTTCATAGCCGAGCATTCAGAGGTCGGGACAGCAGGTGCGGTACAGAGAGAGCGAGAGAGAGAGAGAGAGAAAGGGAGAGGGGGGGGGGGTCGAAACAGCAGGTCTGGGACGAGGCAGCACGTCCGGTGAACAGGTCAGGGTTACATAGCTGCTGGCACAGACGTCAGTTCAACGTCTAGTTTTGATTTACATTTGGTTGAGTTGTCAACTAACATGAACTCAACGTGAAATCAACAACAAATGTCACCATGTCATTGGATTTAGGTAAAAAGTTGGGCAAAAAAAAATACAAAATTCCCTTACGTTGATGACATTTTGCAAAGCCAATCAGTTTGTCAAGTTGATTCAACGTCATCAAATGTTTTTTGTTGTTGTTGAAATTACATGAAAACAAGGTTGATTCAACCAGTTTTTGCCCAGTGGGACAATTCTGTTCAGTACAGCAGGTACATAACAGTACATGGTCTCTTAAGGGATACATCATTTACCAGACACTCTTATCCAGAGAGACTTACAGTAGTGAGTCATTTATCAGAATCTCTTATCCAGAGAGACTTACATTAGTGAGTCATTTAGCAGACGCTCTTATCCAGAGAGACTTACAGTAGTGAGTCATTTAGCAGACGCTCTTATCCAGAGAGACTTACAGTAGTGAGTCATTTACCAGACGCTCTTATCCAGAGAGACTTACAGTAGTGAGTCATTTATCAGACGCTCTTATCCAGAGAGACTTACAGTAGTGAGTCATTTACCAGACGCTCTTATCCAGAGAGACTTACAGTAGTGAGTCATTTATCAGACGCTCTTATCCAGAGAGACTTACAGTAGAGAGTGCATACATTTTCAAACTGGTCCACCGTGGGAATCGAACCCACAACCCTGGCATTGCAAGAGCCATGCTTTACCAACTGAGCTACACACGGGACTACGGCCATACTGTTGTGTATGTTATTGACATGATGCTGTATATGGTCTGGGATAATGTTGTGTATGTTATTGACATGATGCTGTTTATGGTCTGGGATAATGTAAGTGTATGTTATTGACATGATGCTGTATATTGTCTGTGATAATGTAGTGTATGTTATTGACACGATGCTGTTTATGGTCTGGGATAATGTAGCGTATGTTATTGACATGATGCTGTTAATGGTCTGGGATAATGTAGTGTATGTTATTGACACGATGCTGTTTATGGTCTGGGATAATGAAGCGTATGTTATTGACATGATGCTGTATATGGTCTGGGATAATGTAGTGTATGTTATTGACACGATGCTGTTTATGGTCTGGGATAATGAAGCGTATGTTATTGACATGATGCTGTATATGGTCTGGGATAATGTAGCGTATGTTATTGACATGATGCTGTTAATGGTCTGGGATAATGTAGTGTATGTTATTGACACAATGCTGTTTATGGTCTGGGATAATGAAGCGTATGTTATTGACATGATGCTGTATATGGTCTGGGATAATGTAGCGTATGTTATTGGCATGATGCTGTATATGGTCTGGGATAATGTAGCGTATGTTATTGGCATGATGCTGTATATGGTCTGGGATAATGTAGCGTATGTTATTGGCACGATGCTGTTTATGGTCTGGGATAATGTAGCGTATGTTATTGGCAATCTACAGCTGCAGCAGAACATTTTCTCCCGTGTTACTGTATGAAGTCCAAAAGCTTCTCTGCTGAATTACTGTCTAAATACTGTGAGGTGTTGCAGTAAATGATATATAGTACTGTATGGTATATACAGAACAGGAGGAGAGAAACTGGGAAGTGCAATATTAATATTAATAGCAGCAGGTGTTATAATAATAGATATGATGAAATACTGTATCTTTAGTTACTGTAGACTATGTTATGGACATACACTATATATACAAAATTATGTGGACACCCTTTCAAATTTGTGAATTTGGCTATTTCAGCCACTCCGTTGCTGACAGGTGTATAAAATCGAGCACACAGCCATTCGATCTCCATGGACAAACATTGGCAGTAGAATAGTCCTACTGAAGATCTCAGTGACTTTCGACGTGGCACCGTCATAGGATGCCACCGTTCCAACAAGTCATTTAGTAAAATGTCTGCCCATTTCTAATTCCATCTATTCCATTTCCACCCATTCCATTTCCATTCCACCCATCCATCCACCCATTACATTTATAGTTCCACTCATTCCATTTCCATTTCCACTCACTCCATTTCCAACCATTCCAGATCCACCCATTCCATTTCCATATCCACCCATTCCATTTCCTGTTCTACACATTCTATTTCCTGTTCCACCCGTACCATTTCAACCCATTCCATTCCATTGCCACATCCTTCCTCCCACTAGTAGAGTCACCATAGATTTCCTTTTATATCAATTACATCAATGATTGAGGTTAAATATAGAAATAGTAGAGCATTATGGAACGTAAAAATATAAATACATCTACTATAGTATTCGCACATGGTATAATGAAAACGTGGTGCAAGTAATGGGCTGTGTCCTGTTACAAATGCCCTAAACACACCTGTAATGTCTAAACGCTCGTATTAAGCAATGCCAATGATTATGTGCACATTTCACATTCGATCTATGGGGCTTCTATTTGGAGTCGGCGTTTCTATGATGTGATGTCCCTGTTCAATTCCTGAGATGAGCTTTCATTACCAGGAGGGTTCAGAATCATTCCGTTTGTAACAGAATATCACACTGGTTCAAACAGGCGTCACTGCACTGCGCTGTGCACACGGTATCCCCAAAACGATAACAAATCTAAACGCCATGGTGCATTGTCAGACTGTGAAGAGACATGAGTTGCGTGCATCAGTGCCTGTCATGGAGTCCTTCGAATTCGCTACAACGTTATCCTCAAACCCTGCACATGCCAACATCTTCCATAGTATTAGAGAGAGTAACAGCATAGTATTAGAGAGAGTAACATCATAGTATTAGAGAGAGTAACAGCATAGTATTAGAGAGAGTAACAGGGGGGCAGGGGGGCAGGGGGGCAGGGGTTTGGCTAAAGCCCCGTCTGAGACAGCAAATTGTACGTTCCATTTTTATAACCTAACCGGTCTGGCCACTAGCCTCTATATGGTAATCAAGTGGTAGTTTAAATGACTGGTATAACTTAATAAAGACGAACAGCCTATAATGTTTTGGGATAACCTATACATCTTTCATTCCTCCCAGCTTAGACAAACAGCCTATAATGTTTTGGGATAACCTATACATCTTTCATTCCTCCCAGCTTCGACAAAACAGCCTATAATGTTTTGGGATAACCTATACATCTTTCATTCCTCCCAGCTTAGACAAACAGCCTATAATGTTTTGGGATAACCTATACATCTTTCATTCCTCCCAGCTTAGACAAACAGCCTATAATGTTTTGGGATAACCTATACATCTTTCATTCCTCCCAGCTTAGACAAACAGCCTATAATGTTTTGGGATAACCTATACATCTTTCATTCCTCCCAGCTTAGACAAACAGCCTATAATGTTTTGGGATAACCTATACATCTTCATTCCTCCCAGCTTAGACAAACAGCCTATAATGTTTTGGGATAACCTATACATCTTTCATTCCTCCCAGCTTAGACAAACAGCCTATAATGTGTTTGGAGAACCTATACAATCTTTTCATTCATTCCCCCCCCAGCTTAGACAAACAGCCTATAATGTTTTTGGGATAAACCTGATAACATCTTTCATTCCTCCCAGCTTAGACAAACAGCCTATAATGGTTTGGGATAAACCTATACATCTTTCATTCCCGTCCCAGCTTAGACAAACGCCTATAATGTTTGGGATAACCTATACATCTTTCATTCCTCCCACTTAGACAAACAGCCTATAATGTTTTGGGATAACCTATACATCTTTCATTCCTCCCAGCTTAGACAAACAGCCTATAATGTTTTGGGATAACCTATACAATCTTTCATTCCTCCCAGCTTAGACAAACAGCCTGATAAGGTTTTGGGATAACCTATACATCTTTCATTCCTCCCAGCTTAGACAAACAGCCTATAATGTTTTTGGGATAACCTATACATCTTTCATTCCTCCCAGCTTAACAAACAGCCTATAATGTTTTGGGATAACCTATACATCTTTCATTCCTCCCAGCTTAGACAAACAGCCTATAATGTTTTGGGATAACCTATACATCTTTCATTCCTCCCAGCTTAGACAAACAGCCTATAATGTTTTGGGATAACCTATACATCTTTCATTCCTCCCAGCTTAGACAAACAGCCTATAATGTTTTGGGATAACCTATACATCTTCCTTGAAGACAGATATATGGATAGTAAAAGGAGATGTTATGCTAGGCTACCAACCACGTCATGTCAGATCAGTGATTATGTATTTATACAGGGTACTAGGGGGTGACTAGCCCCCCTAAGAACAATGTCTAATTGCTGACACAAAAAAGCAACTTTTGGAAAATAATTGGTGTGTGGATGAAGGTCATGCTTAGGCGAATAAATGGCTACAGTTTACACTTTTTTTTTTGTTATTTCATGAAATGATGTTTTTAGAAAGGGGTGACTTTCTTTGTTGTTCCATTATGTACAATTACACTAAATATTATTTGAATAATGCAAGATTTTAAATCCCATTAGTCTTTAAAATGACATTCAGGAGCAAAAGGTTTTCATTGGAATATAATATTGGAATGGAATATAACTAATAACATTAAATAACATTGGAATATAACATTTAATAACAATAAATCATAAGATAACTAATTCAGTGTAACATTGATGTTGCATCTCTTATGCCATGCTATTGCACAATTCTAATTTGTACATAGGTCACAAAATTTACCCGATGTCCCTGACGCTGTTCAAAACGTCCTCGTAGGCTGTAAACGACTGGTCAACCTTAAAACTTTTTAAAGCCCGTGGCCCTCGCAAGACTGGTCGCTTGCGATACTCGAACTGACAGTTAATGATTGCGCTTCATGAAGCCACTGAACCAATCCACCCCTTTCATGCCCCTTTCCTTTGTTGATTCCCATCCTCCAAGCCGGATCGAAAGCGAGTCTTCTCATGTCCCATGATGTTAGGCCAAATAATGCTCTTTCCGTTTTGTTGAATGTGGTTGATGAGGTCACTTTCATGCGTGGAAGAGAAGACTGGGGCCCCACTCATTTGGCTGAAGCCTGGGTTTTTCACCCCCTTTCCTCTGTGGTGACGTCAGGGTTCTCGGTGGAATGTAGAACACCATGGCAACCCCCCCCCCCCCCCCCCCTTTAAGGTCGGCCCATTTTCTATTGCCTTCACGGCATGCTGTATCACCTGAGAGCCGAATAGCTTCCACAGTCTGTTTTCTTCTTGTATGTTCTCATCTGAAAATAAAAAACATGAAATAATATTAGGAACTGTAAGGAACTGACCCTTAACCTAAGCCCTGACCTTTAATCTAACAAATGGCCCCTAACCCTTATCCAAAACCCTCCCTAACCCCTAATCTAACAGATGGCCCCTAACCCTAACTACCTCACACAGAACTCTGTACCTTAAGACAAGTCAGATTATTTCAAACCACCTGACTCAAAGTATTATTATTAACCTGCAGGGGGGAAAGATGCCATTTTAAAAGCTCTGTCTGAAAAACGTAGCTAGCTATCTAGCTATATTACATAAAATGCTGTGTAAAATATCTAAACGGCTAACTTAACTGTTAACTGTAAAGCTATCAGTCACTAGTGGAAACATTTACAACTGCAATTAAGTTATGTTATCTTTTTTAATGTATTTTACCTCAGACAATCTTGTAGTAAGGTTGCTAGCTAGCACTGCTAGCAGCTTATGCTAACTAGCATTTACTGCTAGTGAGGTTGCTAGCTAGCAGGTTAGCTTAAACTATCACTAACTAAATGTCTAAATGAAACATATTCATATCCATAAAGTAGAGGGGGGGGGGGGCAGGTTCCTGCCAACACACTCATCCAACATATTACTATTTTACTCAAAAAGTATCTACATTTTTCTCTCTAAACAAGTGGATTATTTATCTTAAGGCTTTCCTATATATATATATATATATATATTTTTTGTTTTTGTTTTTTTGTCATTTAGCAGACTCTCTTATCCAGAGCGACTTACAGTAGCAATTAGGGTTAAGTGCCTTGCTCAAGGGCACATCGACAGATTTTTCACCTAGTCGGCTCGGGGATTAGAACCAGCAACCTTTTGGTTACTGGCACAACGCTCTAGTTACACCCTAGTAACACACAGCCTATCATCATGTTTCTAATAGGCCTACTGCATATTTAGATCAGTGATTAATACTAGAAAGGGAGAATCCACCCATGAATATATTCAAACAGCGGCTCAGATTAGCTGCTTTTGCGCTTTGCAGGAGTGGTCCTTGAGTTGCCTCTCCTCCCACAGACACGTTTGCGTAAAACCCTTGCTTCATTGTTCATTCCTCCCACAGCCGTTAGATAGGCTTATAACTTACTTTATAACTTGCCCACTGTAACGTACGATTAGCCTACAAAATGGCAGTGTTGTTAGCGAATCTGGAGAGCAGCTTGACATGGGACATACGCACACATAGCCACCGGTCTCCAGGATCCCAATATCATTAGAGTGTGCTTACAAACTAGCCTATGGTCCTTGGAAGAATAGTTGCCATTTGTGGGAAATACTACCCATAGTAAAGCACCATGGATAAGGTCATTGATAGATTACTTTATGTACAGATTTTTTTGTAAGGTGTTGGCCTAGGCTACGCAGCAGAACGCTACAGAACGCTACTCAGGCATAAACGCTACGCGCAGAACGCTACGGCAGTCAGAACGCTACGCAGCAGAACGCTCGCAGCAGAACTCTACGCAGGCAGAACGCTACGCAGTCAATACGCTACGCAGCAGAACGCTACGCAGCAGAACGCTACGCAGCAGAACTCTACGCAGCAGAACGCTACGCAGCAGAACGCTACGCAGCAGAACGCTACGCAGCAGAACGCTACGCAGCAGAACGCTACGCAGCAGAACTCTACGCAGCAGAACGCTACGCAGCAGAACGCTCGCAGCAAACGCTACTCGGCAAGACGGCTACGTCAGCCGAACGCTGACGCAGCAGAACGCTACGCATCAGACGCTAGGCAGCATAACCCGCAACGCACAAAACGCTATGCAACGCTACCGCAGAACGCTGTAGCCAATTCGGAAGGGCAGAATGACAGGGACTCAACCCTAGTTTTCTTTGCATACAGTGACAGTGCCAAAAAATGTTTTTGGTTTGTGCTCATAAAGTACTATGGCCATTAGTATAGTGTATGCCTATTGTCTGAAATTGCCAGGGGAAACTCAGTGTGTGCGTGAGCTAGTTATTAGTGGCGCAGCGGTCTAAGGTCACTGCATCTCAGCGGTCTAAGGCCCTGCATCTCAGTGGTCTAAGGCACTGCATCTCAGTGGTCTAAGGCACTGCATCTCAGCGGTCTAAGGCACTGCATCTCAGCGGTCTAAGCACTGCATCTCAGCGTCTAGCGATCTCAGCGGTCTAAGGCACTGCATCTCAGCGGTCTAAGGCACTGCATCTCAGCGGTCTAAGGCACTGCATCTCAGCGGTCTAAGACACTGCATCTCAGGGCTTGAGGCGTCACTACAGACCGAGTGGCACAGCGGTCTAAGGCACTGCATCTCAGCGGTCTAAGGCACTGCATCTCAGTGCTTGAGGCGTCACTACAGACCCCCTGTTTCGATTCCAGGCTGTATCACAACCGGCCGTGATTGGGAGTCCCATAGGGCGGCGCACAGTTGGCCCAGCGTCGTCCGGGTTTGGCCGGTGTAGGCTGTCATTGTAAATAAGAATTTGTTCTTAACTGACTTGCCTAGTTAAATAAATAAAAAAATGTGGTCATTAGATTGATAAGCGTGACGCCTGTGTTTGTCCCCTACTTTTTACCACTCACACACACACACACACACCTCCATACACACACACACACACACCTCCATACCACACACACACACACACACCCCACACACACACACACACACACACACACACACCACACCCACACACACACACACACACACACACACACCACACACACACACACACCACACACACACACCACACACACCACACACACACACACACACACACACACACACACACACACACACACACACACACACACACACACACACACACACACACACACACACACACACACACACACACACACCTCCATACACACACAACCGGGGCGGCAGGTAGCTTAGTGGTTAAGAGCGTTGTGCCAGTAACCAAAAAGTCGCTGGTTCTAATCCCCGAGCCGACCAGGTGAAAAATATGCCAATGTGCTCTTGAGCAAGGCACTTAACCCTAATTGCTCCTGTAGGTTGCTCTGGATAAGAGCGTCTGCTAAATGACCACTTTAGTTTATTTACAACCCGCCCGTCTCTACCTACAGTATGTAACCATGGTTCCTCCTGAAAATAATCTCTCTTCCAAGTCCTAATAATTATAATAATATGGCTATTTATGTGCTAAAAGAGCAAGGATTTCCTAGTTACTAAATCCAATTCTAAAGTACAGTTTCACCAGTCATCTAACTTGAGCGTTTCAACAGCGGCATGCAAGGCAACAGAAAGCCAGGGAGACATGCAATTAACCTAATCGCATACTTTAATCCTGAAATATAAACTGTGACTTTATTCTCAAAATGTTTGCTTTTATTCTACATGTACAATACAATTTTGAGTTTATTCTCAAAACATTGTCACTTTATTCTTGAAATATCGCCGCTTTATTCACAAAAATGTTATTTCAACTTCATTTTCAAAATATTGCCATCGTGCAAAAAAACTAACTTATCCAAGTACCACCACCTGGCTTTGTTTATTTAATATTTTCTCTTCCCTTGGCCCTAATACTCTTCCATATTCTACAAATAAAACTGACTGGGGTGGAAATGAGATAGGCTACAGCGTTCACACCTATGTGCCACAATAACGATTAGCCACAATAGTGGAATTTGCGGTTTGCCTTCAAAATAAAAGTCACTATAATGCTAAACAAGGTCGGAATGTTGTTATATAAACGAAACAAAAGACAATAATTAGTTTTTTTGGGACACAAAAAAATCAAAAGTCTGTTGAAATCGCACTGTGGATGTATTAGACTTTGTGATTGCATTGGGGCATACTTACATGCCTTACCTATGGATCTTGGGTCGATTAAATAGGCAATCAGCCTACTCAGTGACATCCACAGATTACAATTCTGACGTTTACGCAAATACTAGCGTCATAGCTCATATTAGGGAACTTTAACTTCGGGAAAGTACCTCATTATTCAGCACATTGTGCATATTGAACATTCATATTGCAATGTACAGCTTTACCTATGGACGTGTATTGAACATTCCTATTGCAGCTTTACCTGTGGACGTGTATTGAACATTCATATTGCAGCTTTACCTATGGATGTGTATTGAACATTCATATTGCAATGTACAGCTTTACCTGTGGACGTGTATTGAACATTCATATTGCAGCTTTACCTATGGATGTGTATTGAACATTCATATTGCAGCTTTACCTGTGGACGTGTTTTGAACATGCATATTATCCTATGGATCTTGGGTCCATAAAATGGGGTATCACCCACAGAACACAATTGTGAAGAGTTTTCACCAATATTAGCGTTGTAGCTGTTATTGCAAGATTCTGAAAACTATTAGCATACAGGATGATCACATGATCTGGGGGCCCATGCGCCTGTCATCTATCTCTACTGTTATTAGTTATTTTTTTCAAATTAAAAAACCCTCTAAAGTCATTCCTAAACCATGTGTACTAGGAAGCTAAGGGTTTTGATTTCTGGGAGTTTCAGGAACGTGGCTGACAAAGTTAAAAAAATAAAAAAAAATGAACGGATTGAAAGTATGATATCAGCGAACAGCATGATTGCCGTAGCAACATCAGGGAAACTGGGCAGAAGGGAGGAGTGCTTCAAATACAGCCGTTCTGTAACATCTTTCATCTTTAATGGAGTCTCTTATTCTCCTTATTTGCTGACCTCAACAAGTTACGGAAAGAGATTAACTGTAAAGGAAGCTCTGCGGAAAGGTTGTCTGGATACTGGACAGCCAATAAAATTGGCAGATGCAAACAGTTAATCATCTTTAGCAGCCAACAGTTCTTGAAGACTTAAGCAAAAAAAAAAAAAAAAAAGTGTTTGCGATTTATTTTATACTAGTGAACCGGCGATTGAGTTGTGTGGTTGAAGTGTCAACAGTCCTTTATCTCTGGTTTATCTTGGCATGCAACATTTAAGACTAAGTTAAACTTGTGTGCAGCGCAATGGACATACAGTAGAATGCACAAGGTCTCAGGAAAGACTGTCTGGCTTGGCAACACTCAGTATAGAAAACCAGGTGCGCAACTTTGGTTTTGGAAGTGGGGTGGGGGGGGGGGGGGGGGGGGGGGGGCATAATTATTCTTATTTAATATTTTTATCCAGTCGGATAAACACTCCAAACAGCGTACCCGACCGCTCGGAGGCGTCCGCGTGGTCCTAAAGCACTCGGTTGCCTTGTTTTGTATCACATTCCCAATGATAAAACTGGGGGGGGGGGCAAAAATGCTATTTCAGAATGTCCCCGTTGAAAGTTGTGCCCCTGTAGAAAGCTATCGGACCTACAGACACAAAAGGAGGACTTCAGGATTACCAGGGGAGTCTCTCAAGTTGGATTTCATTTGATCATGTGATCATCCGGTATGCCAATGGTTTCAGAGTCTCGCAATAACAGCTACAACGCAAATATTGGTGAAAACTGTTCACAGTTGTGTTCTGTGGGTCCTCTGTAGCTCAGCTGGTAGAGCACGACGCTTGTAACGCCAGGGTAGTGAGTTCGATCCCCGGGACCACCCATACACAAAAAAAATTAAAAAATGTATGCACGCATGACTGTAAGTCGCTTTGGATAAAAGTGTCTGCTAAATGGCTTATTATTATTAATTTACGTTGCCTGTTGCTGCCCATTTGCATAGGCTATTAGCCAGACACAACCCACTGAGTTCAACAATAAAGAGTGGCTGAATGTGGCTGAATGTATCCTCAAGCCAATTACTTTTTCCCTCATTGTTAGGCTATTTGATGTGTATTTGTATTAAACATTTATAAATAGTAGCTATATACTCTATATAGCTACAGTGCTATGAAAAAGCATTTGCCCCCTTTCTAATTTTCTCTACTTTTGCATATTTGTGATACTGAATGTTATCAGATCTTCAACCAAAACCTAATATTAGATAAAGGGAACATAAGTGGACAAATAACAAAACAATTACATATTTATTTCATAAACAAAGTTATGCAACACCCAATGCCCCTGTGTGAAAAAGTAATTGCCCCTTTACACTCAATAACTGGTTGTGCCACCTTTAGCTGCAATGACTCCAACCAAATGCTTCCTGTAGTTGTTGATCAGTCTCTCACGTCGCTGTGGAGGAATTTTGGCCCACTCCTCCATGCAGAACTGCTTTAACTCAGTGACGTGTGGGTTTTCCAGCATGAACTGCTCGTTTCAAGTCCTGCCACATCATCTCAATTGGGATTAGGTCTGGACTTTGACTAGGTCATTCCAAAACTTACAATTTGTTGCTTTTTGAGCAATTTTCATGTAGACTTGATTGTGTGTTTTCGTTCATAGTTTGTGCTGCATGCAAAAGTAGAGACAATTAGAAAGGGGGCAAATACTTTTTCATAGCACTATATATATATAGAACACTGCATAATGAAACAATCCCTATTAAGCTAGTGTTTTGAGGGTGGACTGACTGTATTTTTTGGCGTTAAGAGACTGGTTTGACGCACAACAACTTTCTATCCAAGCTGGGAGAGAGCGTGAGGACGGCTCACGGCATGCAGGTTTAGGTAGGATATACAGGGTGGTTGTATATTCAGAAAAAAAAAGAAAAAAAATAGGTTGATAGCTGATTTGTATGCTGTTGCATCAGATATTTATTTTTCAATCTGCAATGTTTGAATTTCCAACTTTAATTAATGAACAAGTAATGACGTTATTACCACCATTTTTTTTTTACATTTTAGTCGTTTAGCAGACACTCTTATCCATAGCAACTTACAGTTAGTGAGTGCATACATTATTTTTTTATTTTTCATACTGGCCCCCCATGGGAATCGAACCCACAACCCTGGCGTTGCAAACACCATGCTCTACCAACTGAGCTACATCCCCACCAGCCAGCAGACTGAAAACGGCAGCATTGCGACACGGTGTACAGCTTCGTGAAATCTCAGCGGTCTAAGGCACTGCATCTCAGCGGTCTAAGGCATCGTGAAATCTCAGCGGTCTAAGGCACTGCATCTCAGCGGTCTAAGGCACTGCATCTCAGATGTCTAAGGCACTGCATCTCAGTGCTTGAGGCGTCACTACAGACCCCCACTACAGACCCCCTGTTTCGATTCCAGGCTGTATCACAACCGGCCGTGATTGGGAGTCCCATAGGGCGGCGCACAGTTGGCCCAGCGTCGTCCGGGTTTGGCCGGTGTAGGCTGTCATTGTAAATAAGAATTTGCTCTTAACTGACTTGCCTAGTTAAAAAAATAAAAAAATGTGGTCATTAGATTGATAAGCGTGACGCCTGTTTGAACTAGTATATTAGATTGATAGTCATTTCTGTGTTTTTCCCCTACTTTTTACCACTCACACACACACACACACACACACACACACACACACACACACACACACACACACACACACACACACACACACACACACACACACACACACACACACACACCACACACACACACACACACACACACACACACACACACACACACACACACACACACACACACACACACACACACACACACACACACACACACACACACACACACACACACACACACACACACACACACACACACACACACACACACACACACACACACACACACACACACACAAACACACAACCGGGTCGGCAGGTAGCTTAGTGGTAAAGAGCGTTGTGCCAGTAACCGAAAAGTCGCTGGTTCTAATCCCCGAGCCGACTAGGTGAAAAATATGCCAATGTGCTCTTGAGCAAGGCACTTAACCCTAATTGCTCCTGTAGGTTGCTCTGGATAAGAGCGTCTGCTAAATGACCACTTTAGTTTATTTACAACCCGCCCGTCTCTACCTACAGTATGTAACCATGGTTCCTCCTGAAAATAATCTCTCTTCCAAGTCCTAATAATTATAATAATATGGCTATTTATGTGCTAAAAGAGCAAGGATTTCCTAGTTACTAAATCCAATTCTAAAGTACAGTTTCACCAGTCATCTAACTTGAGCGTTTCAACAGCGGCACACAAGGCAACAGAAAGCCAGGGAGACATGCAATTAACCTCATCGCATACTTTAATCCTGAAATATAAACTGTGACTTTATTCTCAAAATGTTTGCTTTTATTCTACATGTACAATACAATTTTGAGTTTATTCTCAAAACATTGTCACTTTATTCTCGAAATATCGCCGCTTTATTCACAAAAATGTTATTTCAACTTCATTTTCAAAATATTGCCATCGTGCAAAAAAACTAACTTATCCAAGTACCACCACCTGGCTTTGTTTATTTAATATTTTCTCTTCCCTTGGCCCTAATACTCTTCCATATTCTACAAATAAAACTGACTGGGGTGGAAATGAGATAGGCTACAGCGTTCACACCTATGTGCCACAATAACGATTAGCCACAATAGTGGAATTTGCGGTTTACCTTCATAATGCTAAACAGGTCGGAATGTTGTTATATAAACTAAACAAAAGACAATAATTAGTTTTTTTTGGACACAAAAAAATCAAAAGTCTGTTGAAATCGTACTGTGGATGTGTTAGACTTTGTGATTGCATTGGGGCATACTTACATGCCTTACCTATGGATCTTGGGTTGATTAAACAGGAATCAGCCTGCTCAGTGACATCCACAGATTACAATTCTGACGTTTACGCAAATACTAGCGTCATAGCTCATATTAGGGAACTTTAACTTCGCGAAAGTACCTCACTATTCAGCATATTGTGCATATTGAACATTCATATTGCAATGTACAGCTTTACCTATGGATGTGTATTGAACATTCATATTGCAGCTTTACCTGGATGTGTATTGAACATTCATATTATCCTATGGATCTTGGGTCCATAAAATGGGGTATCACCCACAGAACACAATTGTGAAGAGTTTTCACCAATATTAGCGTTGTAGCCGTTATTGCAAGATTCTGAAAACCATTAGCATACCGGATGATCACATGATCTGGGGGCCCATGCGCCTGTCATCTATCTCTACTGTTATTAGTTATTTTTTCCAAATAAAAAAACCCTCTAAAGTCATTCCTAAACCTTTTTCATGTCCATGTGTACTAGGAAGCTAAGGGTTTTGATTTCTGGGAGTTTCAGGAATGTGGCTGACAAAGTGAAAAAAATAATAAAAAATGAACGGATTGAAAGTATGATATCAGCAAACAGCATGATTGCCGTAGCAACATCAGGGAAACTGGGCAGAAGGGAGGAGTGCTTCAAATACAGCCGTTCTGTAACATCTTTCATCTTTAATGGAGTCTCTTATTCTCCTTATTTGCTGACCTCAACAAGTTACGGAAAGAGATTAACTGTAAAGGAAGCTCTGCGGAAAGGTTGTCTGGATACTGGACAGCCAATAAAATCGGCAGATGCAAACAGTTAATCATCTTTAGCAGACAACAGTTCTTGAAGACTTAAGGAAAAAAAAAAAAAGGTGTTTGCGATTTATTTTATACTAGTGAACCGGCGATTGAGTTGTGTGGTTGCAGTATCAACAGATCCTTTATCTCTGGTATATCTTGGCATGCAACATTTAAGACTAAGTTAAAATTGTGTGCAGCGCAATGGACATACAGTAGAATGCACAAGGTCTCAGGAAAGACTGTCTGGCTTGGCAACACTCAGTATAGAAAACCAGGGGCGCAACTTTGGTTTTAGAAGTGGGGGGGGGGGGGGGGGGGGGGGGGGGGTATAATTATTCTTATTTAATATTTGTATCCAGTCGGATAAACACTCCAAACAGCCTACCCGACCGCTCGGAGGCGTCCGCGTGGTCCTAAAGCACTCGGTTGCCTTGTTTTGTATCACATTCCCAATGATAAAACTGGGGGGGGGGGGGGGGGGGGGGACAAAAATGCTATTTCAGAATGTCCCCGTTGAAAGTTGTGCCCCTGTAGAAAACGATCGGACCTACAGACACAAAAGGAGGACTTCAGGATTACCAGGGGAGTCTCTCAAGTTGGATTTCATTTTATCATGTGATCATCCGGTGTGCCAATGGTTTCAGAGTCTCGCAATAACAGCTACAACGCTAATATTGGTGAAAACTCTTCACAGTTGTGTTCCGTGGGTCCTCTGTAGCTCAGCTGGTAGAGCACGGCGCTTGTAACGCCAGGGTAGTGGGTTCGATCCCCGGGACCACCCATACACAAAAAAAATAAAAAATGTATGCACGCATGACTGTAAGTCGCTTTGGATAAAAGCGTCTGCTAAATGGCATATTATTATTAATTTACGTTGCATGTTGCTGCCCATTTGCATAGGCTATTAGCCAGACACAACCCACTGAGTTCAACAATAAAGAGTGGCTGAATGTGGCTGAATGTATCCTCAAGCCAATTACTTTTTCCCTCATTGTTAGGCTATTTGATGTGTATTTGTATTAAACATTTATAAATAGTAGCTATATACTGTATATAGCTACAGTGCTATGAAAAAGCATTTGCCCCTTTCTAATTTTCTCTACTTTTGCATATTTGTGATACTGAATGTTATCAGATCTTCAACCAAAACCTAATATTAGATAAAGGGAACATAAGTGGACAAATAACAAAACAATTACATATTTATTTCATTTATTTCATAAACAAAGTTATGCAACACCCAATGCCCCTGTGTGAAAAAGTAATTGCCCCTTTACACTCAATAACTGGTTGTGCCACCTTTAGCTGCAATGACTCCAACCAAATGCTTCCTGTAGTTGTTAATCAGTCTCTCACGTCGCTGTGGAGGAATTTTGGCCCACTCCTCCATGCAGAACTGCTTTAACTCAGTGACGTGTGGGTTTTCCAGCATGAACTGCTCGTTTCAAGTCCTGCCACAACATCTCAATTGGGATTAGGTCTGGACTTTGACTAGGTCATTCCAAAACTTACAATTTGTTGCTTTTTGAGCAATTTTCATGTAGACTTGATTGTGTGTTTTCGTTCATAGTTTTGCTGCATGCAAAAGTAGAGACAATTAGAAAGGGGGCAAATACTTTTTCATAGCACTATATATATAGAACACTGCATAATGAAACAATCCCTAGTAAGCTAGTGTTTTGAGGGTGGACTGACTGTATTATTTGGCATTAAGAGACTGGTTTGACGCACAACAACTTTCTATCCAAGCTGGGAGAGAGCGTGAGGACGGCTCACGGCATGCAGGCTCAGGTAGGATATACAGGGTGGTTGTATATTCAGAAAAAAAAAAAAAAAAATAACCACCATTTTTTGAAACATTTTAGTCGTTTAGCAGACACTCTTATCCAGAGCGACTTACAGTTAGTGAGTGCATACATTATTTTTGTGGGTTTGATTCCATGGGAATCGAACCCACAACCCTGGCGTTGCAAACACCATGCTCTACCAACTGAGCTACATCCCCACCAGCCAGCAGACTAAAAATGGCAGCATTGCGACACGGTGTACAGCTTCGTGAAGTGCCTTGATCACACCGGCAGCGTTGCGCAAAGTGGCGCTAACTGTGCCACTAGATCCTGGTTCAAATCCAGGCTCTGTCGCAGCCGGCCGCGACCGGGAGACTCATGGGCGGCGCACAATTGGCCCAGCGTCGTCCAGGGTAGGGAATGGCCGGCAGGGATGTAGCTCAGTTGATAGAGCATGGCGTTTGCAACGCCAGGGTTGTGGGTTCGATTCCCACGGGGGGCCAGTATAAAAAAAAAAAAATGTATTCACTAACTGTAAGTCGCTCTGGATAAGAGCGTCTGCTAAATGACTAAAATGTAAATATGTAAATGTAAGCAGTATCATCTGGATATGTGTGCAACAAAAAGTTCAACATTCACCTTCTGCTACCATTTCTGTCAAGCCGTCTAGCATGCAGTTTGACGCATACGTTCGATACATCCAACATAGGTACCACACAATGCAGCGTTCCATTGGAAATGAATGTACTTCTGGTGTACCAAAACGCAAAACCACGCTGTTTGTGTGATCGAGGCGTTAAGCTTAACATTAGAACATTTCAGCACCATTGGATTGCTAAGGGGGGGCCGAGCTTCCGGGGGTCCAGAGAAACTGATTCACGCCAGTGTCTGAAACCACTGTGAATTGACCCAATTGAAATATTTTGCTCAGAGCGGTCTTTTCTTAATCTCTGAATAAATATGGGAGATCTCCATTTTGTATCATTTAGTGATCACTTATATCTGATCTGTTTTTCCTAAGGCCCCCTTAGGAACAAGGAGATGAAAAATATCATGAATTATTGAGACTTGCATGAGACAAATGTGGTTGAATTGAGACTTACATTTGAGAAGCATGAGAAATGGATAAGATCTTATAATTGTATCCTCATGATATCATTAATGTCTCATCTACTGGTTCAGACAAGCCTTTTATCAATGAGATATATACAGGAAGAGCCAGCTCTGAGCATTTGTAGTCATAACATTAAACACATTAACTTTCAAGTATCACAACAACAGATTCTTTAAATGTTAAGAACTTTTAATGTGTTTTAATGGTTAGATTCCTTGTAATAAAAAATAGCATTGCTTGTAAAATAACAAAATAGAAATTGAAAGTGCTGTCATTAACTTATATTCACATCTCGTATCAATATAACACTGGATTTTACCTCTTTACACTCAGTTTACACCAGTGGTAGCTGCTGTGGTCGTGTGATTGGGGATTATGGTGTCTGGGTTGTGTGAGTGGTGGATGTGGTGTCTGCTGGGTTGTGTGAGTGGTGGATGTGGTGTATTGCTGGGTGGTGGTGGTGGTGGGTGATGGGTTG
>LR778259.1:35360373-35401878 GCA_902810595.1 Coregonus sp. 'balchen'
TTTTGGGAAAAAAATTTTCCTTTTTACCTCCCCCCCCGGGCCTTCTTTTCTTTTTATCTTCCCCCCCCACACCTCTATCCGAGATCCCGTCTTCTCGCCCTTTCCCCTATTTTACAATCCCACCCCTCCTTCTCTCTCCCCCCCCCTTTTTTCCCCTCCCTCTCTCTTCTCTATCTCTCTCTCTCTCTCTCTCTCTCTGTCTCTCTTTACATTTACATTTACATTTAATTTTAGTCATTTAGCAGACGCTCTTATCCAGAGCGACTTACAGGAGCAATTAGGGTTAAGTGCCTTGCTCAAGGGCACATTTACGTCATTTAGCAGACGCTCTTATCCAGGCGACTACAAATTGGTGCATTCACCCTATAGCCAGTGGGATAACACCACTTTACAATTATAACTTTTTTTTTGGGGGGGGATAGAAGGATTACTTTATCCTATCCCCAGGTATGTCCTTAAAGAGGTGGGGGTTTCAATGTCTCCGGAAGGGTGGTGAGTGACTTCCGCTGTCCTGGCGTCGTGAGGGAGCTTGTTCCACCATTGGGGTGCCAGAGCAGCGAACAGCTTTGACTGGGCTGAGCGGGAACTATGCTTCCGCAGAGGAAGGGGAGCCAGCAGGCCAGAGGTGGATGAACGCAATGCCCTCAGCCTGGGTGTAGGGACTGATCAGAGCCTGAAGGTAACGGAGGTGCCGTTCCCCTCACTGCGTCCATAGGCAAGCACCATGGTCTTGTAAACGGATGCGAGCTTCAACTGGAAAGCCAGTGGAGTGTGCGGAGGAGGGGGGTGACGTGAGAGAACTTGGGAAGGTTGAACACCAGAAGGGCTGCGGCATTCTTGGATGAGTTGTAGGGGTTTAATGGCACAGGCAGGGAGCCCAGCCAACAGCGAGTTGCAGTAATCCAGACGGGAGATGACAAGTGCCTGGATTAGGACCTGTGCCGCTTCCTGTGTAAGGCAGGGTCGTACTCTCCGAATGTTGTAGAAGCATGAACCTGCAGGATCGGGTCACCGCCTTGATGTTGGCGGAGAACGACAGGGTGTTGTCCAGGGTCACGCCAGGGCTCGTCGCACTCTGGGAGGAGGACACAACGGAGTTGTCAACCGTGATGGCGAGATCATGGAACGGGCAGTCCTTCCCCGGGAGGAAGAGCAAGCTCCGTCTTGCCAGGGTTCAGCTTGAGGTGGTGATCCGTCATCCATACTGATATGTCGGCCAGACATGCAGAGATGCGATTCGCCACCTGGTTATCAGAAGGGGGAAAGGAGAAGATTAGTTGTGTATCGTCAGCGTAGCAATGATAGGAGAGGCCATGTGAGGATATGAACAGAGGCCAAGTGACTTGGTGTATAGGGAGAAAAGGAGAGGCCTAGAACTGAGCCCTGGGGGACACCAGTGGTGAGAGCACGTGGTGCGGAGACAGCTTCTCGCCACGCCACTTGGTAGGAGCGACCGGGTCAGGTAGGACGCAATCCAGGAGTGAGCCGCGCCGGAGATGCCCAGCTCGGAGAGGGTGGAGAGGAGGATCTGATGGTTCACTGTATCAAAGGCACAGACAGGTCTAGAAGGACAAGAGCAGAGGAGAGAGAGTTAGCTTTAGCAGTGCGGAGAGCCTCCGTGACACAGAGAAGAGCAGTCCTCAGTTGAATGACCAGGGGGGGGGGATTCAGCAGTGAGGAGAATGTGGCAAAGAGCTTCCTGAGGGTTAGAGGCAGATGCTTGGAATTTAGAGTGGTAGAAAGTGGCATTAGCAGCAGAAACAGATGAAGAAAATGTAGAGAGAGGGAGTGAAAAGATGCCAGGGTCAGCAGGGAGTTTAGTTTTCTTCCATTTCCGCTCAGCTGGCCCGGAGCTCTGTTCTGTGAGCTCGCAATGAGTCATCAAGCCACAGAGCTGGGAGGGGAGGACCGAGCCGGCCGGGAGGATAGGGGACACAGGGAGTCAAAGGATGAGAAAGGGAGGAGAGGAGGGGATTGAGGAGGGCAAGAATCGTGAGATTGGGAGGAGAAGGATTGAGCAGAGGAAGAGATGATAGGATGGAAGAGCGAGAGTAGTGGGAGAGAGATGAGCGAAGGTTGCGGCGGCGCGTTTACCATCTGTGTAGGGGCAGAGTGAGTAGTGTTGGAGGAGAGCGAGATGAGAAAAGGATACAAAGTTAGTGGTCGGAGACAGGGAGGGGAGTTGCAGTGAGATTAGTAGAAGAGCAACATCTAGTAAGAGGAGTCAAGCGTATTGCCTGCCTTGTGAGTGGGGGGGGGATGGGTGAGAGGGTGAGGTCAAAAGAGGAGAGGAGTGGAAAGAAGGAGGCAGAGAGAAATGAGTCAAATGTAGACGCAGGGAGGTTGAAATCCCCCAAAACTGTGAAGGGGTGAGCCATCCTCAGGAAAGGAACTTATCAAGGCGTCAAGCTCACATTGATGAACTCTCCAAGGGAACCTGGAGGGCGATAGATGACAAGGATATTAAGCTTAAATGGCTAGTGAACTGTGACAGCGTGGAATTCAATGTGGAGATAGACAGATGGGTTAGGGGAAAATTGAGAATGACCACTTGGGAGAGATGAGGATTCCTGTGCCACCACCCCTCTGACCAGATGCTCTCGGGGTATGCGAGAACACATGGTCAGACGAGGAGAGGAGCAGTAGGAGTAGCAGTGTTTTCAGTGGTAATCCATGTTTCCGTCAGTGCCAGGAAGTCGAGGGACTGGAGGGTAGCATAGGCTGGGATGAAGTCAGCCTGTTGGCGGCAGAACGGCCAGTTCCAGAGGCTGCCTGAGACCTGGAACTCCAGGTATGTGGTGCGTGCAGGGACCACCAGGTTAGAGAGGCAGAGCCACGCGGGTGAGGCGTTTGTGTGCCTGTGCGGAGAGGAGAGAAACAAGGGATGGCCGAGGCAAGTGAGAGGAGACCGTATAGAGGCCTGAGTATAGATGCCTGAGTTATAGAGGCCTGAGTATAAAGAGTCCTGATATAGAGGCCTAGTATAGAGGCCCTGAGTATAGAGGCCTGAGTCCCCAACTAACATACTCCATACAGTCCCAGTGGGAGACAGTATAGAGGCCTGAGTATAGAGGCCTGAGTATAGAGGCCTGAGTATATAGAGGCCTGAGTATAGAGGCCTGAGTATAGAGGCCTGAGTATAGAGGCCTGAGTTCACCAACCTTACCATACTCCCACAGTCCCAGTGGGAGACGTATATGTAGGCCCTTGAGTATAGAGGCCTGAGTGTAGAGGCCTGAGTATAAAGGCCTGAGTATAGAGGCCTGAGTATAGAGGCCTGAGTATAGAGGCCTGAGTCCCCAAGTAACATACTCCATACAATACGTCTCTGTAATCAGCTGGGATAATGGCTTGGCCATGTGATCTTATAATTGAGAGGCCATGGTATGCCTGTGTGTGTGCCTTGGTGTGTGTGCGTGTCAGTGTGTGTGGTGTGTGTGTGTGTGTTCATGTGTGCGCGTTAATGTGTGTGTATGTGCCTGCGCGTGACGGTGTGTGTGTGTGTGTGTGTGTGTGGTGTGTGTGTCTGCTGTTCTTCCTGGCAGCCCCCCCCCCCCCCCTGTTGAGGCCTTCTCCAGAGAAGTGCTGAGGTTACAGTAAACCGGGCTGCTGTTTATATTCCCTAATATAAACAGTGTTGTAACGATGAGCAAATAGTTAAAGTACAAAAGGGAAAATAAATAAACATAAATATGGGTTGTATTTACAATGGTTTTTGTTCTTCACTGGTTGCCCTTTTCTTTTGGCAACAACTCACATATCTCTCTCTCTCCTTCACTCTCCCCCCCCCCTCTCTCTTTCTCCCTTCTCTCCTCTCTCTCCCTTCTCTCTCCCCCCTCCCTTCCCCCCCTCCCTCTCTCGCTCTCTCTCTCTCTCTCCCCCCCTCTCTCTCCCTTCTCTCTTCCCCCCTCCCCACCTCTCTCTCTCTCTCTCTCTCTCCCCCCCCTTCTCTCTTCCCCTCCCTCCCCTCCTCTCTCTCTCTATGTCTCTCTCTCTCTCTCTCTCTCTCTCTCTTTACATTTACATTTACATTTACATTTTAGTCATTTAGCAGACGCTCTTATCCAGAGCGACTTACAGGAGCAATTAGGGTTTAAGTGCCTTGCTCAAGGGCACATTTACGTCATTTAGCAGACGCTCTTATCCAGAGCGACTACAAATGGTGCATTCACCCTATAGCCAGTGGGATAACCACTTTACAATTATACTTTTTTTTTTTGGGGGGGGGGGGGGGTGGAAGGATTACTTTATCCATCCCAGGTATTCCTTAAAGAGGTGGGGTTCAAATGTCTCCGGAAGGTGGTGAGTGACTCCGCTGTCCTGGCGTGTGAGGGAGCTTGTTCCACCATTGGGGTGCCAGAGCAGCGAACAGCTTTGACTGGGCTGAGCGGGAACTATGCTTCCGCAGAGGAAGGGGAGCCAGCAGGGCCAGAGGTGGATGAACGCAATGCCCTCGCCTGGGTGTAGGGACTGATCAGAGCCTGAAGGTACGGAGGTGCCGTTCCCCTCACTGCTCCATAGGCAAGCACCATGGTCTTGTAACGGATGCGAGCTTCAACTGGAAGCCAGTGGAGTGTGCGGAGGAGGGGGGTGACGTGAGAGAACTTGGGAAGGTTGAACACCAGAACGGGCTGCGGCATTCTGGATGAGTTGTAGGGGTTTTAATGGCACAGGCAGGGAGCCCAGCCAACAGCGAGTTGCAGTAATCCAGACGGGAGATGACAAGTGCCTGGATTAGGACCTGTGCCGCTTCCTGTGTAAGGCAGGGTCGTACTCTCCGAATGTTGTAGAGCATGAACCTGCAGGATCGGGTCACCGCCTTGATGTTGGCGGAGAACGACAGGGTGTTGTCCAGGGTCACGCCAAGGCTCTTCGCACTCTGGGAGGAGGACACAACGGAGTTGTCAACCGTGATGGCGAGATCATGGAACGGGCAGTCCTTCCCCGGGAGGAAGAGCAGCTCCGTCTTGCCAGGGTTCAGCTTGAGGTGGTGATCCGTCATCCATAATGATATGTCGGCCAGACATGCAGAGATGCGATTCGCCACCTGGTTATCAGAAGGGGGAAAGGAGAAGATTAGTTGTGTATCGTCAGCGTAGCAATGATAGGAGAGGCCATGTGAGGATATGACAGAGCCAAGTGACTTGGTGTATAGGGAGAAAAGGAGAGGGCCTAGAACTGAGCCCTGGGGGACACCAGTGGTGAGAGCACGTGGTGCGGAGACAGCTTCTCGCCACGCCACTTGGTAGGAGCGACCGGTCAGGTAGGACGCAATCCAGGAGTTGAGCCGCGCCGGAGATGCCCAGCTCGGAGAGGGTGGAGAGGAGGATCTGATGGTTCACTGTATCAAAGGCAGCAGACAGGTCTAGAAGGACAAGAGCAGAGGAGAGAGAGTTAGCTTTAGCAGTGCGGAGAGCCTCCGTGACACAGAGAAGAGCAGTCTCAGTTGAATGACCAGGGGGGGGGGATTCAGCAGTGAGGAGAATGTGGCAAAGAGCTTCCTAGGGTTAGAGGCAGATGCTTGGAATTTAGAGTGGTAGAAAGTGGCCATTAGCAGCAGAAACAGATGAAGAAAATGTAGAGAGGAGGGAGTGAAAAGATGCCAGGTCAGCAGGGAGTTTAGTTTTCTTCCATTTCCGCTCAGCTGCCCCGGAGCTCTGTTCTGTGAGCTCGCAATGAGTCATCAAGCCACAGAGCTGGAGGGGAGGACCGAGCCGGCCGGGAGGATAGGGGACACAGGGAGTCAAAGGATGCAGAAAGGGAGGAGAGGAGGGTTGAGGAGGCAGAATCAGGAGATTGGAGGGAGAAGGATTGAGCAGAGGGAAGAGATTGATAGGATGGAAGAGGAGGAGAGTAGTGGGGAGAGAGAGAGCGAAGGTTGCGGCGGCGCGTTACCATCTGTGTAGGGGCAGAGTGAGTAGTGTTGGAGGAGAGCGAGAGAGAAAAGGATACAAAGTAGTGGTCGGAGACATGGAGGGGAGTTGCAGTGAGATTAGTAGAAGAGCAACATCTAGTAAAGATGAAGTCAAGCGTATTGCCTGCCTTGTGAGTGGGGGGGGATGGTGAGAGGGGTGAGGTCAAAAGAGGAGAGGAGTGGAAAGAAGGAGGCAGAGAGAAATGAGTCAAATGTAGACGCGGGGAGGTTGAAATCCCCCAAAACTGTGAAGGGTGAGCCATCCTCAGGAAAGGAACTTATCAAGGCGTCAAGCTCATTGATGAACTCTCCAAGGGAACCTGGAGGGCGATAGATGACAAGGATATTAAGCTTAAATGGGCTAGTGACTGTGACAGCGTGGAATTCAAATGAGGAGATAGACGATGGGTTAGGGGAAAAATTGAGAATGACCACTTGGGAGAGATGAGGATTCCTGTGCCACCACCCCGCTGACCAGATGCTCTCGGGGTATGCGAGAACACATGGTCAGACGAGGAGAGAGCAGTAGGAGTAGCAGTGTTTTCAGTGGTAATCCATGTTTCCGTCAGTGCCAGGAAGTCGAGGGACTGGAGGGTAGCATAGGCTGGGGATGAAGTCAGCCTTGTTGGCGGCAGACAGCAGAACGGCAGTTCCAGAGGCTGCCTGAGACCTGGAACTCCAGGTGTGTGGTGCGTGCAGGGACCACCAGGTTAGAGAGGCAGCAGCCACGCGGTGTGTGAGGCGTTTGTGTAGCCTGTGCGGAGAGGAGAGAACAGGGATAGGCAGAGGCATAGGTTGACAGGCTGCAGCAGATGGCTACAATAATGCAGAGGAGATCGGGATGAAATGAAACTAAACATCAGGGAAAGGAGAGAGCAGGCTCCCTCACCAAAAAAAATAAATATATATTATAACTCTCCCAACTTCCCACCTCAGAACTATAAGTGTTTCACTGAACCACCCGAGTAAAACTCTCCCAACTTCCACTTTAGAATTAGAATTGTTGTAAACTACAGCAGACTGTTTATCAGTAGCTGTAATTAAGTACAGCAGCTACCAACCACCTAACGTTAATGCCTCGGATGAGGTTAGAAAAACAGCTGAATGGTAGCAGCTAGCTGGCTCAATCACAGGTACTCTTAAGCATGAAATAACATTGGAAACAATTAACCACAGTTGCAAAAAGTTACCAGTAGATACCCGCTAGCTAGCTAGCTAGCTAGCTTTGTTGGTCCAAGTAGTGGGTAGGATAGCCTCGTGCTTCGCCGGGGTCCGCCGAATACAGTCCTTACCTACAATAATTACCTACAATAACCTTCAATAACTACCTGAGTAAGCTACCTATAATACCAAACTACAATACCTACCTACAATCTAAATACATGGTTTAAGCTTAACTCAACACCATATAAGAAGCCGAGCTTACCTTTCATAACGCAGCAATGATTAAACGTTGGGTAGCTAGCACAAAGATATTGTATTTAGCTACCACAGTACAGCCTGCTGGTAGTGTTGGCTGGCTAGCAATGGCTACTGTGTTGACTTTTGTTTGAAAAACGGCGTCGCTGCGAACGAATGTAGCTGGCTAAAAGGATATTGTTTTTTAGTTGCTACCGTTGCTAATAGCTACTCGCCAGCTAATCCAGGAGGTGAGTTAGCTAGCTAGCTTCGTGCTTACACCCGGGCACCGTCGAATACAAAAGTAACCTACAATAACTACACAACAGCTACCACAACAGCCCACGATGCCTACCTATAATACTTAATAATATACAGCCCACGATGCCTACCTATAGTACCTAACTACAATCTAAATACATAGTTTAAGCCTTACTCGACAAAGCCCAAGCTATGTATAAAGCCAAACTGGCAGACTGCAGTCAGTAGCCGAAATTAAGTACAGCAGCTACCAACCACCTAACGTTAATGATAATGAAGGTTAGAAAAACAGCTGAAGGTGGCAGCTAGCTGGCTCAATTACAGGGTACTCTTAAGCGTGAAATAACATTGGAAACAGCTAACCACAGTTGCTAAAAGTTACCGGTAGCTACCCGCTAGCTAGCTAGCTTTGTTGGTCCAAGTAGTGGGTAGGCTAGCCCTCGTGCTTCGCCGGGGTCCCGCCGAATACAGTCCTTACCTACAATAATTACCTACATAACCTTCAATAAACGACCTGAGTAAACTACCTATAATACCTAACTACAATACCTACCTACAATCAAATACATGGTTTAAGCTTTACTCAAACCATATAAGAAGCCAAGCTTACCTCCTGCTAGAGAAAACACAACCTCTCCCGTCAGCATCCCCCTCCTTTACCTCTCCTTTTCATCCCCCTCCCTCCCCTCCCTCCCCTCCCCTCCCTCTTCTTCCCTCTCTCCCCCTGTCTCCCTCTCACTCACTGTTCCTTTTTCCTCTCTCTCCCTCTCTCCCTCCCGTCTTTCTCTCTGTCCCTCTCCCTGACCCCCCTGGCTCAGTTCCCGGGCTAGCATTCTCCCACACTGCTGAGCTCTTTAGAATTCCCTGGATCTGCGCTCTCTCACTCTAGAGTGGTCCGTCCTGCTCTTCTCCCAGTTATCCCCTAGTATAGACTAGCCATAGGTGGCAGAGGTATACTCTCTCACTCTAGAGTGGTCCGTCCTGCTCTTCTCCCAGTAATTCCCTAGTATAGACTAGCCATAGGTGGCAGAGGTATACTCTCTCACTCTTGACCCACACATATAAACAGACAAGTGTCAGTGTTTGAAGCACTGTAGGGCAAACAGATGACATCTTGGCAGCAGGGAGGAGAGGGGATCGCCCCGGCCTTGATGTCGGCTAGGTTTGGCCCAAAGCCAGTTGTATAAGGGGTGCTACTGGTATTTAGCTCTTAATGATGAAGCCGTATTGCTGCTGTTGTTTTCCCACACAGCTAGAATGTGTGCATTTCAGAAGATGTGACTACAGTGCCCCGTCAGCACTTTTACCATGTAGCTAAATGTTTATAAAGATCTTTGGAATTTCTCCACCATATTCAAATGTTGAGTTCTGACTCTCAACCACCGTTCTAGAATGTGACTTTGGAATTTCTCCAATCCATGATTCTCACAAGCCTTGCTGGCAATACCATGCACTAAATGAAATGTTAATTAATACCATCCTTACTGTATACCTAGGGCCCTGTGTTTTAATACCATCCTTACTGTATACCTAGGCCCTGTGTTTTTAATCCCATCCTTACTGTAATATCCTAGGGCCTGTGGTTTTACTACCATCCGTCTGTATACCTAGGGCCCTTGTTTTAATAACCATCCTTACTGTATACCTAGGGCCCTGTGTTTTAATACCATCACTTACTGTATACCTAGGCCCTGGGTTTTAATACCATCCTTTACTGTAAGAACTAGGGCCCTGTGTTTAATACCATCATTACTGTATACCTAGGGCCCCTGGTTTTAATACCTCCTTACTGTATACCTAGGGCCCTTGTTTTAATACCAATCCTTACACTGTCTACCTAGTCCGCTTATTTTTTCATACCTACCATCCCTTACTTTCCTCCTAGGGCCCTGGTGTTTTTAATCCATCCTTACTGTATACCTAGGGCCCTGTGTTGTAATACCATCCTTACTGTATACCTAGGGCCCTGTGTTTAATACATACCTTACGTATACCTAGGGCCCGTTTGTTAATTACCATCCTTACTGTATCCTAGGGCCCTGTGTTTTTAATACCATCCTTACGTAATACCTAGGGCCCTGTGTTTTAAATACCATCCTTACTGTATACCTAGGGCCCTGTGTTTTTTAATACCATCCTTACTGTATACCTAGGCCCTGTGTTTTAAATACCATCCTTACTGTATACCTAGGGCCTGTGTTTTAATACCCATCCGTACTATATACCTAGGCCCGGTGTGTTAATAGACCCCAATCCTTACTGTATACCGAGGGCCCTGTGTTTTAATAACCATCCTTACGTAATACTAGGGCCCTGTGTTTTAATACCATCCTACTGTAATCCCTAGGGCCCTGTGTTTTTGAAAATACGCATCCTTCCTGTATACTAGGCCCCTGTGTTTAATCCCATCCTTACTGTATCCCTGGGCCCTGTGGGTTTAATAACCATCCTTCTGTATACGCTAGGGCCCTGTGGTTGTAATACCATCCTTCTGTATCCTAGGGCCCTGTGTTTTAAATAACCATCTTACTTATACCTAGGGCCCTGTGTTTTAATAATCCCATCATTACTACTGTATACCTAGGCCTGTGTTTTAATACCATCATTACTGTATACCTAGGCCCTGGTGTGTTTTAATACCATCCTTACTGTTATACCTAGGGCCCTGTGTTGTAATACCCAATCTTACTTTATCCCCTAGGGCCCTGTGTTTTAATAACCATCCTTACTGTATCCCTATCGCCCTGTGTTTTATACCATCCTTACTGTATACCTAGGGCCCTGTGTTTTTAATACCATCCTTACTGATACCTAGGGCCCTGTGGTGTTTTAATACCCATCCTTACTGTAACCTGGGCCCGTGTTTTAATACCATCCTTACTTACCGTATACTAGGGCCCTGTGTTTTAATACCATCCTTACTGTATACCTAGGGCCCTGTGTTTTAATACCATCCTTACTGTATACCTAGGGCCCTGTGTTTTAATACCATCCTTACTGTATACCTAGGGCCCTGTGTTTTAATACCATCCTTACTGTATACCTAGGGCCCTGTGTTTTAATACCATCCTTAACGTAATACTAGGGCCCCCTGTGTTTTACTACCATCCTTACGTATCCCTAGGGACCCTGGTGTTTTTAATAACCATCCGTACTGTTACCTAGGCCCTGTGTTTTAATACCAATCCTACTGTATACGTAGGGCCCTGTGTTTTAATACCATCCTTTACGGTATACCTAGGGCCTGTGTTTTAATACCATCCTTACTGTATCATCTAGGGCCCTGTGTTTTTTAATACCATCCTTACTGATACCTAGGGCCCGTGTTTTTAATACCATCCTACTTGTATCCTCCCTAGGGCCCTGTGTTTTAATACAATCCTTACTGTCTACCTAGGGCCTGTGTTTTTAATACCATATTACTGTATACCTAGGGCCCTGGGTTTTTTTAATACCATCATTACTGTATACCTAGGGCCCTGTGTTTTAATACCATCTTACTGTATACCTATGGCCCCTTGTGTTTTAATACCATCCTTACTGTATACCTAGGGCCCTGTGGTTTTAATACCATCCTTACGGTAGACCTAGGGCCCTTGGTTTTAATACATCCGTACTCTGTTACCTAGTGGCCCCTGTGTTTTAATACCATCCTTCCTGTATACCTAGGGGCCCTGTGGTTTTAATATCCAATCTCACTGTATACCTACTGGCCCTGTGTTTTAATACCATCCTTACTGTATTCCTAGGGCCCTCTGTTTTAATACCATCCTTATGGATACATAGGCCCTGTTTTTTAATACCATCCTTAATGTCTACCTAGGGCCCTGTGTTTTATAACCATCCTTACTGTATACCTAGGGCCCTGTGTTTAAATCCATCCTTACTTGTTCCTAGGCCCTGTGTTTTAATACCACCTTACTGTATCCCTAGGCCTGGTGTTTTAATACCACCTTCTGTAGACCTGGGGCCCGCCCCTGTGTTTTTAACCATCCTTACTGTATACCTAGGGCCTGTGTTTTACTAACCATCCGTACTGTATACCTAGGCCCCTGTGTTTTAATACATCCCTTACTGTATCCTAGGCCTGTGTTTTAATTACCATCCTGTACTGTATACCTGGGCCCTGTTTTAATACCATCCTTACTTTACTGTATACCTAGCCCCTGTGTTTTAGTACCATCCTTACTGTATACCTAGGGCCCTGTTTTTGTTGTTAATACCATCCCTTACTGTATACCTAGGGGCCCTGTGTTTTAAACCATCCTTCCTGGTTCCCTAGGGCCCTCCCTGTGTTTTTCATACCATCCTTAACTGTATACCTGGCCCTGTGTTTTAATACCATCCTTACGTGTAACCTAGGGCCCTGTGTTTTAATATTCCTTACTGTATAGCCTAGGGCCCTGTGTTTTAATACATCCTCACAGTAACCTAGGGGCCCCTGTGTTTTAATACCATCCTTACGGTATAACCTGTGCCCTGTGTTTTTAATACCCTCCTTACTCGTATACTAGGGCCCTGTGTTTTTTAAAGTACCATCCTTCTTGGATACCTAGGGCCCTTTTTTTTATACCATCCTTACTGTATACCTCAGGGCCCTGTTTTTTAATACCATCCTTACTGTATACATAGGGCCCTGTGTTTTAATACCATCCCTTACTGTATCCCTAGGAGCCCTGTGTTTTAATACCATCCTACTGTATACCTAGGGGCACTGTGTTTTAATACCATCCTTACTGTATAACCTAGGGCCCCTGTGTTTTAATAAATACCATCCTTACTGTATACCTAGGGCCCGTGTTTTCAAATACATCCTTCTGTATACCTGGGCCCTGTGTTTTAATACCATCCTTACTGTATAACCCTAGGCCCGGTTTTTAATACCATCCTTACTGTATACCTAGGGCCCGAGGTGTTTTAATACCATCCTTACTGTATACCTAGGGCCCTGTGTTTTAATACCATCCTTACTGTATACCTAGGGCCATGTGTTTTAATAGTATGTGTACGTACTATATATACCCCAGGACCAGATAATTACTCTGTTGAGGAAGATGACCGATTATGAGGATGATAACAGGAATATGAGGGACAATTGTCTCTAGCTGTCTGATTGGCCAGTGGCCAGCTCTAAGCCCTCTGATTGGAGAATATAGGGTTCTACATTCCAGAGCTGTGTAATAAAACAGAACTTACTGGCTGCTGGGGGGCGCTACTGTCTGGATGGACCAACAGACATACAGGGCTTTCGGAAAGTATTCAGACCCTTCACTTTTTCTACATTTAGTTACTTTACAGCCATATTCTAAAAATTGATTACATTTTTTAAAAATTCTCATCAATCTACACACAATACTCCATAATGACCAAGAGAAAATAGGTTTAGAAATGTTTGCAAATATATTAACGATAAAAAAAAACAGAAATACCTTATTTACATAAGTATTCAGACCCTTTGCTATGAGACTTGACATTGAGGTCAGGTGCATCCTGTTTCCCATTGATCATCCTTGAGATGTTTCTACAACTTGATTGGAGTCCACCTGTGGTAAATTCAATTGATTGGACATGATTTGGAAAAGCACACACCTGTCTATATAAGGTCACACAGTTGATAGTGCAAGTCAGAGCAAAAACCAAGCCATTGGGTTGAAGAAATTGTCCGAAGAGATCCGAGACAGGATTGTGTCGAGGCACAGATCTGTGGAAGGCTACCAAAAAAGGTTTGCAGCATTGAAGGTCCCCAAGAACACAGTGGCCTCCATCACTCTTAAATGGAAGAAGTTTGGAACCACCAAGACTCTTCCTAGAGCTGGCCTCCCGGCTAAACTGAGCAATCGGGGGAGAAGGGCCTTGGTCAGGGAGGTGACCAAGAACCCAATGGTCACTCTGACAGAGCTCCAGAGTTCCTCTGTGGAGATGGGAGAACCTTCCAGAAGGACAACCATCTATGCAGCACTCCACCAATCAGGCCTTTATGGTAGAGTGGCCAGACGGAAGTCACTCCTCAGTAAAAGGCACATGACAGCCCGCTTGGAGTTTGCCAAAAGGCACCTAAAGGACTCTCAGACAATGAGAAACAAGATTCTCTGGTCTGATGAAACCAAGATGGAACTCTTTGGCCTGAATGCCAAGCGTCACGTCTGGAGGAAACCTGGCATCATCCCTACGGTGAAGCATGGTGGTGGCAGCGTCATGCTGTGGGGATGTTTTTCAGTGGCAGGGACTGGGAGACTAGTCAGGATCGAGGGAAAGATGAACGGAGCAAAGTACAGAGAGATCCTTGATGAGAACCTGCTCCAGAGCGCTCAGGACCTCAGAATGGGGCGAAGGTGTCAAGATCGTCTAACAGAGTGGACCAATGCGCAGCGTTGAATGCAAACATATTTATTCTCACTGAAGGCAACACGAACAAAACAACGAACGATACGTGACAGTTCACGGTTACCATAAACAGACTCGAAACAAAAACCCACAAACACGAATGAAAACCCGACTGTTTAAATATGGCTCCCAATCAGAGACAACCAGCTGACACTCGTTGCCTCTGATTGGGAGTCACTCAGACCAACATAGAAATAAGTAACCTAGACCCACAACAAAAACATAGAAACTAACACCCTGGCTCAACATACGAGAGTCCCCCGAGCCAGGGCGTGACAGTACCCCCCCCCCCTAAAGGCGCGGACTCCGACCGCGCCAACGAAACACAACAGGGGAGGGACCGGGTGGGGCACTCCGCCTAGGCGGCGGATCCGGCTCCGGGCATGATCCCCACTCGCTCTCTAACCCCCCAAAGTACCCCTGGTCCGGTCTGGTCCTGCTGACCGGAGCTGGACTGCACACTGGTGGAGCGGATTGCTCTAGCTCCGGCGTAACGCATCTGACCGGCGCCGGACCAGGCACCAGTGGAACAGGCACGTGCCGTGCCGGACCGACGACGCACACCACTGGCTTGGTGTGGGGAACAGGCACGGGCCGTGCTGAACTGACGACGCACACCACTGGCTTGGTGTGGGGAGCAGGAGCGGGCCGGACAGGGCTGACGAAACGCAACCACAGACTTGGTGCTGGGAGCAGGAATGGGCCGGACTGGGCTGGCGACGCGCACCACAGACCTGGTGCGGAGAGCAGGAACGGGCAGAGCCGGGCTGATGGAGACGCACCACAGGCTTGGTGCGGGGAGCAGGAATGGGCCGGACTGGGCTGGCGACGCGCACCCCAGACCTGGTGCGGGGAGCAGGAACGGGCAGAGCCGGGCTGACGAGACGCACCACAGACTTGATGCGGGGAGCAGGAATGGGCCGGACTGGGCTGGCGACGCGCACCACAGACCTGGTGCGGGGAGCAGGAACGGGCAGAGCCGGGCTGACGAGACGCACCACAGACTTGATGCGGGGAGCAGGAATGGGCCGGGCTGGCGACGCGCACCACAGACCTGGTGCGGAGAGCAGGAACGGGCAGAGCCGGGCTGACGAGACGCACCACAGACTTGGTGCGGGGAGCAGGAACAGACCGGACCGTACTAGGGACACACACCACTGGCCCTACACCGGGATCTGGAACGGGCCGGACCGGACTGGTAACACACCCCAGTACCTCTCGCCGTGCCTCTACAACCTTCCATCCCCTCTTCTACCAGTGGCCCCCGTAACCTGGCGGCCTCCTCTGCAACCCACGCTGGACCGCTCCATAGCGGCCTCCTGCTGCCCCGACGTCGTGAGCCCCCCCCTAAAAATTTTCTGGGGGTCTCTCCTCCCCGTGGGCCAGGCCTCCATCGTTCTCGCCCACCTCTCGCTCCTCTGTCTCCAACCCTCGTCACTCAGCTCCTCAATGGGCTTGACCCAGTCGAAGCTGCCACGGAGATCTGCCAGCGATTTCCCTGGCGATGGCTCCTCGACTCGCTGCTTGGTCCAGTAGAGGTGGGTTTTTCTGTCAAGATCGTCTAACAGAGTGGACCAATGCGCAGCGTTGAATGCAAACATATTTATTCTCACTGAAGGCAACACGAACAAAACAACGAACGATACGTGACAGTTCACGGTTACCATAAACAGACTCGAAACAAAAACCCACAAACACGAATGAAAACCCGACTGTTTAAATATGGCTCCCAATCAGAGACAACCAGCTGACACTCGTTGCCTCTGATTGGGAGTCACTCAGACCAACATAGAAATAAGTAACCTAGACCCACAACAAAAACATAGAAACTAACACCCTGGCTCAACATACGAGAGTCCCCCGAGCCAGGGCGTGACAGAAGGTTCACCTTCCAACAGGACATCGACCCTAAGCACACAGCCAAGACAACGAGTGGCTTTGGGACAAGTCTCTGAATGTCCTTGAGTGGCCCAGCCAGAGCCCGGACTTGAACCCGATCTAACATCTCTGGAGAGACCTGAAAATAGCTGTGCAGCAACGCACCCCATCCAACCTGACAGAACTTGAGAGGATCTGCAGAGAAGAATGGGAGAAACTCCCCAAATACAGGTGTGCCAAGCTTGTAGCGTCATACCCAAGAAGACTCAAGGCTGTCATCGCTGCCAAAGGTTCTTCAACAAAGTACTGAGTAAAGGGTCTGAATACTTATGTGAATGTGATGTATAATTATTATTATTTTATCTGTTTTTGCTTTGTCATTGTGGGGTATTGTGTGTAGATTGATGAGGAAAAAAACAAATTGAATAAATGTTAGAATAAGACTGTAACATAACAAAATGTGGAAAAAGCCAAGGGGTCTGAATACTTTCCGAATACTGTATACAGACAGTACATCTGTCTGTCTGTCTGTCTGTCTGTCTGTCTGTCTGTCTGTCTGTCTGTCTGTCTGTCTGTCTGTCTGTCTGTCTGTCTGTCTGTCCTGTCTGTCTGTCTCGTCTCTGTCTCTGTCTGTCTGTCTGTCTGGTCTGTCTGGTCTGTCTGGCTGTTCTGTAGGTCTGTTGTCATGTCCGTTTTCTTTTCTATCTCTCTCTTCTCTCTCTCTATCTTCTCTCTCCTTCTGCTCGTCTCTCTCTCCTCTCTCTCTCCGCTATCTCTCTCTCTCTCTATATCCTCTCTAATTTCTCTCTCTCTTCGTACTCACTCTCTCTCTTCACTATGCGTTTCTTTCTCTCAATTCAATTTCAATTTATGGGCTTTATTGGCATGGGAAACGTATGTTAACATTGTCAAAGCAAGTGAAGTAGATAGTAAACAAAAGTGAAATAAACAATAAATATTAACAGTAAACATTGCACTCAGAAGTTCCAAAAGAATAAAGACATTTCAAATGTCATATTATGTAACAATCTCCCTCTCTTACGCTCTCCTGCTGCCTGTGCAGACTATTTACTCTGGACAGGAAACTGAACTCACAAAGGAAGTTTACCCTTCTGCACCTGTGCACTCACACACACACACATACACACACACACACACACACACACACACACACACACACACACACACACACACACACACACACACACACACACACACACACACACACACACACACACACACACACACACACACACATTGTCTTAAATCAGCTGTCCCTGTCTGTGTTACCACTGAAATATAAAGACACATTCAGTGGTTGAAGAGCTCCCATTCCAACCCCTTCACAGAGAACACGATGCCTCCCTGATAGACTGGGCCCCTTCACAGAGGACACGATGCCTCCCTGAAAGACTGGTCCCCTTCACAGATAACACAATGCCTCCCTGATAGACTGGTCCCCTTCACAGAGAACACAATGCCTCCCTGATAGACTGGTCCCCTTCACAGAGGACACAATGCCTCCCTGATAGACTGGTCCCCTTCACAGAGAGCACAATGCCTCCCTGATAGACTGGTCACCTTCACAGAGAACACAATGCCTCCCTGATAGACTGGTCCCCTTCACAGAGGACACAATGCCTCCCTGATAGACTGGGCCCCTTAACAGAGAACACAATGGCCTCCCTGATAGACTGGTCCCCTTCACAGAGGACACAATGCCTCCCTGATAGACTGGGCCCCTTAACAGAGAACACAATGGCCTCCCTGATAGACTGGTCCCCTTCACAGAGAACACAATGCCTCCCTGATAGACTGGTCCCTTTCACAGAGAACACGATGCCTCCCTGATAGACTGGTCCCCTTCACAGAGAACACGATGCCTCCCTGATAGACTGGTCCCCTTCACAGAGAACACAATGCCTCCCTGATAGACTGGTCACCTTCACAGAGAACACGATGCCTCCCTGATAGACTGGTCCCTTTCACAGAGAACACGATGCCTCCCTGATAGACTGGTACCCTTCACAGAGAACACAATGCCTCCCTGATAGACTGGTCCCCTTCACAGAGAACACAATGGCCTCCCTGATAGACTGGTCCCCTTCACAGAGAACACAATGGCCTCCCTGATAGACTGGTCCCCTTCACAGAGAACACAATGCCTCCCTGATAGACTGGTCCCTTTCACAGAGAACACGATGCCTCCCTGATAGACTGGTCCCCTTCACAGAGGACACAATGCCTCCCTGATAGACTGGTCCCCTTCACAGAGAACACAATGCCTCCCTGATAGACTGGTCCCCTTCACAGAGGACACGATGCCTCCCTGATAGCCTGCCTCCCACACACACACACACACACACACACACACACACACACACTCACACACACACACCAAACCCACCCACACACACTTTTTCGGCAACCTGTGGAATGCCACCAAATGAACCCCCAAAAAAACAGAACAAAAGAGAAAAACTGTAAATTAAATAAGTGGGAATGGAAACACTAGGATTTAGAACGCCAGCTAACTGTAACTGTACATGAAGAGTTAAGTGAGAAAAAAAAGTGCTGTGCTGTAAGCCTGGAGCAGGAAACATGTTTTTCATTACAAGTCTCTGTAGGAGTGTGGTCGGGGGCCTGTTGGGCACAAGGTTCAGAACCCCAAACCTCCTTCAGTAGGAGTGTGGTCGGGGGCCTGTTGGGCACAAGGTTCAGAACCCCAAACCCCCTTCAGTAGGAGTGTGGTCGGGGCCTGTTGGGCACAAGGTTCAGAACCCCAAACCCCCTTCAGTAGGAGTGTGGTCAGGGGCCTGCGCTCGCTGTGCAAACCCATCCAGGCAATGATAGGTACTGAGCTATGTACTGTGCACTGTACTGGGTTATCTACTGGAATATGTACAGGCATATGTACTGGGTTATATAATAGGCTAAGTACCATGTTATTTACTGGGATATGTACTGGGATATATATTGGGTGTGCTACTGTGTGTTACTGTTTTGCTATGTACTGTGTACTGTGTACTGTGTAATGTGTTACTGTGTACTGTGTACTGTGTTACTGTGTACTGTGTTACTGTGTTAATATATACTGTATTACTGTGCATTGTGTTACTTTCTACTGTGTAATGTGTTACTGTGTACTGTGTTACTATGTACTGTGTCACTGTGTTACTGTGTACTGTTTACTACGTTACTGTGTACTGTGTACTGTGTACTGTGTTACTGTGTACTGTGTTACTGTGTACTGTGTTACTGTGTACTGTGTTACTGTGTACTGTGTTACTGTGTACTTTGTAGCTCATCACTAAGCTAAGGACCCTGGGACTAAACACCTCCCTCTGCAACTGGATCCTGGACTTCCTGACGGGCCGCCCCCAGGTGGTAAGGGTAGGTAACAACACATCTGCCACACTGATCCTCAACACGGGGCCCCTCAGGGGTGCGTGCTCAGTCCCCTCCTGTACTCCCTGTTCACCCATGACTGCATGGCCAGGCATGACTCTAACACCATCATTAAGTTTGCCGACGACACAACAGTGGTAGGCCTGATCACCGACAACGATGTGGTGCCAGGATAACAACCTCTCCCTCAACGTTATCAAGACAAAGGAGATGATTGTGGACTACAGGACAAAAAAGAGGACTGAGCACGCCCCCATTCTCTTCGACGGGGCTGTAGTGGAACAGGTTGAGAGCTTCAAGTTCCTTGGTGTCCACATCACCAACGAACTATCATGATCCAAACACACCAAGACAGTCGTGAAGAGGGCACGACAAAGCCTATTCCCCCTCAGGAGACTGAAAAGATTTGGCATGAGTCCTCAGATCCTCAAAAAGTTATACAGCTGCACCATCGAGAGCATCCTGACTGGTTGCATCACCGCCTGGTATGGCAACTGCTTGGCCTCCGACCGCAAGGCACTACAGAGGGTAGTGCGTACGGCCCAGTACATTAATGGGGCCAAGCTTCCTGCCATCCAGGTCCTCTATACCAGGCGGTGTCAGGGGAAGGCCCTCAAAATTGTCAAAGACTCCAGCCACCCTAGTCATAGACTGTTCTCTCTGCTACCGCACGGCAAGCGGTACCGGAGTGCCAAGTCTAGGTCCAAAAGGCTTCTCAAAAGCTTCTACCCCCAAGCCATAAGACTCCTGAACAGCTAATCATGGCTACCCGGACTATTTGCACCCCCACCCCATCCTTTTACGCTGCTGCTACTCTGTTAAATATTAATGCATAGTCACTTTAACTCTACCCACATGTACATATTACCTCAACTACCTCAACTAGCCGGTGCCCCCGCACATTGACTCTGCACCGGTACCCCCCCTGTATATATAGCCTCCCTACTGTTATTTAATTTTACTTCTGCTCTTTTTTTCTCAACACTTTTGTTGTTGTTGTTGTTTTATTTTACTTTTTTATGAAGGAAAAAATGCATTGTTGGTTAAAGGCTGTAAGTAAGCATTTCACGGTAATGTCTACACCTGTTGTATTCGGCGCATGTGGCATATACAATTTGATTTGATTTGTACTGTGCTACTGTGTACTGTGTTATTATGTTACTGTGTTACCAAGTACTTTGCTACTGTGTACTGTGTTACTGTGTAATGTGTTACTGTGTACTGTGTTACTGTGCACTGTGTTACTATGTACTGTGTGACTGTGTTACTATGTACTGTGTACTGTGTTACTGTGTACTGTGTACTGTGTACTGTGTTACCGTGTGACTCTGTTACTGTGCACTGTGTTACTATGTACTGTGTTACTATGTACTGTGTTACTGTGTTACCTAGTACTTTGCTACTGTGCTTAGTTTACGTGTATGGTAATGGTTACTAGTAAGTGTTACTGTGATACTGATTACTGGCTACCGATGTGCATGTGACTGTGAGGGTACGAGTGTACGGTGTATGTAGTAATGGAGGTAAATGGGAGCCTGGGTATGTTGTTGAATATGTCGAAAGTGTGTAAGTGAGAAGTCTCGTCTGTCTATTGTCTCGTTCTGTTATGATTACTATATATTCTAGGTAGTATGTGACATCGAATGTAGTGATACTTGTCTAGTCTACTCGTCTCGTTCTCAGTCGCGTATAGTATCAGTCTCAGTTATTCTATTCGCTGATATGATGAGTATTATGATTTCTGCTTTATTAGGTCTTTCTATTCTTATCTTCTCTTCTTTTATCTCTATTTCTCTTTCTTCTTTTCTCTTCTTTCGTCTTTCTCTCTTCTATTCTTCTCTTCTATTTCTTCTCCTCTCTCACTCTTCGTCATGCAACTTTTGATCTGTGTACCAAATGGCATGAGCTGTGGTCAACAATAGTGCAATGTACGGGGTATGAGGAATCACAGGCGCTGCAGCCAGACAACAGCAGCAGCCCTCAGTGTTTATTTACACAACAGTTCCATAACATAATAGTCCAGCGCTCCTCCTCATGTAACCATGGCGATCTCAGCTACCCAACAGTGCTTCACCTTTGCTGTATTACCTAACAAGCCAAGGTTACATCCCAAGTGGCACCCTATTCTCTATGGGCCCTGGTCAAAAGTAGTGCACTATATAGGGACTAGGGTGCCATTTGGGATTCAAACCCTACTCAACTCCCTCTCCTCCCTTCCCACTCCAGCCTTACCTAACAACCTGGCACCCTATTCCCTACATAGTAAACTATTTTATTTGGGGACCTATAGGCTCTGGTCAAAAGTAGTGCACTATAAAGGGAAAAGGGTGCCATTTGGGACGTACACAAGCCTTCAACTTTCTGCTATGTAACAGAGTTAAACCAGCCCCACCAGACATCCTGTTAGTTACTGTTGCTGGGCAGGTGTTCCTTCAGGACTAATGTGGAGAACAGAGGTTGTTACTGTGGAGACATGATTGGGGGACGGACGTGGGGGTCTATCTCAGAGTCTGGTATTGGTGTATATTTACAGCTGGGGATAGGGTTAGTGCTGGCTGGTATTGGTGTGTATTTACAGCTGGGGTTAGGGTTAGTGCTGGCTGGTATTGGTGTATATTTACAGCTGGGGATAGGGTTAGTGCTGGCTGGTATTGGTGTGTATTTACAGATGGGGTTAGGGTTAGTCCTGGCTGGTATTGGTGTATATTTACAGCTGGGGATAGGGTTAGTGCTGGCTGGTATTGGTGTGTATTTACAGATGGGGTTAGGGTTAGTCCTGGCTGGTATTGGGTTAGGGTTAGTCCTGGCTGGTATTGGTGTATATTTACAGATGGGGTTAGGGTTAGTCCTGGCTGGTATTGGGTTAGGGTTAGTCCTGGCTGGTATTGGTGTGTATTTACAGCTGGGGTTAAGGTTAGTGCTGGCTGGTATTGGTGTATATTTACAGCTGGGGTTAGGGTTAGTGCTGGCTGGTATTGGTGTATATTTACAGCTGGGGTTAGGGTTAGTGCTGGCTGGTATTGGTGTATATTTACAGCTGGGGTTAGGGTTAGTGCTGGCTGGTATTGGTGTGTATTTACAGCTGGGGTTAGGGTTAGTGATGGCTGGTATTGGTGGGACATCCAGAGGAACCTTCAGCTAGCTTTATACACACACACACACCACACACACACACACACACACACACACACACACACACACACACACACACACACACACACACACACACACACTCACTCACTCATATTTCCACAACCGTCAGGATTAGGTTTCCCACACTCAATGTGAAAGTGATGGTGTGCATTTGAAGTAATGTATATCCTCTAAAATAATGACAACTTCATGTGTTTGAAAAATGAATTCTTGAAGTAGCCAGAACATAGGTCAATGTAGCATTTAGATGAAGAACTGTTTTCTACATTCCCCCACAAACCCCAGAAATGGAACCTGATATTTTTTGCTTCCGACCAGAGCCTAGAATTGACGAGAGAGCTTTTCAAAACGCAGAACAGAGCAGAGCAGAGAAGAGCAGAGCAGAGCAGAACAGGGGATACTGAGAGAGAGTTGGGCTGAGACCCCTCACTAGAACCCTCACTAGACCCCTCACTAGACCCCTCACTAGACCCCTCACTGGACCCCTCACTAGACCCCTCACTAGACCCCTCACTAGACCCCTCACTAGACCCCTCACTGGACCCCTCACTGGACCCCTCACTAGACCCTAAACTGGACCCCTCACTAGACCCCTCACTGGACCCCTCACTAGACCCCTCACTGGACCCCTCACTAGACCCCTCACTAGACCCCTCGCTGGACCCCTCACTAGACCCCTCACTGGACCCCTCACTAGACCCCTCACTGGACCCCTCACTAGACCCCTCACTAGACCCCTCACTAGACCCCTCACTGGACCCCTCACTAGACCCCTCACTAGACCCCTCACTGGACCCCTCACTAGACCCCTCACTAGACCCCTCACTGGACTCACTGGACCCCTCACTAGACCCCTCACTGTACCCCTCACTAGACCCCTCACTAGACCCCTCACTGGACGCCTCACTAGACCCCTCACTAGACCCCTCTCTAGACCCCTCACTGGACCCCTCACTAGACCCCTCACGGACCCCTCACTAGACCCCTCACTAGACCCCTCACTGGACCGCTCACTAGACCCCTCACTAGACCCCTCACTGGACCCCTCACTAGACCCCTCACTAGACCCCTCACTGGACCCCCTCACTGGACCCCTCACTAGACCCCTCACTGGACGCCTCACTAGACCCCTCACTAGACCCCCTCTCTAGACCCCTCACTGGACCCCTCACTAGACCCCTCACTGGACCCCTCAACTAGACCCCCTCTCTAGACCCCTCACTGAACCCCTCACTAGACCCCTCACTGGAACCCCTCACTAGACCCCTCACTGGACCCCTCACTAGACCCCTCACTAGACCCCTCACTGGACCCCTCACTAGACCCCTCACTAGACCCCTCACTGGACCCCTCACTAGACCCCTCACTAGACCCCTCACTGGACCCCTCACTGGACCCCTCACTGGACCCCTCACTAGACCCCTCACTGGACCCCTCACTAGACCCCTCACTAGACCCCTCACTAGACCCCTCACTGGACCCCTCACTAGACCCCTCACTGGACCCCTAACTGGACCCCTCACTAGACCCCTCACTAGACCCCTCACTAGACCCCTCACTGGACCCCTCACTGGACCCCTCACTGGACCCCTCACTAGACCCCTCACTATACCCCTCACTGGACCCCTCACTAGACCCCTCACTGGGACCCCCTCACTAGACCCCTCACTGGACCCCTCACTAGACCCCCTCACTATACCCCTCACTGGACCCCTCACTGGACCCCTCACTGGAACCCTCACTAGACAACTCTCTGGACCCCTCACTGGGACCCCCTCACTAGGACCCCTCGCTGGACCCCTCACTAGACCCCTCACTAGGACCCCTCACTAGACCCCTCACTGGACCCCCCTCACTTGACCCCTCACTAGACCCCTCGCTGGACCCCTCACTAGACCCCTCGCTGGACCTCTCACTAGACCCCTAACTAGGACCCCTCACTGGACCCCTCACTTGGACCCCTCACTAGACCCCTCGCTGGACCCCTCACTAGACCCCTCACTGGACCCCTCACTGGACCCCTCACTAGACCCCTCGCTGGACCCCTCCATAGACCCTCACTAGACCCCTCACTAGACCCCTCACTGGACCCCTCACTTGACCCCTCACTGGACCCCTCACTAGACCCCTCACTAGACCCTCACTAGACCCCTCGCTGGACCCCTCACTAGACCCCCTCGCTGGACCCCTCACTAGACCCCTCACTAGACCCCTCACTAGACCCCTCACTAGACCCCTCACGGACCCCTCACTAGACCCCCACTGGACCCCTCACTAGACCCCTCACTATACCCCTCACTGGACCCCTCACTAGACCCCTCATAGACCCCTCACTGGGACCCCTCACTAGACCCTCACTAGACCCCTCACTAGACCCCTCACTAGACCCCTCACTGGACCCCTCACTGGACCCCTCACTAGACCCCTCACTGGACCCCTCACTAGACCCCTCACTGGACCCCTCACTAGACCCCTCACTAGACCCCTCACTGGAACCCTCACTGGACCCTGTAGAGTCTAGTGAGGGGTCATTCCTGCGTGTGCCTCCAAGCGGGCTGTCATGTGCCTTTTACTGAGGAGTGGATTCCGTCTGGCCACTCTACCATAAAGGCCTGATTGGTGGAGTGCTGCAGAGATGGTTGTCCTTCTGGAAGCTTCTCCCATCTCCACAGAGGAACTCTGGAGCTCTGTCAGAGTGACCATCGGGTTCTTGGTCACCTCCCTGACCATGGCCCTTCTCCCCCAATTGCTCAGTTTGGCCGGGCGGCCAGCTCTAGGAAGAGTCTTGGTGGTTCTAAACTTCTTCCATTTAAGTCTGATGGAGGCCACTGTGTTCTTGGGGACCTTCAATGCTGCAGAAATGTTTTGGTACCCTTCCCCAGATCTGTGCCTCGACACAATCCTGTCTCGGAGCTCTACGGATAATTCCTTCGACCTCATGGCTTGGTTGTTGCTCTGACATGCACTGTCAACTGTGAGACCTTATATAGACAGGTGTGTGCCTTTCCAAATCATGTCCAATCATTTGAATTTACCACAAGTGGACTCCAATCAAGTTGTAGAAGGCTTGAGTGTACAGTACTCTGTAGAGAATAGTGCTGTTGTCATCAGTGTACTCTGTAGAGTATAATACTGTTGTCATCAGTGTACAGTACTCTGTACAGCATAGTGCTATTGTCATCAATGTACTCTGTACAGCATAGTGCTGTTGTCATCAATGTACTCTGTAGAGTATAGTGCTGTTGTCATCAGTGTACTCTGTACAGCATAGTGCTATTGTCATCAATGTACTCTGTACAGCATAGTGCTGTTGTCATCAATGTACTCTGTAGAGTATAGTGCTGTTGTCATCAGTCCACTCTGTACAGTACAGTCCATAAAGGCTGTTTACACAGCCAGCCCAATTCTGGTCTTTTTTTTCTCACTCATTTTATTATCTTATTTTTCACTTTTTACCTATCAGATCAGCTCTGAAAAAAGATCTAATGTGAAAAGATCTGATGTGATTGCTCAAAACACCAATTAGTGGAAAGCAGATCAGAATTGGGCTGCCTGTGTAAACAGTGTCCCGTCTCTCTCTGCAGGTGTGGGATACAGAGTTGGAGCGTACAGCAGAGGAGTGGGCTGAGACGTGTCTGTGGGACCATGGTCCTGCTAGTCTGCTTCCCCAGATAGGACAGAACCTGGGAGCTCACTGGGGGTGGTAAACACGGACATGATTGATTGATTTATTGATTGATCGATGAACAAATTAAACATGAGATTGATGTTTGCTGTATTGACATTTGACACCGCAGCATCAATATTGCATCCCCATTAAGACATATGGTGTAATATATTATATATGCATGTTTGTATTGAGAAATGAAACACAAAACCAATGTACGGTATTGCTGTGAGACCAAACTGTGTCCCAAATGGCACCATATTCCCTATAGGTCCTGGTCAAAAGTAGTGCACTAAATAGGGAACAGGGTACTATCTGAAACGTTATCCTGTTCTTGTAAATGTTTAAACTTGTCAGTGTATGTCTGTGTCCAGGCCACGCCCCCCCACGTCCCATGTGCAGGCCTGGTATGATGAGGTGAGGGACTATTCCTTCCCTTACCCCCAGGAGTGTAACCCCTATTGCCCCTTCAGATGTTCCGGCCCGGTCTGCACCCACTACACACAGGTAGGCAGCAGATCAAACCACTGTCGGGAAATTAGGGAGAAACTTTGAACTCACTGTTCAAAAAACATGCAACTCGTTATTAACTTAACAAACTTCCTCTCGGTGTGTGTGTGTGTGTGTGTTTATTTGTGTGTGTTTGTCAAATCCAATTTTATTGGTCGCATACACATGTTTAGCAGATGTTACTGCGGGTGTCGCGAAATGCTTGAAACAAGGGCGTCCATGTCCTGGTCGACGCCATCTGATCTGTGGTGTGTGTGTGTGTGTGCATTGTGTGTGCATGTGTGCGTGTATGGTGTGTGTGTGTGTGTATGGGTGTTTGTGTGGGTGGTATGGTGTGTGTGCGGTGTGTGTGTGTGGGGGTGGATGTGTTGTGCGTTGGTGTGTATGTTGTGTGCGTGTGTGTGTGGTATGTGTGGTGTGTGTGTGTTGTGCGGGTTCGTGTGTGTGCGGTGTGTGTATGTGTGTGCGTGTGTGTGTGTATGTGTGTGGTGTATGGTGTGTGCGTTGTGTGGTGTATGTGTGTGTGTATGGTGGGTTTTGTGTGGTGTGTTTATGGTGTGTGCGTGTGTGTGTGTAGTGTTGTGTGGAGGTGTGGTGTGGTGTGTGTGTGTATGTGTGTGTTGTGTTGGGTGGGTGGTGTGTGTGTGTGTGTGTGTGTGGTGTGTGGGTGTGGGTGTGTGGTGGGGTGTGGTGGTGTGGTGTGTGGTGGTGTGGTAGTTGTGTGTGTGTGCGTGACAGCAGCAGGATAGGCTGTGCCATCAACATGTGCTACAACATGAACGTCTGGGGTCAGATCTGGGCTAAAGCTGTTAGCCTGGTTGCACTACTCACCCAAGTAGACGACTAACTCTCAGATCAGGGGGTTATCCCTACTCTTCAGCCGGGTCAGGGGGTTATACCCTACTCATTCAGCCATGGGTCGGGGGTTTACTCCCTACTCATTCAGCCAGGGTCAGGGGGTTACTCCCTACTCATTCAGCCAGGGTCAGGGGGTTACTCCCTACTCATTCAGCAGGGTCAGGGGGTTACTCCCTACTCATTCAGACAGGGGGTTACTCCCTACTCATTCAGACAGGGTCAGGGGGTTACTCCCTACTCATTCAGCAGGTCAGGGGGTTATCCCTACTCATTCAGCCAGGGTCAGGGGGTTACTCCCTACTCATTCAGCCAGGGTCAGGGGGTTACTCCCTATCATTCAGCCAGGGTCAGGGGGTTACTCCCTAGTGCATTAGACGGGTGGGGGGTTACTCCGTCGTATTAGCAGGGTAGGGGGTGTTACTCCTCTCATGTGCCAGGGGGTGTTGCTATTTCAGACAGGGTGTTAGTCCTTCATGTAGACGGGTCGGGGGTTTCCTTTGTGTTGCGGGTGGGGGTACCCTACTCATTCAGACAGGGTAGGGGTGTCCTCACTCATTCACCAGGGTCAGGGGTTAGTCGCGCTAATACTTCAGACAGGGTCGCATACTCCCCTCAAGTTAAGCCAGGGTCAGACCCTCAGCCAGGTGGGGTTACTCCCTACTCATTCAGCCCAGGGTCAGGGGGTTACTCCCTACTCATTCAGCCAGGGTCAGGGGGTTACTCCCTACTCATTCAGCCAGGGTCAGGGGGTTACTCCCTACTCATTCAGCCAGGGTCAGGGGGTTACTCCCTACTCATTCAGACAGGGGGTTAGTCCCTACTCATTCAGACAGGGTCAGGGGGTTAGTCCCTACTCATTCAGACAGGGTCAGGGGGTTACTCCCTACTCATTCAGACAGGGTCAGGGGGTTAGTCCCTACTCATTCAGACAGGGTCAGGGGGTTACTCCCTACTCATTCAGACAGGGTCAGGGGGTTACTCCCTACTCATTCAGCCAGGGTCAGGGGGTTACTCCCTACTCATTCAGCCAGGGTCAGGGGGTTACTCCCTACTCATTCAGACAGGGTCAGGGGGTTAGTCCCTACTCATTCAGCCAGGGTCAGGGGGTTAGTCCCTACTCATTCAGACAGGGTCAGGGGGTTACTCCCTACTCATTCAGACAGGGTCAGGGGGTTAGTCCCTACTCATTCAGACAGGGTCAGGGGGTTACTCCCTACTCATTCAGCCAGGGTCAGGGGGTTACTCCCTACTCATTCAGCAGGGTCAGGGGTCTCCAGGGGGGTTACTCCCTACTCATTCAGACAGGGTCAGGGGGTTACTCCCTAGTCATTCAGACAGGGTCAGGGGGTTAGTCCCTAGTCATTCAGACAGGGTCAGGGGGTTACTCCCTACTCATTCAGACAGGGTCAGGGGGTTACTCCCTACTCATTCTGTGGAGAGGAGATGATGAGAGGAGGATAGAAGAGGGGAGAGGAGAGGAGTAAAGGAAGCCACAACAGACTAACCCTTGATCTCTGACCTGTCACCTCAGGGGGAACTGGTGGGGTCATGCCCCCTACAAACACGGCACCCCCTGCTCCGCCTGCCCCCCCAGCTACGGAGGAGGATGCAAGGACAACCTCTGCTACAAAGGTTTGTGTGGTGTTAGGTGTGTTTGTGGAGTTATGGTGTGGATAGGCTTGGAACACACTGCAAGACCTATGTCATGTTTAAACAAATACTTTTTTTTCTCCTATTCCCTTTATAGGGTAAAAGAAGTGCCCTACATGGGGAATAGGGTGTCATTTGGGACATGACCTCAGTATCAGAGCTACAGAAACGTTTCAAAGTGTAAAGCTGAAACTGAAACGTATTACCTCTATCTCCGAAACGGAAAAATATTACTCCTATCTCTGAAATTGAAACGTCATTACCCCGTCTCTAAAGCTGAAACGTATTACCCCTATATCTGAAACTGAAACGTATTACCCCTATCTCTGAAATTGAAAAGTATTACCCCTATCTATGAAAATGAAACATTTTACCCCATATCTGAAATTGAAACGTTTTACCTCGTCTCTGAAACTGAAAGAATTACCGCTATCTCTGAAACTGAAAGGTATTACCTCTATCTCTGAAACTGAAAGGTATTACCCCATATCTTAAAACTGAAACATTTTACCCCATCTCTGAAACTGAAACGTATTACTTCTATCTCTGAAATTGAAACGTTATTACACCATCTCTGAAATTGAAACATTTTATCCCTATCTCTGAAACTGAAACGTTTTACTCCTGTCTCTGAAACTGAAATGTATTACTTCTGTCTCTGAAACTGAAACGTATTACCCATATCTCTGAAACTGAAATGTATTACTCCTCTCTCTCTCTCCAGACGAAGGTACAGAGTCACAGAGACCTCAGGAGGAAACAGAGGAAAACAATTCCATCGAACCTGAGGCCCCCCAGAGCCCCCAGAAGCCACGCGCCAGGTCCCCCCAGCCAAAGCTCCCCCCGCTGGCACAGACCCCCACCCCCCCCACCACCCCCACCACCAGAGGAGCGGGAGAGGAACAAGGTGGTCAATACACAGCAGATGTGTAAGAGGCCATTTAACTGGTTATTCTGGATTCAGTTGCATCTCTAAATGGGGGTTACAGGTTCTGGTTTTTGGGGTTGGTGTGGAGTGGAGTGTGGGAGGAGGAGTGCATTGGGGGGGAGGGTGGGAGGAGGAGTGCAGGGGGTAGGGAGGGTGGGAGGAGGGAGTGCATGGGGGGAGGGTGGGAGGAGGAGTGCAGGGGGGGGGGGGAGGAGGAGTGCAGGGGAGGGAGGGTGGGAGGAGGAGTGCAGGGGAGGGAGGGTGGGAGGAGGAGTGCAGGGAGGGAGGGTGGGAGGAGGAGGGCAGGGGAGGGAGGGTGGGAGGAGGAGTGCAGGGGAGGGAGGGTGGGAGGAGGAGTGCAGGGGGAGGGGGGGGAGGAGTGCAGGGGTAGGGAGGGGGGAGGAGGTGCAGGGGTAGGGAGGGTTGGGAGGAGGAGTGCAGGGTAGGGAGGGTGGGAGGAGGAGTGCAAGGGGTAGGGAGGGTGGGAGGAGGAGTGCAGGGGTAGGGAGGGTGGGAGGAGGAGTGCAGGGGAGGGAGGGTGGGAGGAGGAGTGCAGGGGAGGGAGGGTGGGAGAGAGGGGAGGGAGGTGGAGGAGAGGGGGGGGGAGGTGGGGGGTGCAGGGGGAGGGTGGGAGGAGGAGTGCAGGGAGGGAGGGTGGGAGGAGGAGTGCAGGGTAGGGAGGGTGGGAGGAGGAGTGCAGGGGGAGGGTGGGTGGGGAGTGCAGGGTAGGAGGGTGGGAGGAGGAGTGCAGGGTAGGGAGGGTGGGAGGAGGAGTGCAGGGGTAGGGAGGGTGGGAGGAGGAGTGCAGGGGTAGGGAGGGTGGGAGGAGGAGTTTCAAACCGAGGCTATGGAACTGTGTGACAGAGACACAGGGGGAGGCAAGCGAGGGCTCTAGTGCGTTTCAGAAGGCGAGGACTCCATGCCCCTCTGCCAGGCCTCCAATGTGCATTCACCAACGAGCTACAACTTCTGATAAGGACAAAAAAGGACTCTGTCATCTCTGCTTTCTATTTTATGGAGTCTTGGTGAAATGCCTCTATTCCTGATGCCGCTGTGGATCTAGCCGGCTTCCAGCTGAACCGGGCCGATGGTGTCCTGGCTTCCAGCCGTACTGGGCTGATGGTGTCCCGGCTTCCAGCTGTACTGGGCTGATGTTGACCCGGATCCAACTGTACTGGGCTGATGGGGTCCTGGCTTTCAGCTGTACTGGGCTGATGTTGACCCGGATCCAACGGTACTGGGCTGAATGGGGTCCTGGCTTCCAGCTGTACTGGGCTGATGGGGTCCCGGCTTCCAGCTGTACTGGGCTGAAGGGGTCCTGGCTTCCAGCTGTACTGGGCTGATGGTGTCCTGGCTTCCAGCTGTACTGGGCTGAAGGGGTCCTGGCTTCCAGCTGTACTGGGCTGATGGGGTCCCGGCTTCCAGCTGTACTGGGCTGATGGGGTCCCGGCTTCCAGCTGTACTGGGCTGATGGTGTCCTGGCTTCCAGCTGTACTGGGCTGATGGGGTCCCGGCTTCCAGCTGTACTGGGCTGATGGGGTCCCGGCTTCCAGCTGTACTGGGCTGAAGGGGTCCCGGAACAGTCCAATAAATCCAAAGGAGGTGGTGTTTCTACCAGTGGAGGCTCCTCAGAGGAGGAACGGGAGGACCATCCTCCTCAGTGAATTTCATTTTTAGATAAAACTATACTAAATATATTCATGTCACCAAATGTTTTGCAATGAAGGTCTACAGTAGCCTAAACAGCAGTCTCTGGGGTAGCACCATAGTGCAGCCGGAGGACAGCTAGTTTGCGTCCACTTCTGGTTACATTGACTTCAATAGAAAGACCTCAAAGACCTCTTCATCACGGTTGACAACTCCACAGTGTCACCCTCCCAGAGTGCAAAGAACCTTGGCGTGACCCTGGACAACACCCTGTCGTTCTCTGCAAACATCAAAGCAGTGACCTGCTCCTGCAGGTTCATGCTCTACGACATCCGTAGAGTACGCCTCTACCTCACAAAGGAAGCGGCGCAGATCCTAATCCAGGCACTTGTCCTCTCCCGTCTGGACTACTGCAACTCACTGTTGGCTGGGCTCCCCGCTTGTGACATCAAACCCCTGAAGCTTATCTATAACGCAGCAGCCCATCTGGTTTTCAACCTTCCCAAGTTCTCTCATGTCACCCCGCTCCTACCCACACTCCACTGGCTTCCAGTTGAAGCTCGCATCTGCTACAAGACCATGGTTCTAACCTATGGAACAGCAAGAGGAACTGCCACTCCCTACCTTCAGGCTATGCTCAAACACTACACCCCAACCCGAGTACTCCGTTCTGTCACCTCAGGTCTCTTGCCCCTCCAACCCCTACGGGAGGGCAGCTCCCGCTCAGCCCAGTCCAAGCTCTTCTCTGTCCTGGCACCCCAATGGTGGAAAAACAGCTTCCCCCTGAAGCTAGGACAGCAGAGTACCTGCCCATCTTCCGAAAACACCTGAAACCCTACCTCTTCAAACAGTATTTTAAATAATCCTCCTCCTCACCTAAAACCGACATAAAAAAGCCAGACTACGGTTTACAACTGCACATGGGGACAAAGATCGTACTTTTTGGAGAAATGTCCTCTGGTCTGACGAAACAAAAATAGAACTGTTTGGCCATAATGACCATCGTTATGTTTGGAGGAAAAAGGGGGACGCTTGCAAGCCGAAGAACAAATGTGAACGAAGTGCAAATAGTCTGGGTAGCCATGATTAGCTGTTCAGGAGTCTTATGGCTTGGGGGTAGAAGCTGTTGAGAAGCCTTTTGGACCTAGACTTGGCGCTCCGGTACCGCTTGCCGTGCGGTATCAGAGAGAACAGTCTATGATTAGGGTGGCTTGAGTCTTTGACAATTTTTAGGGCCTTCCTCTGACACCGCCTGGTATAGAGGTCCTGGATGGCAGGAAGCTTGACCCCAGTGATGTACTGGGCCGTACACACTACCCTCTGTGGTGCCTTGCGGTCGAAGGCCGAGCAGTTGCCATTCCAGGCGGTGATGCAACCAGTCAGGATGCTCTCGATGGTGCAGCTGTATAACTTTTTGAGGATCTGAGGACCCATGCCAAATCTTATCAGTCTCCTGAGGGGGAATAGGTTTTGTCGTGCCTTCTTCACGACTGTCTTGCTGTGTTTGGACCATGATAGTTCATTGGTGATGTGGACACCAAGGAACTTGAAGCTCTCAACCTGTTCCACTACAGCCCCGTCGATGAGAATGGGGGCATGCTCAGTCCTCTTTTTTGTCCTGTAGTCCACAATCATCTCCTTTGTCTTGATAACGTTGAGGGAGAGGTTGTTATCCTGGCATCTCATCGTTGTCGGTGATCAGGCCTACCACTGTTGGGTCGTCTGCAAACTTCATGATGGTGTTGGAGTCGTGCCTGACCATGCAGTCATGAGTGAACAGGGAATACAGGAGGGGACTGAGCACGCACCCCTGAGGGGCCCCCGTGTTGAGGATCAGCGTGGCAGACGTATTGTTACCTACCCTTACCACCTGGGGGTGGCCCGTCAGGAACTCTAGGATCCAGTTGCAGAAGGAGGTGTTTAGTTCCAGGATCCTTAGCTTAGTGATGAGCTTTGAGGGCACTATGGTGTTGAACACTGAGCTGTAGTCAATGAATAGCATTCTCACATAGGTGTTCCTCTTGTCCATGTGGGAAAGGGCAGTGTGGAGTGCAATAGAGATTGCATCATCTGTGGATCTGTTGGGGCAGTATGCAACTTAGAGTGGGTCTAGGGTTTCTGGGATAATGGTGTTGATGTGAGCCATGACCAGCCTTTCAAAGCATTTCATGGCTACAGACGTGAGTGCTATGGGTCGGTAGTCATTTAGGCAGGTTATCTTAGTGTCCTTGGGCACAGGGACTATGGTGGTCTGCTTGAAACATGTTGGTATTACAGACTCAGTCAGGGACATGTTGAAAATGTCAGTGAAGACACTTGCCAGTTGGTCAGCACATGCTCGGAGTACACGTCCTGGTAATCCGTCTTGCCCTGCGGCCTTGTGAATGTTGACCTGCTTAAAAGTCTTACTCACATCGGCTACGGAGAGCGTGATCACATCGTCATCCGGAACAGCTGATGCTCTCATGCATGCTTCAGTGTTGCTTGCCTCGAAGCAAGCATAGAAGTGATTTAATTCGTCTGGTAAGCTTGTGTCACTGGGCAGTTTGCGGCTGTGCTTCCCTTTGTAGTCTGTAATAGTTTTCAAGCCCTGCCACATCCGACGAGAGTCAGAGCTGTGCAGTACGATTATCAAACGTATACCCACTGTAAATCAACCGTATACCTACTGTATATCAACCGTATACCCACTGTACATCAACCGTATAACTACTGTATATCAAACGTATACCTACTGTATATCAACCGTATACCCACTATATATCAACCGTATACCCACTGTATATCAACCGTATACCTACTGCATATCAACCGTAAACCTACTGCATATCAACCGTATACCTACTGCATATCAACCGTATACCTACTGTATATCAACCGTATACCCACTGTATATCAACCATATACCTACTGCATATCAACCGTATACCTACTGCATATCAACCGTATACCTACTGTATATCAACCGTATACCTACTGTATATCAACCGTATACCCACTGTATATCAACCGTAAACCTACTGTACATTTGTATATCTGCTCATGTTCTTACAGCTCTGTGCTCACTCTCCCTAGTCGTATATAATGTATATAAACGTTGTTTAAACTATGTGGTCTGTATTCTGTCTCTAAATGTTGTGTATTACTAGCAGGACCATATCACCAAATAAAATTGTACTTGACGAATAAAGGTGATTCTGATTCTGAAAGGGCAGATTTGGGACGCGCACAGGAAATCCATCCAAAACCCTATCCATTCATGTCCTGCAGTAAACATTCCCGGTTGCTAGCTAGATGGAGCTCGCGGAGGATATTTCAATGAGTGAATTTCAAAGGAGTAGTGAGTAGTTTGCATGCGCCATGACGTTAGCGTTACAAGCTTACAACCACTGACTAGCTGTGGCAAAAATGTGCCTAGCTATCTGTGTCTGCAATGTGTCTGCCTCTGTCATGTTTCAGAGGGAATTACTATCAAGCCCCGCCTACCTAAACTTGTGATTTGTTGGGAAAGTTGTCTGTCTGAAGAGCACCCTCCCCCGAATTGGCCAAGAAAATGGAAAGTGATTCCCATACCTAGTGCTGTTGCCCCATACCTAGTGCTGTTGCCCCATACCTAGTGCTGTTGCCCCATACCTAGTGCTGTTGCCCCATACCTAGTGCTGTTGCCCCATACCTAGTGCTGTTGCCCCATACCTAGTGCTGTTGCCCCCATACCTAGTGCTGTTGCCCCATACCTAGTGCTGTTGCCCCATACCTAGTGCTGTTGCCCCATACCTAGTGCTGTTGCCCCATACCTAGTGCTGTTGCCCCATACCTAGTGCTGTTGCCCTAGAGACTACCTAGACACTGATCGTGGGTCAGTTGAGCATTTCCCCCTAATAGTTATGGTTATGATTGGGGGAGGGGAAGCAGATCCTAGATCTGTACCCAGGGGAACTTCACCTCGTGGGCATAGCAACCCCTCACTAGCCTACATGTTGTCTCCTGTAGTACTGGTTCTTTAACACACAGACAGGCAGATTAAAGCATTGTGTGTGTTCTGTGTTTGCTACAGATGTTAATAGCTAGTTAGCTCGACAGTTCAGTGTGTGTTCTGTGTGCTACAGATGCGAATAGCTAGTTAGCTCGACAGTTCAGCGTGTGTTCTGTGTGCTACAGACGTGAATAGCTAGTTAGCTCGACAGTTCAGTGTGTGTTCTGTGTGCTACAGACGTGAATAGCTAGTTAGCTTGACAGTTCAGTGTGTGTTCTGTGTGCTACAGATGCGAATAGCTAGTTAGCTCGACAGCTCAGCATGTGTTCTGTGTGCTACAGATGCGAATAGCTAGTTAGCTCGACAGTTCAGCGTGTCTTCTGTGTGCTACAGACGTGAATAGCTAGTTAGCTTGACAGCTGTGTGTGTTCTGTGTTGCAGCTCAGCTTGTGACCTGTGACACTAAGCTACGAGATCAGTGCAAAGGAACCACGTGCAACAGGTAAAGAAAAAAACACAACCACACACACACACATCGTCTCAAATCAGCTGTCCATGTCTGTGTTACCACTGAGAAATAAAGACCCATTAAGTGATTGAAGAGCTCCCCATCCAACCCCTTCACAGAGAACACAATTACCTCCCTGATAGACTGGTCACCTTCACAGAGAACACAATGCCTCCCTGATAGACTGGTCCCCTTCACAGAGAACACAATGCCTCCCTGATAGACTGGTCCCCTTCACAGAGAACACAATGGCCTCCCTGATAGACTGGCTGAATCCTTTGACTGCTTCCTTCTTCACCATAGAAATAGCATTAATAGAACAGACGCTTTCAAGTTCCTATTCAAGTCAAACTTCTGCAGGGTTGGCATCAATTCGAATGAAAGTCAGTCACTTCAGGAAGTACACTGAAATTCTAATTCAATCATTTAAAAAAAAGGGCTTTTATTTTCAATGACTTCTCAATAAACCAAAAATTTACTTAAATAGAAATTGACCCCAACCCTAATGCATTTGTGATGGGTGGTGATTACATGATCTATGTTCTCCCCAGGTACGAGTGTCCTGCCGGCTGTCTAGACTCCACAGGGAAGGTGGTTGGGACAGTACACTATGAGATGGTGATTACATCATCATACATTATCAAGCTGTGTCCCAAATTACACCCTACTGCCTATGGGCCCTGGTCAAAAGTACTGTAGGGAACATGGTGCCATTTGGGACATAGCCTAAGTCTTATACTGAATAGGTTAATCAAAATGCAGATAGAAAATACTTAGCTAATGCATTGTAAATAAAGCTGCATAATGAATTTGAATATACAATGTACTAACTTTACACTGTAAACTTTACAGCAGTCCAGTATCTGCCGTGCTGGCATCCACTCTGGAGTGGTAGATAAGGATGGAGGGTGGCTGGACGTCACCAGACAAGGCAGGAAGGACTTCTTCATCAAGTCCAACAAGAATGGAATTCAGTCTCTAGGGTATGGAAGCGTAATCTATCTTGCAAAACACCATCTCTTTGCCCAACATATCTCGTTGCCCTCTTGACAACCACTGACAAAAAAGCTAGCAATTCGATGGCGCGGGACGGGTGAAGCCATTTCAAGCTGAGGACTGGTTACACATCAGCTGAGGGGGAGGACGGCAAATAATAACGAATGGAACGGAGCCAATGGAATGGCATCAAACAAATGGAAACCATGTGTTTGGTGTATTTGATACCATTACACATATTCCGCTCCAGCCATTACCACAAGCTGGCACACACCCAGACACGTTTGTAGAGGTGCTGAATAGCGGAGAGTAAACTGTAGAAAAAATAATGTACGAAAGTTGGACACTATACATGCTCCCGAGTGGTGCAGTGGTCTAAGGCATTGCATCGCAGTGCTAACTGTGCCGCTAGAGATCCTGGTTCGAATCCAGGCTCTGTCGTAGCCGGCCGCGACCGGGAGACCCATGGGGCGGCGCACAATTGGCCAAGTGTCGTCCAGGGTAAGGGAGGGAATGGCCGGCAGGGATGTAGAGCATGGTGTTTGCAACACCAGGGTTGTGGGTTTGATTCCCGGGGGGGGGGGGCAGCATAAGAAATAATGTATGCACTCACTAACTGTAAGTTGCTCTGGATAAGAGCATCTGCTAAATGACTAAAATGTACAATGCAGTAGGGTTGAAAACTTTCAATCATTTCCCTGGTTATCCTGGAACCATAAAACTTCTTAGTTCAGTGGACATGTTTGGGATACTCAGGGCTGGTCTTAAGCTTTTGGCTGGATGCTTTTTTATTATTTTGGAGTATTTCTGCTCTGTTGAAAAATAACGTTTTATCTTAAGTGGGGCTTCCTGTCTGGAGAAAGAGTGAACAGAGGAATAAAAATGTGTAGGGATGCAAAACTCTGGTGATTTACCCAGAATTCCAAAGTTTTACAGAAAACCTGGACGGAGGATTACGGATTTCATGCTTATTTCTTTCTGATTCTGGGAAACTTCCAACCAGGATCCTGGGAATTTTGGAAAAGTTACCGGAATTTTGGAATCCTAAGATTGTGTGTTGACTTTACAGGAAGTATCAGAGCGCCAACGCTTTCATAATCTCCAAAGTAACAGGTCAGTTACAATACAACAACCATGGAATTAACTGAATTAGATGTATTATGTTATGTCCTGTTGAGATCTCTTTGGGCCTAATATAGCCTTCTTCCTACCTTCCAGTGAAAGCTATCACCTGTGAGACCACGGTGGCTCAGATGTGTTCATATCAAAAACTTGTAAAGCACTGTCCAAGGTACGACCATGACACTCTCACTGTCTCGCTCTCTCTCTTTCTCTGATGCTCTCTCTCAGTCTGATGCTCTCTCTCTCTCTCTGATGCTCTCTCTCTCTCTCTCTCTCTCTCTCTCTGTCTCTCTCTCTCTCTCTCTCTCTCTCTCTCTGAAAAGCAAGGCTATTCTCACTGAGTCTGTACATAGTCAAAGATTTTCTTAATTTTAGGTCAGTCACAGTGGTCAGGTATTCTGCCACTGTGTACTCTCTGTTTAGGGCCAGATACCATTCCAATTTGCTTAGCTTTTTGGTTAATTCTTTCCACTGTGTCAAATAGTTATATTTTTGCTTTCTCATAATTTAGTCTATTTGTGTTACTGGCCTGGGGCTCTGTTTGTGTTTGTGAACCAGCTGGCTGAGGGGTTGCTTCTCTAGGTTCATCTCTCTGTAGGTGTGGGCTTTTTGATAGAATGTGTGAGCATCGCTTCGTTTTAGGTGGTTGTAGAATTTTCTGTATTTTGATAACTAGCAGGTATAGTCCTAATTCTGCTCTGCATGCATTGTTTGGGGTTTTGCGTTGTACGCAGAGTACATTTTTACAGAATTCTTGTGAATTATTGGTTGGTGAGTGGAATTCATACCTCACAACCATAAAGAGCAGTGGGGTTCTATAAATTATTGAAGTATTTTTAGCCAGATCCTAATTGGGATGTCGAGTTTTAAAGCACCAGATCATCAGCAAACAGTGTACATTTGATTTCCGAGTCCAGTGGGGTGAGGCTGGGTGCTGCAGACTGTTCTTGTGCCCTCGCCAGTTCATTGATATATATTTTGAAGAGGGTGGGGCTTAAGCGACATCCCTGTCTCACCCCACTGCCCTGATGAAAATAAATCTGTGTGTTTATTGCCAATTGTAACTGCACACTTGTTGTGTGTGTACATTGATTTTGTGAAGTCATACCCATTCCTTTAATTTGTATAGCAGACCCTCATGCCAAATTGAGTCAAAACTCATTTGAAATCAACAAAGCATGAGAAGACTTTGCTTTGGTTTTTGTTTTGTTTGTTTGTCAATAAGGGTGTGCAGGGTGAATACATGGTCTGTCGTACAGTATTTTGGTATGAAGCCAATTTGACATTTGCTCAGCACATTTTTTTCACTGAGGAGTCTGCTGATTTTTCAAAGATTGCTGTTGACACTGATTGGGATCAAATTTGTGGATTAGGGCGTGACCAGACCTTGGTTCCAATTGTTGGGGAAGATCCCAGAGCTGAGGATGATAATGTTAAAGAGTTTAAAAATAGCCAATTCAAATTTGTGTTCTGTATATTTTATCATTTTGTTTAGTATACCATCAACACCACAGGACTTTTTGGGTTGGAGGGGTTTGTATTTTGTCATGTAGCTCATCCAATGAAATTGGAGAATCTGGTTGTCTTTAATAACTAACTCTAAGTTTTGTAAATTATCATGTTTTTAATCTTGGTTCTTTGTTATATGGCCGAAAAGGTTGGAGAAGTGGTTTATCCATTAATCTCCATTTTGGATAGATAGCTCTTTGTGTTGTTGTTTGTTTAGTGTGTTCCAATTTTCCCAGAAGTGATTAGATTCAATCACATTGAGATACTGTTCCTTTTCTCTTAGTGTATCTCTGTACTGTTTCAATGTTTCCCCATAGTGAAGGCGTAGGTTCTGGTTTTCTGAGTCTCTGTGTTTTTGTTTGGAAAGGTTTCTCAATTTCTTTCTAAGGTGTTTGCATTCATGTTGTTAGTTTTCTTAGGTTTACTGCTTGAATTAATATTTGATACGTTAGCCGATATTGCTAGTCCATATATGTATATATTCTTAAATTCCATTCCTGACTTAGATTTGTGTGTATTGGGTGTATGTTGTGAAATTGTTAGATATTACTTGTTAGATGTTACTGCACTGTTGGAGCTAGAAGCACAAGCATTTCGCTACACCCGCAATAACATCTGCTAAACACGTGTATGTGACAGATAATATATGATTTAATTTGATTTGATAGGGCAAATATACTGTTCGTGCTTCCTACTTCTAAGTTTACACCTTCACTATTGCAGTGAAACTTTTTGTCCAGGAAGTTGTCTAGGAGGGATTGGATTTGTTGTTGGCCAATAGTTTTTTGGTACGTTTCTACAGTACCCTCCTTCCATATAGAGCATTTCTTAACAGCATGCAGTTTGTTCGGCTTCGATGCTTAATGGTTGAGTATTGCTCATGTTCACGAACATTTTGATTTTGCTGTTGTCTGATAGGGGTGTCAGTAGGCTGACTGTGAACGCCCTGAGAGACTCTGGGTTGATGTCGGTGATAAAGTAGTCTACAGTGCTACTGTCAAGGGATGAGCTATAGGTGTACCTACCGTAGGAGTCCCCTCGAAGCCTACCATTGACTATGTACAGACCCAGTGTAAGACAGAGCTGCAGGAGTTGTGACCTGTTTTTGTTGGTTGTTTTGTCGTAGTTGTGCCTAGGGGGTCATATTTGGGAAGGGAATGCTGTCACCTCCAGGTAGGTGTTTGTCCCCCTGTGTGCTGAGAGTGTCAGGTTCTTGTCTAGTTCTGGCGTTTAGGTCCCCACAGACTAGTACATGTCCCTGGGCCTGGAAATGGTTGATCTCCCCCTCTAGGATGGAGAATAAATCTTCATTAAAGTATGTGGATTGTATAGGGGGGATAAACAGTAGGTAGCACACAGGAAGACATTATTTTCTGTTGAGATAATTTCCTCATTTATTTCTATGGTCTGATCTGAGGGGACCTATACAGGTTGTGGGCATGGTCGCTCCGAGGCTCTCTCTCTTTCATCTACCCCCCTCCATCTCTCAACACTACTCCTTTATACAGCAAATACGATTGTTTACACATTAAACTACAATGATCCTGTCTGTTTTCAGGTTATATTGCCCCCGGAACTGCATGGAAGAGAACCCTAACATATCACGGGTAATCGGAACCAGAATCTATTCAGATGTAAGTGACTCAGCTCAAAGGCAAATCTGGTGTGTTCTTAGAATCTCTGATGTTTCATGATGTGAAATCTCTATTCTGTGTTCTCCCTCCTCTCTCCTCTCTCCTCC
>LR778259.1:35401978-35487695 GCA_902810595.1 Coregonus sp. 'balchen'
GGGGGGAAGTATGGTATAGGGTTGGGATATGTTGTAGTAGGGTTGTGTGTGGGTGTGTGTGTGTGTGGGTGTGTGTGTGTGTGTGTGTGGTGTGTGTGGTGTGGGGTGTGTGTGTGTGTGTGTGTGGGTGTGTGTGTGTGTGTGGTGTGTGTGTGTGGTGTGTGTGTGTATGTGGTGTGTATGTGTGTGTCTGTGTGTGTGTGTGTGTGTGTGTGTGTGTGTGTGTTCGCATCTCCCAATCCAACCTGTCTCCACTGTGCCTCTGATGTCTAGACTGACTGGCGGCAAGAGAGAAGAGGAAAAAGGGACATAGCGAGAAGAGAGAGAGAGAGATGGAGAGAGAAGAGAGAGAGATGGAGAGAGAAGAGAGAGAGATGGAGAGAGAAGAGAGAGAGATGGAGAGAGAAGAGAGAGAGAGAGAGAGATGGAGAGAGAGATGGAGAGAGAAGAGAGCCAATCGATTGAGAGCTAGCATGATGCTGTGTCTCTGCTACCCTCTCTCTGCTACTCTCTCTCTGCTACCCTCTCTCTGCTACCCTCTCTCTGCTACTCTCTCTCTGCTCCTCTCTCTGCTACTCTCTCTCTGCTACTCTCTCTGCTACTCTCTCTCTGCTACTCTCTCTCTGCTACTCTCTCTCTGCTACTCTCTCTCTGCTACTCTCTCTCTGCTACTCTCTCTGCTACTCTCTCTGCTACTCTCTCTCTGCTACTCTCTCTCTCTGCTAATCTCTCTGCTCCTCTCTCTGCTACTCTCTCTCTGCTACTCTCTCTCTCTCTTTCTGCTACTCTCTCTGCTACTCTCTCTCTGCTCCTCTCTCTCTGCTAATCTCTCTGCTACTCTCTCTCTGCTACTCTCTCTCTGCTACTCTCTCTCTGCTACTCTCTCTGCTACTCTCTCTCTGCTACTCTCTCTCTCTGCTAATCTCTCTGCTCCTCTCTCTGCTACTCTCTCTCTGCTACTCTCTCTCTCTCTTTCTGCTACTCTCTCTGCTACTCTCTCTCTGCTCCTCTCTATCTAATCCTCTCTCTCTTCTATTCTCTCACTGCTACTCTATCTGCTACTCTCTCTCTGCTACTCTCTCTGCTACTCTCTCTCTGGTCCTCTCTCTGCTACTCTCTCTCTGCTACTCTCTCTCTGGTCCTCTCTCTCTGCTACTCTCTCTGCTACTCTCTCTGCTACTCTCTCTCTGCTCCTCTCTCTGGTCCTCTCTCTCTGCTACTCTCTCTGCTCCTCTCTCTGCTACTCTCTCTGGTCCTCTCTCTGCTACTCTCTCTCGGCTACTCTCTCTGCTACTCTCTCTCTCTCTCTCTGCTCCTCTCTCTCTGCTCCTCTCTCTCTGCTCCTCTCTCTTCTATTCTCTCACTGCTACTCTATCTCTCTCTCTGCTACTCTCTCTCTGCTACTCTCTCTGCAACTCTCTCTCTAATATTCTCTCTGCTACTCTCTCTTTGCTATTCTCTCTCCTGCTTTCTCTCTGCTACTCTCTCTCTGCTACTCTCTCTGCTACTCTCTCTCTCTCTCTCTGCTCCTCTCTCTCTGCTCCTCTCTCTCTTCTATTCTCTCACTGCTACTCTATCTCTCTCTCTGCTACTCTCTCTCTGCTACTCTCTCTGCAACTCTCTCTCTAATATTCTCTCTGCTACTCTCTCTTTGCTATTCTCTCTGCTACTCTCTCTCTAATACTCTCTCTCTGCAACTCTCTATGCTACTCTCTCTCTCTGCTACTCTTTCTCTAATATTCTCTCTGCTACTCTCTCTCTGCTATTCTCTCTCTGCAACTCTCTCTCTGCTACTCTATCTCTCTCTCTGCTACTCTCTCTCTGCTACTCTCTCTTTGCTACTCTCTCTCTAATATTCTCTCTGCTGCTTTCTCTCTGCTACTCTCTCTCTGCTACTCTCTCTGCTACTCTCTCTAATACTCTCTCTCTGCAACTCTCTCTGCTATTCTCTCTCTTTCTGCTAATCTCTCTCTGCTACTCTTTCTCTGCTACTCTCTATCTGCTACTCTCTCTACTACTCTCTCTCTGTAACTCTCTCTCTGCTACTCTCTCTGCTACTTTCTCTCTGCTACTCTCTCTCTGCTACTCTCTCTTCTACTCTCTCTGCTACTCTCTCTCTAATATTCCCTCTGCTACTTTCTCTCTGCTACTCTTTCTCCTACTTTCTCTCTGCTACCCTCTCTCTGCTACTCTCTCGGCTACTCTCTCTGCTACTCTCTCTCTCTCTCTTTCTGCTACTCTCTCTGCTACTCTCTCTCTGCTCCTCTCTCTGCTACTCTCTCTCTGCTACTCTCTCTCTCTTTCTGCTACTCTCTCTGCTACTCTCTCTCTGTTCCTCTCTCTCTTCTATTCTCTCATTGCTACTCTCTCTACTACTCTCTCTCTCTCTTTCTAATACTTTCTCTCTTTGCTACTCTCTCTGCTACTCTCTCTCTCTGCTACTCTCTCTCTAATATTCTCTCTGCTACTTTCTCTCTGCTACTTTCTCTCTCTGCTACTCTCTCTCTAATATTCTCTCTGCTACTCTCTCTCTTCTACTCTATCTGCTACTCTCTCTCTCTGCTACTCTTTCTCTAATATTCTCTCTGCTACTCTCTCTCTGCTATTCTCTCTCTGCAACTCTCTCTCTGCTACTCTCTCTCTCTGCTACTCTCTCTGCTACTCTCTCTCTGCTACTCTCTCTTTGCTACTCTCTCTACTACTCTCTCTCTCTCTTTCTAATACTTTCTCTCTTTGCTACTCTCTCTGCTACTCTCTCTCTCTGCTACTCTCTCTCTGCTACTCTCTCTCTGCTACTCTCTCTTTGCTACTCTCTCTACTACTCTCTCTCTCTCTTTCTAATACTTTCTCTCTTTGCTACTCTCTCTGCTACTCTCTCTCTCTCCTACTTTCTCTCTGCTATTCTCTATGCTACTCTCTCTGCTATTCTCTCTGCTACTATCTTCTACTCTCTATGCTACTCTCTCGCTGCTACACTCTCTGCTACTTTCTCTGCTACTCTCTCTCTGCTACTTTCTCTGCTACTCTGCTACTCTCTCTCTCTGCTACTCTGCTACTCTGCTACTCTGCTCCTCTGCTCCTCTGCTACTCTGCTCCTCTTGAATGATAGGAATGCCGGCCAGCACAGCACTACTCACTTATCTCTGTTCACAGACCTGACACACACACACACACACACACACACACACACACACACACACACACACACACACACACACACACACACACACACACACACACACACACACACACACACACACACACACACACACACACACACATACTGATAGTGGAAGCTGGCACCACAGAGGCTTCTACACCAGCATCATGCTAGCTCTCAATCGATTGGCTGATTAACACCATGAGGTCATCAGCTCTGCCCCAGGGGCTGATGGGATGGCTCGTCTAGGCCTGCTTTCTCACAGAGGGGTGTGTGTCTGTGTGTGTGTGTGTGTGTGGTGTGTGTGTGTCTCTCTCTCTCTCATCCCCCTTTCCTATCCTCTTTCTATATACCTCCATCTGTTGATTTCCTCTTCCCTCTCTTCCTCTCTCTGGATCCACTGGATCCATTCCAGGTCAATGAAACCAGACCACATGACCTCTACTGATCAATAAAACCACATCTATGTCAGCTAGCTACTACATAATGATGTTTACAGAACCATTAACCAGCCACAGTGTTTATAAAGGCTGGTTATAACACTCTGTCAGCTAGCTACTACATAATTATGTTTACAGAAGCATTAACCAGCCACAGTGTTTATAAAGGCTGGTTATAACACTCTGTCAGCTAGCTACTACATAATTATGTTTACAGAACCATTAACCAGCCACAGTGTTTATAAAGGCTGGTTATAACACTCTGTCAGCTAGCTACTACATAATTATGTTTACAGAAGCATTAACCAGCCACAGTGTTTATAAAGGCTGGTTATAAAACTCTGTCAGCTAGCTACTACATAATTATGTTTACAGAACCATTAACCAGCCACAGTGTTTATAAAGGCTGGTTATAACACTCTGTCAGCTAGCTACTACATAATGATGTTTACAGAAGCATTAACCAGCCACAGTGTTTATAAAGGCTGGTTATAAAACTCTGTCAGCTAGCTACTACATAATTATGTTTACAGAACCATTAACCAGCCACAGTGTTTATAAAGGCTGGTTATAACACTCTGTCAGCTAGCTACTACATAATGATGTTTACAGAATCATTAACCAGCCACAGTGTTTATAAAGGCTGGTTATAACACTGAAGAACATCACAAAGCTAGTTTATAACATGCGTATAAGCAAAACTGGAAAAACCATAGTCTAATTAGCATAATAAAAACATCCCCATAAAAAATCTCTCAGTTTAAGCTAGAGATGTTTTTTTTGCGTTGATGCGTCTCAATCCTCTGTATCCGCCGATGTCGCACTTCCGCATCTGCGGTGAAAGGTGACAGCGCTAGAGGGGTGTTTGTCAGACCATGAGACGTCCCGAAAATGGGTCTTCTCACAATATCGTCTGTAGCGTCTGAAAGGTTTGGCCTAAAAGCTATTATGACCCCTCTGTGGAAAGATGAGCCTCTCATGAACACAATGTTATCCGTTGTGCTCCACGACCCCCGCAAGCGTCCTGGGACTCTTCTGAAGTCGGTACAGCCGATCTGCCAACGTCTGTCTCTAGCGTCCTAACACTTTGGGATTCACACTAATATGACCCCTCTGTGGAAAGGTATTTTGGTTGTTTTGCTCTAGGACGTCCACAGGCCTCACAAGACTTGTCTGAAGGTCCCCCGGTACCAGTTGAAAAAAAAATGAATGTATATTTGAAAGTATAATGAAAGTGTAATGAAATTATATCTGGAGATAGTTTAGTGCCAAAAGTAAGGGGTTAAATACACGTAAAAGAAAAAAAATATATATATATACGTTTTCTGATCTTTCTTACACTTCAGAACAAACTTCCTTTATATTTTTTGGGGGACTATCTGTTGTTCATGTACTGAATCTGTTATTTAATGTGTTTGTATGGGCTAATAGCAGTAAGGCCAAATTCATCAAATCAGTTTTTAATATATATATATTTTTTACATCAAGGGATCTTATAATTGAAAACCAAATAGCAAAATGATCCTTGGTATGACCTTCTTAAAACAATTTCATATAGCTTTAATATAATATAGCTTAAGGGGAATAATGCTACATTTAAAAAACATTTAGTCTATGTTCCTAAACCCCCGTCTGACTCGTTGTTGGACTGTCTGTCAAAGTGCTCACCCCTCTCACTCAGGGAGAGCGAATGCAGAGCTAGAGAGAGAGCTACATCAGGGTTATACAGCCCCCCAATCACTGAGAGCTACCTCAGGGTTATACAGCCTCCCAATCACTGAGAGCTACCTCAGGGTTATACAGCCCCCCAATCACTGAGAGCTACCTCAGGGTTATACAGCCCCCCAATCACTGAGAGCTACCTCAGGGTTATACAGCCTCCCAATCACTGAGAGCTACCTCAGGGTTATACAGCCCCCCAATCACTGAGAGCTACCTCAGGGTTATACAGCCCCCCAATCACTGAGAGCTACCTCAGGGTTATACAGCCTCCCAATCACTGAGAGCTACCTCAGGGTTATACAGCCTCCCAATCACTGAGAGCTACCTCAGGGTTATACAGCCCCCCAATCACTGAGAGCTACCTCAGGGTTATACAGCCTCCCAAACACTGAGAGCTACCTCAGGTTATACAGCCCCCCAATCACTGAGAGCTACCTCAGGGTTATACAGCCCCCCAATCACTGAGAGCTACCTCAGGGTTATACAGTCCCCCAATCACTGAGAGCTACCTCAGGGTTATACAGCCTCCCAATCACTGAGAGCTACCTCAGGGTTATACAGCCTCCCAATCACTGAGAGCTACCTCAGGGTTATACAGCCCCCCAATCACTGAGAGCTACCTCAGGGTTATACAGCCCCCCAATCACTGAGAGCTACCTCAGGGTTATACAGCCTCCCAATCACTGAGAGCTACCTCAGGGTTATACAGCCCCCCAATCACTGCAGCGCTGGATAGAACTTTGTGGAATAACGCAAATCTATGAAAATAGTACACTTTCTGTCACAGCGAAAATACTAAATTCAGGAAGCCCAATCGATTGTGAGATATGACATGGATCTCGACATAACGAGGGGACTTTATTTTTTTCATATGTCCTCTGGACTTCTGTAGTTCTGTCTCTTTCCTTAGATAAACTCATCCACAAAAAATGTATCCCCCACACACACACACCCTCTCTTGTTAACTCTTTCTCACACATGCAGACAGTTGTAACCAACAGACTCTCTCCTACAAATATCAGCATGGTTTTGCAATTCTCTAGAGAGTAAAGAAAACGACTGAAAAGATCATCTCTCATAGACAGATGCATGTAACATAAATTGAAGTAGCATCTGTCGACAGACTGCGGGATGGAACGACTAACGAGGAACTTTGTTCCGGTACGCTGATATTGATGTCACTGATCATGAGGACAAATCACGATTTCGCAGGTGCTCACATCTTTCAAATTTCAGAAGGGGAGGGGACATTTGGCCCATAGATTTGCCCGAAACTGGCTGAGAGTGTCCGTTTAAAGGGGTTAGTGCAAACTTCTAACACGTCTCCCCCCAGGACTTAGGGCTCAATTCAATCCGTAGCATTGAAGATCCGCGTTGTAGCGCGATTGATATTGAAATCAAATCAATCAAATCAACATTTATTTGGCGTGTACACAGATTAGCAGATGTTAAAGAAGGTGCAGCGGAACGCTTTTGTTTCTAGCTCCAGCATTGTCTAACAGTACAATACTAATATAATACTAATACAATAAATACTGATACAATACTAATTAATACACAAATAAAGAAAAAAAAGTATGAAAAAAGAAGAAGAAACAAGAGATTCATAAATATCAGAAGGAGTCAGAGTCAGGAATATAAAGACCTGGTGAGTATAGACAGTATGTAAGTAGGAAAAGTTTGTGTAGTTATTAGTATTGTATTAGTATTGTATTAGTATTGTACTGTTAGACAATGCTGGAGCTAGAAACACAAGCGTTCCACTGCACCTGCTTTAACATCTGCTAATCTGTGTACACGCCAAATAAATGTTGATTTGATTGATTTTATTTCAATATCAATCGCGCTACAACGCGGATCTTGTATTGTATATGTGACTGACCGGCTTGATTCGGTCTTATGTAGCAACATTTTTAAACGGTTGTTTTTGACATTGAGTAATACAAATGGCTAGTAATTGTATACATTATAATGTATTTAACAATGGAGTAACAGTTTGTGCTTTAAAGCAATTGTAACCAAAAATTTGTTGTTGATTTGTTATACATATAATTCGCCAGCTAGGCTTGGATAGCAGTTTCGAGTTACAATATGTTTGTCAATGATAAGTAAGTACAGAAATGAATATCACTAAGGAGGTATGTCCAATAACAGTATTTGCATAAGTTATAAATGTTATATGTCAGAATGGCTTGAACGTGTAATAGGAGACTTGTCAAATCAGTAGTTTCCTAAACGTCGTATATAGGATGAGCTATGTCCAGAATACAGTATGAACAGCAGTTAGTTATATATGGATGAGCTATGTCCAGAATACAGTATGAACAGCAGTAGTTATATATGGATGAGCTATTCCAGAATACCAGTATGTACAGCAGTGTAGTTAGTATATGGATGAGCTATGTCCAGAATACAGTATGAACAGCAGTAGTTATATAGGATGAGCTATGTCCAGAATACAGTATGTACAGCAGTAGTTATATATGGATGAGCTATGTCCAGAATACAGTATGTAACAGCAGTAGTTATATATGGATGAGCTATGTCCAGAATACAGTATGAACAGCAGTAGTTATATATGGATGAGCTATGTCCAGAATACAGTATGAACAGCAGTAGTTATATATGGGATGAGCTATGTCCAGAATACAGTATGAACAGCAGTAGTTATATATGGATGAGCTATGTCCAGAATACAGTATGTACAGCAGTAGTTATATATGGATGAGCTATGTCCAGAATACAGTATGAACAGCAGTAGTTATATAGGATGAGCTATGTCCAGAATACAGTATGTACAGCAGTAGTTATATATGGATGAGCTATGTCCAGAATACAGTATGAACAGCAGTAGTTATATATGGATGAGCTATGTCCAGAATACAGTATGAACAGCAGTAGTTTATATTGGATGAGCTATGTCCAGAATACAGTATGAACAGCAAGTAGTTATATATGGATGAAGCTATGTCCAGAATACAGTATGTACAGCAGCAGTTATATGGGATGAGCTATGTCCAGAATACAGTATGAACAGCAGTAGTTATATATGGATGAGCTATGTCCAGATACAGTATGTACAGCAGTAGTTATATATGGATGAGCATGTCCAGAATACAGTATGAACAGCAGTAGTTATATATGGGATGAGCTATGTCCAGAATACAGTATGAACAGCAGTAGTTATATATGGATGAGCTATGTCCAGAATACATATGTAACAGCAGTAGTTGATATATGGATGAGCTATGTCCAGAATACAGTATGTACAGCAGTAGTATATATGGATGAGCTATGTCCAGAATACAGTATGACAGCAGTAGTTATATATGGATGAGCTATGTCCAGAATACAGTATGAACAGCAGTAGTTATATAGTGGATGAGCTATGTCCGAATACAGTATGTACAGCAGTAGTATATATGGGATGAGCTATGTCCAGAATACAGTATGACACAAGTAGTTTAGATAAGGATGAGCTATGTCCAGAATACAGTATGAACAGCAGTAGTATTATTATGGATGAGCTATGTCCAGAATACAGTATGAACAGCAGTAGTATATATAGGATGAGCTATGTCCAGAATACAGTATGAACAGCAGTAGTTATATATGGATGAGCTATGTCCAGAATACAGTATGTACAGCAGTAGTTATATATGGATGAGCTATGTCCAGAATACAGTATGAACAGCAGTAGTTATATATGGATGAGCTATGTCCAGAATACAGTATGTAACAGCAGTAGTTATATATGGATGAGCTATGTCCAGAATACAGTATGAACAGCAGTAGTTATATATGGATGAGCTATGTCCAGAATACAGTATGTACAGCAGTAGTTATATATGGATGAGCTATGTCCAGAATACAGTATGAACAGCTAGTAGTAGAGTTAGTTATATAGGATGAGCTATGTCCAGAATACAGTATGAACAGAGCAGTAGTTATATATGGATGAGCTATGTCCAGAATACAGTATGACAGCAGTAGTTATATATGGATGAGCTATGTCCAGAATACAGTATGAACAGCAGTAGTTATATATGGATGAGCTATGTCCAGAATACAGTATGACAGCAGTAGTAGTTATATATGGATGAGCTATGTCCAGAATACAGTATGAACAGCAGTAGTTATATATGGATGAGCTATGTCCAGAATACAGTATGAACAGCAGTAGTTATATATGGATGAGCTATGTCCAGAATACAGTATGAACAGCAGTAGTTATATATGGATGAGCTATGTCCAGAATACAGTATGAACAGCAGTAGTTATATATGGATGAGCTATGTCCAGAATACAGTATGTACAGCAGTAGTTATATATGGATGAGCTATGTCCAGAATACAGTATGAACAGCAGTAGTTATATATGGATGAGCTATGTCCAGAATACAGTATGAACAGCAGTAGTTATATATGGATGAGCTATGTCCAGAATACAGTATGTACAGCAGTAGTTATATATGGATGAGCTATGTCCAGAATACAGTATGAACAGCAGTAGTTATATATGGATGAGCTATGTCCAGAATACAGTATGAACAGCAGTAGTTATATAGGATGAGCTATGTCCAGAATACAGTATGTACATATGAAGTGAGTAACCAGTTAGCTTAATTTCTCAGAGATCAAATTACATTTCAACATAATAATGTTGCAGGAATGTTAATCTTATCAGTATCTATCTTCAGAACAATAAACATTATGTAAACATTATTAAAGTGACCAGTGTTCAATGACTATGTACATAGGGCAGCAGTCTCTGAGGTGCAGGGTAGAGTACCGGTTGTGTTAGCCGGTTAGTGACAGTGTCTAAGGTTCAGGGCAGGGTACTGGGTGGAGGCCGGCTAGTGGTGACTGGTTAACAGTCAGATGGCCTGGAGATAGAAGCTGTTTATCAGTCTCTCGGTTCCAGCTTTGATGCACCTGCCTGCTAGATGGTAGCAGGGTGAACAGGAAAACAATCGAGCCCCTTATCGAGCATCTGAAGCAATTATGCAAGATTTCAGTTCTGGGTGTCTGAGATTACTGAAAAGATGACTGTGAAAGACTTGTCTGTAGAGTACATAATGTTACTAATATCGACTATGTTTGTGATGGCACAACTCTATGCAGTACATATTTGCTAAACCGCCAAAACAGTAATCAGACATTTAGATACATCCCAAATGGCACCCTATTCCCTATATAGTGCACTACTTTGACCAGAGCCTGTAGGGGGGAGTGCACTACATAGGGAATACTGGGTGCCATTTGGGACGGGCCCCCCAATGAAAACCAATTCACCTGTGCTGGGTGCTTGGCAGTGTGTCTATCATTAGGATGCCTGTCCTGACCAGGGCAGTATGTGTATCATTAGGATGCCTGTCCTGACCAGGGCAGTATGTGTATCGTTGGGATGCCTGTCCTGAACAGAGCAGTATGGGTATCATTAGGATGCCTGTCCTGACCAGGGCAGTATGTGTATCATTAGGATGCCTGTCCTGACCAGTATGTGTATCATTATGATGCCTGTCCTGACCAGGGCAGTATGTGTATCGTTGGGATGCCTGTCCTGACCAGGGCAGTATGTGTATCATTAGGATGCCTGTCCTGAACAGGGCAGTATGTGTATCATTAGGATGCCTGTCCTGACCAGGGCAGTATGTGTATCGTTGGGATGCCTGTCCTGACCAGGGCAGTATGTGTATCATTAGGATGCCTGTCCTGAACAGGGCAGTATGTGTATCATTAGGATGCCTGTCCTGACCAGGGCAGTATGTGTATCATTATGATGCCTGTCCTGACCAGGGCAGTATGTGTATCGTTGGGATGCCTGTCCTGACCAGGGCAGTATGTGTATCATTAGGATGCCTGTCCTGAACAGAGCAGTATGGGTATCATTAGGATGCCTGTCCTGACCAGGGCAGTATGTGTATCATTATGATGCCTGTCCTGACCAGGGCAGTATGTGTATCGTTGGGATGCCTGTCCTGACCAGGGCAGTATGTGTATCGTTGGGATGCCTGTCCTGAACAGGGCAGTATGTGTATCGTTATACGGCCCACAGGTCTGTCTATGCTACACTGCCTGACCACGCTCTGGGACCATCTGAGATATGGACAGACAATAGAAGCAGAGAGCAGAGAGCACACACATACACACACACACACACACACACACACACACACACACACACTCACACTCACACTCACACACACACAGACACACACACACACACACACACACACACACACACACACACACACACACACACACACACACACACACACACACACACACACACACACACATACACACACACACACACACACACACACACACTCACACACACACACACTCACACACACACACACAGACACAGACACACTGAAGGCTGATCATCAATGTCCAGGACAAGCAGCAATAAACTGGTGGCGTCACACAATAGCAGTGATGATGAATCAACATTATGGCCCACTGTCTACTGTTATACATGACTTCAATCTGAGCAGGAGCATTCAACTGGAGATCTATAGTTTAATGCTCCACAGAAATAGCCAGTAGTTATACAGTAATACCACGCTAGCTGTTATACAGTAATACCACGCTAGCTGTTATACAGTAATACCACACTAGCTGTTATACAGTAATACCACACTAGCTGTTATACAGTAATACCACGCTAGCTGTTATACAGTAATACCACGCTAGCTGTTATACAGTAATACCACACTAGCTGTTATACAGTAATACCACGCTAGCTGTTATACAGTTAATACCACGCTAGCTGTTATACAGTAATACCACGCTAGCTGTTATACAGTAATACCACACTAGCTGTTATACAGTAATACCACGCTAGCTGTTATACAGTAATACCACGCTAGCTGTTATACAGTAATACCACGCTAGCTGTTATACAGTAATACCACGCTAGCTGTTATACAGTAATACCACGCTAGCTGTTATACAGTAATACCACACTAGCTGTTATACAGTAATACCACGCTAGCTGTTATACAGTAATACCACGCTAGCTGTTATACAGTAATACCACGCTAGCTGTTATACAGTAATACCACGCTAGCTGTTATACAGTAATACCACGCTAGCTGTTATACAGTAATACCACACTAGCTGTTATACAGTAATACCACACTAGCTGTTATACAGTAATACCACGCTAGCTGTTATACAGTAATACCACGCTAGCTGTTATACAGTAATACCACACTAGCTGTTATACAGTAATACCACGCTAGCTGTTATACAGTAATACCACGCTAGCTGTTATACAGTAATACCATGGTACACACACATACACACACACAAACACCTCACCGACCTACCTGGAAGCTGCTATTTCCACTTTCGTCCTGGAGATGGCGCCTGCCCTCTGCGCCCCCTCCACGGCCCGGTCCACCTTCTCTTTGGTTTTGGGGTTCTTTAGCGGGATCAACTGCTTCCTTATTCCACGCACCAGCACGTTATTCTTGTACTTCCCTTCTTCCTTGTTGCCCTCGGGGAAGGTGGTGCACCCGTAACCGTGGCGCTTGTTGTTCAGCCACTCCCCCTCGTACTTCATCCCGTTGGAACGTTCGCTGACGCCGAACCCGTTGCGCTTGTCGTTCTTCCACTCCCCCATGTACGTCTCGGTGGTGGTGGCGTCCACGTGATCCTCCAATAGCAGGTCCTCTTCCGGCAGCTCTCCGTCGCCCAGGGAGACGGTGGAGTTGGCGTCTGCGTCGGAGGAGCTGATGCGGCTCATAGCGGCGCTCCTCTTGCTGGAGATGGACGACTTCGATTCGGACTTGTGGAGCCGGCGGAGGCTCCCGAACAGCGAGCCGCGGCGGAACAGACCCTTCTTCTTCCCGGTGACCACCTCGCTGTCCGAGTGGAAGTTGAGGACGAACCCGCCGCGGCCGCCGGTGGGCGTGTCACCCGAGAGGTCCTGGAGCACGGTGCCGTTGCTCTGCTCGGAGCGTAGGGATGCCAGAGAAGTACGGAGCGGAGAGCGGATCACCGTTGCCATGCCGTAGGGAACACTCTGGCGCACGCCGTAACCGTGCCGCATCCCGCCCATCCACTGGCCCTGGTATGTACCTGGAGGAGAGACAGGACAATACAGATGGGGGTGAATAGATTGACTGATTGATTGATTGGTTGATTGATTGATTGGTTGGTTGATTGATCTTAAAAGTAATGACTAAAAGCCACATTAAAAGGCACAGAGAGAAACTGGCCCAACGCTCTCAATTAGGATACTACTGTCCTACAACAACATCAAGCTCATGACTTACAGAGACATTGATTAGATGGAAAGGAAACCCACCTGGTAGCCTAGAGTAATATAATTCAGACAGAACAATGGGAATCTGCAGCAACATAATCTGCATCCCCAAATGGCACACCATTCCCTACATAGTGCTCTATTTTTAACAGATGATGGTGTCATTTGGACTAGTCCATTGAGTATTTAGGTCATTATGGATGGATAGATACCCGTAAACCTACATCATCAGCAGATTGTACACAGAGTCAACAAAACATTAAGAACACCAATATTGAGTTCCACCCCCTTTTGCCCTCAGAACAGCCTCAATTCGTCGGGGCATGGACGAAAGCGTTTACACAGGGATGCTGGCCAATGTTGACTCCAATGCTTCCCACAGTTGTGTCAAGTTGGCTAGATGTCCTTTGGGTGGTGGACCATTCTTGATACAAACGGGAAACTGTTGAGCTTGAAAAACCCAGCAGCGTTGCATTTTTTGTCACCAACCAGTGCGCCTGGCGCCTACTGCCATACACCGTTCAAAGGCACCGTTCAAATGTTTTGTCTTGCCCATTCACCCTCTGAATGTCACACATACACAATCCATGTCTCAATTGTCTCAAGGCTTAAAAAATCCTTCTTTAACCTGTCTCCCCTCCCCTTCATCTACACTGACTGAAGTGGATTTAACAGGTGACATCAATAAGGAATCATAACTGGATTGACCTGGTCAGTCTATGTTATGGAAAGACCTGGTGTTCTTAATGTTTTGTACACTCAGTGTATGACGTAGCTATTCATCATGACTGTAAACTGAGAAGCATGGAACTCAGCTACAAGCCCCACTGGACAGCTATTCTGGCATGAATCTCATTAACTGCTGAGGCTGCTACCGTTCTATATTGTAAACGTGTAGTATATCTATTGTAAACACTTATACTGTGGAATTGTTGAATACTCATTTCTGATTGGCTTGAAAGGCATTCTAGAGTGTGCATTATTGTCATTCAATCTGATGATTGCTACCGCTAGGTCTCCTTCTACCCCCCCCCCCCCCCCCCCCCAAATTGTAAAGTGGTTATCCCACTGGCTTTAGGGTGAACGCACCAATTGGTGAGTCGCTCTGGATAAGAGCGTCTGCTAAATGACGTAAATGTGCCCTTGAGCAAGGCACTTAACCCTAATCGCTCCTGTAAGTCGCTCTGGATAAGAGCGTCTGCTAAATGACTAAAATGTAAATGTAAATGATGATGATGTAGGTTTATGGGTTCATTATTATCCATTATGACCTAAATACTCTATGGATGAGTCCAAATCACACACTAATCCCTATTTAGTGCACTAATTTTGACCAGAGCCCTAAAAGTAGTGCACTATAAAGGGAATAGGGTGCCATTTTGGACGTAGTGTATGTATTACTATATGGTATATTTCCCACAGAAATACAACTGGCACAAAAAAGGCATTGAGGCCTTTAGGTTGGAGTTATTATTAATGAAGATAATGCAGTAATACAATGCTAGTGGCTAGTGGCTATCGCTAGGTCTTCAACTGACCCTTCAGATCAGGGTGATAGCTATCGCTAGGTCTTCAACTGACCCTTCAGAGCAGGGTGATAGCTATCGCTAGGTCTTCAACTGACCCTTCAGACCAGGGTGATAGCTATCGCTAGGTCTTCAACTGACCCTTCAGATCAGGGTGATAGCTATCGCTAGGTCTTCAACTGACCCTTCAGAGCAGGGTGATAGCTATCGCTAGGTCTTCAACTGACCCTTCAGATCAGGGTGATAGCTATCGCTAGGTCTTCAACTGACCCTTCAGACCAGGGTGATAGCTATCGCTAGGTCTTCAACTGACCATTCAGACCAGGGTGATAGCTACCACTAGGTCTTCAACTGACCCTTCAGATCAGGGTGATAGCTACCACTAGGTCTTCAACTGACCCTTCAGATCAGGGTGATAGCTATCGCTAGGTCTTCAACTGACCCTTCAGATCAGGGTGATAGCTATCGCTAGGTCTTCAACTGACCCTTCAGAGCAGGGTGATAGCTATCGCTAGGTCTTCAACTGACCCTTCAGATCAGGGTGATAGCTATCGCTAGGTCTTCAACTGACCCTTCAGACCAGGGTGATAGCTATCGCTAGGTCTTCAACTGACCATTCAGACCAGGGTGATAGCTACCACTAGGTCTTCAACTGACCCTTCAGATCAGGGTGATAGCTACCGCTAGGTCTTCAACTGAACTGACCCTTCAGATCAGGGTGATAGCTATCGCTAGGTCTTCAACTGACCCTTCAGATCAGGGTGATAGCTATCGCTAGGTCTTCAACTGACCCTTCAGATCAGGGTGATAGCTACCGCTAGGTCTTCAACTGAACTGACCCTTCAGATCAGGGTGATAGCTACCGCTAGGTCTTCAACTGACCCTTCAGATCAGGGTGATAGCTACCGCTAGGTCTTCAACTGAACTGACCCTTCAGATCAGGGTGATAGCTATCGCTCGGTCTTCAACTGACACTTCAGATCAGGGTGATAGCTACCGCTAGGTCTTCAACTGACCCTTCAGATCAGGGTGATAGCTATCGCTAGGTCTTCAACTGACCCTTCAGAGCAGGGTGATAGCTACCGCTAGGTCTTCAACTGATCCTTCAGATCAGGGTGATAGCTACCGGTATGTCTTCAACTGACCCTTCAGATCAGGGTGATAGCTACCGCTAGGTCTTCAACTGAACTGACCCTTCAGATCAGGGTGATAGCTATCGCTCAGTCTTCAACTGACACTTCAGATCAGGGTGATAGCTACCGCTAGGTCTTCAACTGACCCTTCAGATCAGGGTGATAGCTATCGCTAGGTCTTCAACTGACCCTTCAGATCAGGGTGATAGCTATCGCTAGGTCTTCAACTGACCCTTCAGATCAGGGTGATAGCTATCGCTAGGTCTTCAACTGACCCTTCAGATCAGGGTGATAGCTACCGCTAGGTCTTCAACTGACCCTTCAGATCAGGGTGATAGCTACCTCTAGGTCTTCAACTGACCCTTCAGATCAGGGTGATAGCTACCGCTAGGTCTTCAACTGAACTGACCCTTCAGATCAGGGTGATAGCTACCGCTAGGTCTTCAACTGACCCTTCAGATCAGGGTGATAGCTACCGCTAGGTCTTCAACTGACCATTCAGATCAGGGTGATAGCTACCGCTAGGTCTTCAACTGAACTGACCCTTCAGATCAGGGTGATAGCTATCGCTCGGTCTTCAACTGACACTTCAGATCAGGGTGATAGCTACCGCTAGGTCTTCAACTGACCCTTCAGATCAGGGTGATAGCTATCGCTAGGTCTTCAACTGACCCTTCAGAGCAGGGTGATAGCTACCGCTAGGTCTTCAACTGATCCTTCAGATCAGGGTGATAGCTACCGGTATGTCTTCAACTGACCCTTCAGATCAGGGTGATAGCTACCGCTAGGTCTTCAACTGAACTGACCCTTCAGATCAGGGTGATAGCTATCGCTCGGTCTTCAACTGACACTTCAGATCAGGGTGGTAGCTATCGCTAGGTCTTCAACTGACCCTTCAGAGCAGGGTGATAGCTACCGCTAGGTCTTCAACTGACCCTTCAGATCAGGGTGATAGCTATCGCTAGGTCTTCAACTGACCCTTCAGATCAGGGTGATAGCTATCGCTAGGTCTTCAACTGACCCTTCAGATCAGGGTGATAGCTACCGCTAGGTCTTCAACTGACCCTTCAGATCAGGGTGATAGCTATCGCTAGGTCTTCAACTGACCCTTCAGATCAGGGTGGTAGCTATCGCTAGGTCTTCAACTGACCCTTCAGAGCAGGGTGATAGCTACCGCTAGGTCTTCAACTGACCCTTCAGATCAGGGTGATAGCTATCGCTAGGTCTTCAACTGACCCTTCAGAGCAGGGTGATAGCTACCGCTAGGTCTTCAACTGATCCTTCAGATAAGGGTGATAGCTACCGGTATGTCTTCAACTGAACTGACCCTTCAGATCAGGGTGATAGCTATCGCTAGGTCTTCAACTGAACTGACCCTTCAGATCAGGGTGATAGCTGCCGCTAGGTCTTCAACTGACCCTTCAGATCAGGGTGATAGCTATCGCTAGGTCTTCAACTGACCCTTCAGATCAGGGTGATAGCTATCGCTAGGTCTTCAACTGAACTGACCCTTCAGATCAGGGTGATAGCTACCGCTAGGTCTTCAACTGAACTGACCCTTCAGATCAGGGTGATAGCTACCGCTAGGTCTTCAACTGACCCTTCAGATCAGGGTGATAGCTATCGCTAGGTCTTCAACTGACCCTTCAGAGCAGGGTGATAGCTATCGCTAGGTCTTCAACTGACCCTTCAGATCAGGGTGATAGCTATCGCTAGGTCTTCAACTGACCCTTCAGATCAGGGTGATAGCTATCGCTAGGTCTTCAACTGACCCTTCAGATCAGGGTGATAGCTACCGCTAGGTCTTCAACTGAACTGACCCTTCAGATCAGGGTGATAGCTACCGCTAGGTCTTCAACTGACCCTTCAGATCAGGGTGATAGCTACCGCTAGGTCTTCAACTGACCCTTCAGATCAGGGTGATAGCTACCGCTAGGTCTTCAACTGAACTGACCCTTCAGATCAGGGTGATAGCTATTGCTAGGACTTCAACTGACCCTTCAGATCAGGGTGATAGCTACTGCTAGGTCTTCAACTGACCCACAATACCAGGGTGATAGCTACCGCTAGGTCTTCAACTGAACTGACCCTTCAGATCAGGGTGATAGCTACCGCTAGGTCTTCAACTGACCCTTCAGATCAGGGTGATAGCTACCGCTAGGTCTTCAACTGAACTGACCCTTCAGATCAGGGTGATAGCTATCGCTAGGTCTTCAACTGACCCTTCAGATCAGGGTGATAGCTACCGCTAGGTCTTCAACTGAACTGACCCTTCAGATCAGGGTGATAGCTACCGCTAGGTCTTCAACTGAACTGACCCTTCAGATCAGGGTGATAGCTATCGCTCAGTCTTCAACTGACACTTCAGATCAGGGTGATAGCTACCGCTAGGTCTTCAACTGACCCTTCAGATCAGGGTGATAGCTATCGCTAGGTCTTCAACTGACCCTTCAGATCAGGGTGATAGCTATCGCTAGGTCTTCAACTGACCCTTCAGAGCAGGGTGATAGCTACCGCTAGGTCTTCAACTGATCCTTCAGATCAGGGTGATAGCTACCGGTATGTCTTCAACTGACCCTTCAGATCAGGGTGATAGCTACCGCTAGGTCTTCAACTGAACTGACCCTTCAGATCAGGGTGATAGCTATCGCTAGGTCTTCAACTGACCCTTCAGATCAGGGTGATAGCTACCGCTAGGTCTTCAACTGACACTTCAGATCAGGGTGATAGCTACCGCTAGGTCTTCAACTGACCCTTCAGATAAGGGTGATAGCTACCACTAGGTCTTCAACTGACCCTTCAGATCAGGGTGATAGCTACCGGTATGTCTTCAACTGAACTGACCCTTCAGATCAGGGTGATAGCTGCCGCTAGGTCTTCAACTGACCCTTCAGATCAGGGTGATAGCTACCGCTAGGTCTTCAACTGAACTGACCCTTCAGATCAGGGTGATAGCTACCGCTAGGTCTTCAACTGAACTGACCCTTCAGATCAGGGTGATAGCTACCGCTAGGTCTTCAACTGAACTGACCCTTCAGATCAGGGTGATAGCTATCGCTAGGTCTTCAACTGAACTGACCCTTCAGATCAGGGTGATAGCTATCGCTAGGTCTTCAACTGACCCTTCAGATCAGGGTGATAGCTACCGCTAGGTCTTCAACTGACCCTTCAGATCAGGGTGATAGCTATCGCTAGGTCTTCAACTGAACTGACCCTTCAGATCAGGGTGATAGCTACCGCTAGGTCTTCAACTGACCCTTCAGATCAGGGTGATAGCTATCGCTAGGTCTTCAACTGAACTGACCCTTCAGATCAGGGTGATAGCTGCCGCTAGGTCTTCAACTGACCCTTCAGATCAGGGTGATAGCTACCGCTAGGTCTTCAACTGACCCTTCAGATCAGGGTGATAGCTACCGCTAGGTCTTCAACTGAACTGAAACTTAAGATCAGGGTGATAGCTACCGCTAGGTCTTCAACTGACCCTTCAGACCAGGGTGATAGCTATCGCTCAGTCTTCAACTGACACTTCAGATCAGGGTGATAGCTACCGCTAGGTCTTCAACTGACCCTTCAGATCAGGGTGATAGCTATCGCTCGGTCTTCAACTGACCCTTCAGATCAGGGTGATAGCTACCGCTAGGTCTTCAACTGACCCTTCAGATCAGGGTGATAGCTATTGCTAGGACTTCAACTGACCCTTCAGATCAGGGTGATAGCTACTGCTAGGTCTTCAACTGACCCACAATACCAGGGTGATAGCTACCGCTAGGTCTTCAACTGAACTGACCCTTCAGATCAGGGTGATAGCTACCGGCAGGTCTTCAACTAACCGTTCAGATCAGGGTGATAGCTACCGCTAGGTCTTCAACTGAACTGACCATTCAGATCAGGGTGAAAGCTATCGCTAGGTCTTCAACTGAACTGACCATTCAGATCAGGGTGATAGCTACCGCTAGGTTTTCAACTGAACTGACCATTCAGATCAGGGTGGTAGCTATCGCTAGGTCTTCAACTGAACTGACCCTTCAGATCAGGGTGATAGCTATCGCTCGGTCTTCAACTGACCCTTCAGATCAGGGTGATAGCTATCGCTAGGTCTTCAACTGACCCTTCAGACCAGGGTGATAGCTACCGCTAGGTCTTCAACTGACCCTTCAGATCAGGGTGATAGCTACCGCTAGGTCTTCAACTGAACTGACCCTTCAGATCAGGGTGATAGCTATTGCTAGGACTTCAACTGAACTGACCCTTCAGATCAGGGTGATAGCTACCGCTAGGTCTTCAACTGAACTGACCCTTCAGATCAGGGTGATAGCTACCGCTAGGTCTTCAACTGACCCTTCAGATCAGGGTGATAGCTACCGCTAGGTCTTCAACTGACCCTTAGGATCAGGGTGGTAGCTATAGTGCATTCGGAAAGTATTCAGACCCCTTGACTTTTTTCACATTTTGTTATGTTACATCCTTATTTTAAAATGGATTGTAAAAAAAATGTCTCAAGCTCTGTCAGGTTGGATGGGAAGCGTCGCTGCACAGCTATTTTCAGGTCTCTCCAGAGATGTTCAATCGGTCTCACGTCCGTGCCACTCAAGAACGTTCAGAGAACTGTCCTGAAGCCACTCCTGCATTGTCTTAGCTGTGTGCTTAGGGTCATTGTCCTGTTGGAAGGTGAACCTTCGCACGAGTCTGTGTTCCTGAGCACTCTGGAGCAGGTTTTCATCAAGGATCTCTCTGTACTTTGCTACGTTAATCTTTCTCTCGATCTTAACTAGTCTCCCAGTCCCTGCCTCTGAAAAACATTCCCACAGCATGATGCTGCCACCACCATGCTTCACCGTAGGGATGGTGCCAGGTTTCCTCCAGACAAGACGCTTGGCATTCAGGCCAAAGAGTTCAATCTTGGTTTCATCAGACCAGAGAGTCTTGTTTCTTATGGTCTGAGAGTCCTTTAGGTGCCTTTTGGCAAACTCCAAGCAGGCTTTTACTGAGGAGTGGCTTCCGTCTGGCCACTCTACCATAAAGGCCTGATTAGTGGAGTGCTGCAGAGATGGTTGTCCTTCTGGAAGGTTCTCCCGTCTCCACAGAGGAACTCTGGAGCTCAGTTTGGCCGGGCGGCCAGCTCTAGGAAGAGTCTTGGTGGTTCCAAACTTCTTCCATTTAAGAATGATGGAGGCCACTGTGTTCTTGGGGACCTTTAATGCTGCAGAATGTTTTTGGTACCCTTCCCCAGATCTGTGCCTCGACACAATCCTGTCTCGGTGCTCTACTGACAATTCCTTCGACCTCATGGCTTGGTTTTTGCTCTGACATGCATTGTCAACTGTGGGACCTTATATAGACAGGTGTGTGCCTTTCCAAATCATGTCCAATCAATTGAATTTACCACAGGTGGACTCCAATCAAGTTGTAGAAACATCTCAAGGATGATCGATGGAAACAGGATGCATCTGAGCTCAATTTCGAGTCTCATAGCAAAGGGTTTGAATACTTATGTAAATAAACCATTTTTTAAATTTCTTTATAAAGTAGCAAAAATTTCTAAAAACCTGTTTTCACTTTGTCATTATGGGGTATTGTGTGTAGATTGATTTGGACATTTAAAAAAAAATACATTTTAGAATAAGGCTGTAACTTAACAAAATGTGCAAAAAGTTAAGGGGTCTGAATACTTTCTGAATGCACTGTGGGGTTAGAAGGTTACACTATATGTCCAGCTCTTCTGATCAGGAGTAGCCTATGTAGTAGGAAATGCTGCTTAGTGATGTCACTAATGTATTACAGTACTTGGGGATGAGGTTTGTTTTGATAATATCAGATGGTATCAACAGGACTAATGTGATATAGTGAATGACGTGTCATAGAGAATACCAGTTATCGACAGTAACCAAGGTCCCTTGTGGTCTGGGAATTCTCCTTTGACTACGCAGGTCAGATCAGAGATCAACTGATGTGTCTGTCAACCTGCTCTGGTCTCACTTTCAGCACCCAGTCAGGGTGTCAACAGCTCTGATTGTGTAAATTAGGAGAATGAAGGGTTTATATAGGGGACCATGCATACAGTACACATCGTATGGGATCTCCATACAGGCTGTTTACTGACAGAAAGGAACAGGCTTCAATATGAATAACCTATTTTAAGTCTTATCATACCACGGATAGGCCTATAGGCTAGGTGATAGTCCAGCTATAATAAGCTAGATGGCAGTCTCTCTGCTAGCTAGAGTTTGCTCTGCACGCACTTTGCCCTGATTTTGCCCATTCCACACACACACACACACACACACACACACACACACACACACACACAAACTTTCTCTATCTCTCTGCTCTCCATCACCCCGAATACACTGCTACTGTTACTGTCACGTGTAGTATAAATCAATGGCTGAAAACGCTATTTGCTGGTCACGGAATAACACAATCAGCTATAGTCTATCACAGAGAGAGAACCCATGCAGCTAGCACAGAGAGAGAACCCATATGCAGCTAGCACAGAGAGAGAACCCATGCAGCTAGCACAGAGAGAGAACCCATGCAGCTAGCACAGAGAGAGAACCCATGCAGCTAGCACAGAGAGAGAACCCATGCAGCTAGCACAGAGAGAGAACCCATGCAGCTAGCACAGAGAGAGAACCCATGCAGCTAGCACAGAGAGAGAACCCATGCAGCTAGCACAGAGAGAGAACCCATGCAGCTAGCACAGAGAGAGAACCCATGCAGCTAGCACAGAGAGAGAACCCATGCAGCTAGCACAGAGAGAGAACCCATGCAGCTAGCACAGAGAGAGAACCCATGCAGCTAGCACAGAGACAGAACCCATGCAGCTAGCACAGAGAGAGAACCCATGCATCTAGCACCGAGAGAGAACCCATGCAGCTAGCACAGAGAGAGAACCCATGCAGCGTCCTGACTAATGAACTGACGCTTAATCAAAATGATCGCGTGGAATCTACTTATTATTAAAATAAAATATGTTATGGCGCACCGTCGCGAGCATGTTCCCTTGTGCGTAATGGAGCTTAAGTCAAAATCACCAAATCTGTCTAAATGTGAAAAGTTACAACCCCGTAATAAAGCTATTACAACCCTATAATAAACCAACGCTATAGACAGTCACATCTCCATTATCGGTCCATGATGTCCCTTCGTGAACCTTTTCGCACGCCAAACCACAACCCATCACGACAGATCCCACTGGTTCACGGTTTAAAGAGACACACGCACGATTCCAAAAACAACACGCCAATCCTGTATAACAGTATAATAGTATATCTTACCACCGTCGCCATAAGTCTCAATCCCATACCCGTCCTGTAGGCCATTACTCCACGTCCCATCGTAGCGGGCAGGTGTATTGTGACTCTGTCGCAGTCCATAGCGACCCTTGAAGCCGTGGCTCCACTCGCCGCGGTAAGTCCACTTCCCTTTGGTTTCGACCCCCAGCCCATGCCGCTTCCCCTGGGACCAGTAGCCGTGGTACGTATTCCCGCTGGGCCAGGTGTACACCCCCACTATCTCAAAGCCGTGCGACCAGGAGCCGGCGTACTCGCCCTGGCCCTTTGGCCCGGTACAGATGCCATGTCCGTGGGCTTTGCCGTCCTCCCACCCTCCGCAGTATGTTCCTCCATCGTCGAAGTCGAACCTTCCGCCCGTCATTCAGAACAGCCGAGAAATGAAGCAGAACGCTACGGCCGCAGAATTACTCAATGGTGTCGTGTTATTACCCCCCACCTCCTCCCCCAGAAGGGATCCAGCAGGGAGCGGAGAGGTGGAGAAAACAGAGAGATGAGCCAACGAGACGGTGACTCTGTTTGCACAATAAGAAAAAAAATAAACAAAAAACAGTGATGATGGTAGAGGTGGTGGTGATCATGGGCAGAGTGTCTGTTCCAAGAGGTTGATATGTAAAAAAAAAAGCATGCGTGATGTGGTTAATGTGTGTGTATCAGAAATGTGTGTGCATATGTGTGTTTGTGTGTGTGTGTGTGTGTGTGTGTGTGTGAGTGTATGAATGGGGAGGGAAGCGTAATTTACCGGAGACGCACGGTGTATCCGCTGCAGTGTGATAGCTCGTCTCCCCCCTCTCACCCACTGATCACAGAGGGAGAGAGAGAGAGAAGCATCGAGTCGCCGAACAAGAAAGACACTGCCAATTGCCACGTCACGCCAGTAGAACCTCCCACCACCACCCCCTCAGCTAATTATGAGGGTGTATGCACTCGAGCCCTCTGAATTATGTGCGGCTGTTCGCCAGTAAATCATAGTTCAAATAGCGGAACAACCGTCAGATTGCAACCTGCTGCTGCTGCGGCTGCCACCGGTGGCGGTGCCGTGACTTTAAAAAAAAAAACGCGCGCCTTTTGCCTCGCACAGGTGTGTTCTCTCTACGGAACGGCTATTTTGGAGGTGTGAATGAACAGGGGATCAAATATATATATATATGTCCTATGTGGTCACTGTAAGATTGCTGAAGCTCTCGAAATGTTGTAATGAAAAAAACGACATTAATATGACAGATTGTTGTTGTATTTCCGGCTACTCGAATGTTCTACTCTGTAGTTCTACACGACGTGATTATTCAATCAGTTTGGACATGATGATAATATATTGGCTTCAATCGAATGGAAACTATTCATTTGTCATTACGGTACTGACAATACCCACAAATCAAAGACAACGAGAGATTGGAAAAGGGAATGGATAGGCTAACAGCGACCTCTGCTGGTGGCTGGAAGCAATGGGTGACACACTTGTTACAGAGAGGAGTTTATACACGTAGGACTTCTGCATTGGGTGGACTACAACCTAATCTCAAGCGAGGATTTATCAAATGACAGACCACTTTCTAGAACTAGTCCTCCTTGCTATTTTATTACACCCGTTACAAAAAAACTAAACAAATAGCCTACGTTGCATAGCCTACAGTATAGCTAAATAGGGCTTCAACCACATAGGATTACATAATAGGTTACATAGGCATACATAGCCTACTCTAAGTTGTGATCTTTTGAGAGGAACGATGTTCATTCATAGGTCGTTTTGGATAAGAGCGTCAGCTAACTGCCAAACATTTGAAATGCAAATCTCTTATTCGTTCAGCATCAGTGTTGAACCTCAGAGGGGTGTGATGCCGTCCGATGAGGCAGCGGGGTGAAGGGCTGGCTTAACTCCTATCTGTCCGTCCCAAGCACAACACAGCGACAGACAGCTAAAATGGCGTCGGAAAACAGCGCCTAGTCTCAGCATGAGAAAGAAATCCTCATCAACAAGGATGCTGTTTGAGGAGGTACAGCAAGAGAGTGGAGCTGTCACAGAAAGCACCAAGCCCACAGCATCCAAACAGACACTGTATCATTGGACACAGTCCTTCAATTCCCAGAATGTGAGTGTCTCAGCACCATGCTGTATCAGCACTTCCGCAATGGACAGCTCCTCAAGGGTAGCCTTTCAGGTGGTGTGTTGCCGTGACTAGGCTAAGTTTAGCAACATGCTAATCAAAATAATACTGATTTTCTGGATTAACCGTTCTCTTCATGGACCCTTTATGCAAGAAATAATGCTTGCAAGTACTAGAAAAAAAACAGGAAATAGTCAACCAATAATTGTTTACATTTTGCTGGTTTAGATTGTCAGCAAGATAAAGGAGCTGATCATGGACTACAGGAAATGGAGGGCAGAGCACGCTCCCATTCACATAGATGGGGCTGTAGTGAAGCAGGTCGAGAGCTTCACGTTCCTCGGTGTCCACCACAGGAGGTTGGTGGTACCTTAATTGGGGAGGACAGGCTCGTGGTAATGGCTGGAGCTGAATCAGTGGATTGATATCATATACATCAAACACCCTGGTTTCCACATGTGTTTGATGCCATTCCATTCACTCCGTTCCAGCCATTAATATGAGCTGTCCTCCCCTCAGCAGCCTCCTGTGAGGTCCACATCACTAAGGATCTATCGTGGTCCACATCACACCAACACAGTCGTGAAGAGAGTACGACCTCTCCTCTTTAACCTCAGGAGGCTGAAAAGATTTGGCATGGGCCCTCTGATCCTCAAAAAGTTATACAACTGCACCATTGAGAGCATCTTGACTGGCTGCATCACCGCCTGGTATGGCAACTAACTGCTCGGCATCCGACTGCAAAGCGCTACAGAGAGGAGTAAGTACTGGGGTGAGCTCCCTACCCTCCAGGACCTCTATACCAGGCGGAGTCAGAGGAACGCCCTACAAATTGTCAAAGATTCCAGCCACCCAAGTCATAGACTGTTCTCTCTGCTACCACACGACAAGTGGTACCGATGCACCAAGTCTGGAACCAACAGGACCCTGAACAGCTTCTACCGCCAAGCCATAAGACTGCTAAATAGTTAGTTAAATAGTTAACCAAATAGCTACCAGCACTATCCGCATTGACCCTCTATGTGCATTAACTTTTTTGACTCATCACATACACTGCTGCTACTGTTTATTATCTATGCTGTTGCCGAGTCACTTTATTCCTAGTTATATGTACATACTGTATCTACCTCGACTACCTGGTACCCCTGCACATGGACTCAGTACTGGTACCCCCTGTATATAGCCAAGTTATCATGGACTCAGTACTGGTACCCCCTGTATATAGCCAAGTTATCATGGACTCAGTACTGGTACCCCCTGTATATAGCCAAGTTATCATGGACTCAGTACTGGTACCCCCTGTATATAGCCAAGTTATCATGGACTCAGTACTGGTACCCCCTGTATATAGCCAAGTTATCATGGACTCAGTACTGGTACCCCCTGTATATAGCCAAGTTATCATGGACTCAGTACTGGTACCCCGTGTATGTAGCCAAGTTTTCATGGAGTCAGTACTGGTACCCCCTGTATATAGCCAAGTTATCATGGACTCAGTACTGGTACCCCCTGTATATAGCCAAGTTATCATGGACTCAGTACTGGTACCCCCTGTATATAGCCAAGTTATCATGGACTCAGTACTGGTACCCCCTGTATATAGCCAAGTTATCATGGACTCAGTACTGGTACCCCCTGTATATAGCCAAGTTATCATGGACTCAGTACTGGTACCCCCTGTATATAGCCAAGTTATCATGGACTCAGTACTGGTACCCCCTGTATATAGCCAAGTTATCATGGACTCAGTACTGGTACCCCCTGTATATAGCCAAGTTATCATGGACTCAGTACTGGTACCCCCTGTATATAGCCAAGTTATCATTACTCATTGTGTATTTATTATTACTTTTATTATTACGTGTTCTACTTTTCTATTATTTCTCTATTTTCTTTCTCTCTGTATTGTTGGGAAGGGCCCGTCAGTAAGCATTTCACTGTTAGTCTACACCTGTTGTTTACGAAGCATGTGATGAATACAATGTTGATACTAAAAGCATTCACTATGTTGGGACTGTGGACTATGGATATTGAACTGGGAATTTGCTATGTATATTTTTTGATTTGTTTAACACTTTTTTTTGGTTATTACATGATTCAATATGTGTTATTTCATAGTTTTGATGTCTTCACTATTATTCTACAATGTAGAAAATAGTAAAAATAAAGAAAAACCCTTGAATGAGTAGGTGTGTCCAAACCTTTGACTGGTACTGTATGTGTATAGGTAGAGATGCTTGGTGACGTAGTTCTATGACAGGTGCCTATGTACAGTGTATATGCAGTGTTGTGCAGAGATTAACAGAGGGCAATTGGTATAGTGCACTCATGGCAAATTCCCAGTTCAATATCCATAGTCCACAGTACCAACATAGTGAATGCTTTTAGCACCAGATGCTGTATTACTGATGCTGTACTGTATATGTAATGTTGCAGTGGTCTTGTATGAGATGCTGTATTGTAGGAGAGGCTGTATTGTAGGAGATGCTGTATTGTAGGAGTAGCTGTATTGTAGGAGAGGCTGTATTGTAGGAGATGCTGTATTGTAGGAGAGGCTGTATTGTAGGAGATGCTGTATTGTAGGGGATGCTGTATTGTAGGATATGCTGTATTGTAGGAGAGGCTGTATTGTAGGAGAGGCTGTATTGTATGAGATGCTGTATAGTAGGAGAGGCTGTATTGTATGAGAGGCTGTATTGTAGGAGATGCTGTATTGTAGGAGATGCTGTATTGTAGGAGATGCTGTATTGTAGGAGTAGCTGTATTGTAGGATATGCTGTATTGTAGGAGATGCTGTATTGTAGGAGATGCTGTATTGTAGGAGATGCTGTATTGTAGGAGAGGCTGTATTGTAGGAGAGGCTGTATTGTATGATATGCTGTATTGTAGGAGAGGCTGTCTTGTAGGAGATGCTGTATTGTAGGAGATGCTGTATTGTAGGAGATGCTGTATTGTAGGAGATGCTGTATTGTAGGAGATGCTGTATTGTAGGAGATGCTGTATTGTAGGAGATGCTGTATTGTAGGAGAGGCTGTATTGTATGAGATGCTGTATTGTAGGAGAGGCTGTATTGTATGAGAGGCTGTATTGTAGAAGATGCTGTATTGTAGGAGATGCTGTATTGTAAGAGATGCTGTATTGTAGGAGTAGCTGTATTGTAGGAGATGCTGTATTGTAGGAGATGCTGTATTGTAGGAGATGCTGTATTGTAGGAGATGCTGTATTGTAGGAGATGCTGTATTGTAGGAGAGGCTGTATTGTATGAGATGCTGTATTGTAGGAGAGGCTGTATTGTATGAGAGGCTGTATTGTAGAAGATGCTGTATTGTAGGAGATGCTGTATTGTAGGAGATGCTGTATTGTAGGAGTAGCTGTATTGTAGGAGATGCTGTATTGTAGGAGATGCTGTATTGTAGGAGATGCTGTATTGTAGGAGATGCTGTATTGTAGGAGAGGCTGTATTGTAGGAGAGGCTGTATTGTAGGAGATGCTGTATTGTAGGAGATGCTGTATTGTAGGAGATGCTGTATTGTAGGAGATGCTGTATTGTAGGAAATGCTTTATTGTAGGAGATGCTGTATTGTAGGAGATGCTGTATTGTAGGAGAGGCTGTATTGTAGGAGATGCTGTATGGTAGGAGAGGCTGTATTGTATGAGAGGCTGTATTGTAGGAGATGCTGTATTGTAGGAGATGCTGTATTGTAGGAGATGCTGTATTGTAGGAGATGCTGTATTGTAGGAGATGCTGTATTGTAGGAGATGCTGTATTGTAGGAGAGGCTGTATTGTAGGAGAGGCTGTATTGTATGAGATGCTGTATTGTAGGAGAGGCTGTCTTGTATGAGATGCTGTATTGTAGGAGATGCTGTATTGTAGAAGAGGCTGTATTGTAGGAGATGCTGTATTGTAGGAGATGCTGTATTGTAGGAGATGATGTATTGTAGGAGATGCTGTATTGTAGGAGAGGCTGTATTGTATGAGAGGCTGTATTGTAGGAGATGCTGTATTGTAGGAGATGCTGTATTGTAGGAGAGGCTGTATTGTAGGATATGCTGAATTGTAGGATATGCTGTATTGTAGGAGATGCTGTATTGTAGGAGATGCTGTATTGTAGGAGATGCTGTATTGTAGGGGATGCTGTATTGTAGGAGATGCTTTATTGTTGGAGAGGCTGTATTGTAGGAGATGCTGTAGTGTAGAAGATGCTGTATTGTAGGAGATGCTGTATTGTAGGAGATGCTGTATTGTAGGAGAGGCTGTATTGTAGGAGATGCTGTATTGTAGGAGATGCTGTATTGTAGGAGATGCTGTATTGTAGGAGAGGCTGTATTGTAGGAGATGCTGTATTGTAGGAGATGCTGTATTGTAGGAGATGCTGTATTGTAGGATAGGCTGTATTGTAGGAGATGCTGTATTGTATGAAATGCTGTATTGTAGGAGATGCTGTATTGTAGGAGATGCTGTATTGTAGGAGATGCTGTATTGTAGGAGAGGCTTTATTGTAGGAGATGCTGTATTGTAGGAGATGCTGTATTGTAGGAGAGGCTGTATTGTAGGAGAGGCTGTATTGTAGGAGATGCTGTATTGTAGGAGATGCTGTATTGTAGGAGATGCTGTATTGTAGGAGATGCTGTATTGTAGGAGAGGCTGTATTGTAGGAGATGCTGTATTGTAGGAGATGCTGTGTTGTAGGAGAGGCTGTATTGTAGGAGATGCTGTATTGTAGGAGAGGCTGTATTGTAGGAGAGGCTGTATTGTAGGAGAGGCTGTATTGTAGGATAGGCTGTATTGTAGGAGATGCTGTATTGTAGGAGATGCTGTATTGTAGGAGATGCTGTATAGTAGGAAATGCTGTATTGTAGGAGATGCTGTATTGTAGGAGATGCTGTATTGTAGGAGATGCTGTATTGTAGGAGATGCTGTATTGTAGGAGATGCTGTATTGTAGGAGTGGCTGTAACCATAATTTTCTGTTATGACATGGAGTGAATGTGAAGTACAGTGGGTTGTTCTGCACTGCACCTGTCCTGTACTATATAGGTAGGTCTGGTTATAGCAGAGAAGGGTCTGTACTATATAGGTAGGTCTGGTTATAGCAGAGAAGGGTCTGTACTATATAGGTAGGTCTGGTTATAGCAGAGAAGGGTCTGTACTATATAGGTAGGTCTGGTTATAGCAGAGAAGGGTCTGTACTATATAGGTAGGTCTGGTTATAGCAGAGAAGGGTCTGTACTATATAGGTAGGTCTGGTTATAGCATAGAAGGGTCTGTACTATATAGGTAGGTCTGGTTATAGCAGAGAAGGGTCTGTACTATATAGGGAGGTCTGGTTATAGCAGAGAAGGGTCTGTACTATATATGTAGGTCTGGTTATAGCAGAGAAGGGTCTGTACTATATAGGTAGGTCTGGTTATAGCAGAGAAGGGTCTGTACTATATAGGTAGGTCTGGGTTATAGCAGAGAAGGGTCTGTACTATATAGGTAGGTCTGGTTATAGCAGAGAAGGGTCTGTACTATATAGGTAGGTCTGGTTATAGCAGAGAAGGGTCTGTACTATATAGGTAGGTCTGGTTATAGCAGAGAAGGGTCTGTACTATATATGTAGGTCTGGTTATAGCAGAGAAGGGTCTGTACTATATAGGTAGGTCTGGTTATAGCAGAGAAGGGTCTGTACTATATATGTAGGTCTGGTTATAGCAGAGAAGGGTCTGTACTATATATGTAGGTCTGGTTATAGCAGAGAAGGGTCTGTACTATATATGTAGGTCTGGTTATAGCAGAGAAGGGTCTGTACTATATATGTAGGTCTGGTTATAGCAGAGAAGGGTCTGTACTATATAGGTAGGTCTGGTTATAGCAGAGAAGGGTCTGTACTATATAGGTAGGTCTGGTTATAGCAGAGAAGGGTCTGTACTATATAGGTAGGTCTGGTTATAGCAGAGAAGGGTCTGTACTATATATGTAGGTCTGGTTATAGCAGAGAAGGGTCTGTACTATATATGTAGGTCTGGTTATAGCAGAGAAGGGTCTGTACTATATATGTAGGTCTGGTTATAGCAGAGAAGGGTCTGTACTATATAGGGAGGTCTGGTTATAGCAGAGAAGGGTCTGTACTATATAGGGAGGTCTGGTTATAGCAGAGAAGGGTCTGTACTATATATGTAGGTCTGGTTATAGCAGAGAAGGGTCTGTACTATATAGGTAGGTCTGGTTATAGCAAAGAAGGGTCTGTACTATATAGGTAGGTCTGGTTATAGCAGAGAAGGGTCTGTACTATATATGTAGGTCTGGTTATAGCAGAGAAGGGTCTGTACTATATAGGGAGGTCTGGTTATAGCAGAGAAGGGTCTGTACTATATAGGGAGGTCTGGTTATAGCAGAGAAGGGTTTGTACTATATAGGGAGGTCTGGTTATAGCAGAGAAGGGTCTGTACTATATAGGGAGGTCTGGTTATAGCAGAGAAGGGTCTGTACTATATAGGTAGGTCTGGTTATAGCAGAGAAGGGTCTGTACTATATAGGGAGGTCTGGTTATAGCAGAGAAGGGTCTGTACTATATAGGTAGGTCTGGTTATAGATTAGGGGGAAGAGACCCATATTGTATAGAAATCTCCTTCCTTGTTTCCAAATATAGCACGCCTTTTCTCCAGTGGTGACACTGTAAACGTCTCATAATATCACTGATTTATTGTTGCTAGCTGTTAAGGAGAATGCATTCGCAGGCCACAAAAAATATTTGTTGAGAAGATTGAGCTGTGCTAAGATTAGTGTGGACCTGTTCACAACGACACCCAGTACAAACAGCCATGGGTCCATTCTTACATATGAACCTGCACTCCAGCTCCGTTTGAATATTTTCCCAGAAAACTGTAATTAATGGGCAAGATAAATCAGATGGCCATGAGGCCTTTTCCTCTTCCAAAAGGTATCAGAACATTCTGCTGGGATTTTATTCCACATAATGGGAGTCCTATGAACCCTTTATTCCATATAATGGGAGTCCTATGAACCCTTTATTCCACATAATGGGAGTCCTATGAACCCTTTATTCCATATAATGGGAGTCCTATGAACCCTTTATTCCACATAATGGGAGTCCTATGAACCCTTTATTCCATATAATGGGAGTCCTATGAACCCTTTATTCCATATAATGTGGGTCCTGTCAACCCTGTTATTCCATATAATGAGAGTCATATGAACCCTTTTATTCCAGGGTTCATATGACTCTCAAAATTATTTGGTCACGTACAAACAAGCAAGATTTCTGGCTCTCACAGACCTGTAACTTCTTCTTTAAGAGGCTCCTCTGTCCTCCACTCGTTACCTGTATTAATGGCACCTGTTTGAACTTGTTATCAGTATAAAAGACACGTGTCCACAACCTCAAACAGTCACACTCCAAACTCCACTATGGCCAAGACCAAAGAGCTGTCAAAGGACACCAGAAACAAAATTGTAGACCTGCACCAGGCTGGGAAGACTGAATCTGCAATAGGTACGCAGCTTGGTTTGAAGAAATCAACTGTGGGAGCAATTATTAGGAAATGGAAGACATACAAGACCACTGATAATCTCCCTCGATCTGGGGCTCCACGCAAGATCTCACCCCGTGGGATCAAAATAATCACAAGAACGGTGAGCAAAAATCCCAGAACCACACGGGGGGACCTAGTGAATGACCTGCAGAGAGCTGGGACCAAAGTAACAAAGCCTACCATCAGTAACACACTACGCCGCCAGGGACTCAAATCCTGCAGTGCCAGACGTGTCCCCCTGCTTAAGCCAGTACATGTCCAGGCCCGTCTGAAGTTTGCTAGAGTGCATTTGGATGATCCAGAAGAGGATTGGGAGAATGTCATATGGTCAGATGAAACCAAAATATAACTTTTTGGTAAAAACTCAACTCGTCGTGTTTGGAGGACAAAGAATGCTGAGTTGCATCCAAAGAACACCATACCTACTGTGAAGCATGGGGGTGGAAACATCATGCTTTGGGGCTGTTTTTCTGCAAAGAGACCAGGACGACTGATCCGTGTAAAGGAAAGAATGAATGGGGCCATGTATCGTGAGATTTTGAGTGAAAACCTCCTTCCATCAGCAAGGGCATTGAAGATGAAACGTGGCTGGGTCTTTCAGCATGACAATGATCCCAAACACACCGCCCGGGCAACGAAGGAGTGGCTTCGTAAGAAGCATTTCAAGGTCCTGGAGTGGCCTAGCCAGTCTCCAGATCTCAACCCCATAGAAAATCTTTGGAGGGAGTTGAAAGTCCGTGTTGCCCAGCGACAGCCCCAAAACATCACTGCTCTAGAGGAGATCTGCATGGAGGAATGGGCCAAAATACCAGCAACAGTGTGTGAAAACCTTGTGAAGACTTACCGAAAACGTTTGACCTGTGTCATTGCCAACAAAGGGTATATAAGAAAATATTGAGAAACTTTTGTTATTGACCAAATACTTATTTTCCACAATAATTTGCAAATAAATTCATTAAAAATCCTACAATGTGATTTTCTGGAATTTTTTTCCTCATTTTGTCTGTCATAGTTGACGTGTACCTATGATGAAAATTACAGGCCTCTCATCTTTTTAAGTGGGAGAACTTGGACCATTGTAATGGCGGTCCTATGAACCCTGTTATTCCATATAATGGGGGTCCTAAGAACTCTTTTATTCCATATCCAAGAAGTCCTATGAACACTTTTAGTCCACATAAAGGTAGTCCTATTAACCCTGTTTATTCCATATAATGAGGTCCTATGAACCCTTTTATTCCATATAATGGGGGTCCTATGAACACTTGGCAGAATCTTTTATTGCATATATTGCACATTGTTGCAGGTGATCAGTCGTCTTGCCTCGAGCATAGCCTTTGTCCAATTTGAAATTTCTGGGCCTCTTCCCAGCTCAGTTTCCCATACCCTAATCAGAGCACTTGAGTGACTTTCAACGTTAGAATGTATAGCAGCATAACATGAAGAAATAATGTGTTTAGGTCTTTCATCTTTCAACAGGAGATTGTCCACTTGGGTTCGTATTGGTTTCTGTAGGGGGAACGCCATCTTGGATTCAATCAAATGAAACTATAGCAACGTGTCACCATCAAACATATCTGATATTGACCTTATACCTTTCTGGTACCAGAGGTGGAAAATGATATCAGAGACACCGGGGGAAAGACCTTGTTATTAATCAGCAGAGCCAAAAAGTAATCCTTTCTCCGAAGGTGTTTTGCAAATATCTCTCCAGATCTTTAAAGGTGCTGTTAAGAATGGGGTTATGTTTCACTTCTATGTCGACTGAGTTTCTGTCACCAGTCATAACACTGATTAATGAGTATGGAGATGTGAAGCAGGAGTCATTTTCTGAGCCAATTAGAGCAATGTTAATCTCTGAGCCATTCTGTAGTTATGTGAGCATGACATGCCCAGTTATAAAATAGCGAATGAGGTAGTGCCAGTCCCCCTACATTATACAGTAGCTGCCGTTTACTCATTTTCAACCTCGGTGATTTTCTGTGCCATATAAAGTCTGAGAGGTATTTATTGAGCTCCAAAAAATAATTTTTCGTTATATATAATGGGACCATCTGGAGAGGATAAAGTCTGGGTAAAACATTCATTTGAATCAAATTAATTCTACCCATCCATGATAATGGCAGCTCCATCCATCTGTCAAGTCTTCCTTAACTGCTGTAAATACAGGTGCAAAGTTGCTATTAGACAGATTGTGAAGTTTATTCAAAGATTTTACACCCCCAAAAAATGTAACGGGAAGTCATTCAAATGTTTGTTGTCACTCAAGTTCCCTAGGGGCATAGCTTATATTTTGTAGCCAGAAAAAGAGCTAAACCTCTTAATTAAGTCAATAAGAATGGGAATATATAGTATGAAAATATATAGTATGAAAATGTATGCACTCACTAACAGTAAGTTGCTCTGGATAAGAGCGTCTGCTAAATGACTAACATGGAAAAAATGGAATAGAGGTTCCTGGGTAAGAAATTAATAGAAAAATGTAGTCTGTATACAGAGATATATTGTGGGTTTGTTGTCCAATCTTGACACCTGCAAGACCTTCCTGGGTACGTATAGCCTCTGCCAGGCGCTCTCATACCAAGGCAAATAACAGAGGTGTCAGTGGGCAGTCCTGGTGTGCCTGTCACGCCCTGGCTCTGGGGACTCTTAAATGTTGAGCCAGGGTGTGTAGTTTCCGTGGCTCTGGGGACTCTTAAATGTTGAGCCAGGGTGTGTAGTTTCCGTGGCTCTGGGGACTCTTAAATGTTGAGCCAGGGTGTGTAGTTTCCGTGGCTCTGGGGACTCTTAAATGTTGAGCCAGGGTGTGTAGTTTCCGTGGCTCTGGGGACTCTTAAATGTTGAGCCAGGGTGTGTAGTTTCCGTGGCTCTGGGGACTCTTAAATGTTGAGCCAGGGTGTGTCGTTTCCGTGTTGTGTTTAATTCTATGGTGAATCTCCATTATGTGTAGTTCTATGTTGGCCGGTTTGGTTCCCAATCAGAGGCAGCTGTCGCTCGTTGTCTCTGATTGGGGACCATACTTAGGCAGCCTTTTGGCACCAGTCAGTTGTGGGATCTTGTTCCGTGTTAAGGTATGTTATTTGTCTACCTTGGACTTCACGTTTCGTTTGTTCTTTTGTCGTGTGTTCAGTACGGAAATAAATATGAATGCATATCACGCTGCGCCTTGGTCCTTCTCGTTAATGAACGATCGTGACAGTGTCCCTCTACCTAAAAACAAAATGGTTGACTGTATCCATTTATTACCACAGCGGCCTGAAGGGGCTATAGCTACATGCTGTACCTGAGGCATATCAACTTCCTCCAGTTAACACAATGTTCTCCCACTTCAAAGAAGTAATGGACTTTAAACAGGAATGTCCATTCTACTCGGTCGAATGCCTTTCCCAGCATGCAATAGAGACGCTGCTCTATGCTGTGATCGATCACGGTGTCGTATTATGCTGAGGAGACGTCTGACGTCAGTGAATGAACGCCTTTGCATTATAAAACCAGTTTAGTCAGGCTTTTTTTTCAAATTGGTAGATATCTTCCTAGTCTCCTAGCTAAGGATAAGATCTGGCCACATGATTAAGAGACACAGGCCTATAGCTGGTTTGTTTTTCTTAAGAAGGAGATACCTATCAGCATGGTTTAACATGGGAGGGAGTTTGCCCCTGGTATACATTCTGAGTAGCGGTTCCGTTAAGAAATCTTGACAATTCTTATAAAACCCATCAGGAACTGGGGATTTCCCATTGTTAAGGCTTTTAATCCGCCTCTTGTATTTCTTAGTAATCCTCTGTCTCCTACATGTATTGTTGGGAGAGATAGTTTATCTAGAAAGGATTGCATGTCAGCCGGATTATTGCTGAAGTCTGAGCTGCAGAGTGGCAGGTAGCACTAATGGTATTTATTTCCCTAGTGGTGAATCATTCCACCCCCCCCCCCCCCCCCGATTGGTCCTTAATGAAGGTGTAGCGTCTAGTGCAGTTCTGTTCTTTGCCAGTCTTGAGAGGAGTCGACCTGGTTTATTTCCATGTTCATATAATCTGTGTCCAGCCTGGAAAATAGATGCTTCTGCGCTGTCTGTAAACAGTTGGTCTAATGCTGAATCTTCTGCTCTGTCTGTAAACAGTTGGTCTAATGCTGAATCTTCTGCTCTGTCTGTAAACAGTTCAGTCTAATGCTGAATCTTCTGCTCTGTCTGTAAACAGTTCAGTCTAATGCTGAATCTTCTGCTCTGTCTGTAAACAGTTCAGTCTAATGCTGAATCTTCTGCTCTGTCTGTAAACAGTTCAGTCTAATGCTGAATCTTCTGCTCTGTCTGTAAACAGTTCAGTCTAATGCTGAATCTTCTGCTCTGTCTGTAAACAGTTCAGTCTAATGCTGAATCTTCTGCTCTGTCTGTAAACAGTTCAGTCTAATGCTGAATCTTCTGCTCTGTCTGTAAACAGTTGGTCTAATGCTGAATCTTCTGCTCTGTCTGTAAACAGTTCAGTCTAATGCTGAATCTTCTGCTCTGTCTGTAAACAGTTCAGTCTAATGCTGAATCTTCTGCTCTGTCTGTAAACAGTTGGTCTAATGCTGAATCTTCTGCTCTGTCTGTAAACAGTTCAGTCTAATGCTGAATCTTCTGCTCTGTCTGTAAACAGTTCAGTCTAATGCTGAATCTTCTGCTCTGTCTGTAAACAGTTGGTCTAATGCTGAATCTTGCAGGTTGTAATTCTTCGAAGAGCTGTCTGGAGGAAGTCCTTTTAAATTAATCTTCAAGTTGCCTTATTTTTCACTTTTAAGTCCAACTGTAGTTTAAATGTTTTCTTTCTTTTAACTGCGACATAGGAAATAATATTCCTTATATATTATTGATTGAAGGAGGCACATTGGGGGTTTCATTATTCTCCATATAGAGATTACATTGATTCTTTAAAAAAAATACAGTGAATTGGGGTGTGTTAAATAACGTAGGGTTTAACCATCACCCTGTAAGGTGGGTCAATGACTATGCTGACCTGGGAATGGGCCGACAAACACATGATACCGATATCACAAGACTGTTGGGTCGAAAACCAGTTGTGAAGGTAGAAAGTAGTCAATTCAAGAAATATATTTCTGTCTGGCGGAATAAAAAAATTAAGTCCTTCTCATTGGACGGATCCTCCAGTTTTACCATGCAGACAGAAATCATCACAAATATTATGTATACCCTTAGTTTGCCTAGATACCTTCTGGTTGGGAGGTTTTTGATCGACCAGTGGGTTCAATATACAATTATAGTCTCCTCCTAAAACACAGAACAGAGCCGGCCAGTGAGGCCATATCATTTACAAGTTTTGCAATAAAGGTATTTTCATGAACATTAGGTGCATAAATTGATCCCATATGCTCGCCATATAGAAAACCAGTAATAATCACATACAGTGGGGAGAACAAGTATTTGATACACTGCCGAATTTGCAGGTTTTCCTACTTACAAAGCATGTAGAGGTCTGTAAGTTTTATCATAGGTACACTTCAACTGTGAGAGACGGAATCTAAAACAAAAATCCAGAAAATCACATTGTATGATTTTTAAGTAATTCATTTGCATTTTATTGCATGACATAAGTATTTGATACATCAGAAAAGCAGAACTTAATATTTGGTACAAAAACCTTTGTTTGCAATTACAGAGATCATATGTTTCCTGTAGGTCTTGACCAGGTTTGCACACACTGCAGCAGGGATTTTGGCCCACTCCTCCATACAGACCTTCTCCAGATCCTTCAGGTTTTGGAGCTGTCGCTGGGCAATACGGACTTTCAGCTCCCTCCAAAGATTTTCTATTGGGTTCAGGTCTGGAGACTGGCTAGGCCACTCCAGGACCTTGCGATGCTTCTTGTGGAGCCACTCCTTAGTTGCCCTGGCTGTGTGTTTCGGGTCGTTGTCACGACCCATCTTCAATGCTCTTACTGAGGGAAGGAGGTTGTTGGCCAAGATCTCGCGATACATGGCCCCATCCATCCTCCCCTCAATACGGTGCAGTCGTCCTGTCCCCTTTGCAGAAAAGCATCCCCAAAGAATGATGTTTCCACCTCCATGCTTCACGGTTGGGATGGTGTTCTCGGGGTTGTACTCATCCTTCTTCTTCCTCCAAACACGGCGAGTGGAGTTTAGACCAAAAAGCTCTATTTATGTCTCATCAGACCACATTACCTTCTCCCATTCCTCCTCAGGATCATCCAGATGGTTGGTCATTGGCAAACTTCAGAGGGGCCTGGACATGCACTGGCTTGAGCAGGGGGACCTTGCGTGCGCTGCAGGATTTTAATCCATGACGGCATAGTGTGTTACTAATGGTTTTCTTTGAGACTGTGGTCCCAGCTCTCTTCAGGTCATTGACCAGGTCCTGCCGTGTAGTTCTGGGCTCATCCCTCACCTTCCTCATGATCATTGATGCCCCACGAGGTGAGATCTTGCATGGAGCCCCAGACTGAGGGTGATTGACCGTCATCTTGAACTTCTTCCATTTTCTAATAATTGCGCCAACAGTTGTTGCCTTCTCACCAAGCTGCTTACCTATTGTCCTGTAGCCCATCCCAGCCTTTTGCAGGTCTACAATTTTATGCCTGATGTCCTTACACAGCTCTCTGGTCTCGGCCATTGTGGAGAGGTTGTAGTCTGTTTGATTGAGTGTGTCTACTAAGCTATATGGAATTGTTTTAAGAAGGTCATACCAAGGATAATTTAGCTATTTGATTTTGAATTTTAAGACCCCTTTAAGTATATATATATATATTTTTTATATAAACATTTGGCCTTACTGCTATTAGCCCATTCAAAGGAGTATTTCTGTCAATAAAGCCCTTTTGTGGGGGAAAACTCATTCTGATTGGCTGGGCCTGGCTCCCAAGGGGTGGGCCTATGCCGTCCCCTCCCATGGCTCCGCCCCTGCCCATTTATGTGAAATCCATAGTTTAGGGTCTAATTTATTTATTTCAATTGACTGATTTCCTTCTATGAACTGTAACTCAGTAAAAATATTTGAAATTGTTGCATGTTGCGTATATATATTTTTGTTCAGTACTTTTATTCATTTTTTAAACTGGTACCAGGAGACCTCTGACGAGACTTGTGAGGCCTGTGGGTGTCCTAGAGCAAAACATGAGAGTCTCACCCTTTGTAATGACTTCGACGGCAGCCATGAATCTATTTAGTTATTAAAGATATCTCTCAACTGTCATTCTCACTATAGCACATTGGTAATAATCAGTGATACATATCGAAGCTAAGCAGGGATTGGTTAAAACCCTGGATGGCAGACCATATGAATAACGGTAGATAGATCGGCTCTCCATTAAGAGGTGCTGGTCAGCCTGTTGGTTTTCATATAGTGGATATCTGAAGATCTGACGTTACTTCAAAAGTACACATTTAACATATTTTATACAAGGTTTGTCTATATTGAAAATGTGTTACAATGATGACATAATCCTCTGGTTGAAATTTCACCCTCAAAAAACAACAGTTTACATTGATGAGTTTTTGCAAAATTAATGTATTTTCCACATAGATTCCATTTTACAATACGTTGACAAATTACGTAGAAACAACGTTGATTCAACCAGTTTGTGCCCAGTGGGAGATTACTTATTAACTTTCTCTTTCTCCATCTCTCTCTCTTTCGCTCTCTCTCTCTCTCTCCTCTCTCTCCTCTCTCTCTCTCTCTCTCTCTCTCTCCTCTCTCTCTCTCTCTCCTCTCTCTCTCTCTCTCCTCTCTCTCTCTCTCTCTCCCTCTCTCTCTCTCTCTCTCTCTCTCTCCTATCTCCTCTCTCTCTCTCTCCTATCTCCTCTCTCTCTCTCTCCTATCTCCTCTCTCTCTCTGCCCTCTCTCTCTCCCCTCTCACTCTCTCTCCCCATCTCTGCAAAATATTGCCTTCTTGCTAGATTGATGAACGCAGCCACGGCGAAACAGTGCAAAGTGCTTTCATCTCAAGAGGTTTTAACTTACTCTAAAATTCCATAACAACATTCTAAGACTGTAAGAGAATCTCTAGTGACTGAAGCCAGGATTCAAGCCGATCGCGCATTGTCGTCAATGAACCATATAAAGGGAATTTCCGATTGAATGCAGTCTCCGCTGTAACATTGCCTAAAAAGGTATATAGCTGTCAAAGCGCAATCAGATTGAATCCCGGCCTGAATTGCAGTCCAAGTCCACAATCCCCCAGTAGTCTACCCAGTCATGGTCCACAATCCCCCAGTAGTGTACCCAGGAACCACTATCCCTGGTCTACAAGTAGCATAAGTGGGATTTGTAAATACACAGCCTCTGGACAGCATAACCCACCTGTGCCCAGACTGACCCAGAGCAGACCCAGAGTAGATGAATAGAGCTTAAGACAAAGTCTTGGGTTATTTTCAGTACTGTGAGCTCTGGATAGTGTAGAGTATGTGTCAAAGACATGACACACACACACACACACACACACACACAGAAACACACACACACACACACACACACAAAAACACACACACACACACACACACACACAGAGAAACACACACAGACACAGACACAGACACACAGACACACACACACAAAGACACACACACACACATACACACAGACACACACACACACACACACACATACACACAAGTTAGATAGGCCTGGCAGCAGGTAGATAGGCCTGGCAGATAGACCTGGCAGCAGGTAGATAGACCTGGCAGATAGGCCTGGCAGCAGGTAGATAGGCCTGGCAGCAGGTAGATAGGCCTGGCAACAGGTAGATAGGCCTGGCAGCAGGTAGATAGACCTGGCAGCAGGTAGATAGGCCTGGCAGCAGGTAGATAGACCTGGCAGCAGGTAGATAGACCTGGCAACAGGTAGATAGGCCTGGCAGCAGGTAGATAGGCCTGGCAGCAGGTAGATAGACCTGGCAGCAGGTAGATAGACCTGGCAACAGGTAGATAGACCTGGCAGCAGGTAGATAGACCTGGCAGCAGGTAGATAGACCTGGCAGCAGGTAGATAGACCTGGCAACAGGTAGATAGGCCTGGCAGCAGGTAGATAGACCTGTCAGCAGGTAATAGGCCTGTCAGCAGGTAGATAGGCCTGGCAGCAGGTAGATAGACCTGGCAGCAGGTAGATAGACCTGGCAGCAGGTAGATAGACCTGGCAACAGGTAGATAGACCTGGCAACAGGTAGATAGGCCTGGCAGCAGGTAATAGACCTGGCAACAGGTAGATAGGCCTGGCAGCAGGTAGATAGGCCTGGCAGATAGACCTGGCAGCAGGTAGATAGACCTGGCAGATAGGCCTGGCAGCAGGTAGATAGGCCTGGCAGCAGGTAGATAGGCCTGGCAACAGGTAGATAGGCCTGGCAGCAGGTAGATAGACCTGGCAGCAGGTAGATAGGCCTGGCAGCAGGTAGATAGACCTGGCAGCAGGTAGATAGACCTGGCAACAGGTAGATAGGCCTGGCAGCAGGTAGATAGGCCTGGCAGCAGGTAGATAGACCTGGCAGCAGGTAGATAGACCTGGCAACAGGTAGATAGACCTGGCAGCAGGTAGATAGACCTGGCAGCAGGTAGATAGACCTGGCAGCAGGTAGATAGACCTGGCAACAGGTAGATAGGCCTGGCAGCAGGTAGATAGACCTGTCAGCAGGTAATAGGCCTGTCAGCAGGTAGATAGGCCTGGCACTGGCAGCAGGTAGATAGACCTGGCAGCAGGTAGATAGACCTGGCAACAGGTAGATAGACCTGGCAACAGGTAGATAGGCCTGGCAGCAGGTAATATACCTGGCAACAGGTAGATAGGCCTGGCAGCAGGTAGATAGACCTGGCAACAGGTAGATAGGCCTGGCAGCAGGTAATAGACCTGGCAACAGGTAGATAGGCCTGGCAGCAGGTAGATAGGCCTGGCAGCAGGTAGATAGACCTGGCAGCAGGTAGATAGGCCTGGCAGCAGGTAGATAGGCCTGGCAGCAGGTAGATAGACCTGGCAGCAGGTAGATAGACCTGGCAACAGGTAGATAGACCTGGCAGCAGGTAGATAGACCTGGCAGCAGATAGATAGACAGCAGGTAGATAGACCTGGCAGCAGATAGATAGACAGCAGGTAGATAGGCCTTGCAGCAGGTAGATAGGCCTGGCAGCAGGTAGATAGGCCTGGCAGCAGGTAGCCTAGCAGTTAGAGCATTGGACCAGTCACCGAAAGGTCGCTGGTTCAATTGCCCAAACAAGCAAGGTGTAAAATGTGCCATTGAGCAAGGCATTTCATCCAGGGGTGCTGTACTGCTATGGCTGACCCTGTAGAACAACACATTATACTGGACCTATCATACTACTATGGCTGACCCTGTAAAACAACACACTTCTCTGCACCTATCATACAACTATGGCTGACCCTGTAAAACAACACACTTCTCTGCACCTATCATACTACTATGGCTGACCCTGTAAAACAACACACTTCTCTGCACCTATCATACTACTATGGCTGACAACACACTTCTCTGCACCTATCTGATGATGGCTGACCCTGTAGAACAACACATTACTCTGCACCTATCTGATGATGGCTGACCCTGTAGAACAACACACTTCTCTGCACCTATCTGATGATGGCTGACCCTGTAGAACAACACACTTCTCTGCACCTATCATACTACTATGGCTGACCCTGTAAAACAACACACTTCTCTGCACCTATCATACTACTATGGCTGACAACACACTTCTCTGCACCTATCTGATGATGGCTGACCCTGTAGAACAACACACTTCTCTGCACCTATCTGATGATGGCTTGAGGCCAAAATTCTTATGTTTTGTTTTCACCTTCCATTTATGTACTTTCTTGCACTATGATTTTTTGGGCAACATGATGTTCTATTAAACATCTTTAGTTTGCATTCAAGACTCAGTTTTAGATGTATTCATTTTTTCAACAGCGTGTGGGTCTCCATGTCTTCCAGTATTCTTATTTTGACTCCTACGCACCTAAAACCAACACTCTTCAGTAGTAAGGACCTTAAAAGAGCGCAGACGGCCTCTTATCAATCATAATTGTGTCAATAAAACATATTTTTCTTTATTTTATTAGTCTGATTATTTTAGTATGATCTTGATTACAGTTTTTCTCGATTACTAAGACACTTTTAATGAAACTGGGGGTCCACTTGATCTCCATCAGAACCTAATGAGCACAGCAGTATATATTTTTTTTCATTTCTTATTGCTTTCAAACGCAGTGCAAATGCTAAGCAAATTTTTTTGAAAAACATTAAACACAACTCTCTATAAAAGGCGCAAAACTACATGCTCATACTCTTGAGTGAAATTCTTTCTGCAATGGTCATCTTTGGTCAAATCATTTTAGGAAAAAGGAATACAGCCTATCCTGTGAAAATATGTTTACTTGTCTTTTACAGTGCATTCTACGTAAAAATGTATGCGCACATGACTGTAAGTTGCTTTGGATAAAAGCGTCTGCTAAATGGCATATTATTATTATTATTATTATATTATTCTATAATTATAGTATCAACAAATGGCACAAGCATATAAAAGAGTGTTAACCATGTTAGGCTATATTGATAGTTGGAGTTAGTATTTATAGGGCCATTGAGTAATGATTGAGTGAACTAACTTTTAATTAGATAACAAGTATGTTTCGATGGAGGTAGTTGATTTTGTGTCTTGTATTTAATGTTTTGAGAGTCTTAATGCATTTTTGCAAATTAAATGTGTCATTTTGGCCAACATGCTTCAATTTGGGGCTGCGTGTTTTTTTTTTTTTTTTTTTTTTTTTAAAGTGAATTCTGTTTGGACAAATGTGCTCAAGCAACCGAGATAAAACGGACATGTCACAGTTCAATATGAATGTCTAAAAACTATAAAAAGTACAAGTTTATAAGCCTACTGTAAGAAATAAATAATTAATCAAAACGAGAAACGAAAACAAATAGAAAACCCAGGAGGAAAATACACATCGAACCGAGACAAACATCTCACAAGACATTAATAAGTATTCTATTTACAGATGTAGGATCTTAATTTGAGCCAGTTTGCTACAGCAGGAAAATAATCCTGCAGCAACAGGAAATGTGAATTATTATGTGGATTATAATTAATGGATTTTTTTTTGTAGGGGTTGATATATTTTTCATCAGGCAAATCATGTCTGACATTTTAAAGTGGAAATTACAAACTTTAGAAGCCTTTTCCAACCTTTGCATTTCTAAGCAACAAAAGAGTGATCGAAGATCCTACATCTCTGGATAATATCAGAGCTATCTGGACTGTACAAGAAGTAGCATTTCAGTTCAAATATTTATAATTTGCATTCGTCAGCATCACATTACAAAGAGCACATTTATGATTCAAATTTTTTTCATCAAATGAATAACATTGTTTTTTGACAACTTATGAATGTGTTTCTGTAATGTGATATTCTCACTAATACATGTGCAGGTCTCCGAGGTAAACGTTACTCTTACTCCGTCTAGGATAAACGTACAGATCTAGGATCAGGTTTCCCTCACAATATGCTTGCATTAACAACTGAAAACATACATGAACAACTGACACCGTACATTAACAACTGACAACATATATTAACAACTGACAACATACATGAACAACTGACACCATACATGAACAACTGACAACATATATTAACAACTGACAACATACATTAACAACTGACAACATATATTAACAACTGACAACATACATTAACAACTGACAACATACATTACCAATGTGTTTCCTCACCAAACCCTCTCCTAGCTACATTCCCCTGGCCACTAGGTCCTCACCAAACCCTCCCCTAGCTACATTCCCCTGGCCACTAGGTGGTGGTATGTCCTCACCAAACCCTCCCCTAGCTACATTCCCCTGGCCACTAGGTGGTGGTATGTCCTCACCAAACCCTCTCCTAGCTACATTCCCCTGGCCACTAGGTGGTGGTATGTCCTCACTAAACCCTCCCCTAGCTACATTCCCCTGGCCACTAGGTGGTGGTATGTCCTCACCAAACCCTCTCCTAGCTACATTCCCCTGGCCACTAGGTGGTGGTATGTCCTCACCAAACCCTCTCCTAGCTACATTCCCCTGGCCACTAGGTGGTGGTATGTCCTCACCAAACCCTCTCTTTGTCACGTACCTCTGACCTGTATGGATGCCATTGTAATAGAACAACCCTCTGCAGCAGTGGTAACAGGTGTGTCCCAAATGACACCTATTAACTATGTAGTGCACTACTTTTGACCATAGGGATTATAGGGCACCATAGGGTTCTGGTCAAAAGTAGTGCACTATATAGCCAATAGGGAGCCATTAGAGACTCAGGCAATAGCCTCTTGGTGTGGAGTACTGTGCTATACCTCATCAGGCAGGACTGTAACAGTGGCTAACAACAGGGCCAGGGCAGACAGACAGCTGACTAAACAAACCTGTGTTTGGAGCTGCCGCACGGTACGCTCTCCGTATTGATTGGACCTGACGTCTGGCGATTCAGTTGTTTAAATTCTAACAGGTGGTGGCCTGTAATTGGACAAAGCTCCCTGGTCTCTTCATCATAAATGGAAAAGCATGCTGGCTTCTTCTTCCCTCTCTCTCTCTCTCTCTCTCTCTCTCTCTCTCTCTCTCTCTCTCTCTCTCTCTCTCTCTCTCTCTCTCTCTCTCTCTCTCTCTCTCTCTCTCTCTCTCTCTCTCTCTCTCTCTCTCCTCAGCTGTTGAGCTGAACCCAGAAACAGTCACAATCACATGCAGTAGAGACATAGAATACTGTTGGTCCCAAATTGCACCCTATTCCCTATATATGACTCCATCCTGTATATGTGACTCTATACTGTATATAGGACTCCATCCTGTATATATGACTCCATCCTGTATATGTGACTCCATTCTGTATATATGACTCCATCCTGTATACATGACTCCATCCTGTATTTATGACTCCTTACTGTATATATGACTCCATCCTGTATATATGACTCCATTCTGTATATATGACTCCATCCTGTATATATGACTCCATCCTGTATATATGACTCCATCCTGTATATATGACTCCATTCTGTATATGTGACTCCATCCTGTATATATGACTCCTTACTGTATATGTGACTCCATCCTGTATATATGTCTCCATACACTTATATTAATATATTCTGTATATATGACTCTATACTGTATATATGTCTCCATCCTGTATATGTGACTCCATCCTATTTATATGACTCCATACTGTATATATGTTTCCATACACTTATATTAATATATTCTGTATATTTGACTCCATCCTGTATATACGACTCCATCCTGTATATACGACTCCATCCTGTATATATGACTCCATCCTGTTTATATGACTCCATCCTGTATATATGACTCCATCCTGTTTATATGACTCCATACTGTATATATGTTTCCATACACTTATATTAATATATTCTGTATATATGACTCCTTACTGTATACAGTGAGGGACAAAAGTATTTGATCCCCTGCTGATTTTGTACGTTTGCCCACTGACAAAGAAATGATCAGTCTATAATTTTAATGGTAGGTTTATTTGAACAGTGAGAGACAGAATAACAACCAAAAAATCCAGAACAACGCATGTCAACATTGTTATAAATTGATTTTCATTTTAATGAGGGAAATAAGTATTTGACCCCCTCTCAATTAGAAAGATTTCTGGCTCCCAGGTGTCTTTTATACAGGTAATGAGCTGAGATTAGGAGCACACTCTTAAAGGGAGTGCTCCTAATCTCAGCTTGTTACCTGTATAAAAGACACCTGTCCACAGAAGCAATCAATCAATCAGATTCCAAACTCTCCACCATGGCCAAGACCAAAGAGCTCTCCAAGGATGTCAGGGACAAGATTGTAGACCTACACAAGGCTGGAATGGGCTACAAGACCATCGCCAAGCAGCTTGGTGAGAAGGTAACAACAGTTGGTGCGATTATTCGCAAATGGAAGAAACACAAATGAACTGTCAATCTCCCTCGGCCTGGGGCTCCATGCAAGATCTCACCTCGTGGAGTTGCAGTGATCATGAGAACGGTGAGGAATCAGCCCAGAACTACACGGGAGGATCTTGTCAATGATCTCAAGGCAGCTGGGACCATAGTCACCAAGAAAACAATTGGTAACACACTACACCATGAAGGACTGAAATCCTTCAGCGCCCGCAAGGTCCCCCTGCTCAAGAAAGCACATATACAGGGCCGTCTGAAGTTTGCCAATGAACATCTGAATGATTCAGAGGAGAACTGGGTGAAAGGGTTGTAGTCAGATGAGACCAAAACCGAGCTCTTTGGCATCAACTCAACTCGCCGTGTTTGGAGGAGGAGGAATGCTGCCTATTACCCCAAGAACACCATCCCCACCGTCAAACATGGAGGTGGAAACATTATGCTTTGGGGGTGTTTTTCTGCTAAGGGGACAGGACAATGTCACGATCGTCGTAGGAGTGAGTAGACCAAGGCGCAGCGTGTGAAACAAACATGACTTTAATTAGTTAAAGTATACCAAACAAAACACGACTCGTGAAGTCCACGGTAAACAAATACCGACACGGAACAAGAACCCACAACATAGACATATAACACATAGAATAAACACACCCTGGCTCAACAAATAGAGTCCCAGAGCCAGGGTGTGACAGTACCCCCCCCTAAAGGCGCGGACTGCGACCGCGCCTAAATACGAGCAAAACAGGGGAGGGCTGGGTGGGCATTCCTCCTCGGCGGCAGCTCCGGCTCCGGTCTTGCCCACCACCCTCCAACAAACCCCCCATAGCGCCCCTGGTCCGGTCTGGCCCCGCTGGCTGGAGCTGGACTGGACGTAGCAGGAGCGGTAGGCTTCAGCTCCTTAGTGGAGCAGTTGAGCGGTACCTGAATTGGCACCGATGACCCAGGCACGGGTTGTGCCGGACTGACGACTCGCAACCCCTGGCTTGGTGCGAGTGGCAGGAACGGGCCGGGCCGGGCTGGCGACGCGCACCGTAGACTTGGTGCGAGTGGCAGGAACAGGCCGGACCGGGCTGGCGACGCGCACCGTAGGCTTGGTGCGTGGAGCAGGGACAGGCCGGGCTGGGCTGGCGACGCACACCGTAGGCTCGGTGCGTGGAGCAGGAACAGGCCGGGCTGGGCTGGCGACGCACACCGTAGGCTTGGTGCGTGGAGCAGCAACTGGCCGGACTGGGCTGGCGACGCACACCGTAGGCTTGGTGCGTGGAGCAGGGACAGGCCGGGCTGGGCTGGCGACGCACACCGTAGGCTTGGTGCGTGGAGCAGGGACAGGCCGGGCCGGGCTGGCGACGCACACCGTAGGCTTGGTGCGTGGAGCAGCAACTGGCCGGACTGGGCTGGCGACGCACACTGTAGGCTTGGTGCGTGGAGCAGGGACAGGCCGGACTGGGCTGGCGACGCACACCGTAGGCTTGGTGCGTGGAGCAGGGACAGGCCGGACTGGACTGGCGACGCACACCGTAGGCTTGGTGCGTGGAGCAGGGACAGGCCGGACTGGGCTGGCGACGCACACCGTAGGCTTGGTGCGTGGAGCAGGGACAGGCCGGACTGGACTGGCGACGCACACCGTAGGCTTGGTGCGTGGAGCAGGGACAGGCCGGGCCGGGCTGGCGACGCACACCGTAGGCTTGGTGCGTGGAGCAGCAACTGGCCGGACTGGGCTGGCGACGCACACCGTAGGCTTGGTGCGTGGAGCAGGGACAGGCCGGACTGGGCTGGCGACGCACACCGTAGGCTTGGTGCGTGGAGCAGGGACAGGCCGGACTGGACTGGCGACGCACACCGTAGGCTTGGTGCGTGGAGCAGGGACAGGCCGGACTGGGCTATGGAGACGGATAGGAGACCTGGAGTGAAGAGCTGCCACAACCCGTCCTGGCTGAATGCCTCCCTTCACACACTCTGTGTGAGGCATCAGCACAGGACGTACAGGGCTGTGTACCCGTACTGGCATAACAGCACGTGACACTGGCGCAGGATATCCGGGACCGAGGAGAGGCACTGGAGGCCACGAGCGCTGAGCCGGCACACTCCGTCCTGGCTGCATGCCCACCTTCGCACAACACGTGCGGGGTGCTCGCACAGGACGTACCGGACTATGCCGGACCACTCGTGGCACAGTGCGCAGCTCCGCATACCGCGGAACCTGCCCAGTCTCATGCTGCCATGCCTGAGTACGGGGAGTTGGCTCTGCTCTCCATCCAGGCTCCGCCAACCTGCCTTCTGGCCCCCAAAACCCGGTGGCCTCCTCTCCTAATCTCCCAATTCGCCCTGTGGCAGCCTCCTGCTGCCCAGTCGCCCATGCCGTGTGCCCCCCCCTAAAAAATTATTGGGGGTGCCTCTCGCCTGTCCGACCACGGCCCGGTTGACGCCGCTTCTCCACTCCTGCCTGGGTCTCCCCCTTCATCGCCTTCCGGTACCGGACGGCCTCCTCCTTCGTAATCTGCCCCCAGCCGAGGAGGACATCCACCAGCGTTACCTCCTGCGTGTGTTCCTGGACACGCTGCTTGGTCCTGGTTTGGTTGGTTTTTCTGTCACGATCGTCGTAGGAGTAAGTAGACCAAGGCGCAGCGTGTGAAACAAACATGACTTTAATTAGTTAAAGTATACCAAACAAAACACGACTCGTGAAGTCCACGGTAAACAAATACCGACACGGAACAAGAACCCACAACATAGACATATAACACATAGAATAAACACACCCTGGCTCAACAAATAGAGTCCCAGAGCCAGGGTGTGACAGACAACTTCACCGCATCAAAGGGACGATGGATGGGGCCATGTACCATCAAATCTTGGATGAGAACCTCCTTCCCTCAGCCAGGGCATTGAAAATGGGTCGTGGATGGGTATTCCAGCATGACAATGACCCAAAACACACAGCCAAGGCAACAAAGGAGTGGCTCAAGAAGAAGCAGTATGGAGTCATATATTCAGGAACAAAATCCCTCCTGAGATGTGTGCAAACCTGGTGGCCAACTACAAGAAATGTCTGACCTCTGTGATTGCCAACAAGGGTTTTGCCACCAAGTACTAAGTCATGTTTTGCAGAGGTGTCAAATACTAATTTCCCTCATTAATTGTCTCTCACTGTTCAAATAAACCTTCCATTAAAATTATAGACTGATCATGTCTTTATCAGTGGGCAAACGTACAAAATCAGCAGGGGATCAAATACTTTCTTCCCTCACTGTATATGACTCCATCCTGTATATGTGACTCCATCCTGTTTATATGACTCCATACTGTATATATGACTCCATCCTGTATATATGTCTCCATACTGTATATATGACTCCATCCTGTATACATGACTCCATCCTGTATACATGACTCCATCCTGTATTTATGACTCCATACTGTATATTTGACTCCATCCTGTATATATGACTCCATCCTGTATATATGACTCCATCCTGTATATATGTCTCCATCCTGTATATATGTCTCCATCCTGTATATATGACTCCACCCTGTATATATGACTCCATCCTGTATATATGACTCCATCCTGTATATATGACTCCATCCTGTATATATGTCTCCATCCTGTATATATGTCTCCATACTGTATATATGACTCCATCCTGTATATATGACTCCATACTGTATATATGACTCCATATTGTATATATGTCTCCATCCTGTATATATGTCTCCATCCTGTATATATGACTCCATATTGTATATATGACTCCATCCTGTATATATGACTCCATATTGTATATATGACTCCATCCTGTATATATGACTCCATCCTGTATATATGACTCCATATTGTATATATGACTCCATCCTGTATATATGACTCCATCCTGTAAATATGACTCCATCCTGTATATATGACTCCATCCTGTATATATGACTCCATCCTGTATATATGACTCCACCCTGTATATATGACTCCATCCTGTATTTATGACTCCATACTGTATATGTGACTCCATCCTGTTTATATGACTCCATACTGAATATATGACTCCATCCTGTATATATGACTCCATCCTGTATATATGACTCCATCCTGTATATATGACTCCACCCTGTATATATGACTCCATCCTGTATTTATGACTCCATACTGTATATGTGATTCCACCCTGTATATGTGATTCCATACTGAATATACTTCTCAATCCTGTATATATGAATCCATCCTGTATATATGACACCATCCTGTTTATATGAGTCCATGCTGTATATATGACTATGTAATGTATATATGACTCCATTCTATATATATACACTACCAGTCAAAAGTTTGGACACACCTACTCATTCCAGGGTTTTTCTTTATTTCTACTATTTTCTACATTGTAGAATAATAGTGAAGACATCAAAACTATGAAATAAACCATATGGAATCATGTAGTAACCAAAAAGTGTTAAACAAATCAAAATATATTTTACATGTGAGATTCTTCAAACAGCCACCCTTTGCCCAGCTTTGCACGCTCTTGGCATTCTTTCAACTAGCTTCACGTCAATACTCAGTCTTGAAGGAGTTCCCACATATGCTGAGCACTTGTTGGCTGCTTTTCCTTCACTCTGCCGTCCGACTCATCCCAAACCATCTCAATTGGGTTGAGATCGGGGGATTGTGGAGGCCAGGTCATCTGATGCAGCACTCCATCACTCTCCTTCTTGGTAAAATAGCCTTTACACAACCTGGAGGTGTGTTGGGGCAAACCAGCTGGGATGGCGTATCGCTGCAGAATGCTGTGGTAGCCATGCTGTTTAAGTGTGCCTTGAATTCTAAATAAATCACAGACAGTGTCACCAGCTTCATTCCTAATTCTACAGTGTCATTACACACAAAGCAAGCCCCAAACACAATGATTGTCCCTGGTCCAACATACCATTAAAATCGTCTAGAAGCTATTCTGAATGCAATAGCAGTCAGCCTGCTTTCACTCTTGGCATCTCTATGGTAACCCAGTCACTATTGCCTACTAAGCGTTACTGCAAAAGGAATGTCCATTACAGAGTTACAGTAGCCAATGACGTCAAGAGCTTCTCTATCGAGAGCAGCCCCTCCGCGAGAGCGCGCGGAGGAACGAGAGATCGAGAGAGCTAGCGAGCGGACGCCGCACAGCGCGAGCGCAGCGACGCTGAGAGGCGAGAGACGCGCGAGCCAGCACAGAGAGCGACGCTCAGCGCCGCAGAGTCAGACGCGCGCGACTAAGCGAAGAGCGAGCTATTTCCATACTCTCTCTATCCCATGCTCTCGCTCTCTCTATCTCTCTCCTCTCTCTCTCTCTCTCTCTCTCTCTCTCTTTCTCTCTCTCTCTCTCTCTATAGCTGGACACTCCGGAAATTCCCTCGGAATCAAATAACTCAAAGAACTTGGAACCTCTCTTTCTGAGTAGAAGAGAAAGCTGCCGTCACCAGCTCTGAGAGCGTGTGTTTTATTGTGTTTGCTGAGTGGACTGGGCCAGGATCTGGTGATGTTGACACCACAGTTAAAATGGCCCCCTGCAAGTTTACCCTTCTTCACCTATTTACCATGAAACTCTGTCCACCATCCAACATCCATCTCCACATGTGCTCCTCAAACATTTAAACCAGGCCTACACACACACACACACACACACACACACACACAGTACATAAAAAGAGCTGCAGGGGAGGCGATAGCTAACGATGTTTGGAGAGAGCCCACTGCATTGTAAATCCCCCCTCTATTAGCTGGTTGTGGCCAAGCCAAGCACACCGGCCTGTTTTATTTATGTTAATGAATACTTGATGTGTTTGATGAACCAGCCGCTGCCACGAAGATGAAAACCTTCGCCATGTCTGTAGGGAACTAGGTCAGGTCCCAAATGGCAACTTGTGCCCTATGAAGCGCACTACTTGAAACCAGGGCCCATTGGAAATAGGGTGCCATTTGGGACGCATTCATACAGACGGCCAGGAAGGAATGATATTATAATTGTCATTGATTCTTTATTGATTTATGTGGAATTGTTGTAGATGAGGAAAATCTATTAGCAGGCTGAAGTATGCCCTCAATTTAGGGTCTTTAGCTGTAGGTCTAACTGATTACTTTTATAAAGGGTCTTTAGCTGTAGGTCTAACTGATTACTTTTATAAAGGGTCTTTAGCTGTAGGTCTAACTGATTACTTTTATAAAGGGTCTTTAGCTGTAGGTCTAACTGATTACTTTTATAAAGGGTTCTTTAGATACTGCAGGTTCTTAACTGATTACTTTTATAAAGGGTCTTTAGCTGTAGGTCTAACTGATGACTTTTATAAAGGATCTTTAGCTGTTAGGGTCTATAACTGATTCCTTTTTATAACGGGTCTTTTAGCTGTAGGTCTAATGATTACTATTATAAAGGGTTCTTTAGCTGCAGGTTCTAACTGAGTTTACTATTATAAAGGGTCTTTCGCTGTGGTATAACTGATTACTTTTATAAAGGGTTCTTTAGCTGCAGGTCTAAATGATTACTTTTATATAAAGGGTCTTTAGTGTAGGACCTAACTGATTACTTTTATAACGTGTCTTTAGCTGTAGGTCTACCTGGATTACTTTGATAAAGGGTCTTTAGATGTAGGTCTAACTGATTACTTTTAAAAAGGGCTTAGCGTAGGTTAAAAAGATACTATTAAAGGGTCTTAGTGAGGCTAAAAATTTTACTCAGTTTGGGCCTCTCAGCCAACGATAGACCTTTAGTCCAACAGATAGACCCCTGCCCCAACAGTATAGACCTCTCTAGTCCAGCAGTATGACCCTGCCCAAAAGTTAGACCTCTCAGTCCAGCAGTATAGACCCCTCTAGTCCCGCGACCCCACCTCTAGTCCAGAGTATGACCTCTCTAGTCCCGCAGTATAGACCCTCTAGACCCCGGATAGACTCTCTTCCAACAGATAGCCTCTCTAGTCAGCGTATAGACCTCTTGTCCCGAAAAAGACCTCTCTGTCCAAACAGTATAGACTCTTAGCCAGCAGTATAGACCCTTGTCCAGCAGTATAGACCCTTTTAGCCAGAGAAGATTCTAGTCCAGCAGTATAGACCCCCTTAGTCCAGCAGTATAGACCCCTTAGTTTCCAGAGTACGACCCTCTAGCCGCAGAAGACCCTTAGACCCGCAGTATGACCTCTCTAGTCCGCGTATGACCCTTGCCCGCGTATAGCCCTCTAGTCCCAAAAGTAAGACCTCTCTAGCCAGCCCGTAAGTACAACCCCTTAGTCCCGCAGAAGACCCTTTATCCCAAAAGATAACCTCTTTGTCCAACAGTATAGACCTTCTAGCAGCCGTAAGGGCCTCTTAGCCCGCAGTACAGTAAGACCCTCTAGTCCAGCAGATAGACCTTCTAGTCCAACAGTTTGCCTCTCTAGCCGCAGACAGTAAGCCTTTAGTCCAGCAGTAAGACCCTTTTCCAACAGTATAGACCTCTCAGTCCAGCAGTAAGAACCCCCTCTATTTCCAAAAAGTATAGATCTTTAGTCCGCAGTATAGACCTCTCAGTCCAGCGAAGACCTCTCAGTCCAGCAGAAAAGTATAGACCTCCTAGTCCAGGCAGTATAGACCTCTTGTCAGCGTAAGACCTCCTAGCCCGCAGATAGACCTCTTAGTCCGCAGTATAACCTCTCTATTCAGCATAAGACCCTTTTATTCCAGCAGTATGACCCCCTAGTCCAGCGTATAGACCTCTCAGTCCGCAGTATAGACCCCTCATCCCGCAGTATAGACCTCCTTTTGTCCCGCAGTACAGACCTCTAGTCCAGAGATAGACTCTCTAGTCGCAGTAAGACCTCCTTATAAAAAAGTTAGACCTCTTAGTCCCCCATATAGACCCTTTTAGTCCAGCATCAGACCTTCAGTCAGCAGTTAGACTCTTATCCCGAGTAAGACCCCTCATTCCAGCAGTAGAGCCCTCTAGTCAAAAAAGTATGACCTCTCTAGCCAGCGTAAGACCCCTTTGTCCCGCAGTACAGACCCCTCTAGTCCAGCAGTATAGACCCTCTTGCCCGAGTATAGACCTCTTAGCCAGCATCAGTATAGATCTTAGTCCAGAGAAGACCCCTTTTAGTCCCCGCAGTATAGACCTCTTAGTCCAGGGTTAACCCTTTTAGTCCGCAGTATGACCCCTCGACCAGCGGTAGACCCCCTCAGTCCAGAGTAAGGGCCCTTAGTCCAGCAGTATAGACCTTCTAGTCCCGCGTTAGACCTTCCCCAGTCCAGAGAAGACCCCTCTAGCCAGAGTCAGTTAGCCTCTCAGTCCAGAGAAGACCCCCTAGCCAGCATATAGACCCCTTTGTCCAGCAGTTATAACTCTCAGTCCGCAGATAGACCCCTTTTAGTCCGCAGTATAGACCTCTCTAGTCCAGCAGTATAGACCTCTTAGACCCGCAGTATAGACTCTTAGCCCGCAGTATAGACCCCTAGTCCCGCAGAAACCCTCTAGCCAGCAGTACAGAAGACCCTCAGTCCAGCAGTATAGACCTCTTAGTCCAGCGTATAGACCTCTTAGCCGATATGACCTCTCAGCCAAGTACAGATAGACCTTTAGTCCGCAGAAGACTCTCTGTCAGCAGTTTCAGACCTCTTAGTCCAAAAGATAGGCCTTCCCAGACGAGTTAGACCTCTTGTCCCGCGTACAGACCTCTCTAGTCCAGCAGTATAGACCTCTCTAGTCCAGCAGTAATAAGACCCCCTCTAGCCAGCAGTTAAGCCTCCTTTTGTCCAGCAGTAAGACCTCTCTGTCCAGCAGATAGACCTCCAGCCCGCGATAGACCTCTCTGTCAACAGTATAGCTCTTAGTCCAGCAGTATGACCTCTCTAGCCAGCAGTACAACCCCCTTTGCCAGCAGTAAACCTCTCTAGCCAGCAGATAGACCCCTTATTCCAGCGTATAGACCCCCAGTCCCGCATATAGACCCTTTAGTCCAGCAGTATAGACCTCTCTAGTCCAGCAGTATAGACCTTTCTAGTCCAACAGAAGACCTCTTACCAGCAGTACAGTACGACCCTGAGTAGCAGATAACCTCTCTGTCCAGCAGTTTTGACCTTCTATTCCAACAGTATAAGACTCTTAGCCCGCAGTAAGATCTTGTCCGAGTATAGACCCCCCTTTTGTCCCGCAGTACAGTTGCCTCTCTAGTCCCGGATAGACCTCTAGTCCAAAACACGTTAGACCCTTTTTAGCCAGAGATAGACCCTTGCAGAGATAGACCTCTTAGTCCAGCAGATAGCCCTTTTATTCCCCGAGTATGACCTCTTGCCCGCATATGAACCCCTTAGCAGCGTATGACTCTCTAGTAGCAGTATAGACCTCTTTTAGCCAGCAGACAGACCTTTTAGAACAGTATAGACCTCTCTAGTCCAGCAGTATAGACCTCTCTAGTCAACGTAAGACCTTCTAGTCAGCAGTATGGGTTTAGCCAGATTATAGACCCCTCGTCCAACAATAACCTCTCTAGTCCACAGAAAGACCTCTAGTCCAGCGATAGACCTCAGTCCAGCATATAGAAAACTCAGTCCCCCAGTTAAAACCTCTCATTCCAGAGAAGACCTCTCTAGTCCAGCAGTATAGACCTCTCTAGTCCAGCAGTATAGACCTCTCTAGTCCAGCAGTATAGACTCCTGTCCAGCAGTAAGACCTTTAGACCCGCATATAGACCTCTCTAGTCCCCCAGTAAGACCCCTCTAGCCCGCATATGACCCTTTAGTCCCGGCAGTATGACTTCTCCCGCAGTATAGACCTCTCAGTCCGCAGTATAGACCTCTCTAGTCCGCAGTAAGACCTCTTTGTCCAGCAGTATGACCTCTCAGACCAGCAAAAGCCCTTCTAGCCGCAGTAAGCCCCGTAGTCAGAGAAGACCTCTTAAATCCACGTTTCAGTATAGACCTCTCTTTTCCGCAGATAGACCCTCCAGTCCAGCGTATAGACCTCCTAGTCCCGCGTATAGACCTCTCTAGTCCAGCAGTACAGTATAGACCCCCTTGTCAGCAGACGTACAGACCTTCAGTCCAGCAGTATAGACCCCTCTGTCCGCAGTAAGACCTCTCTAGTCCCGCAGTATAGACCCTTAGTCCAGCGTTAGGACCTCTCTACCAGCAGTACAGACCTCAGCCCCATATAGACCTCTCAAAACCACAAAGGGATAGACCCCTTAGTCAGCAGTACAGACCCCCAGTCCAGCAGTATAGACCTCTCTAGTCCAGCAGTACAGTACGACCTCTCAGTCCACAGTATAGGGGCCTCTCTGTCCAGCAGTAAGACCTTTCTAGTCCAGCAGTAAGACCTCTCTGTCCAGCAGTAAGACCTTAGTCCGCAGTATGACCTCTCTAGCCCGCAGTATAGACCTCTTATCAGCAGTACAGACCCCTTAGTCCGGAAGACCCCTTTTTAAAAACCCGCAGTATAGACCTCTCTATTCCGGGAGTATAGACCCTTTGCCCGCAGTATGACCCCTCTAGTCCAGCAGTAAGACCTTCTAGTCCAGCAGTAAACCCCCTTTAGTCCCAAAAGTATAGACCTTTAGTCCCGCAGTACGTACAGACCCCCTGTAACAGCAGATAGACCCCTTAGTCCAGCAGTAAGACCTTCTATCCAAAAGTATAGACCCCTTATCCCGCAGTTTGACCTCTCTAGTCCAGCAGATAGACCTTTAGTCCAGCAGTACAGATAGACCCCTTAGCCAGCAGAAGACCCCTCTAGTCCGCAGTACAGTTAGACCTCTCTAGCCCGAAAATAGACCCCTCTGCCAGCAGTATAGACCTCTCTAGTCCGCTTAGACCTCTCTATTCCCGCAGTAAGACCTCCTTTGTCCAGCAGTTAAGGGCCTTCTAGTCCAGCAGTATAGACCCTTTTATCCAGCAGTATAACCCCTCTGTCCCCAGTAAGGGCCCCAGTCAACGATAGACCTCTAGTCCCGCAGTATAGACCCTCAGTCCCAAAGTATAGACCCCTCTACCAGCAGTATAGACTTTAGCCCGCATATAGACCTCTTGTCCAACAGTAAACCTCTTAGTCCGCGTACAGACCTCTCTAGTCCCGCAGTATAGACCCTCTGTCCAGCAGTATAGGGCTCTTAGTCCAGCAGATAGACCCCCTTAGCCCGAGTATGACCTTCTAGACCCGCAGTAAAGACCCTCAGTCCAGCAGAAGACCTCTCTGCAGCAGTAAGCCTCTCTAGTCCCGCAGAAGACCCTCTCTAGTCCCGCAGATAACCCCTCAGTCAACAGTACTATAGACCTTTTTAGCCCCAGTATAGACCTCTCTAGTCCAGCGTATAGACCCCTCTGTCAGCAGTATAGACCTTTGTCCAGCAGTTTCAGTATGACCTCTTGTCCAGCAGTATGCCTTCGTCCAGCAGTAGAACCCTTAGGCCAGCAGTATAACCTCTATCCAGCAGTATAGATTTAGACCAGAGATAGGCCTTCTTCCCGCAGTAAGACCTCTTAGTCCAGCAGTATAAACCCCTTATCCGCAGTAATATAGACCCCTAGTCAGCAGATAGACCTCTCTAGTCCAGCATATAGACCTCTCTAGTCCCGAGATAGACCCCTCTAGAGCAATAGACCCTCTAGTCCGAGTATAGACCTCTCAGTCCAAACATATGACCCCTTTTAGTCCACAGTTGCCCCTTTTAGTCCAACAGATAGACCCCTTAGCCAGCATATAGACCTCTCTAGCCAACAGTATAGACCTTCTGTCCCCAGATAGACCTTAAACCAACAGTTAGACCTCTAGAAAAGTATAGCCTCTCTAGTCCCGCAGAAGACCTTCCAGTCCAAGATAGACCCCTTTGTCCAGCAGTTAGACCCCCTCTGTCCAAAAGTTGACTCTCTAGTCCAAAAAGTAAACCTCTTAGTAACAGTTAGACTCTCAGTCCGCAGATAGACCTCTCGTCCCAAAAGTATAGACTCCTTTGTCCAAAAAGATAGACCTTTTGTCCAGCAGTATAGACTTTAGCCAGCAGACGTATAGACCTTTAGCCGCAGTATAGACCTCTTTTTCCAGCTCATACGACCCCCTTTGCCAGCAGAAGATCTCTAGTCCAGCAGTAAGAACCCCTTTGTCCCGCAGACAGACCCCCCGCCCGCATTTTGACCTCTTAGTCAGCAGTACAGTACAGATCTCTAGCCAGCGAAGACCTCTCTAGCCGCAGTATAGACCTTAGCCAGCAGTATAGACCTCTCTATTCCAGCAGTATAGACCTCTCTAGTCCAGCAGTAGACCCCTTTTGTCCAACAGTATGACCTCTTAGGGCCCGCCGAAGACCCCTCTGCCAAAAAGGAAGACTTTTTTAGTCCCCGTAAGAAACCCCTGCCCGCAGTAAAAACCCCTCAGCCAGCGTTAGACCTCTTAGTCCCATACAGACCTCTAAGTCCAAAAAGTATAGACCTTCGTCAGCAGAAACCCCTCAGTCCACAGATAGACCTCTTAGTCCAGCCCTTAAAGGACCTCTCTGTCCAGCAGTATAGACCCCTCTAGTCCAACAGCATAGACCTTTTGTCCAAAGAAGACCTTTAGTCCAGGGGAGTATTTGACCTCTTAGTCCAAAAAGGATGACCCCCCTAGTGCAGGTTTTACCTCTTATCAGCGTACAGACCTCTTAGCCCGCGTAAGATGACCCCTCTAGTCCAGAGTATAGACCCTCTAGTCCAGCAGTACAACCTCGCCCGTGAAGACCCCTTAGTCCCAAAAGATGACCTCTCTAGTCACAGTAAGACCCCTCTGTCCAACAGTATAGACCTCTCGCCAGCAGTATAGACCCTTCTGTCCAGCAGTAAACCTCTTAGTCAGCAGTTGACCCCTCTAGTCCGCGACAGTATAGACCTCTTAGCCAGCGTATTAAAACCCCTCTAGCCCAAAGTATAGACCCTCTAGTCAGCAGTTTTAAGACCTCTTAGCCAGCAGTTAGACCCTCTAGCCGCGTATAGACCCTTATCAGCAGAAGACCTCTTACCCGAGTACAGTATAGACCCCTAGCCGGTACAGTAAACCTCTTGTCCAAAGTAAGACCTCCTAGCCAGCAGTACGAAGACCCTTAGTCCCGCAGAAGACTCTTAGTCCAGCAGTATAGACCTCTCAGTCCCCGGGATAGACCTCTCTAGTCCAGCAGATGACCTCTCTGTCCCAGCAATAGACCTCTCGTCCAACAGAAGACCCCCTCTAGTCCGCAGAAGACCTCGTAGTCAGCAGTAAGACTCTCTAGCCAGCAGTTAGACCTCTTAGTCCAAAAAGTTTTGACCCTTATCCGGTATAGGGCCCCTCTAGTCCAAAAGTATTGACCTTCTGTCCGCGATAGACCCTTATCCAGCAGTTAGACCCCTCTGTCCAGAGTACAGACCCCTTAGTCCACGTCAGACCTCTCTAGGGGCCCAAAAGTATAAAATCTTAGTCCAGCAGAAGACCCCGTCCAGCAGTATGACCCTCTATAGCAGAAGACCTCTCTAGTCAGAGTACAGTCAAAACCTCTTAGTCCAGCAGATAGACCTTTTAGTCCAGCAGTTTAGACCTCTTAGTCCCCAAAGTACAGACCCTTTGTCCCGCAATAGACCTCTCTAGCCCCCAGTATAGACCCCCTCAGTCCAAAAGTAAGACCTTTAGTCCCGCAGTATAACCCCTCAGCAGCAGTATAGACCTCTCAGTCCCGCAGATAGCCCCCCCTTGTCCAGATAAGATCTCTAGTCCAGCAGATAGACCCCTCTGTTTCCAAAAGATAGACCCATTTTGTCCAGAGTTTCAGTATAGACCCCTGTCCAGCGTTAGACCCTAGTCCAGCGTATAGACCTCTCTAGTCCGCATATAAAGAAAAATATAGACCCCTCTAGTCAACAGTATTAAAACCCTTTTAGCCACAGTGGATTTAGACAATAGTCCGCCGGTATCCCGCAAAAAAGACCTCTTAGTCCAGCAGTATAGGGCCCCTTGCCAGCAGAAGACCTCCTTTGCCAAAAAGTTAGACCTTTAGTCCAGCAGTTAGACCCCTAGTCCAGCAGTAAGACCCCTTAGGGCCCCAAGTTTAGACCTCTCAGTCAGCAGTTAGACCTTCTGCCAGCAGTAAGACCTCTTAGTCCCCAGTATAGACCCTCTAGGCCAGCAGTAAGACCTCTTAGCCAGCAGTATAGACTCTTAGTCCCCAAAGTTTTAAAAAGACCTCTCAGTCCAGAGTATGCCTCTCTAGTCCAGAGTAATAAGCCCCGGGGGCTAGGTCCGCAGTATGACCTCTCTATTTTCCCGCAGTATAGACCCCTTTTAGTCCCGCAGTATAGACCTCTCAGTCCAGAGTACAGTAAGACCTCTTAGTCCAGCAGTATAGACCTTTAGCAGCAGTATAGCCTCTCTATCCAGCAGTAAGCCTCCTATCCGCAGTATAGACCTCTCTAGTCCCCCGCATATAGACCTCTTAGTCCAAACGTATAGACCCTCTGTCCAAAAAGTTAAGACCCCTTTTAGTCCCGCAGTATAGACCCCTTAGCCCGCAGATAGACCCCTCAGTCCACAGTATAGACCTCTTAGTCCCCAAATATAGACCTTCTAGTCCAACAGTACGTAAGACTCTCTAGCCCAAACAGATAACCTCTCTAGTCCACAGTAAGACCCCTTTTTAAAAGGGTTCCCCAAGGGGAGGGAAGAAACCCCTTTTGTCACGTTATAGACTGTCCAAAATAATAGACCTCTCATTAACATAATTGAAACCCAAATAAAAAAGTCCGAACCCCTCCCCCAAAAACCTGGAAAAAGCCCCAACCCCCAATAAGCCCAAAAAAAAACCACTATAGTTCCCCCACCTGGAAAACAAAAAAGGAAATGGCCCCCCAAAAACCCGAACCAAACAAAAATAAAACCCAAAAATGTACCTGCAAAAAAGGAGAGAACCATGAACCCCTCACCATGAACCAAACAGGAACATAAGCCATGAACCACATCACCTGCACCCAAAACAGGAAACATATAGCCATGGGAACCCAAATGTCACCATGACAACCCAAAAACCCGAAAATGAATGCAAAAAAATGGAAATTTTTCCCATAAGGACAACCCAACACTAGACCCCGGAAAAAAGCATAAAAAAGGGAATGGGCAACACCCCCCGAAGGGATGAAGCTGGGAAGCATTTTTGCAAAAACAATTGACTAGGGGGAAAAAACATCTTTTTCAAACCCAAGGAAAATGGCGGGCAGTGTCTTTTTCAAACAGAAGACATTGGGAGACTAGTTTTTGCAACCAATTGGTTTTTCTGGGGAAAGGACTTTCTTTTGCAAAGATTTTACAGGAAAGAGCAGGAAATAGTTTTTGCCCATACGTATGAAGGTTGGGAAAGACTAGTCGGCTATAACAGTAGTTAAATTTGGGCTTTTGGGATATGACTAGCTTGTTTCCAAACGTAGTTAGTATCTAGTCTGGGACATGACTAGTCTTGTTGCTATAACAGTAGTTAGTATCTAGGTCTGGGACATGACTAGTCTTGTTGCTATAACAGTAGTTAGTATCTAGGTCTGGGACATGACTCGTCTTGTTGCTATAACAGTAGTTAGTATATAGGTCTGGGACATGACTAGTCTTGTTGCTATAACAGTAGTTAGTATCTAGGTCTGGGACATGACTAGTCTTGTTGGATACAGAAAACTTCAGCAAATACAGGAGCTGACTTCTGATGAGGAATCCAGAGGAGGCTGGTGTCCCGGAGGAATCATCATTCAACAGGATCAGAAAATACTGGAGGAAACATTGGAAATACTGTATGTAAGTAGTATACTATGTGTGTGTGTGTGTGTGTGGTGTTTGTGTGTGTGTGGTGTGTGTGTGTGGTGTGTGTGTGTGTTGTGTGTGTGTGTGGTATGTGTGTGTGTGTGGTGTGTGTGTGGGGTGTGTGTGTGTGGTGTGTGTGTGTGTGGTGTGTGTGTGGTGTGTGTGTGTGTGTGTGTGTGTGTGTGTGTGTGTGTGTGTGGTGTGGTGTGTTGTGTGTGGTGTGTGTGTGTGTTTGGTGTGTGTGTGGTGTGTGTGTGTGTGTGTGGTGTGTGTGTGTGTGTGTGTGTGTGTGTGTGTGTCTGTGTGTGTGTGTGGTGTGTGGTGTGTGCTGTGTGTTTTTGTGTTGTACATGACATGTGTGTGTGTCAATAGCCATTCCAGGAATGAGCAGTAGTCCAAGTAACTCTGTGTGATTGAAAATGCATATTAATTTCAAAGTGGCCAATCTCATGTTGCACTGCTGAATACGCATGACGGATGTAGAGTAAGAAATGATTCTGTGGTTCCTTGATTCTCTGGTTCTCTGGTTCTCTGTTTCCGTGATTCTCTTGTTCCATAGTTCTCTGGTTTTGTAGTTCACTGGTGATTTGGTTCCGTGATTCTCTGGTTCTCTGGTTCCGTGATTCTCTTGTTCCGTTGTTCTCTGGTTTTGTAGTTCTCTGGTTCTGTGGTTCTGTAAAAAAAAAAAAAAAAAAGAGAGAGGTTAACGCCAATAATAACATGGCTGCTATGGTTTCTTGGCTCACACCACAGTAAACACACACACACATATGCACACACACACACACACACACACAGCTCTTAGCGTTGGCTGTATCTGGCAGGCCTCATGAAATTTAATTGCCCTATCATTACAACATCCATCAGCCAGTAGGGATATTAATGACCATGAATACAGCGCTTTAAAACACACACGCACATGCACACACACACACGAAAACAAACACTTTAAAACAGAACACAGTCAGACAAATAACAGGGTTGGAAAGGAGCAGACTTGAGAGGAGAGAGGAGACTGGAGATGAGACAGTAGAGGAGACAGGAGAGGAGGTAATTGTGACATGTTAATAGTTGATCAATCAATATATTATTACAAGAAACAACTTTTACATTCGCTGTGTGATCAATCAACATATTATCACAAGAAACAATTGGATGAAAGAATGCTTTGATGATTGAGAACATGTTAACCTATTTTTGCTAAGGGGTATTTTCCATTACATTAAGGGCTACTTAAAATGTATCTTATCTAGATCAAGCCCCTTGATTATAATAGGAAACGTTCAGTTCAGTAGATCAAAATGTTAGCATTTTGCATGCACACTATGTTGTTAATCTATTTTGTTAATTAAACCTTATTTTACCAGGTAGGTTGACTGAGATCCTCAGCTACAACAAAAACATAGGAATAAGTTCAGAATCACAATCACCTTTTCACAAAATCATACACAAAAAAATAAACTGGTGTTGAATGACTGAGGAAGCTGAAAATGAATATCTGTCTGGATGGATGTTGTGTCTGTCTGGATGGATGTTGTAGTCTGTCTGGATGGATGTTGTGTCTGTCTGGATGGATGTTGTGTCTGTCTGGATGGATAGTGTGTCTGTCTGGATGTTGTGTCTGTCTGGATGGATGTTGTGTCTGTCTGGATGGATGTTGTGTCTGTCTGGATGGATGTTGTGTCAGTCTGGATGGATGTTGTGTCTGTCTGGATGGATGTTGTGTCTGTCTGGATGTTGTGTCTGTCTGGATGGATGTTGTGTCTGTCTGGATGGATGTTGTGTCTGTCTGGATGGATGTTGTAGTCTGTCTGGATGACTGTTGTTGAGGGCTTCACTCTGGGCGGCTTGAATGAGTGATCATGGTCACATAAGCTGGGTTGTCTGTCTTGTTTAAATTGGGAGATGTTTGAGTCTTCTACAACTGACTTCACAGGTTCTTTAAACGTCCACATATCTTCAAGACAGACATTCCAACTGTAGAGAGGGGTCAGTGAATCTCCTCTTTAGTCTAGAGGTCAGAGAATCACCGCTTTAGTGTAGAGGGTTCAGAGAATCACCTCTTTACTGTAGAGAGAGGTCAGAGAATCAGCTCTTTAGTTAAGAGAGGTCAGAGAATCAGGCCTTTAGTGTAGAGAGGTCAGAGAATCAGGCCTTTAGTGTAGAGAGTTCAGAGAATCACCTCTTTACTGTAGAAACTCCAAGTGAGCTGTCATGTGCCTTTTACTGAAGAGTGGCTTCCGTCTGGCAACTCTACCATAAAGGCCTGATTGGTGGAGTGCTGCAGAGATGGTTGTTCTTCTGGAAGGTTCTCCCATCTCCACAGATGAATTCTAGAGCTCTGTCAGAGTGACCATCGGGTTCTTGGTCACCTCCCTGACCAAGGCCCTTCTCCCCAATTGCTCAGTTTGGCCGGGCGGCCAGCTCTAGGAAGAGTCTTGGTGGTTCCAAACTTCTTCCATTTAAGAGTGATGGAGGCCAATGTGTGCTTGGGGACCTTCAATGCTGCAGAACTTTTTTGGTACCCTTCCCCAGATCTGTGCCTCGACACAATCCCGTCTCGGAGCTCTACGGACAATTCCTTCGACCACATGGCTTGGTTTTTGCTCTGACATGCACTGTCACCTGTGGCACCTTATATAGACAGGTGTGTGCCTTTCCAAATCAAGTCCAATACATTGAATTGACCACAGCTGGACTCCAATCAAGTTGTAGAAACATCTCAAGGATGATCAATGGAAACAGGACGCACCTGAGCTCAATTACGAGTCTCATAGCAAAGGGTCTGAATACTTTTATAAAGAAGGTTTTTTTATTTGCTAAAATTTCTAAAAACCTGTTTTTGTGTTGTCATTATGGGGTATTGAGTGTAGATTGCTGAGGATTTTTTTTTTTATTGAATCCATTTTATAATAAGGCTGTAACATAACAAAACGTGAAAAAAAGTCAAGGGGTCTGAATACTTCCCGAATGCACTGTATCCACAATGGTTATAAGTCACTATTTTTGACATATTCTAATGAGACATCATTAGCCTACTGCCCATTAATCACACTGGGATGACATAGTGAGTTCAGTTTTCCATTATTGATGTGTTTTATCTTAAAAACGGAACTGCCGTCTGCTTTGTTTAACGTGAGCTTCGGGTTGTGATGAAGGCTAGACTTAGATCATAACAACCTGCGATGAAGGCTAGACTTAGATCATAACAACCTGTGGCGCAGGCGAGATCTGAAAAACACCGTTTAGCAGACACTTAGAACATTATCGAAGAGGAATGTGTGAGAGTCAACATCTATCAGAGTCTATGTGTTGTGTTACTTTCCTGTGTTTTTTTTCGAGTGCAGACGCAGGTCAAGTCATAACGCTAGCCAATAACAAATCATCTTTGAATGTTGAACTGATTGAATAAGACTTTGCTAGCGTGTGCGTTACAACGACTCTTATCTCGAGTGCAAACGCAGGTCAAGTTTAATGCTTAGAGACCATTCATAACTGAGGTCAATGGGGACAAAGTAGCCTAATTTTCTTCTAATATCTAACTGATTCAACGCAGACCCTGATCTATATCTGAACTCACTCAATCAAAATAACAATATGTGTGTGTGTGTGTGTGTGTGTGTGTGTGTGTGTGTGTGGACTGTCTGCGGTGTCCGCAAAACTTTTAAATCAATTCTGAACTCATGCTGACCACATACCTGATTTAAAAAGCAAGCTTTATCAGATATGAACTACAACCTAACACTCCATCTAAACAACCACTGTAACTCTACCCTGTATGGAATACCTCTGAGAGACCTGTAAAATAACAGGTAAAACTCCATATGGTATTGAAAGCATACAAGATGGTGTCGACAGAAACGGGTTGCCCTGTTTCTACCTCCTAGACAACTCTGCAGTATTTTGCAGAAATTCAGAAAAATCGACCAGAAATGTGACTTACCTGACCTGGATCCGTTGTTTGGACTTCGAGGCAGCCCCATTCATCTACCAAAACGTTGACGCCAGAGGGAGAAGAAGTGGGGTTCTAGTTAGACTCAGGCGGCCTGCATACCATACACTTCCTCCGTGCATACAGTATAACTCGGTGACGTTCAGTCCCTGGACAATAAAGTAGACGAGCTCAGGGCGAGGATCTCCTTCCAGAGAGGCATCAGGGACTGTAACATACTCTGTTTTACGGAATCATGGCTCTCTCCGGATATATTGTCAAGGTCCATACAGCCAGCGGGGTCCTCCGTTCATCACGCGGACGTGAAGAAAGATGAAGGTGGAGTGTCACGACTTCCTCCGAAGCTGCCTCCTCTCCTTGTTCGGGCAGCCTTCGGCGTTCGTTGTCAACGGCCTTCTAGCCACTGCCGCTCCATATCTCATCATTCCATTTGTTTTGTCTTGTCTATTACACACACCTGGTTCATATTCCCCTCATTAGTACATGTATAAGTGTTCCCTCTGCCCCCTTGTTCATGTGGGTGATTGTTTAATGTGAGGAGAGAGTAGCTCGGTTGAGCTACGTGTATTTTGTATTGCCGGTGTATATCTTCCCCGTGTGTCTGTTTCGTTCCAGTGAGCCTGTTTTGCACTGGACTGTTTGACGCTATCCAGCGTAACTCTGTACTACGGAATAAACTCTGTATTCTGTGATTTACCCTCCTGCGCCTGACTCCTTCAAATCACCTCTCACATGGAGGGGTATGTCTCATGATTAACAACTCATGGTGTGATTGTGGTAACGTACAGGAACTCAAGTTCTTATGGTCTCCCGATCTGGAATACCTCCCCAACAAATGCAGACCGCATTACCTTGAGATAATTTTATTTGGATACTGCCGTGTATATTCCCCCCCCCCCAAGCCAACTCTGCGACAGCTCTCAAGGAAATACACTGGACTTTGTGCACACTGGAAACCGCATATCCTGAGGCCACATTTATTGTAGCTGGGGACTTTAGTAAAGGAAATCTGAGGAAAATTCTCCCGAAATTCTACCAACACAATTCCTGTGCTGCAAGCAGAGAGTATGGAGGACCAAAACTGCCATAATTAGAATTAAATTAATAAATAAATGCAAAAATAAATATATTAATAAATATATAAATAAATCCACACATAATTAAATAATAATAAGGAATTACGAAAATACTAAAATGTATTCATTTTCTTTACATACAATACCGTTCAAATGTTTAGGGTCACTTAGAAATGTCCTTGTTTTCAATGAAAACATACACTACCGTTCAAAAGTTTGGGGTCAGTTAGACATTTCCTTGTCCATCAAATTGATCAGAAATACAATGTAGACATTGTTAACTTTGTAAATGTATTTATTTATTTTTATTTAACCTTTATTTAACCAGGTAAGCCAGTGTCACTCTCGTTGATAGACGGCTCACATTTTAATTCAATAAATGAACACAGACCAAGAAAACTAAATACACACAAATGTAAAGTACCGCAGGCTACAAAAACAAGATCCCACAAACTAAGGTGGGGGAAAAGGCTGCCCAAGTATGATCCCCAATCAGAGACAACGATAGACAGCTGCCTCTGATTGGGAACCATACCCGGCCAAAAAATAAAAAAAATAAAACTAGAATGCCCACCCAAATCACACCCTGACCTAACCAAATAGAGAATAAAAGGGATCTCTAAGGTCAGGGCGTGACAGCCAGTTGAGAACAAGTTCTCATTTACAACTGCGACCTGGCCAAGATAAAGCAAAGCAGTGTGATAAAAACAACAACCTCACAGAGTTCTGTCTATTGTAGCTGTAAACGGCTGATTTTTAATGGAATATCTACATAGGCGTACAGAGGCCCATTATCAGCAACCATCAGTCCTGTGTTCCAATGGCACGTTGTGTTTGCTAATCCAAGTTTATCATTTTAAAAGGCTAATTGATCATTAGAAAACCCTTTTGCAATTATGTTAGCACAGCTGAAAACTGTTGTGCTGATTAAAAGAAGCAATAAAACTGACCTTTCTTAGACTAGTTGAGTATCTGGAGCATCAGCAATTGTGGGTTCGATTACAGGCTCAAAATGGCCAGAAACAAATAACTTTCTTCTGAAACTCGTCAGTCTATTCTTGTTCTGAGAAATGAAGGCTATTCCATGCAAGAAATTGCCAAGAAACTGAAGATCTCGTACAACGCTGTGTACTACTCCCTTCACAGAACAGCGCAAACTGGCTCAAACCAGAATAGAAAGAGGAGTGGGAGGCCCCGGTGCACAACTGAGCAAGAGGTCGAATACATTAGAGTGTCTAGTTTGAGAAACAGGCACCTCATAAGTCCTCAACTGGCAGCTTCATTTAATAGTATCCGCAAAACACCAGTCTCAACGTCAACAGTGAAGGCATAGTTGCAAACAAAAAGCCATTTCTCAGACTGCCCATCTTAATCTTTTATTTTTATTGGCCAGTCTGAGATACAGCACATTGCTTGACTGCTTTTGCCTGCTTTTGCACCACCTATGTGAAGCTAGCCACAATAAAAAGTAGCCACACTAGTAGAATTTGCGGTTCACCTTCAAAATAAAAGTCCCAGATTGAAACTGTCGCAAACAGATACAAATAGTGGAATCATGCCATATTTTAACTGGTTATTACTTAACAAGTTTGGAATGTTATAGAAATTCAACAAAATACCATTTAAATCTGTTTAAATCAGTTGGCTCCTATTATAGCCAGTTAGCTAGCCATCTAAATTAGCCAGTAGCTACAAGCTAACGAGACTAACATAGCTGGAACATTATACAGTAGAAGAGTGAACCAAAACTCAATGTCGACAATATTTCCTAGCTAGATAAGTAAAGTTCATAGTCAACACCAAAACTTTTGGAAACTGCCATGCTGCTAACTTATAATAATGCATGCAATGGGCATTGCTCATCTAGCTACTCCAGCATGATAGTCAAACTGACTAGCTAGCTACAAGTGCAGCCTCATGTCAGATTCAGATACCTAGCTGCATTTCTCACAACACAAACAGCTGCTAGCTAGCCTACATTACAACCAAGACCAGCCTATCACAACACAAACTGTAGCTTGTTATGGTCCCCAGCAACAAAACCACTACATTTGCCCAAGAAGAGGCAAACAAAAGAAAAACCCACACCAAACTTAAAGACGGGAAGCAAACCAAAAAGTGGAGCAAAATGAAACCAGGGAAGATCAGACAAAGATTAGAGAAATCAAATAGGTAGAGCCAACTAAAGATGACCCTCCACATCTCTTCTTCTTCTTCTTCTTCTTCTTCTTCAATGAGGTTTCAACGGCGGTTGGCATCCAATTTGTTGCATTACCGCCACCTACTAGACTGGAGTACAACTCCCTTATCTTTCCTTGAAAAATCAAATAAAACAAAGCAAAGAAATATCCTACCATCTAACACTACACTCACAACTTCAAAACTACTACTAATAATTAACCCCACCCTTCTCCACTGTTTAAATACACTCACTCCTACCTCATGCCCTCAACCTGAGATGATGGGACATCACCACTTAACACTCCCTGTAACTCTTCTGCTGTCAAGTCTCGCACACCCAAATACCTCTCTGCAGCTGCCACCACAACCTCTATTTTCTTCGACTTAGGTTCCATCCCTGCAGTACAATTAATAACCGTTGCTATAAACGCTAAAAACCCAATCTTACTGAAACATATATAACTTTTTGGTTTACCCCTCTGTACTGGTACAGATCTCCTACTCTCACCACTCCTCCCCCTTGACCCATCTTCCTCTACTTTCATCACTGCCTCAGCATATGACAACTTCTTCTCTACTCTTACCCTGGAAACCTCAACTTGCTTCTCTCGCACGGGACATGTCTGATCCCCAGCCCCATGGCCACCCCTACAATTAGCACACACCACTACTTTCCCCACTGCTTCACACTCCTTAGTCTCATGCCCTTCTGCACACTTCTCACACCTTGGAATCTCCCTCATACATACTGCTGCCACATGCCCATAAGTTTGACACCTGTAACATCGTAACGTACTCGGCACATACGCTCGCACAGGTTAACATATATATCCTAACTTCACTTTATCCGACAAAGACTTCAACTTCAAAACGCAAAAGAACAGACAATGACTCTTCTGTTTCCCCACTCTCGCCACCCTGTTTACGTCGCACCAAATGACGAGCATCACACACACTGGGAATCTTCTCCTTCAGTTGGTCAACTTTTACATTTACTGCTACTCCAGTAATCACTCCTCTCAATGGCGCCCTTTTCTTAAGAGCGAAACAATTCACAATTCTTTCCCCCATTTGTTTAATTCTAAGCGCCTTCTCCCTCTTCCCAACAGAAACACAAACAATTATCACTAGACCACTTCTGGTTACCCTCACCGATTCAACTATACCCAACGCTTTTTTCACCCACCCTGAAACCACAATTGGATCAGCCAAAAGGCAAGGGTCCATTTTTTTCCAGAAACTTCCCCCCTACTGTCACATACTCATCTTTATCCTGACCCTCTGCGCAAGCCTCTGGCTCCGAGCACTTCACCACACCTACCACCTCCGATACTTCACCACACCTACCACCTCCGATACTTCACCACACCTACCACCTCCGATACTTCACCACAACTACCACCTCCGATACTTCACCACACCTACCACCTCCGATACTTCACCCTCTTCCATTTCTCCTCCTGTCTTCAGCTCACTCTGCTTACATTTCCTACCGTTCTTCTTTAACAAACCTTCTCCCTTTTTCCCGCCATTTTTTACCGACTCAAACTCACAGTCTTCCTCCCTCTCTCTCTTAGACCTCCTCTGCCTCTCTTTTTCCCTCCATTTCTCCTCATTCTTCCAAGTATACGTCTCCTTATGATAATACTGCATTTACCCTAAGCAATATCTATTTCTTGCCTTCTCAAAGGACTCCATTTTCCCCCTCCTTTCCCTACCATCATCTATTCTATCCTCTGAACTTTTGTCGACATCTTGGCCTTCGTCTTCTATCGGAAAATATTTGGTCCACCACATAGTCCCCAATCGCTCGACCGAAATCCTGGCCGACGATTGAGATTCCCCTCCTCAAAACAATGTGCTAAAATCAGAGCTCTCTGAACAACAATGCGTCTCGCCCCTCCACATCTCTCAAGACCTCTGTAGCTCAGCTGGTAGAGCACGGCGCTTGGTTATATTATGGTTATGTTCAGGAGGTTATGTGGTCCTCTGTAGCTCAGCTGGTAGAGCACGGCGCTTGGTTATATTATGGTTATGTTCAGGAGGTTATGTGGTCCTCTGTAGCTCAGCTGGTAGAGCACGACGCTTGTAAAGCCAAGGTAGTGGGTTTGATCCCCGGGACCACCCATACACAAAAAATGTATGCACGCATGACTGTAAGTCGCTTTGGATAAAAGCGTCTGCTAAATGGCATATTATTATTATTAAGACAACTGGAGCATTGGGGCCAGCCACTCTTAAAATCACCTTGGTAGGCACAGGTGTAACACCTTCCCACTAACGAGATGGACAAGCCAGCACAGGTGTAACACACACTGACTAACGAGGTGACGCCAATCGGTGCGCCCCATGTGCTAACGTACTACCTCGAAATATAAATGGAAAAACCAAAGACTGTAACTAGCTGATAAAACAAATTGTCTTGAGAAGAAACAGCTATGTTGAATCGAAACCCGGCCAATGCACATGCAAGCAGCGCATCGGCTGTGCATTGAAGTGAGTGTACACATGGTAGCTAGCTAGCTAATTAGCTAGATCAACACACGAGACAGACACGTCACTTTTTGACATGGTAGCTAGCTGGCTAATTAGCTAGATCTACACATAAGCTAGTTATTTTTTACATTTTAGTCATTTAGCAGACGCTCTTATCCAGAGCGACTTACAGTTAGTGAGTGCATACATATTTTTTTCCCCCCGTGGGAATCGAACCCACAAGCCTGGGGTTGCAAGCGCAATGCTCTACCAACTGAGCTTGTGTGTTGATCTAATTAACTAGATCAACACACAAGCTAGTTATCTAATTAACTAGATCAACACACAAGCTAGTTATCTAATTAACTAGATCAACACACAAGCTAGTTATCTAATTAACTAGATCAACACACAAGCTAGTTATCTAATTAACTAGATCAACACACAAGCTAGTTATCTAATTAACTAGATCAACACACGAGACAGACACGTCGCTGTTCGAGCATCCAGAACAAATTCCATCCCTTACCTTATGATCATTAATTCAGTACTCCCTCCTCTGTCAATGCAATGTTCTTCATGCCATTTAAATCACAATTTACGCTGACTGATCAACCATGTCAAGTTACTTTTCAGTGTGTTCCCAAAAATCTGAACCCAGTAAGCACATTTTTAATTTTAAGATACGTATTTTCCAGACGTTGAAGTTAGGTTCATTTTAGGTTCTGTATGAAAGGTGAAAATACATATTTTCAGGAAGTTTAAAATATGTATTTTCCAGACGTTGACAATACAGTTTTGACGGACGTTGAAAAGGCAACTTTCCTGGACGTTGAAATCAGGTTCATTTTCGGGTTCTGAATGAATATTTAAAAGACATTAAAAAATAACAACAAAAAAACATCTGTACTGTAATGTACTGCACTCTGGAGAGGTTTAAGAACTCGACTGTACTGTTCTGTCCAAACTTACCAATCAAGGTCTGTCCAGACAGGACCAAATCTGAACCAATTACAGACGTCTATGATTGGTTCATATTTAGTCTTGACCAGATGAAAATTCAACGTCCGTCGACAAGATTCCCTAAAAACACACCACTTGGAGGGAGTCCCGGAGATTTTTGGGGGGGGGGCATTTCTTTCCAAACGCTCACTCAGCCAACTTATTCAGTACTTTGAGAGTCACTAACAGGAACTGGTATGTGCTTCATGCAAAGCAGATGTTGACATTCACCCCCACCTCTTTAAAGGGGCAATCCATATGTTTTGCATACATGCAAAAAGCCATGTCTATAAAAGTAATAGCCATGGCCTGGTTTCCCGATAACGTAATTTCACGAGTGTTTTGACTATGTTTTTATAACGGATGAAGAACTCACATGCATTTACACATGCATTTATGGGATATTGTGTGTAGATTGATGTGTATATATATATATATATATATATATATATATATATATATATATATAATTTTTTTTTAAATCCATTTTAGAATAAGGCTGTAACGTAACAAAATGTGGAAAAAGTCAAGGGGTCTGAATACTTTCTGAATGCACTGTACTGCCCATACTGTCTATACACACCATTTACATACATACAGTACATGTCCCAAATTATTGCACAACTTGCAATACGTTAGATATGATCCGCTAATGCTAGCGACCCTCAGGAACAACAACACGGACAGAGGAAAGAAAGGGAAACGGAATGGAATAGACGCAAAACGTAAGCTACAAATTGAAGAAAACTAAAGTAGTATTTATTAGAATCCCCATTTATCTGCTGCTGAGGCAGCGGCTCGTCTTCCTGGGGTCCCAAACAGGAAACAACACAACAAATAAAAATACATAATGTACATAGCGCTGCATTTACATCACAATTTAATCATGTAGCAGACGCTCCCATCCAGAGTTCAAGGTCAGAATACACGTAGAGAGAAAAGAGCATAAACAGGGAATAGCATTCCGGGTCGGAATCGGACCCATACTCCATAGAAGCATTTTATGTTCACATTCTCCATTCTGTTTCTGATTCTAAGATCTGTTGGAGTTTTAAAGGTGCAGGAATCCAGGGTCATGACTGGGAGACAGGAAATGTATCCTGCAAAAAAAAGAACATTGCAAAGGAAATGAAAACAGGGAATATTTGCAATAAAAGTCACATTGAATAGAGCAACCCCAGGAAGCCTGTCTTTCTCTTCAGCCTGGAGTGGATTCCAATGGCAGTAGAACACTGCTTGTTTTTTACAGAGTGCTGTATATTAGAATATTAAAATGCAATATACAGTATATATATATATGTATATATATATACAGTGGGGAAAAAAAGTATTTAGTCAGTCACCAATTGTGCAAGTTCTCCCACTTAAAAAGATGAGAGAGGCCTGTAATTTTCATCATAGGTACACGTCAACTATGACAGACAAAATGAGATTTCTTTCCTCCAGAAAATCACATTGTAGGATTTTTAATTAATTTATTTGCAAATTATGGTGGAAAATAAGTATTTGGTCAATAACAAAAGTTTCTCAATACTTTGTTATATACCCTTTGTTGGCAATGACACAGGTCAAACGTTTTCTGTAAGTCTTCACAAGATTTTCACACACTGTTGCTGGTATTTTGGCCCATTCCTCCATGCAGATCTCCTCTAGAGCAGTGATGTTTTGGGTCTGTCGCTGGGCAACACGGACTTTCAACTCCCTCCAAAGATTTTCTATGGGGTTGAGATCTGGAGACTGGCTAGGCCACTCCAGGACCTTGAAATGCTTCTTACGAAGCCACTCCTTCGTTGCCCGGGCGGTGTGTTTGGGATCATTGTCATGCTGAAAGACCCAGCCACGTTTCATCTTCAATGCCCTTCCTGATGGAAGGAGGTTTTCACTCAAAATCTCACGATACATGGCCCCATTCATTCTTTCCTTTACACGGATCAGTCGTCCTGGTCCCTTTGCAGAAAAACAGCCCCAAAGCATGATGTTTCCACCCCCATGCTTCACAGTAGGTATGGTGTTCTTTGGATGCAACTCAGCATTCTTTGTCCTCCAAACACGACGAGTTGAGTTTTTACCAAAAATTTATTTTTGGGTTTCATCTGACCATATGACATTCTCCCAATCCTCTTCTGGATCATCCAAATGCACTCTAGCAAACTTCAGACGGGCCTGGACATGTACTGGCTTAAGCAGGGGGACACGTCTGGCACTGCAGGATTTGAGTCCCTGGCGGCGTAGTGTGTTTTGATGGTAGGCTTTGTTACTTTGGTCCCAGCTCTCTGCAGGTCATTCACTAGGTCCCCCCGTGTGGTTCTGGGATTTTTGCTCACCGTTCTTGTGATCATTTTGACCCCACAGGGTGAGATCTTGCGTGGAGCCCCAGATCGAGGGAGATTATCAGTGGTCTTGTATGTCTTCCATTTCCTAATAATTGCTCCCACAGTTGATTTCTTCAAACCAAGCTGCTTACCTATTGCAGATTCAGTCTTCCCAGCCTGGTGCAGGTCTACAATTTTGTTTCTGGTGTCCTTTGACAGCTCTTTGGTCTTGGCCATAGTGGAGTTTGGAGTGTGACTGTTTGAGGTTGTGGACAGGTGTCTTTTATACTGATAACAAGTTCAAACAGGTGCCATTAATACAGGTAACGAGTGGAGGACAGAGGAGCCTCTTAAAGAAGAAGTTACAGGTCTGTGAGAGCCAGAAATCTTGCTTGTTTGTAGGTGACCAAATACTTATTTTCCACCATAATTTGCAAATAAATTCATAAAAAATCCTACAATGTGATTTTCTGGATTTTTTTTCTCATTTTGTCTGTCATAGTTGACGTGTACCTATGATGAAAATTACAGGCCTCTCTCATCTTTTTAAGTGGGAGAACTTGCACAATTGGTGGCTGACTAAATACTTTTTTCCTCACTGTATATATATATATATATATATATATATATATATATACATACATATAACTTCTACACACTGATCCAAGGTCAGTTTTTGCATCTTTCACCACAACTATTATCAGGGTCACACAGAGTAACCACCACTATTAAGGTTAGAATGTAGGGAGGGTGAGCTGATCCCTGACGGTGTTATCTGGGAGGGTGAGCTGATCCCTGACGGTGTTATCTGGGAGGGTGAGCTGATCCCTGACGGTGTTATCTGGGAGGGTGAGCTGATCCCGGATCTGTGCCTGACAGTGTTATCTGGGAGGGTGAGCTGATCCCTGACGGTGTTATCTGGGAGGGTGAGCTGATCTCTGACGGTGTTATCTGGGAGGGTGAGCTGATCCCTGACGGTGTTATCTGGGAGGGTGAGCTGATCCCTGACGGTGTTATCTGGGAGGGTGAGCTGATCCCTGACGGTGTTATCTGGGAGGGTGAGCTGATCCCTGACGGTGTTATCTGGGAGGGTGAGCTGATCCCTGACGGTGTTATCTGGGAGGGTGAGCTGATCCCTGACGGTGTTATCTGGGAGGGTGAGCTGATCCCTGACGGTGTTATCTGGGAGGGTGAGCTGATCCCTGACGGTGTTATCTGGGAGGGTGAGCTGATCCCTGATCTGTGCCCGACGGTGTTCATCTTTTTGTGGACCCCAATGGGAATAGCCATGTCTACAACCCTAAGCATTCAAATCTCCATCTCTTAGATGAAATCAGTCATGAATCTGGAGGATTATCATCATATTATGCGTTCTGAACACGTTAATAAGATTATGGTGAGTTAAATGAGTGCGGTTACATGCACACAATAATACGATTATTGTTGATAGTGGGATTAATATAATAGTTAGATTTTACGTCATTTAGCAGACGCTCTTATCCAGAGCGACTTACAGTTAGCGAGTGCATACATTTTCATACTGGCCCCCCGTGGGAAACGAACCCACAACCCTGGCGTTGCAAGCGCCATGCTCTACCAACTGAGCTACACGGGACTAGATCAAAACTTTTACATGCTTTGCAGGAAGAACGATGAAATACACTGCAGGAACACTGATTAAGGTGTTTACGTGTCCTAATAGTTTGAAAGATTGCTCAGAAAACCAGGTGTTTTAATTGGTGTATGCTTACTTCGATTATGACCTTACGCTGATTATAGTTTTTTCCAACTGCTAACGCACAAAATCTTTTCATGTCACAAGATTTTTGAAACCTCTCACTCAAAGTACAAAACTACACACCAAATCTCCAAAACCATAAGCTATTTCTCAGCCTTTGATTCAGTTGTCAATTGCATAAAACACTTTTTTCAAAACACTACACACAATTCTCTACCTAAAACACAAAAATCTAACAGGAAGTGACTTGCTTTCCTTTTCCAAACACAACCAATCAAAATGCTACACTTATTCACCAGGTCACACACACACTCCTCACATGTGCAAACACTAATTGCTTGACTGATCACTAACCAATCACTGCTTTACTGTAGTATAGGCCTATAAATAGGTCAAAGGTCAGATTACCTGTTTTGAACAATGGATGCCAACAATGGACAGAGAGCAAGAGGAGTAGGAGGGAGAGGCAGGGGACAACAACGAGGACAAATTCAAAGACGAAGAGTTGGAAGAGTTGGAAGAGGAGGAAGAGGAAGAGGAAGAGGAGGATGAGGGCAAAGAAGAGAAGGAAGGAGAGCCATCTCTGATGAGATTAGGGCAACACTTGTTGATCATGTGATCAACCACGGTTTGACCATGAGAGACGCTGGACTGAGAGTCCAGCCCAACTTGAGTCGATTTACAGTGGCGTCCATAATTCGAACCTTCAGAAATGAGAACAGGTATGCAACTATCTAATGACTATTTTAGCATTACAGTAATGTACTGTAAAATACGTATGACTGCATAGTATTGCATAAACACTTGTAACTCTAAGCCATCCATTTACTGCTGTCACACCCTGGTTCTGGGACTCATTATGTTGAGCCAGGGTGTGTGCATTCTATGTGTTCATTTTCTATGTTTGTATTTCTGTTGGGTTTATTTCGATGTTTGGTCAATGACTCCCAATCGGAGGTAACGAGTGTCAGCTGTCGGCTCGTTATCTCTGATTGGGAGCCATATTTATACTGTGTGTTTTCACCTTGGGGTTGTGGGTTTTTGTTCCTTAGTCGGTCAGTGTAACCGTTGGACTTTACGTATCGTGTTTTGGTTGTTATTTAGATACTTTAACTAAATAAAGTCATGTTCATTTCACACGCTGCGCCTTGGTCTACTCTCCTTTACGACGATCGTGACAACTGCACTGCATTGAATGAATGAGTGGAAAGGCAAAGACATCATGGAGGACGAGGACGCTTGTTTACAGATGTACAAGAGACTGCAATTATAAATATGGTTTTGGCCAACTATGCAATTAGGATTCGAGAGATAAGAGAGCATATCTTGAATAATGACACCATATTTAACAACATCAATGCTGTAAGCCTGTCGACCATACAACGCATCCTCCGACGGCACCAAGTGACGATGAAACAACTTTACAAAGGTGCCATTTGAGAGAAACTCTGACAGAGTCAAGAATCTGCGACATGACTTTGTAGAGGTATGTATGCAACACTACTTCCAGTACTTCTGTATATCCTTTTGTCTGTTACAGAGAGTATTGGAGATGGATGCCCATGTAATTCGCCATGAATTTATTTATGTGGATGAGATTGGCTTCAACCTCGCCAAAACCAGGCGCCGCGGAATAAATGTAATAGGACAGAGGGCAATTACCAATGTCCCTGGACAGCGTGGGGGTAATATAACTATGTGTGCTGCCATCACTCAAAACGGGGTCCTCCATCACAATGCCACACTGGGTCCGTACAACACCGGCCATTTGATCACTTTTCTGGATGCAATGTACACAATGCTTGTCCCTGATCCAGATCAGGAGCCTGCTAGATTTGTGGTTATATGGGACAATGTCAGTTTTCACCGGGCTGTTCTGGTCCAAAACTGGTTTGCCACCCATCCACAATTTGTAGTTTTGTACCTATCCACATATTCACCTTTTCTAAATCCCATAGAGGAATTATTCTCAGCCTGGCGCTGGAAAGTGTATGATCGCCAACCCTATGCCCGCATGCCGCTTCTCCAGGCAATGGAGGACGCATGTGGGGACATAGAGGTTGCCTCTGTCCAAGGTTGGATACGCCATGCTAGGAGATACTTCCCTCAATGTTTGGCAAGAGAAAACATATCTTGTGATGTGGATGAAGTATTGTGGCCAGACCCAGCCCGGAGAAGAGATGAAGCGTAGCTTAACCCCCCCCTACCAATTCCTGGACTGCCCCCCCGGGACCCCACACACACAATTGTGTTTTTACAGTATTCTAAAGAATATACTTTTGGTTTACTTATGTTTATGGTTTTGTTGTATGCTACTGTATACAACAGTAATGTTTGGCCTAATAAATATTTTCTGTTTCTACATTGCATTGGTGTTTACAGTGTACTTGTTACCCCTCTCAGCAGATTACTTTCACTGTAGAACATTGTATTGAAATGTAGATATAAGCCTATGAAAGTCCAAAGAGCTACGACAGAGCCTGGATTCGAACCAGGATCTGTGGCGGTGCCTTAGACCACTTCGGCACTGGGATGAGTCTCTCTCTCTCTGTCTGTGGCAGGCTGACAGACCATAAACCAGGATATAATGTCCCTGCTCCTCACAACAAACACATTTATATTTAAAGTCCCATCTGTGATTGTTTGTCTTAGTGCTTATTCTGATTATGTTTACACTGGTCTTAATGGTTGGAAAGAAAGTCAGCCTTAAGATGCTGCGAGGAATGTCAGTGACTAACGTGGCTTTAACCATAGAAGTAGAATGTGATTCAGATGATTCTGTTTCTATTCTACTTCTATGGCTTTATAATGGGACTCTTGATAACGTGGTTCAACAATTAGGCTGCGTACCAGATGGCACCTTATTCACTTTTGACCAAAAATAGTGCACTACATAGGGAATAGGGCGCCATTTGGGACGAAGACTTGTTCATTGTTACAGAGACCGAGCGAGGCAGCGAGGCAGGCAGCGAGGCAGGCAGCGAGGCAGGCAGCGAGGCAGGCAGCGAGGCAGGCAGCGAGGCAGGCAGCGAGGCAGGCAGCGAGGCAGGCAGCGAGCAGATTATTGTATTGACATGGAGGATTAGTGGTGTGTTTTCTCTGACTAGGCTAAACCCATTAACCCTGGAGAGACCACACAGTTTCCATCCAATGCTCAAATACGGAAATTATTTTCACTCTTCTTTCTCTCTCTCTCTCTGAATATTTCACAATCCTGACAGCAGAGCTGGAGAAAGCTGGAGCCAGATGATCAGGCACCTGTCCTAGGCAGTGAAGTTCAAGTGGTTATTGAAAATAACGACTGCATATACAGTACTGTATATGCCCAATAATCAATCAATTCTCATTTAAAGGAAATGTTCTTGACCAACGGTAATATTTCCCGTTCGTTGTAAGTCATGATGAACACTGAACTAAGGAGCACAAAGTATACAAAAGACAGAGTAAATAATCGCAATTGAAGAGAGGTTGTATATCTTCAGACCCCAAACCTCCTTTCCTCCGGAGTCATGTTAGAGAATGGAAGTGGTCCAAATGCACCCTATACCCTACGCCCTACGCCCTACGCCCTACGCCCTACGCCCAACGCCCTATGCCCTATGCCCTATGCCCTATGCCCAACGCCCTACGCCCTACGCCCTACGCCCTACGCCCTACGCCCTACGCCCAACGCCCTACGCCCTACGCCCTACGCCCTACATCCTACACCCTACACCCAACGCCCTACGCCCTACGCCCTACGCCCTACGCCCTACGCCCTAAACCCTACGCCCTACGCCCTACGCCCTATGCCCTAAACCCTACGCCCTACGCCCTACGCCCTACGCCCTAAACCCTACGCCCTAAACCCTACGCCCTACGCCCTACGCCCTACACCCTACGCCCTACGCCCTACGCCCTTGTGGAGATCTGAGAGGATTTGACAGGTGCAATCAATCTGGTAGCAGCTCCACCCTGCCCTGTGATAGGAGGGAACAGAACCACCCTGGCCTGTGATAGGAGGGAGCAGAACCACCCTGCCCTGTGATAGGCCAGAACAGAACCAGCTGTTAGGAGTAGGAGGGAACAGAACCAGCTGTTAGGAGTAGGAGGGAACAGAACCAGCTGTTAGGAGTAGGAGGGAACAGAACCAGCTGTTAGGAGTAGGAGGGAACAGAACCAGCTGTTAGGAGTAGGAGGGAACAGAACCAGCTGTTAGGAGTAGGAGGGAGCAGAACCAGCTGTTAGGAGTAGGAGGGAACAGAACCAGCTGTTAGGAGTAGGAGGGAACAGAACCAGCTGTTAGGAGTAGGAGGGAGCAGAACCAGCTGTTAGGAGTAGGAGGGAACAGAACCAGCTGTTTGGAGTAAGAGGGAACAGAACCAGCTGTTAGGAGTAGGAGGGAACAGAACCAGCTGTTAGGAGTAGGAGGGAACAGAACCAGCTGTTAGGAGTAGGAGGGAACAGAACCAGCTGTTAGGAGTAGGAGGGAACAGAACCAGCTGTTAGGAGTAGGAGGGAACAGAACCAGCTGTTTGGAGTAGGAGGGAACAGAACCAGCTGTTAGGAGTAGGAGGGAACAGAACCAGCTGTTAGGAGTAGGAGGGAACAGAACCAGCTGTTAGGAGTAGGAGGGAACAGAACCAGCTGTTAGGAGTAGGAGGGAACAGAACCAGCTGTTAGGAGTAGGAGGGAACAGAACCAGCTGTTTGGAGTAGGAGGGAACAGAACCAGCTGTTAGGAGTAGGAGGGAACAGAACCAGCTGTTAGGAGTAGGAGGGAACAGAACCAGCTGTTAGGAGTAGGAGGGAACAGAACCAGCAGTTAGGAGTAGGAGGGAACAGAACCAGCTGTTAGGAGTAGGAGGGAACAGAACCAGCTGTTAGGAGTAGGAGGGAAGAGAACCAGCTGTTAGGAGTAGGAGGGAACAGAACCAGCTGTTAGGAGTAGGAGGGAACAGAACCAGCTGTTAGGAGTAGGAGGGAACAGAACCAGCTGTTAGGAGTAGAGGGAACAAACCGCTGTTAGGAGTAGGAGGGAACAGAACCAGCTGTTAGGAGTAGGAGGGGAACAGAACCAGCTGTAGGAGTAGGAGGGAACAGAACCAGCTGGTAGGAGTAGGAGGGAACAGAACCAGCTGTTAGGAGTAGGAGGGAACAGAACCAGCTGTTTAGGAGTAGGAGGGAACAGAACCAGCTGTTAGGAGTAGGAGGGAACAGAACCAGCTGTTTGGAGTAGGAGGGAACAGAACCAGCTGTTAGGAGTAGAGGGAACAGAACCAGCTGTTAGGAGTAGGAGGGAGCAGAACCAGCTGTTAGGAGTAGGAGGGAACAGAACCAGCTGTTTGGAGTAGGAGGGAACAGAACCAGCTGTTAGGAGTAGGAGGGAGCAGAACCAGCTGTTAGGAGTAGGAGGGAACAGAACCAGCTGTTAGGAGTAGGAGGGAGCAGATACAGCTGTTTGGAGTAGGAGGGAACAGAACCAGCTGTTAGGAGTAGGAGGGAGCAGAACCAGCTGTTTGGAGTAGGAGGGAACAGAACCAGCTGTTAGGAGTAGGAGGTAGCAGAACCAGCTGTTAGGAGTAGGAGGGAACAGAACCAGCTGTTAGGAGTAGGAGGTAGCAGAACCAGCTGTTAGGAGTAGGAGGGAACAGAACCAGCTGTTAGGAGTAGGAGGGAACAGAACCAGCTGTTAGGAGTAGGAGGGAACAGAACCAGCTGTTAGGAGTAGGAGGGAACAGAACCAGCTGTTAGGAGTAGGAGGGAACAGAACCAGCTGTTTGAGGGCTGAGGCGTATAGAGAGAGTCGGGACAACTAATTCTAGACGTTCAGTTACATAGCATGTCACGTTAATTGGGCACGGCTGCATTAGAGTTTCGTAGCGTCATGAAAAAATGCATCAATAATGTAGAAAACCTCAATGTCCGAACTCTCTAAGTACAGTACATGGCTCGGGGTACAACCCAAACCGCTCTGTACTCTGTCTTCTAACCGAGCTCGTTGTGTTTAGCCAATAAAAAACAGCTTCCTGCACAATGTATCCCGACAGACAGTCAGTCTGCTTCACCTGTTGAGCTACTAATGGTTGTTCTCTGCATTGTCAGTCTGTTTCATCAATATGGCCAGATAGTTGAATTAATGGTTCTTACTAATGGAATTACTAATGGTTGTTCTTTCTCGATAAGTGTCATGTCAGTAAGACCAGTGTCAACATTTATCACGTATTCTACATCCAAGTATGGCCAACTGAATTCTAACATCAACTAACATTAGTTACTGTGTCTTGTATGTACATTCAACCTATCCAAGTATCGGTTACACCAATGGTTTTAAGGGCTACACTGTTAGACGTCTTAAAACAGTGATGACACTGTTACGTAGGCCTCATGACAAGAGGTTCAAGTGATGTCTAACCTGTCATTCTATGGACTGAGATTGGATCGTCCTCTAGGCCAGGGGGTTTTCAACTTCTCCTCGGGGACTGTTTTCATGTGCACACCTCATTCAACTTGTCAACTAATCATCAAGCCCTTGATTATTTCAATCAGCAGTGTAATGCTAGGACAAAGACAAAAACGTGCCCCCCCCCTTGTGGCCCCCAGGGCCTAGCCTGTTTTATATATGGTCTAGTCCAATAACCCTAGTCTGTTTTATATATGGTCTAGTCCAATAACCCCTTTTATATATGGTCTTCCCCCCGGTTTTAATATGTCTAGTGCCATACGCCTTTTTTCCCCAATAACCCTAGAATGTTTTTATATATGGTCTAGTCCAAATAACCCATAAGTCTGTTTTATAATATGGTCTAGTCCAATAACCCTAGTCTGTTTTATATATGGTCTAGTCCAATAACCCTAGTCTGTTTTATATATGGTCTAGTCCAATAACCCTAGTCTGTTTTATATATGGTCTAGTCCAATAACCCTAGTCTGTTTTATATATGGTCTAGTCCAATAACCCTAGTCTGTTTTATATATGGTCTAGTATGGTCTAGTCCAATAACCCTAGTCCCGTTTATATATGGCAGTCCAAACCCTAGTCTGTTTTATATATGGGCTAGTCAATAACCTAGTCTGTTTATATA
>LR778259.1:35487795-35565295 GCA_902810595.1 Coregonus sp. 'balchen'
TTCTAGTCCACCCAGGAACCACGAAGAAAAAAAGGTGCCCAAAAGAGTTCTACCTGGAACCAAAAGGGGTTCTACCTGGAACCAAAAGGGGTTCTCCCTGGAACCAAAAGGGTTCTACCCTGGACCAAAAGGGTTCTACCTGGAACCAAAAGGTTCTACCTGGAACAAAAGGGGTTCTCCCTGGACCAAAAGGGGTTCTATCTGGAACCAAAAGGGTTCTACCTGGAACCAAAAGGGTTCTCCCTGGAACCAAAAGGGTTCTACCTGGAACCAAAGGGGTTCTAACCTGAACCAAAAGGGGTTCTCCCTGGAACCAAAAGGGTTCTATTCTACCTGGAACCAAAAGGGGTTCTACCTGGAACCAAAAGGGTTCTACCTGGAACCAAAAGGGTTCTAACCTGACCCAAAGGGTTCTACCTGGAACCAAACAGGGTTCTACTGGAACCAAAAGGGTTCTCCCTGAACCAACAGGGGTTCTCCCTGGAACCAAAAGGGTTCTACCTGGAACCAAAAGGGTTCTACCTGGAACCAAAAGGGGTTCTACCTGGAACCAAAAGGGGTTCTACCTGGAACCAAAAGGGGTTCTACCTGGAACCAAAAGGGTTCTACCTGGAACCAAAAGGGTTCTACCTGGAACCAAAAGGGGTTCTACCTGGAACCATATTGGATTCTCCTATGGGAACAGCTGAAGAACCCTTTTGGAACCTTTTTTTTCTGAGAGTGCATGATGTGTATTCATCATGAGAGGTTGTGACACCATGAGGAATGACCAGACTGCCTGTATGAGATGCATAAAGAAGAGCAGTAAAAGTCTTCACCAGAAACCCCTCTCCTCTCCTCTCCTCTCCTCTCCTCTCCTCTCCTCTCCTCTCCTCTCCTCTCCTCTCCTCTCCTTTCCTCTCACAGCCTTTCATCATTCCATCTAGGTGTGGAACAACGTGCTTTAAATACTCCCTACATTATTTATATGTTTCTGGTAGAAAAGGTGAATCCACAATAAGCTTTATACAATTCTAAGGGAGAATAATTCCAGAAGATAAGATCCTTCTCCTCTCTTCTACTCTCCTCTCTTCTCTCTCCTCCTCTCGCTCCTCCTCTCTCTCCTCCTCTCTCTCCTTCTCTCTCTCCTCCTCTCTCTCCTTCTCTCTCTCCTTCTCTCTCTCCTTCTTCTCTCTTTTTCTCACTCTCTCAGCTGGCAACGGGAACAATGGAACATGGAGACACATCAGAGAATCCAAAGTCACAGAGGGCCTGGTTGAGATGGATAGCAGGTTTCAGGGAAGATTGAAAGTCAATGAGGCGAGTTTCCTACCCTTAACCCTACCATAACCCTAACCTTAACCCTAACCCAACCCTAACCCTAACCCTAACCCTAACCTTACCGCTACCCCTAACATTAACCCTACCCCTAACCATAACCCTACCCCTAACCATAACCCTAACCCCTACCCCTACCCCTACCCTGACCCTAACCCTAACCCTAACCCTACCCCTACCCCCTACGCCCTACCCCTAACCCTAAGCCTAACCCTAACCCTACCCTACCCTACCCCTACCCTAACCCTAACCCTAACCTATTACCGCTACCCCTAACCCTAACCCTAACCCTAACCCTAACCTTACCGCTACCCCTAACCTTACCGCTACCCCTAACCTTACTGCTAACCCTAACCCTAACCCTAACCCTAACCCTAACCCTAACCCTAACCCTAACCTTACCGCTACACCTAACCCCTACCCTACCCCTACCCCTACCCCTACCCCTACCCCTACCCTACCCTAACCCTAACCCTAACCCTACCCCTACCCCTACCCCTACCCCTACCCTAACCCTAACTCTTATGAAGTAAATTGCTTTAAAAATGCAATTCATGATTATTATCATTATATACTACTTTTCAGGCCCAGTCAGGTTTTTGTATATAAAAACGTCTGCTTTAATCCAACAGAATATGAATCTTTGCCCTCAGGAGAGCCCCACAGAACTCATCAGCCAAACCGAGAGGATATGGGCCATGAGATTTCACCGGGATTCTGGAAAAAGCGCTCTGCTCCAGTCGTGTTGTGTGTGTGAGGGAGGAAGTTCCAGTCAGAACCTGTCTCTCATGTCTGGCCTAATAACTACACTGAAGCCTCACCGAGAGCTGGGTGAGAGGACGTCTCTTCGTGCGTTAAGACGTTATATCAACAAATCAATATGTTGGCTCCTTACATATGGAACCATGGCAGCCCTGCACCGCTCTGCTCGCTGCTGGGCCTCTTGGCAAGGACACTCTCTAGAATCTAAGGCTGCTCAAATGGCTCACTATTTCCATTAGGGCTCTGGTCAAATGTAGTGCACTATGTAGGGAATAGGGTGCCATTTGGGACGAAATCTAAAAGAACAAAAAACAGAGGAACCACTCCTTTGTACAGAATGCGACGCTTTATTGTCCTGAGGAAGTAAATGGGGCCTAGCTCAGTTCTCTTCTCTTCTCCTCTAAGGAGGATGATGAACACCCCCTGTCTGTCTGTCTGTCTGTCTGTCTGTCTGTCTGTCTGTCTGTCTGTCTGTCTGTCTGTCTGTCTGTCTGTCTGTCTGTCTGGTCCTGTCTGTCTGTCTGTCTGTCTGTCTGTCTGTCTGTCCTGTCCTGTCTGGTCTGTCTGTCTGTCTGTCTGTCTGTCCTGTCTGTCTGTTTGAGGGAGTAAATGGGGCCTAGCTCAGTTCTCTTCTCTTACTCCTCTAAGGAGGATGATGAACACCCCCTGTCTGTCTGTCTGTCTGTCTGTCTGTCTGTCTGTCTGTCTGTCTGTCTGTCTGTCTGTCTGTCTGTCTGTCTGTCTGTCTGTCTGTCTGTCTGTCTGTCTGTCTGTCTGTCTGTCTGTCTATCTGTTTGTGTCTGTCTGTCTGTCTGTCTGTCTGTCTGTCTGTCTGTCTGTCTGTCTGTCTGTCTGTGTGTCTGTGTGTCTGTCTGTCTCTGTCTGTGTCTGTCTGTCTGTCTCTGTCTGTAGTCGCATACTGCCCCATCAGATCCACAGATGATGCAATCTCTATTGCACTCAACACTGCTCTCTCCCACCTGGACAAGAGGAATATCTCTCCAAGCTCATCACTAAGCTTGGGACCCTGGGACTGACCACCTCCCTCTGCAACTGAATCCTGGACTTCCTGACGGGCCGCCTCCAGGTGGTGAGGGTAAGCAACATCACCTCCACCACGCTGACCCTCAACACGGGGGCCCCTCAGGGGTGTGTGCTTAGTCCCCTCCTGTACTTCCTGTTCACCCACGACTGTGCGGTCACCGCGACTCCAACACCATCATCAAGTTTGCTGACGACACAACGTTGGCAGGACTGATCACCAACGACAATGAGACAGCCTACAGGGAGTAGGTCAGAAAAGTTGTTGCCAACTTCTCCCTCAATGCCAACAAGACAAAGGAGCTGATCGTGGACTACAGGAAACGGAGGGGCGAGCACGCCCCCCATCCACATCGACGGGGCTGTAGTGGAGCAGGTTGCGAGCTTCAAGTTCCTCGGTGTCCACATCACATGGTCCTCTCACACCAGCACAGTCGTGATGAAAGCACGACAGCCCTCTTCCCCCTCAGGAGATTGAAAAGATTTGTCATGGCTCCTCAAATCCTCAAGAAGTTCTACATCTGCACCATTGAGAGCATCTTGACTGGCTGCATCACCGCTTGGTATGGCAAACTGCACCGCCCTCGATCGCAAGGCGCTACAGAGCATGGTGCGTACGGCCCTGAACATCATGGGGCCAAGCTCCCTGCCATGCAGGACCTCTATACCAGAGGAAGGCCCTAAAAATGGTCAAAGACCCCAGCCACCCAAGCCATAGAGTATTCAGTGGTTAAGAGCGTTGTGCCAGTTACCGAAAGGTCGCTGGTTCTAATCCCCGAGCCAACTAGGTGAAAAATCTGTCGATGTGCCCTTGAGCTAGGCACTTAACCCTAATTGCTCATGTAAGTCGCTCTGGATAAGAGCGTCTGCTAAATGACGGAAATGTAAATGTAAATGTGTGTGTGTGTGTGTGTGTGTGTGTGTATGTCTGTGTGTGTGTGTGTGTGTGTGTGTGTGTGTGTGTGTGTCTCTGTGTGTGTGTGTATCTGTGTGTGTGTGTGTGTCTGCCGTGTATGCAGTACAGACCCAGTCTTGCTAAATTGGAACAGTCTAGAAAACGTTTTTATACTGTCCATATTTCACACCTCAAGGTGTTTCCACTCAAACCCTACATTGTCCTTCAAGGTGTGGGTGTTTTCAGCAGCAACCGGATCATGTTCAGGTGGGATGAAAGACAAATCTACTTTACTCCTCCTCCTCTCCATCAACCCCTCTCTTTCCACCTGACGTACCTGGGCTTGAGAGAGTGGTATGATAGAGGAAGAGCAGATAGAGAGAGAGAGGACTGAGAGGAGGAGAGATATATCCAGTAGAGAGCTCTCTCTCGCTCCCTCTCTCTCGCTCTCTCTCGCATCGCTCTCTCTCTCTCTATAGATCTTCGCTCTACTCTTCCGTACTCTCTCTCCGTCTCTCATACGCGCTCTCTCTCTCTCTCTCTCTCTCTCTCGCTCTCTCTCTCCTGTCTCTCTCTCTCGTCTCTCTCTCTCGTCTCTCTCTCTCGTCGTCTCCTCTCTCTCTCTCCCCTTATTCTCTCTTTTTTGTCTTTTTTTTTCCCCGGTTTTTTCCTCTAAATTGGGTAGAGAGACAAAAATGAAAGAGACAGACAGACGAACGAACAACAAGAGCCAGCTAGCAAGCCAGCCAGATGGACAGCTAGCCAGACAGACAGACAGACATACATACGGACAGAAAGCTAGCCAGCCAGCAAGACATCTAGTCAGCCAGACAGCTAGCTATCTAGTTAGCTAGCTAGCCAGACAGACAGACAGACAGATGCTAGCCAGCCAGACAGACAGAACAGAGAGAAAACAGAGAGAAAACAGAGAGAAAACAGAGAGAAAACAGAGAGAAAACTAGGTCAGTCTTCTCTACCACAGGTCTGCTGCCACCTTGTCTCTCACCCACGTCTCTCTGACTGCATCTGAACCCTCACAGCCGGCTCAAACCATCTGGGCCTGCCAGGGCTCAACCCTCCAACCATCCGGCCCTGCCAGGGCTCAACCCTCCAACCATCCGGCCCTGCCAGGGCTCAACCCTCCAACCATCTGGCCCTGCCAGGGCTCAACCCTCCATCCCAGACCCAAACCCTGACTGCCTGCCCTAACCGCAGGCCCTGTGATCCTCACCTCGACCACGCTGACTGCCAAGCCTGTCCCCAGAACACAAGTGGAAAAAGGAGTCTGAATAAAGTAAACCTAAGACTGCTCAAATGAACCCACTGAGAAAAATAAAACATTGTTGAAACAAAGCGGGGGATCACTCACAATGAATCTCAGTTTCATGACTTGTTTCTGTGAAGACCAGGGAACATGGTCCCAAATGGCACCCTATCCCGTATAAGGTTCACTACTTTTGACCAGGGTACTATATAGGAAATAGGGTGCTATTTGGGACACACAGTCTGAGTTGTGAAGACAGTGAATGTCATCAACATCAAAGGTATTTTGCCAGACAGACAGGAGTCAGACAACCACAGTCCAGACCATTGGAGATTCTGTTATGGTTTAAGGTAAAGACAATTTATTTTTATTAGAGATCCTCTGTTCAACATTGGGTAAAGTGTTTAAATGGGTTTTTTTTTGGGATCCCCTTTTTTCGCCCCTTTGGGGGAAAGTTTTTTTTAAAATTGATTTTTTTGGAGATCTTTTCCTTCAAAAAAATTGGGAAAGGAACAAAGGGGTTTTTTTTGGGGTTTTTTGTTTTTAAATCATTCTTCAACAAGGGGGAAAGGGGGGTTTTTTAAATTGGTTTTTTTGGGGAGATCATCTTTCCCAAAACTTTGGGGAAAAGTTTTTTTTAAAGGGGTTGTTTGGAGTTTAAATTTTTCAACATTGGGGAAAAGTTTTTTAAAGAGGGACTTTATACCTAAAAAATACTTTAAAATTTTTAAATTTGGTAAAAGGGAAATGTTTAGGGGTTTAAAATTTTGAAAAATGGGGTTTTTTTTAAAAACAAGCCGGGGTGAAAAAAGGGAAAACACCCTACGAAAAAAATCCATGGGGGACACATTAATCCAAGCCAAAAAAGCAAGAATACAGCAACAGAACCTTTTAATTTGTCTAGTTTAAAAATTTGTACCATTTTCCCCCATGCAAAATTTGGACCCTTTCCCCTCTTTGGCAATTTTTGGGACCCATCCCCTTTCCCTATCCCAAAAATTTTGGGCCCCTATTCCCTAATTCCCAATCCCAATACTTTGCCCCTTTTTCCCCTTTTTCCCTATGCACTATTTGGGGACCCTATTCCCTATGCCCCTACTTTGACCATTTTTCCCAAATTCCCAAATCCCCACTATTTTGCCCAATTCCCTATGAAATTTATTTGGGACCCTTTTCCCCTATGCAAAATTTGGGGACCCTATTCCCTTTTCCCCACTATTTGCCCCCTTTCCCCTACAATACTATGACCCTATTCCCTATGCACTATTTTTGACCCCTTTTTCCCCTTTTCCCTAGCACTACTTTTAAACCTTTTCCTTGTGCACTCTTTTTGCCCCCTTTTTCCCCTTAACCATTTTTTGCCCCTTATTCCCAAATTCCTTATGCACTATTTTGCCCCCGTTTCCTTGGGGGGATCTTTTGACCCTTTTCCCTAACATTTCCCTTTGACCCTTTTCCCCTTATGCCTACTTTGACCCTTTTTCCCTTATCCCACTATTTGGGACCCATTCCCTTTAAGCACAATTTTGCCCCTTTTTTTCCCCTAGGGCACTTACTTTGAACCTTTTTCCCTAGGTATTTATTTTTGCCCCTTTTCCCCTATGCACATTTTGGGACCCTTTTCCCTAGCACTACTTTTGCCCCTATTCCCATAGCACATTTGCCCTTTTTCCCTTTCCCTTTCTTTGACCCTTTTCCCCATGGCATATTTTGGGCCCAATTTTCCTATGCATATTTGACCTTTTTCCCGGGTATGCACTCCTTTGCCCCTATTCCCTTTTCCTTTTGCACTTTTTTGACCCTTTCCCAAATATTCCCTATGACTATTTTGGGACCTATTTCCTTTATGCACATTTTGACCCTTTTTCACCTATCCACTATTTTGACCCTTTTTCCTTTATGCATTATTTGACCCTTTTCCCTTTCCCTAGGGCACAAATTTGACCAATTCCCTATGCACACTTTAAACCCATTCCCTATGCATACTTTGCCCCTTTTTCCCTATGAAATACTTTGACCCTATTCCCTAGAATTATTTTGACCCATTCCCTTTTGCACTATTTTGCCCCATATTCCCTAGGGAATATTTTGACCCCTTTTCCCCTATGCACAAAGGGGGAAAAATTTTTAAAAAAAAAAGGGAAAAACCCATTCCCCTTGCCCTACTTTGACCCATTCCCTTCCTACCCTTTCCCTTTGCCCCTTTTCCCCTATGCACAAATTTTGGGGCCCAATTCCCCATTCCCATTCACAAAGGGGACCCTTTTCCAATATGAAACCCCTTTGCCCCTTTTTCCCATTACTACTTTGACCCTATTCCCTTTTTCCCTTTTTGGCACAAATTTTGGCACCTTTCCTTTCCCTTTATTTTTCCCCTATTCCCTTTTCCCAAAATTTGACCAAAATTCCCTTTTCCCCTTTTGCCAACATGACCTATTCCCTATGCACTACTTTAAAACCTTTTCCCTTTTCCCCTTTCCACTTATTTTAAACCATATTCCCTAGAAATACTTTTGACAATATTCCCATTCCCTATGCAACTATTTTGGCCTTATCCTACTTGCCCCTTTTGGCCCCCCTACCCCCCATCCCTATGAAAAATTTGACCTTTATCCCTTGCACTACTTTGCCCCTTTTCCCTTAGGCACCCCCTTTTGACCCCCTTTTCCCCCATTCTCTATGCACTCCATTGCCCCCTTATTCCTTTTGCACATTTTGACCATATTCCCTTTTCCCCTATGCCACTACTTTGACCCTTTTCCCTATGAATTAATTTTGACCCTTTTTCCCTTATGCACACTTTGACCCTTTCCCTATTCTTATGCATAATTGACCCTTTTTCCCAAAGGCAATTTTAAACCCATTCCCTATTTCCCTTTTCCCTATTTGGGGGCCCCTTTTTCCTTTTGTGCACTATTTTTGACCCTACCCCTATCCCACTACTTTTGACCCTATTCCCTTCCCACTTTTTGACCCTATTCCATAGGGCCAATCCCTTTGAACCTTTTCCCTTGAAAACCTTTGCCCCAAAATTCCCATTCCAATATGTAATTTTTGCCCCTTTTTCCTTAGGGAAACTATTTTTGGACCTTTTTCCCCTTTATGAATATTTTTGACCATTTTTCCCCTTGCACTACTTTGAACCCTTTATTCCGTATGCATTACTTTCCCTATTTTTTCCCCTATGCACTATTTTACCCTATTCCCTATTCCCTATGCCTATTTTGGACCCTATTCCCGATCCCTTTTAATTTGCCCCATTCCCATGAAATATTTTTCCCCCCTATTCCTTTTTGCATTATTTTCCCCCAATTTTCCCCATAGGCATTTACGGGGGACCCTTTTTCCCTATGACTACTTTGCCCCCTATTCCTTTTTGCACTATTTTGGGACCCTTTCCCATTCCCCATGCAAACATTGACCCTTTTTCCCTATGCACTATTTTGACCCATTCCCTATTCCTTAGGGGAAATACTTTGCCCCCCAAAATTGTGGCATCCCTTTTGACCCTACCCCTAACACACTTTGACCCTATTCCCATGCCTACTTTGCCCCCCCTATTCCTTTAACTACTTGCCCCCTATTCCCTAGAAATTACTTTGAACCTACCCCCCATGGCACTACTTTAAACCCTTTACCCCCCTTTTCCCTATCCACTCCCTTTTAAACAATTTTCCCCTATGTATACTTTGCCCCTTTTCCTATGCACACTTTTGACCCTTTATTCCCTATGAAAACTTTGCCCAATTCCCTATGCACACTTTTCCCCTTTTTCCTTTGCATATTTTTGGCCCCTTTTCCCTATTCCTAGGAATTACTTTGACCCTTTTCCCTTTTCCCCTATGATACTTGACCCTTTTCCCGTATGAAACTATTTTGGACCTTTTCGTATGCATATTTTAAACCCATTCCTTATGCTTTTACTTTCCCCCTTTTTCCCTTTTTCCCATCCCAAAATTTTGCCCCTTTTCCCCTTATGAAATTCTTTGCCCCTATTCCATGCACACTTTGACCATATTCCCTTTTCCCTATGCATTTTAATTGACCCTATTCCCTTTTGACTTTTTGCCCAATTTTTCCCTTTCCCTTTTGAAAAATTTTTTGGGAACCTTTTTCCCTATGCATTATTTTGGGCCCCTATTCCCTAGGGAAACTATTTTGACATTTTCCCCAAAATTTCCCTATGTATATTTTGGACCCTATTTCCCTTATCCCCCCCTTCCCTTGCCCCTATTTATGAAAAACCCCCTTTGCCCCCCATTCCCACCCATACTTTGCCCCAAATTCCTTGCATTTACTTTGCCCTTTTCCTATCCCATATTTTTGACCTTTTCCCCATGCATTTATTTTTAAACCCATTCCTTATAAAATTACTTTAAACCCTTTTCCCTATTCAAAATTTTACCCAAATTCCCGAGGGTAAAACTTTGGCCTTTTCCCCTTTTGCAAAATTTGCCCCTATTCCTTTTTCCCCTAAAAAATACTTTGACACTATTCCCTATTCCCTATGCACTATTTTCCCCCTACCCCCACCCTTATGAATATTTGACCCCTTTTCCCTTTTCCCCCTAGGGCACTCTTTGTTTCCTATTCCCTATCCCCACTAATTTGACCCTTTTCCCCTATGCAAACTTTAAAACCCCTTTAAAAATGAACTATTTGGACCCTTTTTTTTTCCCCCTTTTCTTATGCAAAACAATTGACCCTTTTCCAATGCACATTTTAAAACCCAAAACCCCTATTCCCTTTTGCATTTTTGGGCCCAAATTCCCCTTTTCAAACTTTGCCCAATATTCCCTTTCCCTTTTGAAATCCCTTTGACCCTATTCCCTTGCTAATTGACCTTTTCCCTATGCAAAAATTTGACCATTTCCATAGAAAATATTTTGACCCTATTCCTTTTTTACACACTTTTGACCATATTCCCTATGCACTATTTTGGAACCCTTATTCCTAACAACTTTGCCCCTTTCCCTAGGCACTACAGGACCTACCCCCAAAATTCCCATTTCCTTTAAACCTTTTCCCCCTTGCACAATTTGCCCCTTTTAATGAACAAATTTGGGACCCTATCCCTAGGCATTTACTTTTCCCCTATTCCCTATCCACAAATTTACCAAACCCTATTCCCAATGCACATTTTGACCATTTTTCCCTATGCACTATTTTGGACCCTATTCCCCAGATTTCCCTATGCACTACTTTGGAACCATATCCTATGAAATACTTTGCCCCTTTCCTTTTTTGCACTACTTTGCCCACTTTTCCCCTATGCACTACTTTACCCTTTTCCCCTTTATGCACAAAGGCCCCTTTCCCCTAGGCACACTTTGACCATATCCCTTTTCCCCTTTGAAATTTACTTTGACCCATTCCACTATCCCACTCCCTTTTGCCCCCTTAATTCCATAGAATACTTGACCCTAACCCCCTATCCCTCCCTTTGCCCCCTCTTCCCTAGCACTATTTGACCCCTTTTTCCTTATACACTACTTTTGACCCTTTTTCCCCTTTGCACAAATTTGCCCCTTTTCCCCTTTTGCACTACTTTGCCTATTCCCATAGGCACTACTTTGACCATTTTTCCCCTTATGCACTATTTTGGACCCTTTATTCCCTATTCCCTTTTGCACTATTTTGCCCAATTCCCTTTTCCCTTTAGCACTACTTTGACCCTTTTCCCCTTTCCCTATGAAAAATTTTTTTGGGGCCATATTCCCATGAAATATTTGACCTTTTTTCCCTTTTTTTCCCTTGCACTCCCTTGCCCCTTTTCCCTATGAAATTACTTTGCCCAAATTTTCCCCTATGCCCCACTTTTCCCCCCCTTTAATTTTCCCCCCAACTATTTGGACCCTATTTCCCTATGCACTCCCCTTTGCCCCTTTTTCCCCTTTGCCCCTACTTTTACCCTTTCCTATGAATTTTCCCTTTGCCCCTAAGGGCCCTATCCCCCTCCCTTTGCCCATTTTCCCCTTTTAGCACTTTGACACCCCTTCCTATTCCCTTTCCCAACAAATTTGCCCTTTTTCCCTTTATTCCCTATGCACTATTTTGGGGCCAATTTTTCCATATGAAACTATTTTGGGACCATTTTTCCCTTCCCCTATGCAATTTTTTGACCATTTTTCCCCCTATTCCCTATCCCACTATTTTTGACCCTTTTCCCCTAGAATTTACTTTGGCCAACCCCTATGCACTACTTTGACCCTACCCCTTTATGCATTTATTTTGGCCCCTATTCCCTTTTTCCCCTATGCACTACTTTGCCCCTTTTCCCCTTGCATTTTACTTTGACCATTTCCCTTTTTCCCTTGAACTATTTTGGGCCCCTTTTTCCCCAATGACATTTCCCTTTTGACCCTTTTTCCCTTAATGCAAACTTTGACCCTATTAATTCCCTATGAAATATTTTGGGCCCATTTTCCCTATGCCCCTATTTTGGGACCCAAATTCCCCTATGCTTTACTTTGCCTTTTTTCCCTTTAGCCACCCCTTTGACCCTTTATTCCCGTGCATACTTGACCTTTTCCCCTATGCCCTATATAAACCCTATTCCCAAATGCAAAACTTTAAACCCTTTTCCCTATTCCTAGCCAAATTTGACCCTATTCCCTATGCACTACTTTGACCATATTCCCTTTTCCCCTATCCCAATACTTTGACCAACCCCCTATGCACTACTTTGACCCTTTCTTTTTATTCCCTATGACTACTTTGCCCCAATTCCCTTTTCCCCTTACATTTTTGGGCCCCAAAATTCCCAAAATGCACATTTTCCCCCCCTATTCCCTATCCCACATTTTGACCTTTCCCATGCCCCCCTACTTGCCCCCAAATTTCCTTTTCCCACTATTTGCCCCTTATTCCCTATGCACAAATTTGACCATTTATTCCCTATTCCCTATGCCCCTATTTGCCCTATTTCCTTTATGCACTTTTTTGACCTTTTCCCCAATCCCAATTATTTTGTTTTATCCCTTTTGAATGCCCTACTTTGAACCCTTTTCCCATTCCCCTTTCTCCCTACTTTGACCCTTTTCCCTATCCCACAAACCTTTTGCCCCATTTTTTCCCCTTTTCCCCTTATGAAATATTTTTGGCCCTTTTCCCCTTATGCACAATTTTCCCTTTTCCCCTATGATACTTTGACCATTTTCCCAAATGCACTATTTTGACCATTTTCCCCCTTTTCCCTCCCCAATACATAAACCCTACCCCTTTTATGCACACTTTGACCCATTTTCCCTTTTCCCCTATCCCACTACTTTGCCCCTATTTCCAAATATGCACTTTTTTTGACCCTTTTCTCCTTGCATTTTATTTTGCCCCTTCCCCCCATATAAAAACTACTTTGACCCTTTTCCCATAGAAAACAAATTTGACCATATTCCCTTTTGAAAACCTATTTTGACCCTTTTTCCCTTACACTACTTTGGAACCTTTTTCCCAGATGCAATACTTTGACCCTTTTCCCCTTGGGCATTTATTTTGACCCTACCCTATTCCCTTTTGCACTTTTGCCCCCTATTCCTTTTATGCATCTTTTGCCCATAAGGGATTACCCTTATGCCTATTTTTGGACCCTATTCCATTCCACTACTTTGACCCTATTCCCTACAAAAATTTTGGAACCATATTCCTATTCCCTTGCATTATTTTGACCCTTTCCCTATGCATATTTTCCCCCTATTTTTCCCTCCCCTAGGCCCCTATTTGAACCCCTATTCCTTATGCACTATTTTGCCCTTTTATTCCCTTTGCACTATTTGCCCAATTCCCTATTCCCCTATGCACTCCCTTTGACAATTCCCTATTCCCTATGCAACTTTGCCCCCCATTCCTTTTTGAAATACTTTGCCCCTATTCCCTATGCACTACTTTGACCCTATTCCCTATGCACTACTTTGACCATATTCCCTATTCCCTATGCACTACTTTGACCCTATTCCCTATGCACTAATTCCAAAGTGGAAATTACAAACTTTAGAAGCCTTTTACAAACTCATACACAGGACAAGTTTGCAATTCCTGCTGTGTAGTAAAATTCTCAGCAACAAAAGAGTGATCAAATTAAGATCCTACATCTGTATACAGTATATCGAATAGGGTGCCATTTTGGGTGCAAGCATGGGTTTAACACAAATAATGAGTTTAACCTGAATACTGTAAAGAAACAGGTTAGTCTGGCCATGATCGGATTCCATTCAGTCTTTCTCTGTCTGCGTCGCACATGGCACCCTATTCCCTACGGGGGGGAGGGGGGGGGTTTCTGTGTGCTGACCTTGAACTGAAGCATGAGAACAGAATGCTACTCACCGCTTGTTCTGACCTTGAACTGAAGCATGAGAACAGAATGCTACTCACCGCTTGTTCTGACCTTGAACTGAAGCATGAGAACAGAATGCTACTCACCGCTTGTTCTGACCTTGAACTGAAGCATGAGAACAGAACTCACCGCTTTTCTGACCTTGAACTGAAGCATGAAACAGAATGCTACTCCACCGCTTTTTCTGACCTTGAACTGAAGCATGAGAACAGAATGCTACTCCACCCGCTTTTCCTGACCTGAACTGAAGCATGAGAACAGAATGCTACTCACCGCTTTTTCTGACCTTGAACTGAAGCATGAGAACAGCGTGCTACTCACCGCTTGTAACCGGTGTAGTGTCTCCTGTTTTGGTTGAGGTGTTCCCCTCATTAAACAGTAACTGGTGTAGTGTCTTATGTTCTGGTTGAGGTGTTCCCCGCATTAAACAGTAACTGGTGTAGTGTCTTATGTTCTGGTTGAGGTGTTCCCCTCATTAAACAGTAACTGGTGTAGTCTGGTAGTTGTGCCATTTTAGCTAACCCTAGTCGGCACGTGGTACTATAATATACTACGGTCATGTCCACAAAAACACTACAGTACACTAGTTATGTCTGCAAAGACACTAGAGTGAACACTACAGTCTGCAAAACACTACAGTGAATACTGTAGCATGTACATTTATTTAGCGTACTAAATATTTTTTTACTGTGGGTTAGCTGTAAACGTGTAACATGTTTGAATTAGGACCGCAATGGAAATACATTTTAAAAGTTGTGCTATTCTCGACAAATTTCTAAATGCATTGTATACACATTTGTGGTTGCATTGTTTTTAAATAGTCAAATAGTCAATCAATCAAGGGATACTACAGTGTGGAGTATAGTATTCTACAGTATACTACAAAATTATTTCATTTTTTTAAATGTATTTAACCTTTATTTATTAACCTTTATTTTAACAGGGAAGACATATTGAGACCTAGGTCTTGTTTTTACATGTGCCTTGTGTATATAACATAAATATACACATTATACCCCCAAAATACACACATATACATATATATATACAGTCATGGCCAAAATTGTTGGCACCCCTGAAATTTTTCCAGAAAATGAAGTATTTCTCACAGAAAAGTATTGAAATTACACATGTTTTGCTATGCACATGTTTATTTCCTTTGTGTGTATTGGAATAACACAAAAAAAAACAGGAAAAAAGCAAATTTGACATAATTTCACACAAAACTCAAAAAATGGGCCGGACAAAATGATTGGCACCCTTAACTTAATATTTAGTTGCACACCCTTTGGAAAAAATAACTGAAATCAGTCGCTTCCTATAACCATCAATAAGCTTCTTACACCTCTCACCCGGAATTTTGGACCACTCTTCTTTTGCAAACTGCTCCAGGTCTCTCATATTGGATGGGTGCCTTTTCCCAACAGCAATTTTAAGATCTCTCCACAGGTGTTCAATGGAATTAAGATCTGGACTCATTGCTGGCCACTTCAGAACTCTCCAGCGCTTTGTTGCCATCCATTTCTGGGTGCTTTTTGAAGTATGTTTGGGGTCATTGTCCTGCTGGAAGACCCATGATCTCGGACGCAAACCCAGCTTTCTGACACTGGGCCCTACATTGCGACCCAAAATCCTTTGGTAATCCTCAGATTTCATGATGCCTTGCACACAGTCAAGGCACCCAGTGCCAGAGGCAGCAAAACAACCCCAAAATATCTTTGAAACCTCCACCATATTTGACTGTAGGTACTGTGTTCTTTTCTTTGAAGGCTTCATTACATTTTCGGTAAACAGTAGAACGATGTGCTTTACCAAAAAGCTCTATCTTGGTCTCATCTGTCCATAAGACGTTCTCCCAGAAGGAATTTGGCTTACTCATGTACATTTTGGCAAACTGTAGTCTTGCTTTTTTATGTCTCTGTGTCAGCAGTGGGGTCCTCCTGGGTCTCCTGCCATAGCGTTTCATTTCATTCAAATTTCGACGTATAGTTCGCGCTGACACTGATGCACCCTGAGCCTGCAGGACAGCTTGAATTTCTTTGGAACTTGTTTGGGGCTGCTTATCCACCATCCGGACTATCCTGCGTTGCAACCTTTCATCAATTTTTCTCTTCCGTCCACGTCCAGGGAGATTAGCTACAGTGCCATGGGTTGCAAACTTCTTGATCATGTTGCGCACTGTGGACAAAGGAACATCTAGATCTCTGGAGATGGACTTGTAACCTTGAGATTGTTGATATTTTTCCACAATTTTGGTTCTCAAGTCCTCAGACAGTTCTCTTTTCCTCTTTCTGTTCTCCATGCTTAGTGTGGCACACACAGAAACACAATGCAAAGACTGAGTCAACTTCTCTCCTTTTTATCTGCTTTCAGGTGTGATTTTTAGATTGCCCACACCTGTTACTTGCCCCAGGTGAGTTTAAAGGAGCATCACATGCTTGGAACAAACTTATTTATCCACAATTTTGAAAGGGTGCCAATAACTTTGTCCGGCCCATTTTTTTAGTTTTGTGTGAAATTATGTCAAATTTGCTTTTTTCCTTCTTTTTTTTTGTGTTATTCCAATACACACAAAGGAAATAAACATGTGCATAGCAGAACATGTGTAATTTCAATACTTTTCTGTGAGAAATACTTCATTTTCTGGAAAAATTTCAGGGGTGCCAACAATTTTGGCCATGACTGTATATATATACAGTACCAGTCAAAAGTTTGGACACACCTACTCATTCCAGGGTTTTTCTTTATTTGTACTATTTTCTACATTGTAGAATAATAGTGAAGACATCAAAACTATGAAATAACACATATGGAATCATGTAGTAACCAAAAAAGGTTAAACAAATCAAAATATATTTTATATTTGAGATTCTTCAAATAGCCACCCTTTGCCTTGATGACAGCTTTGCACACTCGTGGTATTCTCTCAACCAGCTTCACCTGGAATGCTTTTCCAACAGTCTTGAAGGAGTTCCCACATATGCTGAGCACTTGTTGGCTGCTTGTCCTTCACTCTGCCGTCCGACTCATCCCAAACCATCTCAATTGGGTTAAGGTCGGGGGATTGTGGAGGCCAGGTCATCTGATGCAGCACTCCATCACTCTCCTTCTTGGTAAAATAGCCCTTACACAGCCTGGAGGTGTGTTGGGTCATTGTCCTGTTGAAAAACAAATGATAGTCCCACTAAGCCCAAATCGGATGTGATGGTGAATCGCTGCAGAATGCTGTGGTAGCCATGCTGGTTAAGTGTGCCTTGAATTCTAAATAAATCACAGACAGTGCCACCAGCAAAGCAACCCCACACCGTAACACCTACTCCTCCATGCTTTACGGCGGGAAATACACATGCAAAGATCATCCGTTCACCCACACCGCGTCTCACAAAGACACAGCGGTTGGAACCAATAATCTCAAATTTGGACTCCAGACCAAAGGACACATTTCCACCGGTCTAATGTCCATTGCTCATGTTTGTTGTCCCAAGCAGCTCTCTTCTTCTTATTGGTGTCCTTTAGTAGTGGTTCCTTCACAGCAATTCGACCAGGAAGGCCTGATTCACACAGTCCCCTCTGAACAGTTGATGTTGAGATGTGTCTGTGACTTGAACTCTGTGAAGCATTTATTTGGGCTGCAATTTCTGAGGCTGGTAACTCTAATGAACTTATCCTCTGCAGCAGAGGTAACTCTGGGTCTTCCATTCCTGTGGTGGTCCTCATGAGAGCCAGTTTCATCATAGTGCTTGATGATTTTTGTGACTGCACTTGAAGAAACTTTCAAAGTTCTTGACATTTTCCATATTGACTGACCTTCAACTCTTAAAGTAATGATGGACTGTCGTTTCTCTTTGCTTATTTGAGCTGTTCTTGCCATAATATGGACTTGGTCTTTTACCAAATAGGGCTATCTTCTGTATACCCCCCCTACCTTGTCACAACACAACTGATTGGCACAAACGCATTAAGAAGGAAATAAATTCCACAAATTAACTCTTAGTAAGGCACACCTGTTAATTGAAATGAATTCCAGGTGACCTCCTTATGAAGCTGGTTGGTTAAATTGCCAGTCCGGGCCTAAGCCTGTGTTCCTGGCCTTGACCCAAGCATCATCTCTTTTATGAATGACTTCTGATAATTCTGGATTGTACCTTTAACTCTTAATTTTATTTGAAGGGAGCATGATTATCCACAATAGTATTGAATACATTCTGCAAAAAAAAAACTCAAATCAAAACCAGGTTCAGGGAATTCATTCATCACTCCCACCACAACCCATAGCACTCCAAAACACACACACACACAAAACACACACACACACAGACACACACACACAGACCACACCACACACACACAACACACACAACACACACACACACACACAACACACACACACATACACACACCACACACACACAGACACCACACACAGACACCCACACACACCACACGACACAGACATCACACACCCGACACACACACACAGACACACACAACACACCACACACCCACACACCACAGACACCACACACAGACACACACACACACCACAACACACACACCACACACACCACACACACACAACACACACGCACACACACACCACACACACACACACACACAAACAAACACAACACACACACACACACACACATACACACCAAACACAACACACACACACACACACAACACACACCAAGACCAGACACAGAACACATACACAACAACACACACACACAACACACACACACACACAACCACACACACACACACACACACACCACACACCACCAACAAAACACCACACACACACACACACACCACACACACACACACACACACACACACACACACTACCAACAACCACACAAAACACACACACCCACACACACCACACACACACACCACACACACACAATCACACACACCACACACAGCACACCCCCACACAACCACACACCACACACACACACACAAAACACACAACCACCACACACCCACACCACATACACACACATCACACACCACCACACACCCACCACACACACCACACACACACACACACACACCCACCACACACACACACACACACATCACACACATCACACACACCACACACACACCCACACACATACACACACACACACACACACACACCACACACACACCAACACACACACATACACACACACACACACACACACACACACACACACACACACACACCCACACACACACACACAACCCAACAACACACACCCCACACACACACACACACACACATACACACACACACACACATACCCACCACACACACACACACACACACACACCACACACACACACACACATACACACACTACACACACACACCACACACACACCACACACACACCACACACACACACACACACACACCCCATACACACACCCCACACACACACACACACACACACACACACCATACACAACACACACACACCACACACTCACCCACACACACACACACACATGACACACACACACACACACACAACTATATCAGACAGAGAAATGAGTTTTAATAAGAATGGCCACTCCACCACCTCTACCCTGTCTGTCAGCCCTGAACACATTATAACCCTCAATATTAATATCAGAGTCCAGAATGTCCCCAGAGATCCAAGTTTCAGTCAATACCAGAATGTCCCCAGAGATCCAAGTTTCAGTCAATACCAGAATGTCCCCAGAGATCCAAGTTTCAGTCAATCCCAGAATGTCTTGATTCGTCTGAATTGGCCCAGATCTTGATAGTGAGATCCTAATGTTCAGATGCATCAACCCAAGTCCTTTACGGTTTTTAACGTCACATGGTGTCTCCAACTCAAACAAGCTACGTTCAATAGGCGGTTGCAGGTCCTGTCTGATGGTTGATATTGATATAGTTGATTTTGCTATAAAGATTGCATAGAACTGCACCATTTGGTCTATCCATATTAGTAATAGAAAACTTTGAATTACTTTTCCAAGGTTAGCACCATAGGGCCTGAGGCCGCAGCCAATGTCAATATGAGGAACTCTCAGGGTAACCAATGATGGAATGTTATAAACTGACTTACATGGGCTGTGGTTGCTATCGCGCAACAGCCCAAGCCCCAAGCAATTTGACAACCGAGGGGGTTTTCAAGTTTATGCAATTCACATTTAAACTAAAAGCACTGGGTGAGCAGACCACAGTGGGCTTCTCTGTTGAGCCAACGATAGCAGATCTGAGAGTGGTGTTCAAACGAACGGGTACAAGATTACAGCTGACAACGCCCCCCTGGCAGTATAGACAACAGTACGACGATAACGCTTAGAGAGGATGGGAGGTATTAGCTGAGCGGGGCTTGGTTCCCCCTTCGGTTCCCCCTCGGTTCCCCACCTTGGTTCTCCCTTTGGTCGCATAGTACACGACCTCAGAGGAACCTCAGAGGAAAATCCCTGGCATGAACTCCCCAAGGACAGCACGTTCACATCAAAACAGAATCAACAACTCCCCAAGGACAGCACGTTCACATCAAAACAGAATCAACAACTCCCCAAGGACAGCACGTTCACATCAAAACAGAATCAACAACTCCCCAAGGACAGCACGTTCACATCAAAACAGAATCAACAACTCCCCAAGGACAGCACGTTCACATCAAAACAGAATCAACAACTCCCCAAGGACAGCACGTTCACATCAAAACAGAATCGACAACTCCCCAAGGACAGCACGTTCACATCAAAACAGAATCAACAACTCCCCAAGGACAGCACGTTCACATCAAAACAGAATCAACAACTCCCCAAGGACAGCACGTTCACATCAAAACAGAATCGACAACTCCCCAAGGACAGCACGTTCACATCAAAACAGAATCGACAAAGCTAGCGGTTGGCAGTAAAGCTAGCTAGCAGTTCAATCGATTGAAACGTCCTGAAGTAAGCACTACGTGAACGAGGGATACTACAGTGTGTTGCATAGTATTCTACACAGTATACTAGAAAATTCTATAGTACGCAATACATGATCGAGAGGTACTACAGTGTGGAGTATATGATTCTACAGTATACTACAGTTTAATACGGTTTACTACTACGGTTTACTACGGAATTCAATTAAATTCTACAGTCAGTACTATAGAATACTATAGTAAACTGTAGTATTTTTTATGTGAGCGTTCTCTCGATATATTCTACTGAGTCTGTCGACAAAATTCTAACTAAAAGGTACACCGTATTTTAAAGGGGATGGCTTAAGATAAACGTACTGAAAACCCTATTGAATAAAAACTCCACGAGAAAATCTGTTGGCCAGCAAGTGGGAGGGTTTTCAGTGGCTAATAATTACATGTATTAGCCACACCTGCAGAGCGCGTTACATGACCGAATAAGGTAAGTCTGAACACCATTCGCTGACACGTGTTTAGGAAAGGCGTACATTTTCTAAGTCTGAATCGGCCCCATAGTGGCCTTTGGGCCCTGGTTGAAACTATATAGGGAATAGGGTGCCATTTGGGATGCACGCCCTCTCTCAGATCTCTTGCAGGTGATGCTGTTCCAAGCGGTTTTAGAAGGAGTAAATGTTTTGCAGCCAAGACATGGGAGGATGAGGTTGGTTAGCAGCTACACTGATGGACCAGAGCTATAGGGTTGAGCTCCAAATGGCACCCTATTCCCTATATAGTGCACTTCCTTTGACCAGGGCTCTGGTCAAAAGTAGTGCACAATGTAGGGAATAGGATGCCATTTGGGACGTAGCCTAACAGAAGTAAAACAGATGTTTTGTCTGAAATAATGAGGCTTGGATGGGTCTCTGAGACGTCCCAATCCCCCCCCCCCCACCACCACAACCCACGTCACAAACACAAGATGAAATACACTGTGAAGGAATAGATTACATTGTGGAAATCTGATCCGATTCGACAAGTGATGCATCATGTTGAAGCTTCGACTGTGTAAATGAAATGTAGTTTTGTTTTGTTTTGGACTGCTGTCAAAGCTGATCATGTTTGGTGTTGATTAACAACTGTTTATAAAACTAGGTCAGGTCAATCAAGACACAAAAAAAAAAAGTAAGTAGCCTTGTCTGAGCCAGAAAGGCCCATAGGGCAGCGTGACGTACAAGTACAACCCCTGGAGAGGACGGTAGTCAATCTCAGGGCCCAACCAAGCCACGGGAGGATGATGATGCTCACTTATTATTCCATACTACCAGAGCAGCAGAATGGTACAGCAGTGTACATGTTAGCAATGGCTTGCGAAAGTATTCACCCCCCCCCCTTGGCATTTTTCCTATTTTGTTGCCTTACAACCTGTAATTAAAAAAATATGGGGTTTGTATCATTTGATTTACACAACATGCCTACGACTTTGAAGATGCAAAATAATTTTTATTGTGAAACAAACAAGAAATAAGAAAAAAAAAGAAAAAAATTGAGCGTTCCAAAGTCAATATTTTGTAGAGCCATCTTTTGCAGCAATTACAGCTGCAAGTCCCTTGGGGTATGTCTCTATAAGCTTGGCACATCTAGCCACTGGGATTTTTGCCCATTCTTCAAGGCAAAACCGCTCCAGCTCCTTCAAGTTGGATGGGTTCCGCTGGTGTACAGCAATCCTTCAGTCATACCACAGATTCTCAATTGGATTGAGGTCTGGGCTTTGACTGGACCATTCCAAGATATTTAAATGTTTCCCCTTAAACCACTCAAGTGTTGCTTTAGCAGTATGCTTAGGGTCATTGTCCTGCTGGAAGGTGAACCCCCATCCCAGTCTCAAATCTCTGGAAGACTGAAACAGGTTACCGTCAAGAATTTCCCTATATTTAGCGCCATCCATCATTCCTTCAATTCTGACCAGTATCCCAGTCCCTGCCGATGAAAAACCCCCACAGCATGATGCTGCCACCACCATGCTTCACTGTGGGGATGGTGTTCTCGGGGGGATGAGAGGTGTTGGGTTTGCGCCAGACATAGCGTTTTCCTTGATGGCCAAAAAGCTCAATTTGAGTCTCATCTGACCAGAGTACCTTCTTCCATATGTTTGGGGAGTCTCCCACATCCTTTTGGCGAACACCAAACATGTTTGCTTATTTTGTTCTTTAAGCAATGGCTTTTTTCTGGCCACTCTTCCGTAAAGCCCAGCTCTGTGGAGTGTACGGCTTAAAGTGGTCCTATGGACAGATTCTCCTATCTCCGCTGTGGAGCTCTGCAGCTCCTTCAGGGTTAATTTGGTCTCTTTGTTGCCTTTGATTAATGCCCTCCTTGCCGTGGCCGTGAGTTTTGGTGGGCGGCCCTCTCTTGGCAGGTTTGTTGTGGTACCATATTCTTTCCATTTTTTAATAATGGCTTTAATGGTGCTCTGTGGGATGTTCAAAGTTTCTGTACTTCTCCACAACTTTGTCCCTGACCTGTTTGGAAAGCTCCTTGGTCTTCATGGTGCCGCTTGCTTGGTGGTGCCCCTTGCTTAGTGGTGTTGCAGACTCTGGGGCCTTTCAGAACAGGTGTATATATACTGATATCATGTGACAGATCATGTGACACTTGCACACAGGTGGACTTTATTTAAGTAATTATGTGACTTGTGAAGGTAATTGGTTGCACCAGATCTTATTTAGGGGCTTCATAGCAAAGGCGGTGAATACATATGCACGCACCACTTTTCCGTTATTTATTTTTTAGACTTTTTTGAAACAAGTTATTTTTTTCATTTCACTTCACCAATTTGGACTATTTTGTGTATGTCCATTGCATGAAATCCAAATAAAAATCAATTTAAATTACAGGTTGTAATGTAACAAGATAGGACAAACGCCAAGGAGGATGAATACTTTTGCAAGGCACTGTATGTGGTTTCCATACCTCTCAACATAGCTCCTACTCAAAAATGTTCCTTGTCGCTCTACAAAATGTACAAAGGGGCAGCCATATTTCTTTCACTGCTCTCTGCAGCTAAAGGCTTTCCCTTCCCTCACAGCCCCTCCCTATAGCTAACCCTAACCTTAACCCTTCCCTCACAGCCCCCTCCCGATAGCTAACCCTAACCTTAACCCTTCCCTCACAGCCCCCTCCCTCTATAGCTAACCCTAACCTTAACCCTTCCCTCACAGCCCCCTCCCTATAGCTAACCCTAACCTTAACCCTTCCCTCACAGCCCCCTCCCTATAGCTAACCCTAACCTTAACCCTTCCCTCACAGCCCCCTCCCTCTATAGCTAACCCTAACCTTAACCCTTCCCTTACAGCCCCCTCCCTCTATAGCTAACCCTAACCTTAACCCTTCCCTCACAGCCCCCTCCCTCTATAGCTAACCCTAACCTTAACCCTTCCCTTACAGCCCCCTCCCTCTATAGCTAACCCTAACCTTAACCCTTCCCTCACAGCCCCCTCCCTCTATAGCTAACCCTAACCTTAACCCTTCCCTCACAGCCCCTCCCTATAGCTAACCCTAACCTTAACCCTTCCCTCACAGCCCCTCCCTCTATAGCTAACCCTAACCTTAACCCTTCCCTCACAGCCCCCTCCCTATAGCTAACCCTAACCTTAACCCTTCCCTCACAGCCCCCTCCCTCTATAGCTAACCCTAACCTTAACCCTTCCCTTACAGCCCCCTCCCTCTATAGCTAACCCTAACCTTAACCCTTCCCTCACAGCCCCCTCCCTCTATAGCTAACCCTAACCTTAACCCTTCCCTTACAGCCCCCTCCCTCTATAGCTAACCCTAACCTTAACCCTTCCCTCACAGCCCCCTCCCTCTATAGCTAACCCTAACCTTAACCCTTCCCTCACAGCCCCTCCCTATAGCTAACCCTAACCTTAACCCTTCCCTCACAGCCCCCTCCCTCTATAGCTAACCCTAACCTTAACCCTTCCCTCACAGCCCCCTCCCTCTATAGCTAACCCTAACCTTAACCCTTCCCTCACAGCCCCCTCCCTCTATAGCTAACCCTAACCTTAACCCTTCCCTCACAGCCCCCTCCCTATAGCTAACCCTAACCTTAACCCTTCCCTCACAGCCCCCTCCCTCTATAGCTAACCCTAACCTTAACCCTTCCCTTACAGCCCCCTCCCTCTATAGCTAACCCTAACCTTAACCCTTCCCTCACAGCCCCCTCCCTCTATAGCTAACCCTAACCTTAACCCTTCCCTTACAGCCCCCTCCCTCTATAGCTAACCCTAACCTTAACCCTTCCCTCACAGCCCCCTCCCTCTATAGCTAACCCTAACCTTAACCCTTCCCTCACAGCCCCTCCCTATAGCTAACCCTAACCTTAACCCTTCCCTCACAGCCCCTCCCTCTATAGCTAACCCTAACCTTAACCCTTCCCTCACAGCCCCCTCCCTATAGCTAACCCTAACCTTAACCCTTCCCTCACAGCCCCCTCCCTCTATAGCTAACCCTAACCTTAACCCTTCCCTTACAGCCCCCTCCCTCTATAGCTAACCCTAACCTTAACCCTTCCCTCACAGCCCCTCCCTCTATAGCTAACCCTAACCTTAACCCTTCCCTCACAGCCCCCTCCCGATAGCTAACCCTAACCTTAACCCTTCCCTCACAGCCCCCTCCCGATAGCTAACCCTAACCTTAACCCTTCCCTCACAGCCCCCTCCCTATAGCTAACCCTAACCTTAACCCTTCCCTCACAGCCCCCTCCCTATAGCTAACCCTAACCTTAACCCTTCCCTCACAGCCCCTCCCTCTATAGCTAACCCTAACCTTAACCCTTCCCTCACAGCCCCCTCCCTATAGCTAACCCTAACCTTAACCCTTCCCTCACAGCCCCCCTCCCTCTATAGCTAACCCTAACCTTAACCCTTCCCTTACAGCCCCCTCCCTCTATAGCTAACCCTAACCTTAACCCTTCCCTCACAGCCCCTCCCTCTATAGCTAACCCTAACCTTAACCCTTCCCTCACAGCCCCCTCCCGATAGCTAACCCTAACCTTAACCCTTCCCTCACAGCCCCCTCCCGATAGCTAACCCTAACCTTAACCCTTCCCTCACAGCCCCCTCCCTATAGCTAACCCTAACCTTAACCCTTCCCTCACAGCCCCCTCCCTATAGCTAACCCTAACCTTAACCCTTCCCTCACAGCCCCCTCCCTATAGCTAACCCTAACCTTAACCCTTCCCTCACAGCCCCTCCCTATAGCTAACCCTAACCTTAACCCTTCCCTTACAGCCCCCTCCCTCTATAGCTAACCCTAACCTTAACCCTTCCCTCACAGCCCCCTCCCTCTATAGCTAACCCTAACCTTAACCCTTCCCTCACAGCCCCCTCCCTCTATAGCTAACCCTAACCTTAACCCTTCCCTCACAGCCCCCTCCCTCTATAGCTAACCCTAACCTTAACCCTTCCCTCACAGCCCCCTCCCTCTATAGCTAACCCTAACCTTAACCCTTCCCTCACAGCCCCCTCCCTCTATAGCTAACCCTAACCTTAACCCTTCCCTCACAGCCCCCTCCCTCTATAGCTAACCCTAACCTTAACCCTTCCCTACGGCTGACATCACAATCCTCCCCTTATGGTTGACACGTGATTAATGTACTATGTATTCATCTCCTGTCAACTTCAGCGAATACCACTCAAACAGTCCACACGGCTTCACCTGACAACCTGCTCCATTGTGTTACACGTCAGGGCTTCATAGTGTGTGCGTACAGTGTTTGTGTGTGTGTGTGTGTGTGAGAGTCTCTATGTGTGTGTGTGTGTGTGTGTGTGAGAGAGTCTCTATGTGTGTGTGTGTGTGTTTGTGTGTGTGTGTGAGTCTCTCTGTGTGTGTGTGTGTGTGTGTGTGTGTGTGTGTGTGTGTGTGTGTGTGTGTGTGTGTGTGTGTGTGTGTGTGTGTGCGTGCGAGTCTCTCTGTGTGTGTGTGCGCGTGTGTGTGTGAGAGTCTATATGTGTGTGTGTGTGTTTGAGTCTCTATGTGTGTGTTTGAGTCTCTATGTGTGTTTGAGTCTCTATGTGTGTATGTGTGAGTCTCTCTGTGTGTGTGTGTGTGTGTGTGTGTGTGTGTGTGTGTGTGTGTGTGTGTGTGTGTGTGTGTGTGTGTGTGTGTGTGTGTGTGTGTTCTGGATGATTTGAACAATACCCCTGTGTTCGTTATGCTTTACTGTAGACGTCTAGAGCGCCAGGGTGCGTCATGGTTCTCTTATGGTTCTCTGTAATAACACAACGCCCTGCTGAGATTGGGAGATCTACGTCAACTGCATCCACAGGGAATCACTAGTGTGTGTGTATCAACTGCATCCACAGGGAATCACCCTCTCTCTTTAAGGTCCAAGTAGTAGTCGACTAGAGCCAGGGAGGGTAGTGCTGCCCACAACCAACAGCCTGAAAACTGGTTCAGAAGGAAGTTGCTCGATAAAAGAAATGACTAAAACGATTGTTCTCTGCAACAACAACAACCAATAATATGAGGTTACTTGCCAACAGTGGTTAATCAATTATAGATATTCTCTCCTCCTATAACCTTCCCCTCCAAGACCAGAGGTGCGTTCAACAGGGAAAATAGTTTGTGGACGTTAGCTAACGTTAGCTAACATATTTCGATTAATTTGTGTTAGCCACGAACATTCACCAATGTTAGCTAACAGTCTGAGAAGGTAGTGTGCAGCAAATGTAAGGGTCTAAACTGTCACTATGAATAACCATGATATTTGGAATGTTCATTTCAATCGTCCAACTGAAATTGTTACTAGGGAACATGTTTGCAGTAAACAGAAGCCTTGTTGAACTCAGCTCAGGTGGTTTATCATATGGGAGACAGGCAGCACAGAGATGCCTCAAGTGAGGCGAGGCAGAAAACACAGTTTCCTGCACCCTGTTTAGACTCCCTGGCCCTGCACCCTGTTTAGACTCCCTGGCCCTGCACCCTGTTTAGACTCCCTGGCCCTGCACCCTGTTTAGACTCCCTGGCCCTGCACCCTGTTTAGACTCCCTGGCCCTGCACCCTGTTTAGACTCCCTGGCCCTGCACCCTGTTTAGACTCCCTGGCCCTGCACCCTGTTTAGACTCCCTGGCCCTGCACCCTGTTTAGACTCCCTGGCCCTGCACCCTGTTTAGACTCCCTGGCCCTGCACCCTGTTTAGACTCCCTGGCCCTGCACCCTGTTTAGACTCCCTGGCCCTGCACCCTGTTTAGACTCCCTGGCCCTGCACCCTGTTTAGACTCCCTGGCCCTGCACCCTGTTTAGACTCCCTGGCCCTGCACCCTGTTTAGACTCCCTGGCCCTGCACCCTGTTTAGACTCCCTGGCCCTGCACCCTGTTTAGACTCCCTGGCTTTAGTCTATGTACTGTAGCTACCCTTCATTCAGGACCGAGGAGAGAGAGAGAGAGAGAGAGAGAGAGAGAGAGAGAGAGAGAGAGAGAGAGAGAGAGAGAGAATTCAGTGAGAACAAGTGGGATGTTGTTTTGAGGGGTTAATAGTATTTTCTTGTTCCCGTGTTTTACGTCACTACCACCCACTGCCTTCCTCCACATGTGGACCAGGGCTAGGAATGTGTTTCCTCCTTCTGCTCTTGACGACATGGGTCACTTCATCAACACTCTCTGGAGCAACATGTTGGAGAGATGAGACCAACACTCTCTGGGGTGGGGAGGGGAGGAGAGACCAACACTCTCTGGGGAGGGGAGGGGAGGGGGAGGAGAGACCAACACTCTCTGGGGAGGGGTGGGGAGGAGAGACCAACACTCTCTGGGGAGGGGAGGGGAGGGGAAGAGAGGGTGAGGGGAGGGGCGGAGGACCAACACTCTCTGGGGATGGGAGGGGAGGAGAGACCACACGCTCTGGGGAGGGGGAGGGAGGAGAGAGACCAACACCTCTGGGGAGGGGAGGGGGAGGACTGAGACCAAACACTCTCTGGGGAGGGGAGGGGAGGAGAGACCAACACTCTCTGGGGAGGGAGGAGAGGAGAGCCCAACACTCTCTGGTGAGGGGTGGGGAGGAGAGACCAAACACTCTCTGGGGAGGGGAGGGGGAGGGGAGGAGAGACCAACACTCTCTGGGGAGGGGAGGGGAGGAGAGTACAAGGGAGGGGGAGGGGAGGGGAGGGGAGGGGAGGGGAGGGGAGGGGAGGGGAGGGGAGACCAAACACTCTCTGGGGAGGGGAGGGGAGGGGAGACCAAACACTCTCTGGGGAGGGGAGGGGAGGGGAGGAGAGACCAACACTCTCTGGGGAGGGGAGGGGAGGGGAGGGGGGAGGGGAGGGGAGGGGAGGGGAGGGGAGGGGGAGGGAGGGGAGGGGGAGGGGGAGACCAACACTCTCTGGGGAGGGGAGGAGGAGGAGAGACCAACACTCTCTGGGGAGGGTGGGGAGGAGAGACCAACACTCTCTGGGGAGGGGGAGGGGAGGAGAGACCAACACTCTCTGGGGAGGGGAGGGGAGGAGAGACCAACACTCTCTGGTGGAGGGGTGGGGAGGAGGACCAACATCTCTGGGGAGGGGTGGGGGAGGAGAGACCAACATTATCTGGGGGAGGGGAGGGGAGGAGAGACCCCAACACTCTCTGGGGAGGGGAGGGGGAGGAGAGACCAACACTCTCTGGGGAGGGGAGGGGAGGGGAGGAGAGAACCAACACTCTGGGGGGAGGGGAGGGGGGGGAGGGCGAGGGGAGGGGAGGGGAGGGGAGGGGATGGAGGGGAGGGGAGGGGAGACCCAACACTCTTGGGAAGGGGAGGGGAGGAGAGACCAACACTCTCTGGGGAGGGGGGGGAGGAGAGACCCAACACTCTCTGGGGAGGGGAGGGGGGAGGGGGGAGGGGAGGGGAGGGGAGGGGAGGGGAGGGGAGGGGAGGGGAGAGGAGGACCAACACTCTCTGGGGTGGTGTGGGATGGGAAGGAGAGACCAACACTCTCTGGGGAGGGGAGGAGAGGAGAGACCAACACTCTCTGGGGAGGGGAGGGGAGGGGAGGGGAGGGGAGGGGGAGGGGAGGGGAGGGGGAGGGGAGGGGAGGGGAGACCAACACTCTCTGGGGTGGGGAGGGGAGGGGAGGGGAGGGGAGGGGAGGGGATGGGAGGGGAGGGGAGGGGAGGGGAGGGGAGGGGGAGGGGAGGGGAGGGGAGGGAGACCAACACTCTCTGGGGTGGGGTGGGGAGGAGAGACCAACACTCTCTGGGGAGGGGAGGGGAGGGGAGGAGAGACCAACACTCTGGGGAGGGAGGGGAGGGGAGGGGAGGGGAGGGGAGGAGAGACCAACACTCTCTGGGGAGGGGAGGGGAGGAGAGACCAACACTCTCTGGGTGGGGAGGAGAGACCAACACTCTCTGGGGAGGGGAGGAGAGGAGAGACCAACACTCTCTGGGGAGGGGAGGGGAGGGGAGACCAACACTCTCTGGGGAGGGGAGGGAAGGAGAGGGGAGACCAACACTCTCTGGGGAGGGGTGGGGAGGAGAGACCAACATTATCTGGGGAGGGGAGGGGAGGAGAGACCAACACTCTCTGGGGAGGGAGGGGAGACCAACACTCTCTGGGGTGGGGAGGGGAGGAGAGACCAACACTCTCTGGGGTGGGGAGGGGAGGGGAGGAGAGACCAACACTCTTGGGGTGGGGAGGGGAGGGGGAGGAGAGACCAACACTCTCTGGGGAGGGGAGGGGAGGAGAGACCAACACTCTCTGGGGAGGGGAGGAGAGACCAACACTCTCTGGGGTGGGGGGAGGGGAGGGGAGGGGAGGGGAGGGGAGGGGAGGGGAGGGGAGGGGAGGGGAGGGAGGGGAGGGGAGGGGAGGGGAGGGGAGACCAACACTCTCTGGGGAGGGGAGGAGAGGAGAGACCAACACTCTCTGGGGAGGGGTGGGGAGGAGAGACCAACACTGTCTGGGGAGGGGAGGGGAGGAGAGACCAACACTCTCTGGGGAGGGGAGGGGAGGAGAGACCAACACTCTCTGGGGAGGGGAGGGGAGGAGAGACTTGCTTGTAGAGGTATGCTTGTAGAAGGACCATTTGAAGAACCCTTTTGGTTCCAGGTAGAACCCTTTTGTGTTCCATGTAGAGCCCTTTTGGTTCCAGGTAGAACCCTTTTGTGTTCCATGTAGAGCCCTTTTGGTTCCAGGTAGAACCCTTTTGTGTTCCATGTAGAGCCCTTTTGGTTCCAGGTAGAACCCTTTTGTGTTCCATGTAGAGCCCTTTTGGTTCCAGGTAGAACCCTTTTGTGTTCCATGTAGAGCCCTTTTGGTTCCAGGTAGAACCCTTTTGTGTTCCATGTAGAGCCCTTTTGGTTCTAGGTAGAATCATTTTGTGTTCCATGTAGAACCCTTTTGTGTTCCATGTAGAGCACTTTTTACAGAGGGTTCGGGAACCCTTTTTTTCCATCTTGTGTAGCCCGAATCATGATGCAGATTTCACCCAAAAGGAAAAATGCTATAAGGACACATTAACCAATGATAATGACATATGAACTACTGCACTATGCAGTGCTGTCATACCAAAGCCATAAGAACTACACTCTTAGAAAAAAGGGTTCCAAATGGGTTATTCGGATGTCCCCATAGGAGAACACCTTTTATTCTAAGTGTACTGTAGCTGTGCTGTCTTACAAGCATAACCAGAGCCAGTACTGGGATACACAGGATACACAGGATATACAGGATACACAGGATACACAGGATATAGAAGATACACAGGATACACAGGATATGCATCATACACAGGATACACAGGTTATACAGGATACACAGGATATGCATCATACACAGGATACACAGGATATACAGGATACAGAGGATACACAGGAAACACATGATACACAGGATATACAGGATACACATGATACACAGGATATACAGGAAGCACATAATACACAGGATATACAGGAAACACATGATATACAGGATACACAGGATATGTCACAAGCTGCGCTTGAACTCAGGTCTCAGATGTGGAGAGTTGGGTGTTCTACCCCTTAGCCCCAGAGGAGGTATAGTTGGACCCAAACAAAACACCCAAGGCAATACTCCAGGCAAAGTAGATTTAATATAAAAAAAACAGGTTCTTTGCACTTCAAAAATAATCCAACAAAAGTTCTTCTCAGAAAGAGGTATACTAACAGAGGTACCGTAAACAAAACAGGAGGAAAAACAAAATAACTCCACGGGGGGAGAAAAACAAAATAAAGATAACTTAGAAAAGCTTACTCGGAAAGACTCTGTGGGACACAGCAGGAGACACATAGCCAGGACTCAAAAACCAAGTGAGGAACAAGGGGAAAAAACACAGCTAAAATACTCTAGGGGAAACAAGGCACAGGTGACCTGGATAAAGCTAATAAGGACACACAAGGAAGAACTAAGGCAGAGGGGAACACAGATGACCTCTAGAGGCCCGGAGACAAACAGGAGGCAGGAAGCTGACAGGATATACAGGAAACAAAGGATATACATGATACACAGGAAACACATGATACACAGGATACACAGGATATACAGGATACACACGATACACAGGATACACAGAATACACATGATACACAGGATATACATGATACAAAGGATACACAGGATATACAGTATACACAGGATATACAGGATATACATGATCCACATGATATACAGGATACACAGGATACACAGGATATACATGATACACAGGGAATGGCCGGCAGGGATGTAGCTCAGTTGATAGAGCATGGCGTTTGCAATGCCAGGGTTGTGGGTTCGATTTCCACGGGGGGCCAGTATAAAAAAAATATGTATTCACTAACTGTAAGTCGCTCTGGATAAGAGCGTCTGCTAAATGACTAAAATGTAAAATGTAAAATGAAACACCTGATATACAGGATACACAGGATACACAGGATACACAGGATACACAGGATATACAGGAAATACAGGATACACAGGATACACAGGAAATACATGATATACAGGATATACAGGATACACATGATACACAGGATATACAGGATACACATGATACACAGGATACACAGGATACACAGGATACACAGGATATACAGGAAATAAAGGATACACAGGATATACATGATATACAGGATACACAGGATACACAGGATACACAGGATACACAGGATACACATGATACACATCATACACAGGATACACAGGATACACATCATACACAGGATACACAGGATACACAGGATACACAGAATACACAGGATAAACAGGATATACAGGATACACAGCATACACAGGATATACATGATACACATGATACACAGGATACACAGGATACACATGATATACAGGATATACATGATAAACAGAATACACATGATACACATCATACACAGGATACACAGGATACACATCATACACAGGATACACAGGATACACAGGATACACAGGATACACAAGATATACAGGATACACAGGATACACAGGATACACAGGATATACAGGATACACAGGATACACAGGATATACATGATACACAGGATACACAGGATATACATGATATACATGATACACAGGATACACATGATACACATCATACACAGGATACACAGGATACACATCATACACATGATACACAGGATACACAGGATACACAGGATACACATGATACACAGGATACACAGGATACACAACATACACATGATACACATGATACACAGGATACACAGGATACACAGGATACACAGGATATACAGGATATACAGGATATACATGATACACAGGATACACATGATACACATGATACACATGATACACATGATACACAGGATACACATCATACACAGGATACACAGGATACACATGATACACATAATACACATGATACACAGGATACACAGGATACACAGGATATACAACATACACATGATACACAGGATATACAACATACACAGGATACACAGGATACACAGGATTTACAGGATATACATGATACACAGGATACACATGATACACATCATACACAGGATACACAGGATACACATCATACACATGATACACAGGATACACAGGATACACAGGATACACATGATACACAGGATACACAACATACACATGATACACATGATACACAGGATACACAGGATACACAGGATACACAGGATATACAGGATCAGGGACGGCCTGTTCAATAGGGCGATATGGGCGACGCACTGCCAAACGGGAAAAGGAAGGGATTTTTTTTCTAATCAATTATATCACGGCAACAGTAGTTATCAGTGTTCTAATCTGATCTGACTGCCACTAAATGTCAAATCAGGCTAAAGTCGTGCTTCAAATGGCCCCGCCCGTTTTTGGGACGATTTCAGTCAGGTTGAAAATCGCCCAGAAGTCTCTCATAGCCTGTCATGTAAAATCTATTTTTTTCAAATTTCAAAGCTTTCAATACAATCTCTATGGGTGTCTGTGGGCTTGCACTTACGCGCTTTCGTCATACGTGACGTAACCATGAACGTAACTAAGAAAATAGCGGCTAGCAGCGTCTCTGTTGCGACCTCCAGTGTGGCGTTATTTTATGTTTTTAATTTGTACACTTAGTGGCGTTATTTTATGTTTTTAATTTGTACACTTAGTTTACAAACATTCTGCCAACCATGGATTTCCAGTGGTGGGTTTTGGACTGATCTTGTTGATCGTGTACATACCCGCTACGAACGGACTAAATAATGAAAACGCTGCTGGCAGCGGAATCCAATACAGCTGGGAGACTTGGCTGGATGACAGAGTCCCGGACAGAGAAGTGGAGCCGGCCGGCTTCACCCTGGTCAGAGCGGACCGTGATCTGACAGTCACAGGGAAAATCGATCCTGGTAAGACAGCGACTCTGTACCCCTGACATTGAACTGCTTTCTGTGTCACTGCGACCTTACTATCTGCCCCGTGAGTTCCCCCAATTGTTTGTTACCGTTGTGTACTGTTGATAATCACAAGTTTACTGGAGAACTGAGACCAAGTAGAGACTTTGGACAGGGTGGATATGGTATAATAAAGGCAGTTTATTCAGAGGTAAAGACATCTGGAATCGCGTGCACGGACTCGTTCGTCAAACTCTTAGGGAGCTATCTGAAGAGAGCCCCGAAAACATTGTGTGCAGACATTTTATACAATAAATGATGTAGGTTGAATCTAGTAGTTCTGATCTTCTGATTGGTCCTGATGAGTTGGGCGAGGTCCCCTCCACTGTTGCATTGGCTCTGAGTCGGGTTCTCTGTCTTCAAATGTTCAGCCTAAAGAGAGGGGATTTTGTGTGTGTGTGTGTGTGTGTGTGTGTTTAACAGTGATGATGTGTGTGTGTGTGTGTGTTATCAGTGATGATGTGTGTGTGTGTGGTGTGTGTGTGTGTGTGTCCTCAGAGCAAGAACTCGTGAGTTGGAAGAACTGAGAGACCTATGGCGTGGGTGTTGTCCTTGGCCACCTGCTGACAAGGCTGACAAGATAGGACTCTTTTGTCCATTGTTATAGGATAGGAACAGCATTGATTGAAAACAAACGCCCAACACAAAATGGGTCATGCACAAGATTTTAGTCAGACCAAGCTATAACATTATATATTTACTACGACAGTACATTCAACCAAAAGCTAATATAACAAAGGCATCAGAGATTATTTATAATCTGTCACAGAAACTGGAATCCATCTCCCCAGATCAGTCAATAAATGCTTCTGGTATTGACTTATATGCTGCCCCTGTCTTCATGTTGTTGCTGGACATATCTTTTTTTAAATGTGTGTAGGTCACCTAAATCATCAGAAAAATTGCCCCTCCTGAGAATTTTTTCAGGAGCCGCCACTGTACAGGATATACATGATACACAGGATACACATGATACACATGATACACATGATACACATGATACACATGATACACATGATACACAGGATACACATCATACACAGGATACACAGGATACACATAATACACATGATACACAGGATACACAGGATACACAGGATATACAACATACACATGATACACAGGATATACAACATACACAGGATACACAGGATATACAACATACACAGGATACACAGGATACACAGGATACACAGGATACACAAGATTTTTTTTATTTATTTCACCTTTATTTAACCAGGTAAGCCAGTTGAGAACAAGTTCTCATTTACAACTGCGACCTGGCCAAGATAAAGCAAAGCAGTGTGATAAAAACAACAACACAGAGTTACATATGGGGTCAAAAAACATAAAGTCAAAAAATACAACAGAAAATATATAAACAGTGTGTGCAAATGTAGCAAGTTATGGAGGTAAGGCAATAAATAGGCCATAGTGCAAAATAATTACAATTAGTATTAACACTGGAATGCTAGATGTGCAAGAGATTAAGATACACAGGATATACAACATACACAGGATACACAGGCCTCTTGGCTTGGAGGCTGGTTAGTGTAGCTGCAGTTGCAGCTGTCTAACACCCCCTCCTCCTCCTCCTCCTCCTCCTCCTCCTCCTCCTCGTCCTCCTCGTCCTCGTCCTCCTCTTCCTCCTCCTCCTTCTCCCTCTCCTCCTCTTCGTCCTCCTCCTCCAGGCTTTGGATCGGACCCCTAAAATGATACAAACACAGAGTTGGGGAATCCCCATTTAGGAGAAGACTAACAAGAATCCCAAACACAGTTAAGTAAACATTCCCCTTATTCCACATTATCCCTGGGCATTTCTTGGATTAAGAACATTTGTAAAAAAGTAATCTTTATTTATATAATCTATTTCACGGTACGAGGTGGTGTTTGGTGTTAAGCGTAAAGCTGTTGTAGCATCCAGTTGGAAATTATATCAACCAAGACCCTGTGTTCTAAATCACCTGCATGCCAGGCACTAGAAAGACCATACAGATGTAGGATCTTAATTTGAGCCAGTGTGCTACAGCAGGAAAATAATCCTGTTACAGCAGGAAAATAATCCTGCAGGAAGAGGAAATATGAAGTACGTGGATTATAATTAATGGACATTTTTTGTAGGTGTTGATAAATATAAATTTTTCGTTAAGGCAAATCAAGTCTGACATTTTAAAGTGGAAATTGCGAACTTTAGAAGCCTTTTAAACCTCGAATACACTACAAGTTTGCATTTCCTACTGTTCAGGAAAATTCTCAGCAACAAAAGAGTGATCCAATTTAGATCCTACATCTGTAGCAGAGAGAGAAACTTTGGGCCATGGCAGAGGAGAACTCTCCAGAGATATTTATGTTATTTAACATTTAAGTCATTTAGCAGACGCTCTTATCCAGAGCGACTTACAGTTAGTGAGTGCATACATTATCTTTATATTCTTCATACTGGCCCCCTGTGGGAATCGAACCCACAACCCTGGCGTTGCAAACGCCGTGCTCTACCAACTGAGCAACATCCCTGCCGGCCATTCCCTCCCCTACCCTGGGCCACGCTGGGCCAATTGTGCGCCGCCCCATGGGTCTCCCGGTCGCGGCCGGCTGCGACAGAGCCTGGATTCGAACCAGGATCTCTAGTGGCACAGTATTTACATATACAGCTGCGGAATAAATTAAGAGACCACAGCAAAATTATCAGTTTCTCTGGTTGTACTATTTCTTGGTATGTGTTTGGGTAAAAATAACATTTTTGTTTTATTCTATAAACTACTGACAACATTTCTCCCAAATTCCAAATAAAAATATTGTCATTTAGAGCATTTATTTGCAGAAAATGACAACTGGTCAAAATAACAAAAAAAGATGCAGTGTTGTCAGACCTCGAATAATGCAAAGAAAATAAGTTCATGTTAATTTTTGAACAACACAATACTAATGTTTTAACTTAGGAAGAGTTCAGAAATCAATATTTGGTGGAATAACCCTGATTTTCAATCACAACTTTCATGCGTCTTGGCATGCTCTCCATCAGTCTTTCACATTGATGTTGGGTGATTTGTTTGATGGCTTGTGACCATCCATCTTCCTCTTGATCACATTCCAGAAGTTTTCAATGGGGTTCAGGTCTGGAGATTGGGCTGGCCATGACAGGGTCTTGATCTGGTGGTCCTCCATCCACACCTTGATTGACCTGGCTGTGTGGCATGGCGCATTGTCCTGCTGGAAAAACCAATCCTCAGAGTTGAGGAACAATGTCAGAGCAAAAGGAAGCAATTTTTCTTCCAGGACAACCTTGTACGTGGCTTGATTCATGCGTCCTTCACAAAGACAAATCTGCCCGATTCCAGCCTTGCTGAAGCACCCCCAGATCATCACCGATCCTCCACCAAATTTCACTATGGGTGCGAGACACTGTGGCTTGTAGGCCTCTCCAGGTCTCCGTCTAACCATTAGACGACCAGGTGTTGGGCAAAGCTGAAAATTGGACTCATCAGAGAAGATGACCTTACTCCAGTCCTCTACGGTCCAATCCTTAGGGTCTTTTGCAAACCTCAGCCTGGCTCTTCTTTGCTTCTCATTGATGAAGGGCTTTTTTCTAGCTTTGGACGACTTCAGCCCTGCCCCTAGGAGCCTGTTTCGAACCATCCTCGCTGTGCACTTCAACCCAGCTGCCGTTTGCCATTCTTTTTGTAGGTCACTTGATGTCATCCTACGGTTGTTGAGTGACATTCGAATGAGTTGGCGGTCATCCCGGTCAGTAGAGTTGTTTTCGCCCTCTGGCGGTCTGTAGCTTTGTTGTCCCCAATGTCTGCTGCTTGATCTTGTTCTTATGAACCGCCGTCTTTGAAATTTTAAGGATGGAAGCAACCTGACGCTCACTGTATCCCTCTGCCAATAAAGCCAGAATTGAACCCTTATTTTCCTCACTCAAAACTTTTCTTTTCAACTCTTTTGGCATGGTCAACAGTTATTTTTTGATTAATATTACTTTTGAGGTACTATTAGCACAGTTTTTTGCCATCCAGCTGGTCCTATTGCAAGAGGATAGTGATGACCACAGCAGTGGTTTTTATATTTTTCCTCGTTAAATAAGATTTGGTTCAGGTGATCACCTAATCAGTACCTACTTCAGTAGAATGAGGTGTGCCTGTGTTGGAATTCAACAGACACCGGAATGGAATGGCTGTCATACATGTAGAGATTCTGATTTAAGAAAAATGTGCAATGGTCTCTTACTGTTTTCCACAGCTGTATGTTCTTGGATTACTAGTGTCTCTCTAGTATCCTTATTTGGCTTGCATCCCAAATGGCACCCTATTCCCTATATAGTGCACTACTTATTTTTTTACCTATGGGCCCTGTTCAGAAGAAGTGCACAATAAAGGCTACAGGGTGCCATTTGGGATGCGGAATGTGATTATTTTCTCCAGATTACTGCACGGTATTGTGGGTAGGCACGGTGGTGTTGTTACTGTCATCAGGTCGTGATCTGACAGGTACATCTTGGATTTGCATCCCAAATGGCACCCTATTCCCTATATAGGGCACTACTTTTGATCAGATCTCTGCTTAGAAGTAGTGCACTATATAGGGAATAGGGTGCCATTTGAGATGCACCCTGGGTGATTTCACTGTGTTGTTCCAGGAACCATTGGCTGTTTGGGCTTTTTTTACAGGCTCGCAGAGTCATATTATTTCAACCAAAATACACCATTGTATCTACAATATGATATCCAGCAACGTGGATATACTATACTGAACAAAAATATAAACGCAACATGTGATGTGTTGGTCCCATGTTTCATGAGCTGAAATCAAAGATCCCAGACATTTTCCATACGCAAAAAAAAATGCTTATTTCTCTCTAATGTTGTGCACAAATTTGTTTACATCCCTGTTAGTGAGCATTTCTCCTTTGTCAAGATAATCCATCCGCCTGACAGGTGTGGCATAGAAGCTGATTAAATAGCATGATCATTACATAGGTGCACCTTGTGCTGGGGGCAATAAAAGGCCACTCTAAAATGTTTTGACATACAGCACAACGCCACAGATGTCTCAAGTTTTTAGGGAGTGTGCAATTGGCATGCTGACTGCACGAATGTCCACCAGAGCTGTTGCCAGAGAATTTTATGTTAATTTCTCTACCATAATCTGCCTCCAACGTCTTTTCAGAGAATTTGGCAACACATCCAACTGGCCTTGGCATATCAAGAAGCTGATTAAACAGCATGATCATTACACGGGTGCACCTTGTGCTGGGGACAATAAAAGGCCACACTAAAATGTGCAGTTTTGTCACACAACACAATGCCACATATGTCTTAAGTTTTGAGGGAGCGTGGATTTGGCATGCTGACTGTAGGAATGTCCACCAGCACTGTTGACTGTGTTTTTAAAGTTAATTTCTGTACCATTTGGCATTATGTCCAACCGGCCTCAAAACCGTGTAACCACGCTAGCTCAGGACCTCCACATCCGGCTTCTCCACCAGCGGGATCGTCAGAGACCAGCCACCCGGACAGCTGATGAAACTGAGGAGTATTTCTGTCTGTAAAAAAGCACTTTTGTGGGGAAAACCCATTCTGATTGGCTGGGCCTGGATCCCCAGTGGATGTGCCTGGCTCCCCAGTGGGTGGGCCTATGCCCTCCCAGGCCTACCAATGGCTGTGCCTCTGCACAGTCATGTGAAATTCATAGATTAGGGCCTAATTTATTTATTTCAATTGACTGATTTCCTTATATGAAGTGTAACTCTGTAAACTCATTTAAATTGTTGCATGTTGCGTTTATATATTTTTATGAGTATATATTTGAATCAACATAAACTAAGTTGAGCTTAGTTATGTTCTCTGTCTAATAAATTGCAATAGTTAAATTCAGTAAATGTAATTCTTGGACGATGTTCTTTTGATTATGATTCAACAGCACCAGCAGGATGTCAACGTTTTCCAACGCCAGTATTCCCTGTTCATCGTTTTCCATTCTTCTCATCTGAATAAATCTCTCTAAAGTTTTTACAGGAGTATCAGAGATGTAACACTTTCCACAGGATTCATCCACTGGTGATTAATGCATCTAGATGGAATACACTTTGGCAGAGACACGTGGCTGTTCCCTATGACAGCTGCATCTATAGGGCAGTGACACGTGGCTGTTCCCTATGACAGCTGCATCTAGATGGCAGTGACACGTGGCTGTTCCCTATGACAGCTGCATCTAGATGGCAGAGACACGTGGCTGTTCCCTATGACAGCTGCATCTATAGGGCAGAGACACGTGGCTGTTCCCTATGACAGCTGCATCTATAGGGCAGAGACACGTGGCTGTTCCCTATGACAGCTGCATCTATAGGGCAGAGACACGTGGCTGTTCCCTATGACAGCTACATCTAGATGGTAGTGATACGTGGCTGTTCCCTATGACAGCTGAATCTATAGGGCAGTGATACGTGGCTGTTCCCTATGACAGCTGCATCTATAGGGCAGTGATACGTGGCTGTTCCCTATGACAGCTGCATCTATAGGGCAGAGACACGTGGCTGTTCCCTATGACAGCTGAATCTAGATGGCAGTGATACGTGGCTGTTCCCTATGACAGCTGCATCTATAGGGCAGAGACACGTGGCTGTTCCCTATGTAGCTCAGTTGGTAGAGCATGGCGTTTGCAACGCCAGGGTTGTGGGTTCGATTCCCGCGGGGGGCCAGTATGAAAAAGTACGAAAATGTATGCACTCACTAACTGCAAGTCGCTCTGGATAAGAGTGTCTGCTAAATGACTGAAATGTAGACGGCAGACACACGTGGCCGTTCCCAGCTGCTGAGACTCTTTCCTTCTCACTGTAGTCATCTCTCCATAGACAGTCAGCTTCAACGCAAAGTGAAGAGAAATCTTCAGCCGTATCATACATTGTTATGATGCAGTACGGTCCAACGTTATTGACTGCTGTTCTTGTATCCGCTTTAGTAGTTGAGGTGAAAGGGGTGCTGTGCATTTATTTGACCTTGTACAACCAGGGAGGTCATTAAGAACACATTCTCTTTTAGAATAAAGACCAAGACAAAGCAATGAGAAAATATCCTCATATAGCTTCAAATATGAGCAAGTAGTTTTAATCCAACCTTAAAACCAAAAAAACAAGATTAGAACTAGAAGGAGCACAAAGAAGTAGAAGAGCCCAATTGAAAAGGGAAAAAAAATAAAAATAAAAAACACTTACATTATTTTCAATGTTAAAGGGGGAATGACCCCAAGGGTTAGTTAAGGGGGGTAATCATAGACCTCATTGAATGTACCACTCCCGACAAACGACACCACCCTTTTCCCTGAGTTCTCCCTCCCTCCTTAACTAGCCTCTCCTAGCTAAACCCAAACCCTGGGAAGTAAAAGCAACGCTCCATGGGCCTGTTTCCTTCAAACCCCAGGTGGTAACGGGCCCGCGACGGGGGAACGCAGGTACGGAGGGGAAACATCCCCCAAAAACAAAAAAATCGTCCAAGTTCTCTTGGGCAGGCGGGGGGTTTTACTTTCCCTTCTTGCTTTTTAACCTTGGGTTTTTCTTATTAATGATTCTGCCATTCCCGATAAAGGAAAACTAGGGCGCGGGTGAGGGTGGGCCAAGTAGAAAAACACCGAATGGGAGTTCAAGAAGATGCGGGAGGTGGCTGGAAGGTTGTTTTTACATGTCGTTACCACTGGTGTGGCACATCTGCTTTCCCTTCCTTGTCCTTATGTGTCGTTTAAACCCCTTACTTTCATAGGGTGGGAAAAACCTTAATTTCCCTAGGGGTGTAAACCACACGGCCTACATGGGGGCGTTGTTTAAATTGCTGGTCACTATGGTGGCTGTTTAACCACTGGTGACTTGGTCACTATGGTGGCTGTTTAACCACTGGTGACTTGGTCACTATGGTGGCTGTTTAACCACTGGTGACTTGGTCACTATGGTGGCTGTTTAACCACTGGTGACTTGGTCACTATGGTGGCTGTTTAACCACTGGTGATTTGGTCACTATGGTGGCTGTTAACCACGGGGTGACTTGGTACTATGGTGGTGTTTAACCTGGTGATTGGTCACTAGGGTTTGGCTGTTTAACCACTGGTGACTTGGTCACTATGGTGGTTTGTTTTAACCACTGGTGACTGGACAGGGTTTGGGAAACCCACTTGTTTGGGTCACTAGGGTCAACCAGGTCTCACTAAAACCTTCTTGTCAGGGGTAACAGGTATCACTTTAAAACCTCTCTCTGTCAGCAGGGTCAATCAGGTCATCACAAAACCTCTCTCTGTCAGCAGGGTCAATCAGGTCATCACTAAACCTCTCTCTGTCAGCAGGGTCAATCAGGTCATCACTAAACCTCTCTCTGTCAGCAGGGTCAATCAGGTCATCACAAAAACCTCTCTTCCGTCGCAGGGTAAATCAGTCATCTAAACCTCTCTTGTCGCAGGGTCAATCAGGTTATCACTAAACCTCTCTCCGTCAGCAGGGTCAATAAAGGTCCAACTAACCTCTCTTTTGCAGCAGGGTCAACAGGTTCACCTAAACCTCTCTCCGTCAGCAGGGTCAATCAGGTCATCACTAAACCTCTCTCTGTCACAGGTCAACAGGTCATCACTAAACCTCTCTCCCGTCAGCAGGGTCAATCAGGTCATCACTAACCTCTCTCTGTCAGCAGGGTCAATCAGGTCATCACTAAACCTCTCTCTGTCAGCAGGGTCAATCAGGTCATCACTAAACCTCTCTCTCTGTCAGCAGGGTCAATCAGGTCATCACTAAACCTCTCTCTGTCAGCAGGGTCAATCAGGTCATCACTAAACCTCTCTCTGTCAGCAGGGGTCAATCAAGGTTCATCACTAAACCCCTCTCTCTCTGTCAGCAGGGGTCAATCAGGTATCACTAACCTCTCTCTCTGTCAGCAGGTCAATCAGGTCATCACTAAACCTCTCTCTCTGTCAGCAGGGTCAATCAGGTCATCACTAAACCTCTCTCACCGTCAGCAGGGTCATTTGAGTCACAGCCTAAGTCACTGCGGCCAACTGATGTCTATGTTTTTCCAATATCAGTCAAATTACTATTATTAATGAGGTGGGTTGTTTTAGGTGATATGAGTTCGTTATTAATGAGGTAGGTTGTTTTGGGGTGATATGGAGTTTGGTATTAATGAGGTAGGTTGTTTTAGGTGATATGAGTTCGTTATTAATGAGGTAGGTTGTTTTAGGTGATATGAGTTCGTTATTAATGAGGTAGGTTGTTTTAGGTGATATGAGTTCGTTATTAATGAGGTAGGTTGTTTTAGGTGATATGAGTTCGTTATTAATGAGGTAGGTTGTTTTAGGTGATATGAGTTCGTTATTAATGAGGTAGGTTGTTTTAGGTGATATGAGTTCGTTATTAATGAGGTAGGTTGTTTTAGATGATATGAGTTCGTTATTAATGAGGTAGGTTGTTTTAGATGATATGAGTTCGTTATTAATGAGGTAGGTTGTTTTAGGTGATATGAGTTCGTTATTAATGAGGTAGGTTGTTTTAGGTGATATGAGTTCGTTATTAATGAGGTAGGTTGTTTTAGGTGATATGAGTTCGTTATTAATGAGGTAGGTTGTTTTAGGTGATATGAGTCCATTATTAATGAGGTAGGTTGTTTTAGGTGATCGTGTTAACCACCGTTTTGGGGGGGGGAGTTCACAGACTGTGTTACTGGTCTAGGGGAGGTGTAGCCGGCTGAGAAGTCATATGACAGCATTGGCCAGTTCAGTGCTTCTCTTTAAGCACCCTCTGCTTATGTCATTGGTTCAGATGGCTTCTCCAGAAGCTCAGGAACTAAGGATTGTAAATTTTTTCTGTATTGGAAAGACACATATTCTAAAAGGTCAACGATCTACAAATCTATATTGGACAGACACATATTCTAAAAGGTCAACGATCGACAAATGTATATTGAACAGATACACATTCTGAAAGGTCAACGATCGACAAATCTATATTGAACAGATACATATTCTAAAAGGTCAACGATCGACAAATCTATATTGAACAGATACATATTCTAAAAGGTCAACGATCGACAAATCTCACAATCTACAAACATCTCAACAACCAACGAGTTTGAACCACTAAAACAATTCATCTCAGATTAGATCAAGATCGAAAAATGTATGCGCTCACTAACTGTAAAGTTGCTCTGGATAAGAGCGTCTGCTAAATGACTAAAATGTAAATGTAATGATGAAATCCACCCTTGTAATGTACCCTCAATGCCCTACATAGTGCACTATTATTGCCAATGACCCATACCCATATTACCTTTTGGGACACACCCATGTTTCAGTGATGCTCCATCTGGCATCACTCTGGGGACGGGACACTAAGGGTCAGGGGGCAGCTGATGATTTGTCAGCACAACACAGCAGAAACATACCTCTGAGGTTGGGCTCTCCTCCTGTGAGCTCTCTGCTGCCAGAAACTAACCTCTGAGGTTGGGCTCTCCTCCTGTGAGCTCTCTGCTGCCAGAAACTAACCTCTGAGGTTGGGCTCTCCTCCTGTGAGCTCTCTGCTGCCAGAAACTAACCTCTGAGGTTGGGCTCTCCTCCTGTGAGCTATCTGCTGCCAGAAACTAACCTCTGAGGTTGGCCTCTCCTCCTGTGAGCTCTCTGCTGCCAGAAACTAACCTCTGAGGTCGGCCTCTCCTCCTGTGAGCTCTCTGCTGCCAGAAACTAACCTCTGAGGTTGGGCTCTCCTCCTGTGAGCTCTCTGCTGCCAGAAACTAACCTCTGAGGTTGGGCTCTCCTCCTGTGAGCTCTCTGCTGCCAGAAACTAACCTCTTGAGGTTGGGCTCTCCTCCTGTGAGCTCTTTGCTGCCAGAAACAAACCTCTGAGGTTGGCCTCTCCTCCTGTGAGCTCTCTGCTGCCAGAAACTAACCTCTGAGGTTGGGCTCTCCTCCTGTGAGCTCTCTGCTGCCAGAAACTAACCTCTGAGGTCGGCCTCTCCTCCTGTGAGCTCTCTGCTGCCAGAAACTAACTTCTGAGGTTGGGCTCTCCTCCTGTGAGCTCTCTGCTGCCAGAAACTTAACCTCTGAGGTTGGCCTCTCCTCCTGTGAGCTCTCTGCTGCCAGAAACTAACCTCTGAGGTTGGCCTCTCCTCCTGTGAGCTCTCTGCTGCCAGAAACTAACCTCTGAGGTTGGGCTCTCCTCCTGTGAGCGCTCTGCTGCCAGAAACAAACCTCTGAGGTTGGGCTCTCCTCCTGTGAGCGCTCTGCTGCCAGAAACTAACCTCTGAGGTTGGGCTCTCCTCCTGTGAGCGCTCTGCTGCCAGAAACTAACCTCTGAGGTTGGGCTCTCCTCCTGTGAGCGCTCTGCTGCTTGAAACAAACCTCTGAGGTTGGGCTCTCCTCTTGTCCGCTCCAGACATTACCACAAACCCGTCCTCCCCAGTTAAGTTGCCACCAACCTCCTGTGATATAGTGGGTTATATATTGGTGTATATATTGGTGTATATATTGGTGTATATATTGGTGTATATATTGGTGTATATATTGGTGTATATATTGGTGTATATATTGGTGTATATATTGGTGTATATATTGGTGTATATATTGGTGTATATGCAATGCATTCAGAGAATATTCAGACAAGATTCTCTGGTCTGATGAAACCAAGATTGAACTCTTTGGCCTGAATGCCAAGCGCCACGTCTGGAGGAAACCTGGCACCATCCCTACTGTGAAGCATGGTGGCTGCAGCATCATGCTGTGGGGATGTTTTTCAGCGGCAGGGACTGGGAGACTAGTCAGGATCGAGGAAAAGATGAACAGAGAAAAGTACAGAGAGATCCTTGATTTCAACCTGCTCCAGAGCGCTCAGGACCGCAGACTGGGGGCAAAGGTTCACCTTCCAACAGGACAATGACCCTAAGCACACAGCCAAGACAATGCAGGAGTGGCTTCGGGACAAGTCTCTGAATGTCCTTGAGTGGCCCAGCCAGAGCCCGGACTTAAACCTGATCGAACATCTCTGGAGAGACCTGAAAATGTCTGTGCCGTGATGCTCCCGATCCAACCTGACAGAGCTTGAGAGGATCTGCAGAGAATGGAAGAAGCTCCGCAAATATGTGTGCCAAGCTTGTAGCGTCATTCCCAAGAAGACTCGAGGCTGTAATCGCTGCCAAAGGCGCTTCAACAAAGTACTGAGTAAAGGGTCTGAATACTTCTGTAAATGTGATATTTCCATTCTTTTTTTAAAATATATTTGCAAAAATGTATAAAAACAAGTTTTTGCTTTGTCATTATGGGGTATTGTGTGTTGATTGATGATTATATATCATTATTTTTTAAATCCATTTTAGAATATGGATGTAACGTAACAAAATGTGCAAAAATCAAGTGGTCTGAATACTTTCTGAATGCACTGTACTGTGGCAATGTTTGTGATTCTTCAAAAATGTGTTTCACCTGGCTAGCATAATGACAGGACAACCGTCATCCATCCATCGGTTGAAAGGTCACATCTAACAAACAAATCACAGAAGCGAGAGAGAGACACATATTTCCCTCAGATTACACAGCTCCACAAAGAATTTGAAAACAAACCTCCCATATCTATTGGGTGAAATACCAGTGAGCCATCACAGCAGCAAGATGTGTGACCTGTTGCCACAAGTAAAGGGCAACCAGTGAAGAACAAACACCATTGTAAATACAACCCATATTTATGTACTTTAACTATTTGCACATTGTTACAACACTGTATATAGACATAATATGACATTTGAAATGTCTTTATTCTTTTGAAACTTCTGAGTGTAATGTTTACTGTTAATATTTATTGTTTATTTCACTTTTGTTTACTATCTACTTCACTTGTTTTGGCAATGTTAACATATGTTTCCCATGCCAATAAAGCCCTTAAATTGAAATTGAATTGAGAGAGAGGGAGATTTTTCATACTCTACTGACTGAATATCGGCTTGTAAAATGACAGACACAGCTTGATCCAGAGTGATCAAGTGAAAAACAAGTGCTGATTTAAAACCCTCTGCTTTTCTTCATCATTGGACCCACTTACTGTGAGAGAGAGAGAGACCAGAGAAAGAGAGAAGACCAGAGAAAGAGAGAAGACCAGAGAGAGAGAGAAGACCAGAGAGAGTGAGAAGCCAGAGAAAGAGAAGACCAGAAAGAGAGAAGACCAGAAAGAGAGAGTGAAGACCAGAGAGAGAGAGAGAAGACCAGATAGAGAAAGAAGACCAGATAGAGTGAGAAGACCAGAGAGAGAGATAAGACCAGCGAGAGAAAGAGAAGACCAGAGAAAGAGAAGACCAGAAAGAGAGAAGACCAGAGAGATAAAAGACCAGCGAGAGAAGACCAGAAAGAGAGAGTGAAGACCAGAGAGAGAGTGAACACCAGAGAGAGAAGACGAGAGAGAGAGAAGACCAGGGAGAGAGAGAAGACCAGAGAGAGAGTGAAGACCAGATGGAGAGAGAAGACCAGAGAGAGAGAGAGAAGACAAGGGAGAGTGAGAAGACCAGAGAGAGAGAGTGAAGACCAGAGAGAGACAGAAAACCAGAGAGAGAGAGAAGACCAGAGAGAGAGAGAAGACTATAGAGAGAGAAAGACCAAAGAGAGAGAGAAAATACCAGAGAGAGAGAGAAGACCAGAGAGAGAGAGATAAGACCAGAGAGAGAGAGAGAATACCAGAGAGAGAGAAGACCAGAGAGAGAGAAGACCAGAGAGAGAGAAGACCAGAGAGAGAGAAGACCAGAGAGAGAGAGAAGACCAGGGAGAGAGAAGACCAGAGAAAGAGAAGACCAGAGAGAGTGAGAAAAAGAGAGAGAGAGAAGACCAGAGAGAGAGAAGACCAGAGACAGAGACAAGACCAGAGAGAGAGAGAAGACCAGAGAGAGAAGATCAGAGAGAGAGATGACCAGAGAGACTGAAGACCAGAGAGAGAGAGAAGACCAGAGAGAGAATGAAGACCAGATAGAGAAGACAAGACCAGAGAGAGAGAGAAGACCAGAGAGAGAGAATACCAGAGAGAGGGATGACCAGAGAGACTGAAGACCAGATAGAGAGAGAAGACCAGAGAGAGAATGAAGAACAGAGAGAGAAGACAATATAGAGTGAGATCAGAGAGAGAGAGAAGACCAGAAAGTGAGAGAAGACCAGAGAGAGAGAGAAGACCAGAGATAGACAGAAGACCAAAGAGAGAGATAAGACCAGAGAGAGTGAAGACCAGAGAGAGAAGACAATAGAGAGTGAGAAGGGCAGAAGAGAAAGACAGAGAGAGAAGAAAGATCAGAGGAGAGTAAGACCAGAGAGAAGAGAGAAGACCAGAGATAGTGAGAAGACCCGGAGGTGAAGACCGAGAGGGAGAAGACCAGAGAGATAGAGAAGACCAGAGAGAGTGTGATGATCAGAGAGAGAGAAGAACAGAGAGAGAGAGTGAAGACCAGAGAGAGAGAGAGAGAGCGAAGACCAGAAAGAGAGAGAAGACCTGAGAGAGGGAAAACCAGAAGAGTGAGAAGACCAGAGAGAGAGAGAAACCAGAAGAGTGAAAGACCAGAAAAGAGAGAGAAGACCAGAGAGAGGGAAGGGCCAGAGAGAGAGGATGACCAGAGAGAGAGAAGACCCGAGAGAGAAGGACCAGAGAGGGGTGAACACCAGAGAGATTACCAGAGAGAAGAGAGAAAAAAAAGGAGGGGTGACCAAAAGAAAAGAAAGAGGGGGTGAAGACAGAGAGAAGTGTGAAACCAAGAGAGAAGACAAAAGAGAGAAGCCGAGAGAAAGAAACCAAAGAATGAACGGAGAGGAGAGAAAACCAAGAGACAAAGACCAGAGAGAGAAGACATAAGAGTAGAAATCAGAGAGAGAAGACCAGAGAGAGAGATAAGACCAAAAGAAGAGAAACCAGAGGAAACAGAAACCAGAGAGAGAGAAGACCAGAGAGAGGAGAAAACCAAGAAATGATGATCAGGAATGAAACCAGAGGAGAGTGAAGACAGAGGAGAGAAGACCAAGGGAGAAAAACCAAGAGAGAGAGAAGACCAGAGCGAGAGAATAACCAAAGAGAGAGAGAGAGAATACCAGAGAGAGGGGAGAAGACAAAAGAGAGAGAGAGAGAAGACCAGATGGAGAGAAGACCAGAGAGAGAGAAGACCAGAGAGAGAGAAGACCAGAGAGAGAGAAACCAGAGAGAGAGAAGAAACCAGATAGAGAGAAAGACCAAAAGAGAAGAAGACCAATAGAGAGAGAAACAGAGAGAGAATGAAGAGAGAGAGAAACAATATAGAGTAGACAAAGAGAGAGGAAGACCAGAGGGGGAAAACAAAGAAAGACCAGAGAAGAAGAAGACCAAAGAGAGAGAAAGACCAGAGAGATGAGAGACAGAGAGAGAGAAGACCCAAAGAGAGTGAAAAAGGAGGAGAGAGAGAAAAGACAGGGAAAAAGAGAGAGAGAGAAAAGACCAGAGCGAGAGAATAACCAAAAGAGAAGAGAGGAACCAGAGAGAAGAGAAGAAAGAAGAAAGGAGGAAAACCAGAGAGAGAGAAGACCAGAGAGAAAAGACCAGAGAGAGAGATAAGACCAGAGAGAGGAAGACCAGAGAGAGAGGAAGACCAGAAAAAGAGAGAGAAAGACCAGAGAGAGAAAAGAAGAGGGAAAACCAGAGAGGAAGAAGACCAGAGAGGAAGAAATAGAGAGTGAAAGCAAGAGAAAAAAACCAAAGAGGGAAGACCAGAGAGAGAGAAGACAGAGAGAGAAGAAGACCAGAGAGAGGAAGACAAAGAATGAAACCAGAGGGGACCAGAGAGGAGGAAACCCCAAAGAGAATGGACCAAAGAGAGAGAGAAGAAAGAGAAGAAGGGAGTGAAGACCAAGAGATGAAAAACAGAGAGGAGAAAGACCAAGAGAGAGTGTGAAAGAACCGATAGAGAGGAAGACAGAGAAAGAAACCAGAGAAGAAGAACAGAGAAAAAGATAAGAAACCCGAAGAGAGAGATAAGACCAGAGAGAGGAAGACCAGAGAGAGAAAGAAGACAAGAAGGGGAAGATAAGGAGAGAGAGAGAGAAGACCAGAAGAGAGATAGAGAGAGAGAAAAAGAGAAGAGAAGACCAAAAAGAAAGACCAGAGAGAGAGAGAAAAACCAGAGAAGGAGAAGACCAAAAGGAGTGAAAAACCAGAAAAGAGGAGGAGAGAAGACCAGAGAAGGGAGGAGAGAAGAACCAGAGGGGAAGATGACCAGAGAGAAGAAGAACAAAGAGAGAAGACCAGAGGAAGACCAGAGGGGAGAAGAAGAGAGAAAGAAGAAAACCCAGAAGAGAGAAAGAGAAGACCAGAAAAGAGAGAAAACAAGGGGAGATGAGAGGGAAAACAATAGAGAGTAGAAAGACCAAAGAGAGAGAAACGACCAGAAGAGGATAACCAGAGAAGAGAAGACCAGAGAGAAGAAGACCAGAGGAGAGAAGACCAGAGAGAGAAAAGGAAGACCAGAGAAAAAGGGAAGAAAGAAAAAACCCAAAAAGGGGAAAGAAGAGGAAAAAAGACCAGAGGGGGAAGGGGAAGACCAGGGGAAAAGAAAAAAAGAGGAGAAAATAAAAAAGGGGGAGAGGGGAAACCAGAGAGAGAGGAAAAAAAAAGAGAGAGAGAAGACCAGAGGAGAAACAGACCAGAGAGAGAGAAGCCAGAGAAAAGGGGAAGAAGAAAAAAGAAGGGAGGAGACAGAGAAGAGAGGCCCAGAGAGAGAATGAAGCCCAGGGAGAGGAAGCCCGAGAGAAAAGCCCAAAGGAAGAAGACAAGGGAGGGAAAAGACAGAGGAGAGAAGACCAAAAGAAGAGAGAAAAGACCAAAAAAAAGAGGAGGAAGACCAGAGAGAAAAAAAAGGGACCAGAGAGAGAAAGCCCAGAGGAGGAGAGAAGACCAGAGAAAAGAGAGACAGAGAGAGAGAAGACAAGGAGAGGGGAAGACCAGAGAGAAAAAAGACCAGGGGGGAGAGAAGCCAGAGAGAGAGAAAGCCCGAGAGAGAAAACCAAAAGAGAAGGAAAAAAAGAGGAGAGAGAAGAAAAAAGGGGAGGAGGTTTTTGGGGGAGGAGGGAAGACAGAGGGGGGGAGAAAGAAAGAAAAAGGAAGGGAACCAGAGAGGAAAAGACCAGGGGAGAGGAAGCCAGAGAGAGAGAGAAAACCAGAGAGAGAAGAAAAAGGGAGAGAAGAAGAAAAAAAGAAGAAAAGACCAGAGAAAAAAGAGAAGACCAGAAGGGAAGGGGACCATGGAGGGAGGAGAGAAAGACCAGAAGAGGGGAGGACCAGAGAGAGAGATGACAAGAGAGTGAAGACCAGAGAGAGAGAAAAACCAGAGAGAGGGGGGAAGAGGGAAACAAAAAAAAGAAAAGACAGAGAGAGAGAAGACCAGAAAGAGGAAAGCCCAGGGGAGAGGAGAAAAGAAAGAGAGAGAAAAGAAGAGAAGACCAGAAAAAGGGAAGACCAGAGAGAGGAAACCAAGAGAGAGGAAGACCGAGGGGGGAAAAAAGAAGAAAAACCAGAGGAGAGAAAAAAGGGGGAAGAGGAAGACCAGAGAGAGGAGAAGCCCAGAAAAAGTTAAGACCAGAGAGAGAAAAGGGGACCAAGAGAGAGTGAAGAAGAGAGAGGAAACAAGAAGAGAGAAAAACCAGAGAAGGAGAAGACCAGAGAGGGGGAAAAAGACCAGAGAGAGAAAAGAAGAGAGAGGGGGAAAGGGGGGGGGGGGGGGGGGGGGGGGGGGGGGAAACCGAGAGAAGTGAAGACCGAGAGAGAAAAAAACCCAGAGAGGAGAGACCAGAGAGAGAGAGAAAAAGGAGAGGAGAAGACCGAGAGAGGAGAGGAAAAAGGGGAAAGAGAGAGGGGAAAAGCCCAGAGAGAGAGGAAGAGAGAAATGAAGAAGAGAGAAGAAGAAAGAGAGAAGAAAAAGGGAAAAGAGGGGAGAAAAGAGGAGAAAAGGGAAACCAGAGAGGAGAGAGCCCAGAGGAGAGAAAGCCCAGAGAGAGAAGAAAAAGAGAGGAGAAAACCAGAAAGGAGAAGACCAGAGGGGGAGAAACCGGGAAAGAGAGAGAAGACCAGAGAGAGAAGAAGACCAGGGGGGAAGGAAGCCCAGAAGAAAAAAAGAGAGGAGTTTTCGAGAGGGGGAAAACCAGAGAGAGAGGGAAAAAAAAAGGGGAAAAAAGAGAGGGAAGACCAGAGAGAGAGAGACCAGAGAAGAGAGAAGACAAGAGAGAGTAAAAACCAGAGAGAGAGGGAGACCAGAGAGAGGAAAAAACCCCCAAAAGGGGGGGGAAAAAAGAGGAGAAAGCCCAGAAGAGAGAGGAAGACAAGAGAGAGAGAGAAACCAGAGAGTGAGAAGACCAGAGAGGAAGAGAAACAGAGAGAGTGAGAAGACCAGAAGGGGAGAACGAGAGAGGAGAGAGAGAAGAGAGAGAAGAAAAAAACCAAGAGGAAGAAAAGACCGGGAGAGAAGTGAAGGACCGGGAGAGAGAAAAAAAAGGGACCGAGAGAGAGATGAAAAGAGAGAGAGTGAACACCAAAAGGAGAAGAAAGGGAAGAGAGAGACAGAAGAAAAAACCAGGAGGAGAGAAACCAGGGGAGAGGAAACCAGAGAGAGAGAGACCAGAGAGAGAGAAAGACCAGAGAGAGGAAAAAGAGAGAGAGAGAGAAGGACCAAAAAGAGAGAAGACCAGAGAGGTGAGAAGACCAGAGAGGGAGAGAAGACCAGAGAGATAGAGAGAAGACCAGAGAGAGAAGACCAGAGAGAGAGAGGACCAGAGAGAGATTGAAGACCAGAGAGAGAAGACGAGAGAGAGAGAGAAGACCGGAGAGAGAGTGAGGACTAGAGAGAGAGTGAAGACCAGAGAGAGAAGACAAGATAGAGAGAGAAGACCAGGGAGAGAGAAGACCAGAGAGAGAGAAGACCAGAGAGAGAGAAGACCAGAGAGATAGAAGACCAGAGAGAGTGAGAAGACTAGAGAGAGAGAGAAGACCAGAGAGATAGAGAGAAGACCAGAGAGAGAGAAGACCAGAGAGAGAGAGGACCAGAGAGAGTGAGAAGACCAGAGACAGAGAGACGACCAGTAAGAGTGAGAAGACCAGAGCAAGAGAAAACCAGAGAGAGTGAGAAGACCAGAGAGAGAAGACAAGATAGAGAGAGAAGACCAGGGAGAGAGAAGACCAGAGAGAGAGAGAAGACCAGAGAGAGAGAGAAGACCGGAGAGAGTGAGAAGACTAGAGAGAGAGAGAAGACCAGAGAGACAGAGAGAAGACCAGAGAGAGAGAAGACCAGAGAGAGAGAGGACCAGAGAGAGATTGAAGACCAGAGAGAGAAGACGAGAGAGAGAAAGAAGACCAGAGAGAGAGAAGACCAGAGAGAGTGAGAAGACCAGAGACAGAGAGAAGACCAGAAAGAGTGAGAAGACCAGAACAAGAGAAAACCAGAGAGAGTGAGAAGACCAGAGAGCGAGAGAAAACCAGAGAGAGTGAGAAGACCAGAGAGAGAGAAGACCAGAGATAGAGAGGACCAGAGAGAGAGTGAAGACCAGAGAGAGATGACAAGATAGAGAGAGAAGACCAGGGAGAGAGAAGACCAGAGAGAGAGAAGACCAGAGAGAGAGAAGACCAGAGAGAGAGAAGACCAGAGAGAGAGAAGACCAGAGAGAGTGAGACAAAGAGAGATAGAGAGAGAGAGAGAGAGAATGAAAGAGAGAGAGAAAGATTGAGAGTGAGAGAGTCAGAGTCAGAGCCCTCTGCTCTGTTAATTGCTACCATATGCTGGTCCTGAGGTTGTGAGGTCGTGAGGTCGGGAGGTCATGAGGTCCTGAGGTCCTGAGGTTCTGAGGACACTGACTGACAGTTGCAGCATCATATCAGGAGGCTCTGGGGGATATTCTGCAGGGGATACAGACCTCAAACAGTAACAGGAACCATACGCTGGCATACAGCATTATCAGCAGAACCCCTGGTCCCTAATACTGAGACAGGGAGACACAGTTATAACCCTGGTCACGACTACTGAGCAAACTCAACAGTCAGTAGGATTAATGGGCAGCAGCTGAATCGCTTTGCTTTGTCCTGGTGTTGTATTGACCTGTCAGAGTTACAGCTGGAACACAGACAGACAATAGAACTATCTATAGCTGTAACTCGGTAACCTGCTCTTCCATCTAACCCACTGTGTGTGTGTAATGCATTTACAGGGACTTCTACCATATTATACAGCGCATTGTACGAGTTTTTATAAGCATTTTGTAACAGCTTTTATGACAGCCTTTGTAATGTGATATGATACTGTATATGTAAATAGATACATTATTGGGAAATGGGTGTGTGGTGATACTGTTTTGAAGGGAAGAACTATCAGTCACCAGTAAACAACACTGCTTACCCAGGTTGGGTGCAGTGTCACGCCCTGGCTCTGGGGACACTGTTATGTTGAGCCAGGGTGTGTAATTCTATGTTGGTATTTCTATGTTGGCCTGAGTGACTCCCAATCAGAGGCAACGAGTGTCAGCTGGTTGTCTCTGATTGGGAGCCATATTTAACTGTCTGTCTTTCACTTTGTGTTTGTGGTTTCTTGTTCTGTTTTGGTTTGTGTTATACCGTAGACGTCACGTTATCGTTGTTGTTTTGATCGTGTGATCATTCTAAATAAATAATATGTTCACCTTCAACGCTGCGCCTTGGTCCGCTTCATCATGTGTCAACGATCGTGACAGAAGAAACCACCAAGATGTGACCAAGCAGCGTGTCCAGGAGCCATCGCCAGGGAGATCCCTAACAGATCTCCTTCGCCTCCTCGACTGGGTCAAGCCGAGTGAGGAAGAGAAGGGCTTGACCTTGTGGCAGAAGGGCGAAAGGCTGGCGAGGGACATGGAGACCTGGTCCACGGGTAGGGGAGACGCCCAGAAAGTTTTTAGGGGGGGGCTAACGCCGTGGACGACGGGCCAGCAGGAGACCGCGGCAGAGCGGCCCAGCGGATTGGCAGAGGAGGCCGCCAGGTTACGGGGGCCACTGGTCGAAGAGGGGGTGGAAGATGTAGAGGCACGGCGAGAGGTACTGGCGTGTGTTGCCAGTCCGGTCCGGCCTGTTCCTGATCCCCACGTAGGGCCAGTGGTGTGTGTTCCCAGTACGGTCCGGCCTGTTCCTGCCACTCGCACCAAGTCTACGGTGCGCGTCGCCAGCCCAGTCCGGCCCATTCCTGCTCCCCGCACCAAGTCTGTGGTGCGTTTCGTCAGCCCTGTCCGGCCCGTTCCTGCTCTCCGCACCAAGTCTGTGGTGCGCGTCGCCAGCCCAGTCCGGCCCGTTCCTGCTCCCCGCACCAAGTCTACGATGCGTGTCACCAGCTCGGCCCGGCCTGCTCCCCGCACCAAGTCAGTGGTGCGTTTCGTCAGCCCTGTCCGGCCCGCTCCTGCTCCCCACACCAAGCCAGTGGTGTGCGTCGTCAGTCCAGCACGGCCCGTGCCTGTTCCCCACACCAAGCCAGTGGTGTGCGTCGTCGGTCCGGCACGGCCCGTGCCTGTTCCACTGGTGCCTGGTCCGGCACCGGTCAGATGCGTTACGCCGGAGCTAGAGCAATCCGCTCCATCAGTGTGCAGTCCAGCTCCGGCCAGCGGGGCCAGACCGGACCAGGGGTACTTTGGGGGGTTGGAGAGGGAGTGGGGATCAGGCCCGGAGCCGGATCCGCCGGCAAGGCGGAGTGCCCACCCGGTCCCTCCCCTGTGGTATTTAGTTGGCGCGGTCGGAGTCCGCGCCTTTAGGGGGGGGTAATGTCACGCCCTGGCTCTGGGGACACTGTTATGTTGAGCCAGGGTGTGTAATTCTATGTTGGTATTTCTATGTTGGCCTGAGTGACTCCCAATCAGAGGCAACGAGTGTCAGCTGGTTGTCTCTGAATGGGAGCCATATTTAACTGTCTGTCTTTCACTTTGTGTTTGTGGTTTCTTGTTCTGTTTTGGTTTGTGTTATACCGTAGACGTCACGTTATCGTTGTTGTTTTGATCGTGTGATCATTCTAAATAAATAATATGTTCACCTTCAACGCTGCGCCTTGGTCCGCTTCATCATGTGTCAACGATTGTGACATGCAGGGGTTGAATAGTGGAAATGGGTGTGTGATCCAGGTAGTAGCCTGGCTGTGGCTTCCATCGCTTCCCTGGCAAATACTATAGGTCTGCTGTCTTGAAGGGACGAGGTAGTACCATCAGCCAATAACAGTGACCAACGCTGCTCTTTGGGCTCGGCGTAGAGATGAGTAGTGGAAGTGACAGTAATAACAAAAGTCTGAATAACATCTCTGACCCTGTCATGGTCCTCGCAGTAACCTGGCTTTGGCTTCCCTCTCTTCTCTTTGCTGTGACTCGCTACCGATGATCAGTCCAATGCAATGAAACATGATACGACCTGGCGGCCGATTCACACAGGGTGAGAATACTAGCAGGAGGCTGTGATATTATGTGATGTAATGTTTTTCACTTTTCTCTTCTAAAAAAGACGGTTGTAAAAATCCCCTTTTGCACACGGCTTAGGCTGCAATCCCAACTCGCACCCTATTCCCTATATAGTGTACTACTTTTGAGCAGAGCCCTGTGGTCCGTGGTCAAAAGTAGTGCACTATATAGGGAATAAGGTGCCATTTGTGATGCTCCCTTGGTGTGAAGGTAGAGACACCACTGGCACGGCTTACTGACTGTCTTTATGGATGCACTGAGACACATGATGGGCTGTGTGCGCTGACCTTAAATACATTTAGTGTTTTCAGACACTTATTGGGTAAAAAACACATTGATGTATGGCTGTATGGCTGCCTGGCTGTATGGCTGTATGGCTGTAAGGCTGTATGGCTGTAAGGCTGTATAGCTGTATGGCTATCTGGTTGTATGGCTGTGTGGCTGTATGGCTGTATGGCTGTCTGGCTGTCTGGCTGTATGGCTGTATGGCTGTCTGGCTGTCTGGCTGTCTGGCTGTATGGCTGTATGGCTGTCTGGCTGTATGGCTGTATGGCTGTCTGGCTGTCTGGCTGTATAGCTGTCTGGCTGTCTGGCTGTCTGGCTGTCTGGCTGTCTGGCTGTATGGCAGTATGGCTGTATGGCTGTCTGGCTGTCTGGCTGTATGGCTGTCTGACTGTATGGCTGTCTGGCTGTCTGGCTGTATGGCTGTATGGCTGTATGGCTGTCTGGCTGTATGGCTGTATGGCTGTATGGCTGTATGTGCTGTGGCTGGCTGTATGGCTGTCTGGGCTGTCTGGCTGTCTGGCTGTATGGCTGTATGGCTGTATGGCTGTATGGCTGTCTGGCTGAGGGGTTTAGCTGTGAGGACCAGGGCCAAGAGTGAGAAGAAGTGGGGAACTGACCAGACTGTAGAGAGTCATAACACTAGCTAGCTGAGACAGACCAGACTGTAGAGAGTCATAACACTAGCTAGTTTAGGACAAACCCAGACTGTTGGAGGTCCTTAAACACTAGCTAGTTGAGGAACAGTGAGACACGACCAGACTGTTAGAGAGGAGAGTCATAACACTAGCTAGATGGACAGACCAGGATTGTAGAGAGTCATAAACACTAGATAGCTGAGAAGACCCGACTGGTAGAGTTCATAACATAGCTAGTTGAGACAGACCAGACTGTAGAGAGGAGCGTCCTAAACACTTAGCTAGCTGAGACAGACCAGACTGTTAGAGAGTCCATAACACTAGATAGGTGGGACCAGACCAGACGGTAGAGAGGAGAGTCATAACCACTCGCTAGCTGAGCCCAAAACCAGACTGTAAAGAGGAAGTTTTAAACACTAGCTATTTGAGACAGCCCCAATTGTAAGAGGGGGAAGCAAAAAATTTCTAGTTGGACAAAAACCAGATGTGGGAGATTTCTTTAACACTAGCTAGGGGAGACAGAACGGGGAAAACTGAAAGGGGTCAAAAACACTAGTTAGCTGAACAGACCGACTGTAGGAGGAGGGGCCCTAAAAAATACTAGCTAGACGGCCCAATGTAGAGAGTCAAAAAACAAAGCTAGGGGGGACGACCGGGGATGAGAGAGCCCTAAAACTAGCTGGGTTGGGGCCCAAGACCAAAATTTGAAAGAGGGGGTCAAAACCACTAGCTAGTTGAGACAGACCAACTGTAGAGAGGAGAGTCTAACACTACTAGCGGAGACGGGCCAGAGGTAGAGGTAAAATACACTAGCTAGGGGAAGACAGACCAGACTGTAGAGAGGGGGTCATAACACTAGCTAGCTGGGAAAAGACCAGACTTAAAGAGGGGGAAAAAAAACCCACAGCAAAGGGGAAGACCCAATGTAGGGGGTAAAAAAAAACCCTAGCTAGTAAGACAGACCAGACTTTTTAAAGGGGATTCTTAACACTAGCAAAGCTGGGGCGGGACCGGGGACTGTAGAGAGGAGAGTCATAACATACCTAGCTGAAAAAGCCCCAAACTTTTAAAAGGAAGAGTCAAAAAACCTCCTAGTGGACGGGCCCCAAAATTTAGAGAGTTCAAAAACACTGGGCTAGCTGGACAGACCGGGAACTTTTAAAAGGAAGCCCTAACCCCTGGGCTATTGAGACAGACCCGGGACGGTAGAGGGGGAGATTTCAAACCCTAGCTAGCTGGGGACAGCCCAAACTTAGAGAGCCCAAACCCACTGGGTTTCCCTGAGACAGCCCAAATGGGGGGAGAGTCATAACACAGCTAGCTGAGAACCGGAAGAGGGGGAGCCATAAAACAGCAGCTGAGAAAACCCCAGAAAATGTAGAAAATTTTAACACTAGCTAGCTGAACAGCCCAGACTGAGAGAGGGGGAAGTTAAAAATAGTTTAGTGGGGACAGCCCAGACTGTAAGGGAGATTATAAAAACTAGCATGAGACAGCCCAACGTAAAAGGAGAGTCAAAACCACTACCTACCCGGGGAACAGACCAATGTGAGGGGGGTCTAAAAACAAAGCTACTGGGGACAGACCAAAACTGTAAGGGGGAAAACCATAACACAAAGCTACTGGGGACAGACCAAACTGTAGAGAGGAGAGTCATAACACTAGCTGGTGAGAAAAGACCAACTGAGAGGGGTTCAAACACAGCTAGCTGAGACAGACCAAAAAACTTGTAGAGAGGAAGTTCATAACACTAGAAGTTAGACAGACCGGGACTGTAAAAATATAACACTAGCTAGCTGAGCCCGGCCCCGATGTAGAAGGAAAATCAAAACACTAGCAGCTGAGCCAGACCAGACTTTTTAGAGGGGGAATTTAATAACGACTACTAGCTGAGAAAAAAACCAGATTTAATAGGAAAAGTCAAAACCTACTAGCTGGGGACGGGCCCAACTGAAAGGGGAAGTCATAAAAACTAGCTAGTTGAGACGACCAGACTGTAAGAGGGGGTTTAAAAAGAGGGAGAAAAAAGGAGAAGGGGGGGGGATAAAAAATGGGGTTTAAGTGGGGGAAAAAGGGTTTTGAAAAAGGGTTTTTGAGATTTAAAATAGGGGGTGTGGGGGGATAGGTAAAATTAACTTTTTTGGGAGGAAAGGCCGGATGGGGAGGTTAAAAGGGGGGGCCCCAAGTGGGGAGGGGGGTATTGTTGTGGGGAAAGGGATTGTGGGGGGGAAAAATTTCAAAAACACTACTAGCGAGACAGCCCCAGACTGTAGAGGGGTATAACACTAGCAGCGGGGGGAAAAGACCAACTTTTTTAGAGGGGGTTCATACACTAGCTATTGAGACAAAACCAGACTGTAAAGGGGAGGCGGAGCCCAAAAACACTAGCTGCTGGAGAGACCAACTGTAGAGAGTCATAAAAACTAGTAGCTGAGACGCCCAAGACTGTAGAGAGTCATAACACTAGCTACTGAGAAAAAAAGGGACTGTGAAAAGGGAGAGTCAAACACTAGCTGGGCTGAGACGGACCAGCTGGGGAGAGCCCTAACACTGCAGTTTGGACGGGAACCAGACGTAGGAGGGGGTCTAACACTAGCTAGTGAGGGAACAGACCAAAAAGGGGGAGAGTCAAAACCAGTAGTTTGGGGGACGCCCGGGACGGGTAGAGGGAGATTTCAAAAAACTACCCTAGTGAGACAGACCGGGACTGTAGGGAGGAAGTCATAAAACAGCTACTGAGAGACCAGACTGTGGGAGAGTCAAAACCACTATTTAGGGAACAGACCAGACTGTAGAGAGGGGGATTTCATAAAACTACTAGCGAGACAGACCGGGAATGTAGAGAGGAGAGTCAAAAAACTAAACCGAACAGCCCAGACTGAAAGAGGGGGTCAACACTAGTAGGGAAAAAGCCCAGTTTGAGAGGAGAGTATAACCTAGCTAGCTGAGACAAAACCAGAGTAGGAGGGAAAGTCAAAAACTACTAGCTGGGGCCCGACAGACTGAAAGGGGGAATTCATAACCCTGCTAGTGGGGGACGCCAACTGAAAGGGGAGTCATAACAATAGCACCGAGACGCCCCGGGAATTAGAGAGGGAGTCAAAACCACTATTCTGGGGCAAAAGCGTGGGTTTAAAAATGTAAAAAAGGGGTAGGGGTTATATGGGGCCAAGGAAAAAATTAAAATACAGACCCAACTGAGAGATTCAAAACCACTAGCTAGCTGAGAAAAAAAGGAAAAGACTGTAGAGAGGAGATCATAACACTATTTTAATGGGGAAGCCCCAGACTTTAGAGGTCAAAACCCACTGGGTTAGTTGAACAGACCAACGGGTAGAGCCCATAACACTAGCTAGCTGAGACAGCCCAAACCCTGTAAGAGCCCAAAACCCCTAGCTAGCTGAGACAGACCAACTGTAGAGGGGAAAGGGGGTCATAACACAGCTAGTGGGGACAGACCAGACGGTAGAGAGGAAGTCATAAACACTAGCAGTGAGAAAGACCAAACTGTAAGGGGATATCAAAAAACACTAGCTAGCTGAGACAGCCCAGACGGTAGGAGGAGAGTCAAACACTAGCTAGCTGAACAGCCCAAAGACTGTAAGAGTCAAAAACTGCTGTGGACAGACCAAAACTGTGGGAAAAAGCCCTAAAAACTGGGCTAGTTAAAGCCCAGACCAGCTGTAGAGAGGAGGTCATAACACTGCTAGCTGGACAGCCCAACTTTTAAGAGATCAAAACCCCAAACTAGCTAGTTGAGACGCCCCAACGTAGGGGAGCCCCATAACACTAGCTGCTGGACAGCCCGGGACTTTAGGAAAAGGGGTTTTTAACACTAGCTAGCTGGGGAAAAAACCAAAATTTTGGGAGGGGCCAAAAACACTAGCTGCTGAACAAAACCAACGAAAGATGGGATTAAAAACCCCTAGCTACTGAGACAGACCAAACGTAGAGAGGGGCGGGTCAAAAACACAAAGCGTTGGGAACAGACCAGACTGTAGAGAGCATAACACTACCCTACTGAGACAGCCCGGGACTGTGAAAATTTCAAAAACACAAATAGCGAGACAAAACCAGACTTTTAAGAGGGAGAGTCAAAACCAAAGGTGCTAGACAACCAACTGTAGAAGTCATAACACTACTAGCTGAGACAGACCGACTGAAAGAGGGGGAAAAGTCTCCCCCTAGCTACTGGGGCCCAGACCAACGTAGAAAAAAGGAAGTCAAAACACTATTTTCTGAGACAGACCAGACTGTAGAGAGGAGATCAAAAACCCCTAGCTAGTTTAGAAAAGACAGACGTAAAAGGGGAGATTTCATAAACTACCCACTGAAAAGACCGATTTTGTAGAGAGGAAGTCAAAAACAAGCTACTGAGACAACCAGACTGTAGAGAGTCATAACACTAGCGGTTTGGAGACAGACCAACTGTAGGGGAGCCCTAACACTAGCAGTTGAGACGGGGAACCACCCGGGAAAAGAGGAAGTCTAACACTAGGAGCTGGACAACCAACTGTAGAATTCAAAAACACTAGCTAGTGAGCCCGGACCAGACGTAAGTGGAAAAGGCCCAAAACACTAGCTAGCTGAGAAGGGGCCCAACGTAGAGGGGGAAGTCAAAACCCACTAGCTAGCTGACCCCCAGACCAACTGTAGAGAGGAGAGTATAACACTACAAAGCTGAGACAGACCAGACTGTAGAGGGAGGGGTATAACCTAGCTAGTTTGGGGACGACCAGACTGTAGAGAGATAACACTGCAGCTGAAAACAGACCAGACTGTAAGAGGAATTTCATAACACGGGGCAGCTGGGGACGGGACCAACTGTAGGGGGGAAGTCAAAAACACAGCTAGCTGAGACAACCAACTGTAGAAAAGGAAGAGTCAAAACACTACCCTAGTTTGGGGAAAGACCAGACTGTGAAGGGGGGGGGGTTCTAACACGACTAGCTGAGACAGACCGGGAATGTAAGAGGAGAGTCATAAAAAAACTAGCTACTAAACCCAAAACCAAAACCGGTAGAAGGAGAGTCATAAACTAGCTAGCTGGGGACAACCCGGGAACTGAAAGAGAGGGGGGGTCAAAAACACTGCTAGCTGAGACAAAAACCCCCGTAGAGATTTAAAAAATTTCCTAGCTGGACAAAAAAAAACCCCAAAGGACGGGTGAGATTCATAACCTAGCTGGGTTGAAAAGGGACCAACGTAGAGAGGAGAGTCATAACACTAGCTAGCTGAGCGCCCGGGACTGTAGAGGTCATAACACTACCCTAGCTAAAAAAAAGACCGGGATTTGAAGAGGAGAGTCTTTAACCCTAGCAAAGCTGAAAAACAAAACCAGATGTAAGAGGAAGCCCCATAACCCTAGCAAGCGGGGACGGAACCAAGTAGAGAGGAGGTAAACCATTTAGCTACCGAGAAAAGACCAGACTTTTAGAGAGGAGAGTCATAACATAGCTGTTTGAGAAAAGGCCCAGACTGTAGAGAGGAGAGTCAAAACCTGCATTGAAAACAGCCCAGCCTGAAAGAGAGCCCTAACATAGCTAGCTAAACAGAACCAGACGGGAGAGAGGAGATTTATAACACTAGCTAGCTGAGACAGACCAGACTGTAGAGAGGAGAGTCTTTAACACTACTAGTTGAGCCCAACCAGACTGTAGAGGGGGGGGGAAGTCATAATACTAGCTACTGAGACAGACCGGGGACTGTAGGGAGGGAAGTCTTTAAACACCCTAGTTGATAAGACCAAGGGTAGAGAGGAAAAGTCATAAACTAGCTGTGAGACAGACCGGGACTGTAAAAAAAAGGGGGAAAGGAGTCAAAACTACTACGAGACAGACCAGACGTGAGAGGAGAGTCATAAACACTGCTATTTTGGGGACGACCAGACTTTAAGAGTCATAACCCCTGGGCCTAGCTGAGACAGACCAGACGTAGAGAGGAAAAGGTTCAAAACCCACTAGCAAAGTGAGCCCGGCCAGACTGTAGAGGGGGAAGTCTTTAACCTAGCTAGCTAGCCCGACCAGCTGAGAGATTTTCATAACACAAATTAGTGAGCCCCGCCCAAAGACTGTAGATTGTCATAACACTAGCTACCTGAGACAAAAAACCAAACTGTAGAGGGGAAGGGGTCATAACACAGCTAGCTGAGACAGACCAACGTGGGGAGAGCAAAAACACAGCTAGCTGAGAAAACCCAAAATTGGAGAGGAGAGTCAAAACCCCTTTCCTAGCTGAGACAACCGGGACTGTAGGAGGTGAGTCATAAAACAAAAGCTAGTTGAACAGCCCCGACTGGTAAGAGGAGATTTCATAAACACAGCTACTGAGACAAAACCAAACTGTAGAGGGGATAGTAAAACATAGTAGTTGAGACAGACCAACTGTAGAGAGGGGGAGTAATAAAAATAGCTGCTGGAAAAGGACCAAATGTAGGAGGAGATAAAACACTAGCTAGCGGGGGACAGACCAGACTGTAAAAGGTCAAACCTACCCTAGCTAAAGACGCCCCGGATGTAGAAGGAGAGTCAAAAACACTAGCTAGCGGACGACCAGACTGAAAAGGGGAAGATAACACAAAGAGCTGAGCCGACCAAAACTGTAGAATTTCATAACACAGTAGTGAACAACCGGACTGTGAGAGTCATAACACTGTACCTAAACGACCGGGACGTAAGGGAGAGCCCATAACCTAGTAGTTTGAAAACGGGACCAGACTGTGAGATTCAAAAACACTACTACTAAACCCGACCAGCCCTTTTAAGGAGAACATACACTAGTAGCTGAGACAGACCGACTGAAAGGAAAGTAAACACTACAAATTGAGCCCGGGACCGACGTAAGAGTCATCCCCACTAGCTAGCGAACAAACCAATGAAGAGGAGATTTCATAACACTGGCAGCGAGACAGACCAAAATGTGAGAGGAGAGTAAAAAACACTGCTAGCGAAAACAGACCAGATTTGTAAGAGGAGAGTCATAACACTAGCTACTGGGACAGACCCCCCGGTAGAGAGGAGGGCCCAAAAAACCCCTAGTAGCTGAGACAGCCCAAACTTTTTAGAGGGGAGTTCAAAAAACCTAGCTATCTGAGAAGACCAGACTGAAAGAAAAGTCAAAACACTAGCTGCTGGGGGACCGCCCCAGACGGGAAAGGGGGGAGGTAAATAACACTAGCAAACTGGGCCCAGCCCGACTGTAGAAAGGAGAGTCATAACACTAGCTATTTAAGACGGGAAAGATTTGTAAAGGGGAGAGCCCAAAAAACTAGCTAGTTTAGACAGACCAGACTGTAGGAGGATAGCCCAAAACACTAGCTATTGTTAAGCCCAAAGACGTAAAAGAGGAAGTCAAAAAAACTAGCTACGGGGAAAAGCCCCAACGTAGGGGAGGTCATAAAACTAGTAGCTGGAAAAGACCGACTGTAAGAGGAGAGTCAAAAACCTACCCTTTTAAAGCCCAGACCAACAGGGGAGTTTTAACGCAGCTACTGGGGACAGACCAAACTGAAAGGAGGGGAGTCAAAAACACTAGCTAGCTGAGACAGCCCCAGACGGGAGAGGGGAAAGATTAATAACACTAGCTAGCTGGGGAAAAGGACCAGCCTGAGAGATTTCATAACATACTAGCTAAAGAAGACCAGACTGAAAGTTTGTCATAAACATAGCACCAAACCCAGACCAACTGTAGAAGGATAGTCATAACATACTAGCTGAGCCCAGACCAGAGTAAAGGGGTCAAAACATTTGTCTGAGACAGACCAGACTTTTGAGGGAGATTCATCCCCCTAGCTACTAGACGACCGGGAACTGTAGAGGGGGAGTCAAAAACCCTACTATTTGAGACAGACCAGACTTTAAGGGAGAGTCATAACACTAGCTATGAACGGGACCGGGACTTTTAAAGGGGATACCCAAAAACACTAGCTTTTGAGACAGCCAAAACTGTAGAGGGGGAGAGTAAAAACACTAGCTGGGTGGGGACAACCAATGTAGAGAGGAAGTCATAAACCCTAGCTAGCTGAGACGGGACCAGACTGTAGGGGAGTCATAAACCGAGCTAGTGGGGCAGCCAACTGTGAGAGGAGGGGGGTCATAAACACTCCCTGGGGCTGAGAAAAGCCCAACTGTAAGAGGAGAGTCTAAAAACTACCCTAGCTTAGACGGGACCAGACTGTAAAGAGGAAATTCAAAAAACACAGCAAATAAAGCCCGACCAAAATGTAGAGAGTCATAAACAGCTACCCTGGACAACCAGACTGTAAGACCCATAACACAAAGCACCTGAGACAGACCGGGCCTGTAGAGAGGAGAGTAAAACCCAGTGCTGAGACAAAACCAACGTAGAAAATTTCAAAAACACTAGCTACGAGACAGCCAACTGTAGAGGGGAAGATCAAAAACCACTAGTAGCTGAGAAAACCGGGCTGTAGAGAGGGAGTAAAACACAAAGCTATTGAGCCCGACCAGCGTAGGAGGAGACCCATAAACTAGCTGGGCTGAGACAGACCAACTGAAAGAGAGGATATTCATAACATTTCTATTTGGACAGCCCAAGCCCTGTAGAGAGGAGGTAATAACACAGCTACCCTGAGACAGCCCCGGGTTAGAGAGGAGAGTCATAACACTACTAGCGGGAAAGGGACCAGCCCTGAAAGAGAGTTATAACACTAGCTAGCTAAAAGACCAGACGTAGGAGTCAAAACCCCATTTTCCTGAGACAAACCCAGACTGTAAAAGGGGAGAGTCAAAAACACAGTCCCCTGGGGCAGACCAGACTTTTAAAGAGTCATAACACTAGCTAGCTAAACCCGACCAACTGTAAAAGGGAGAGTCATAACCCTGGTTTCTGAGAAAAAGGGCCCAACCTTTTGAGAGTCATAACCTAGCTAGCTGAGACAGCCCCAGACTTTTGGGGAGTCAAACCAGCTGGGCTGAGAAAGACCAGACTGAGAGATCAAACACTAGCTATTTGGACGGGCCCCGGGCTTTTAAGAGGGGGTTTAAAAAACACTAGCTATTTGGGAAACAGACCAGACGGAAGGGGTCAAACCCTGGGGCTAGCTGGGACGGACCAACTGTAAGAGGAAAGTCTAACACTGGGCTACGGGGGAGACAACCAGCCCGGGTTAAAGTCATAAAAATAGCACGGGGAGACAAACCGGGCGTAGAGAGTCATAACACTAGCTATTGAACAGCCCAGCTGTAGAGAGTCATAACACTAGTATTTGAGACAAAACCAAATTTTGAGAGCCCAAACAAAGATATGGGACAAAACCAACTTAGAGATCATAACACTAGCAAAAGTTTGGAAGAAAACCCAACTGTAGAGAGGAATTTAAAAACACTAGCTAGCGAGACGGGACCAGACTTTTAAGGGGGGGCCCATAACCTAGCTAGCTAGACAGACCAACTGAAAGAGGGGGGGTTTCATAACACAGCTGCTGAAACGGGACAGACTGTAAGGGAGACCCTTTAACCCTAGCTAGCTGAACAGACCAATGTAAGAGGAGAGTCAAACATAGCTAGTTGAGACAGCCCAAGATGGGGGGAAGTAAAAAAAACCTAGCAGCTGAGACGACCAGACTGTAGAGAGGAGAGCCCAAACACTAGCTAGTGGGGACAGCCCCAGACTGTAGAGAGTCAAAACCTAGCTAGTTGAGACGACCGGGGAACTGTAGAGGGGTCAAAAAACCACTAGCTATTTTGAGAAACCAGACGGTAAGAGTCATAACATACCTAGGAGACAGACCAAAAACTGTGAGGGAGAGCCCATAACACTGGGCTATTTGAGACAGACCAGACTGTAGAAGGGAAAGTCATAAAACACAGCTAGCTGAGACAAAACCAGACTGTAGAGAGGGAGAGTCAAACCCCAACTATTTAGACGGGACCAGACTGTAGAGATTTCAAACCCTAGTAGTTGGACAGACCCGACTGTAGAGAGTCATAACCCTAGCTAGCTGAGACAGCCCGGGACTGTAGAGAGGAAAAGGTCATAAAAAAAACTAGCTAGCTGAGACGGGCCCCAGACGTAAAACCCAAAACACTAGCTAGCTGGGGACGACCAGACTTAGAAGAGTATAACATAGTACTGAGCCCAGACCAGAGGGTAAGAGGAATTTAAAACACTAGCTACTGGGACGACCGACTGAGAGAGGAGAGTCAAAACCACTAGCAACTGAGACAGACCAGACTGTAGAGAGTCAAAAACACTAGTTTGTGGGGGAAAGCCGGGACTTAGAGAGGAGATAAAACCAGCTAGTGAGCCCAAAACCAATTTGTAGAGAGTCATAACACTATTTTAGTTGGGGACAGCCCAAAGACGTGAGAGCCCATAAAAACTAGCTGCTGAGACAGCCCAAAGGATTTGTAGAGATCATAACCTAGCTGGGGGGGAGCAGACCGGGAATGAGAGGGGAGATTTCATAACACTGCTACCCTAAAGACGGCCCCAACTTTTAGAGGGGAAAGGGGTTCCATAACACTGCTATTTGAGACGACCAGACGTAGAGAGGAGGGGGCCCCCCCCCCCAAAATTTACTAGCTGTAGACGACCAGAGTAGAGAGGATAGTAAAAAACATTTCGCTATTTGGGAGACAGCCCCGGGACGTAGAGGGGAGATCAAAACCCATTTTAGCTACCCTAGCCCGCCCAAACTGTGAAGGAGAGTCAAAAACCACTAGCTGAGACGACCAACTGTGAGACCCATAACACAGCTACTGGGGGACAACCAGCCCTTGTAGAGAGTAAAACACTAGAAACCTGGGGACAGACCAGACTGTAGAGAGGAAGCCCTAACACTAGCTAGCTGAGAAAAAACCAGACTGTAGAGAGTCAAAAACACTGGGCTACCCTTAGACGGGCCCAAGACTTAGAGAGGAAAAGTCATAACACTACTCCCCGGAAAAACCCAAACCCGGAAGGGGGTGAGTCAAAAACACTAGCTGTTGAACAGACCAACTGTAGAGGGGAGGGGTCAAAAACCCCTACTAGCTGAGCAAAACCAACTGTAGAGAGGATTTTCCAAAACACACTAGTTAAACCGACCAAAAACTGTAGGGGGGGGGAGAGTCAAAAAACACAGCTATTGAGCCCAGCCCAAACTGTAAAAGGAAGGAAGTCATAACACAGCTAGTTTGGGGACAGCCCAGCCCGTAGAGGGGCTAACACTAGCTAGCTGGGGAAAACCCAACTGAAAGAGGGGAAAGAGCCCAAAAACCCTAGTAGCTAAACAGCCCCGATTAGAAGAGATTTAAAAAACACTAGGGATGGGGACAGACCGGGCCCTGTAGAGGGGAGAGTCATAACCCTAGCTGCTGAGACAGACCAGATGTAGAGAGTATAAAAACTAGCTGGTTTTGAACAGACCAGATTAAAAGAGTCTAACACAAAGCAAACCTGAAAAAAGACCAGATGTAGAGAGGAAGTTAACCCCTAGCTAGGGGAAAAAGACCAGACGGGGTTAAAAGGTCATAACAATAGCGGCCGAGACAGAAAACTGTGAAGGAATTTCAAAAACACTAGTGCTGGAGACGGGACCAGATTAGAGGGGGAGAGTAAAAAACCACTAGTAGTTGAGACAACCGGGACGTAGAGGGAGAGTCAAACCCACAGCTATTTGAGCCCAACCAGACTTTTAAAGGATAGTCATAAAAAATACTATTTGAGACAGCCAGACTGTAGAGAGGGAGTAAATAACATTTCTAGTAAACCCGACCGGGACGTAGAGAGGAAGCCCTAACACTAGCTAGCTAAAGGACAAACCGGGGACTTTTTGGGGAGTCAAAAAACACTAGTAGCTGAGAAAGACCAAATGTAGAGAGCCCAAAAACACGAGCTACCTTTGAGAAAACCCCCAAACGGTAGAGAGGAGAGTCATAACCTAGCTAGCTAACAGCCCAAAGACGGGTAGAGGGTCTTTAACACTGCTACTGAGACAGACCAGACTTAGAGGGGGAAGTAAAATAACACTACTAGCTGAAGCCCAGACTGTAGAGATCATAACCAGCAACCCTGGGGAAGACCGGGACTGTAGAGAGGCAAAAAACCCCTAGCTAGCTGAGAAGCCAGACTGTAGGGGAGTCTTTAAACAAGCTTATTTTGGGACAGACCAACTGTAGAGGGGAGAGTCAAAAACACTAGCTTTGGGGGACAGACCAAACGGTGAGAGGAGGGGTCAAACACAGCTAGCGGAAACAGACCAACTGTAGAGGGGGAGGTATAACCCAGTTTGTTGAGACAACCGATTTGTAGAGGGTCAAAACCCACTAGCAGTTAAAGACGGGAACCCGTTGAGAGTATAACATACTAGTTTGGACGACCGACGGTTAAGAGGAGAGTATAAAAATAGCAAACCCTTGGAAAGCCCAATTTGTAGAAAAAGGCCAAAAAACACTAGCTACCCTGAGACAGCCCCAACTTTTAGAAGTCATAAACACTAGCTAGTTGGGGGACAGACCAACTGTAAGAGGAGAGTAATAACACTAGCTACTGAGACAAAACCAGACTTTTAAGAGGGAAAAGTCATAACACAGCAAAGCTGAAAAACAGACCAGATGTAAGGGGCCCAAAACACAAGCTAGCTGAGACAGCCCAGACTGTGAGAGGAGGGGTCAAAACACTAGCTAGCTGAAAAGACCAATGAGAGGGCCCAAAACCCACAGCTAGTTTGAGACGCCCCGACTGTAGAGAGTCATAAAAAATAGTTTTTAAAACCAGCCCCAACCCTGTAGAAGGAAGTCAAAAAACTAGCCCCCCTGAGACAGACCAACTGTAGGAGGAGAGTCAAACACAGCTAGCGGGAGACAGACCGGGACTGTAGAGAGTCTAACACAAAGCAAATTGAAAACAAAACCCGACTGTAGAGGTCATAACACTAGTACCTAAAGAAAGCCCAAAGACTGTAGAGAAAAGGTCTAACCTACCTGAAAACGGGACCAGACGGGTTAAGGTAAAAAACATACCCTAGCTGAGACAGAACCAACTGTAAGAGGGGAGTCAAAAACCTAGCTGGCTGAGACAACCAGACGTAGAGAGCCCAAAACACTATTAGTTGAGACAGACCAAATGTGGAGTCATAACACTGTTTCCTGAGACAGACCAGAGTAGAGAGCCCTAAACTAGCTAGCTGAGACGGGCCCCGGGATTTAGAGGGGAAGAGTCAAACAAAAAGCAAATGAGACAGCCCAAAACGGGTAGAGAGGAGGGGGCATAAAAATACTACTGGGGGACGACCAAACTGAAAGAGTCAAACACTAAAAAAGCTGAGAAGAGGGGGACTGTAGAGAGTCAAAAAACCTAGCTAGCTGAAAAACGGGACCGGGACTGTAGAGGGAGAGTCATAACCTGCTAGTTTAAAGACAAAACCAGACTGTAAAAAAACCCCCCCCCAAAAAAACATATTTATTTGGGACAGCCCAGACTGTAGAGAGTAATAACCTAGCTAGCTGGGACAGACCAACGAAAGAGGAGTCAAAACCCTTTAGCTACCCTGAGACCCCCAACGTAGAGGGAGGGGTCAAAAAACCTTTTAGCTAGTGGGGAAAACCCAAGCTGTAAGAGGAAGTCAAAACACAGCAGTAAAGACAGACCAGACTGTAGAGAGTCATAAACTACTGCGGGGCCCAGACCAGACGTGGGAGAGTCAATAACACAGCTACTGAGACAACCAGACTGGGAGAGGGGGAGTCATAAACCATGTTACTGAGACGACCAGACGTAAGAGTCAAAAAACTAGCAAAGGGAACAAAACCGGGGACTGTAGAGGTCATACACTAGAAAGCTGAGACAGACCAAACTGAAAGAAAAGGAAGTAATAAACACTAGTTGAGACAGACCGGGACTGTAGAGAGTCAAACGCTAGCTAGCTTGGGGCCCGACAGACCTGTAGAGAGTCCATACGCTAGCTAGCTGAGACAGACCAGACTGTAGAGAGTCATAACACTAGCTAGCTGAGACAGACCAACTGTAGAGAGTCATAACACTAGCTAGCTGAGACTGACAGACTGTAGAGAGTCATAACACTAGCTAGCTGAAGACAGACCAGACTGTAGAGAGTCATAACACCTAGCTACCTGAGGACAGACCAGACTGTAGAGAGGAGAGTCATAACACTAGCTAGCTGAGACAGACCAGACTGTAGAGAGTCATAACACTAGCTAGCTGAGACAGACCAGACTGTAGAGAGTCATAACGCTAGCTAGCTGAGACAGACCAGCCGGAAACGACACAACAGTCCACAACTTAGACTGAGTTCGTCATCACAACAATACATGGAGCCATGCCTTTTTAAGTAACCAATTAATTTGAGTATACATGTACCCAAAAGTGTTACGAACACATTGTTTTTAATGCCAGTGTGATACCATAATGTCTTACCATGTCCATATTAAATGAAGTAGCTAGCAAGCGCATGCAAAATTTGGTTCTCGGTCTCGAGATAAGGTGTCAGCATCTTTCTTTAACAAGTTACTATATCATCACATTTGGCTTCTAAATGACACTTGAAACAGGTACTCACGAGCCATCCATGTCAGAGTGGATGTCCCTATATAAACTATTGAGATGTAATCATGCTAGTCCCACCAGTGAGAAGGAGACCAACTGTGGGGGAATCCCCACTCCTCAGTCCCATGACACTCCAGGACTTCTGTCCACTCTCCAGTCTCCGGTCTAAGTGTCGGCCTAAAAATGAAACAACCTTGTCATGGCCATCTCTTGGCCCACTCCGACTCCCCGAGCCAAGTCTTAGAGTCATTAAACAAGCTAATGGTATGCCTTATTTTATGAGTGTGGGGACAGAGGTTGGGCTTACTACATTTTACATTTTTCGTCATTTAGCAGACGCTCTTATCCAGCGACTTACAGTTAGTTAGTGAGTGCATACATTTTCATACTGCCCCCCAGTGGGAAACGAACCCACAACCCTGGCGTTGCAAGCGCCATGCTCTACCAACTGAGCTACACGGGGCCAACTGACGTGGTTAACGGGAGATAGCAGGGGTCTACTTCCTGTGAAAAGAGCTTTGAACTGAGGTGAATTCGTTTGAATGGACAGGGAATGTTTGTGTGGCTGTTGGCTACAACAGGATGAATTGAAACACAGAGGCCCTGTTGGAATCATGTAGGAGTAAATGTGACTATTTTGATTGACAGGTGATTTGATTTTGCAGTGAATTTGGGGATCCGTTAACTCTGACTGGGATCTGACCAGCATTGGGAGAGGTCGAAGGTCGAGAGCCATGACACACTGCTCGCTTAACCCGGAAGCCAGCCGCACCAATGTGTCAGAGGAAACACCGTCCAGCTGGCTACCAGCTAGCCCTCCTGTAGCTCAGTTGGTAGAGCATGGCGCTTGCAATGCCAGGGTTGTGGGTTCGATTCCCACGGGGGGCCAGTATGAAAAATGTATGCACTCACTAACTGTAAGTCGCTAAATGACTAAAATGTAAAATGTACCAAAGACAGCTTGCAGGCGCCCAGCCTGCCACAAGGAGTCACTATAGCGCAACATGACAAGGAAATCCCGGCCGGCCAAATCCTCCCCCAACCCGGACGATGCTGGGTCAATTGTGCGCCACCTCATGGGTCTCCCGGTCACAGCCGGCTGTTACACAGCCTGGGATCAAACCCGGGTCTTTAGTGATTCCTCAAGCACTGTGGATGCAGTGCCTTAGATCGCTGCGCCACTCAAGAGGCCCCTGGACTAAATATTCTTAACAATAGCAGGAGTACCCTGGATAAGACAACAACACCACCATCAGCTAAAACAGAAACACACGAGACCGCCCGCTTAACAACGGACGTACAAACCAGTTGCGCCACTGAAAAGGCACCACTGGCATCATTTCAAGCTGTGGTAGAGCGTCGAAAAACACCTGACCTAATATTGCTTGCCTTGCTCTGGTGTCGCAACACTGGGGGTGAACAGAACAGAACACTGAGAACAACCAGTGAAATGTTTAAGCAATTAGGACCGAAGCTTCCCAGTATTTGCTCAATAAAACTCTGTCTGTGTGTTTGGACCAGATGAGCCAAGTCGTAAATTCTTACAAGGGATGCCACCTGTCACAACGGGGTTCAAGACTTAGGAACGGCCAAAACAACGTCTGACACCCTGGTTGTGACTCGAACCAAAACAGTCCCCCCAAAGAAGAGGGTGATGATGGGTGTGGCGTGATGGAAGAATGGGATGTGTGTTTGGGTTGGATTTGGACATTGGCTGAGTCCCAAATGGCACCCTTTTCCATATACAGTGGGGGAAAAAGTATTTAGTCAGCCACCAATTGTGCAAGTTCTCCCACTTAAAAAGATGAGAGAGGCCTGTAATTTTCATCATAGGTACATGTCAACTATGACAGACAAAATGAGAAAAAACAATCCAGAAAATCACATTGTAGGATTTTTTATGAATTTATTTGCAAATTATGGTGGAAAATAAGTATTTGGTCAATAACAAAAGTTTCTCAATACTTTGTTATATACCCTTTGTTGGCAATGACACAGGTCAAACGTTTTCTGTAAGTCTTCACAAGGTTTTCACACACTGTTGCTGGTATTTTGGCCCATTCCTCCATGCAGATCTCCTCTAGAGCAGTAATGTTTTGATGCTGTCGCTGGGCAACACGGACTTTCAACTCCCTCCAAAGATTTTCTATGGGGTTGAGATCTGGAGACTGGCTAGGCCACTCCAGGACCTTGAAATGCTTCTTACGAAGCCACTCCTTCGTTGCCCGGGCGGTGTGTTTGGGATCATTGTCATGCTGAAAGACCCAGCCACGTTTCATCTTCAATGCCCTTGCTGATGGAAGGAGGTTTTCACTCAAAATCTCACGATACATGGCCCCATTCATTCTTTCCTTTACACGGATCAGTCGTCCTGGTCCCTTTGCAGAAAAACAGCCCCAAAGCATGATGTTTTCACCCCCATGCTTCACAGTAGGTATGGTGTTCTTTGGATGCAACTCAGCATTCTTTGTCCTCCAAACACGATGAGTTGAGTTTTTAACCAAAACGTTATATTTTGGTTTCATCTGACCATATGACATTCTCCCAATCCTCTTCTGGATCATCCAAATGCACTCTAGCAAACTTCAGACGGGCCTGGACATGTACTGGCTTAAGCAGGGGGACACATCTGCACTGCAGGATTTGAGTCCCTGGTGGCGTAGTGTGTTACTGATGGTAGGCTTTGTTACTTTGGTCCCAGCTCTCTGCAGGTCATTCACAAGGTCCCCCCGTGTGGTTCTGGGATTTTTGCTCACCGTTCTTGTGATCATTTTGACCACACGGGGTGAGATCTTGCGTGGAGCCCCAGATCGAGGGAGATTATCAGTGGTCTTGTATGTCTTCCATTTCCTAATAATTGCTCCCACAGTTGATTTCTTCAAACCAAGCTGCTTACCTATTGCAGATTCAGTCTTCCCAGCCTGGTGCAGGTCTACAATTTTGTTTCTGATGTCCTTTGACAGCTCTTTGGTCTTGGCCATAGTGGAGTTTGGAGTATGACTGTTTGAGGTTGTGGACAGGTGTCTTTTATACTGATAACAAGTTCAAACAGGTGCCATTAATACAGGTAACGAGTGGAGGACAGAGGAGCCTCTTAAAGAAGAAGTTACAGGTCTGTGAGAGACAGAAATCTTGCTTGTTTGTAGGTGAACAAATACTTATTTTCCACCATAATTTGCAAATAAATTCCTTAAAAATCCTACAATGTGATTTTCTGGAGAAAAAAATTCTCAATTTGTCTGTCATAGTTGACGTGTACCTATGATGAACATTACAGGCCTCTCTCATCTTTTTAAGTGGGAGAACTTGCACAATTGGTGGCTGACTAAATACTTTTTTCCCCCACTGTACTTCCATTCATTTTTTTCATCTGGTACCAGGGGACCTTCAGACAAGTCTTGTGTGGACGTCCTAGAGCAAAACAACTGACATGTACAGTACCAGTCAAAAGTTTGGACACACCTACTAATTCCAGGGTTTTTCTTTATTTTGACTATTTTCTACATTGTAGAATAAGAGCGTCTGCTAAATGACTGAAATGTAAATGTAAATGTAATAGTGAAGACATCAAAACTATGAAATAACACATATGGAATTATGTAGTAACCCCAAAAAAAGTGTGAAACAAATCAAAATATATGCCAAGAGTGTGCAAAGCTGTCATCAAGGCAAAGGGTGGCTATTTGAAGAATCTCAAATAAAAAATATATTTTGATTTGTTTAACACTGTTTTGGTTACTACATGATTCCATATGTGTTATTTCATAGTTTTGATGTCTTCACTATTATTCTACAGTGTAGAAAATAGTCAAAATAAAGAAAAACCCTTGAATGAGTAGGTGTGTCCAAAACTTTTGACTGGTACTGTGTATGTCCATGAGAGTCTCATCTTTACACAGAGTTTGGGCTACGTATTAGTGTGTAGTCCAAACTGTTTCGGACACTACAGACATTAGTTGGCAGATCGTCTGCACCGACTTCATACGAGTCCCAAGAAGCTTTTGGAGAACACACACACACAGTTTCAGGCAGTGCTTTCCTGGTTGGTTCGCAATCTACTGTTCTATTCTGTCAGCTCAGTAAGACACTACATTCACATTTACGTCATTTCGCAGACGCTCTTATCCAGAGCGACTTACAGTTAGTGAGTGCATACATAATTTTTTTTATACTGGCCCCCCCCCCCATGGGAATCGAACCCACAACCCTGCCGTTCCAAACGACATGCTCTACCAACTGAGCTACATCCCTGCCGGCCGTTCCCTCCCCTACCCTGGACGACGCTGTGCCAATTGTGCGCCGCCCCATGGGTCTCCCGGTCGCGGCCGGCTACGACAGAGCCTGAATTCGAACCAGGATCTCTAGTGGCACAGCTAGCACTGCGATGCAGTGCCTTAGACCACTGCACCATCGTGTTTGTGAGAGTCTCATCTTTCCATAGAGGGGTTCATAATAGTCTGTAGGCCGAACCGTTCGGAAGCCACACCGACTCTAGCTTTTTTAAGACAAGCTAAGATATTTACCTTGGACGCACCAAGCTACTTTCTTTACTCTTCAGGATTATTTTACAAAATCTGTATTAAATTTAAAGACTACAGTGAACCGGGTTTGGCTTTGGCAATGTAGTTTACAAGTTCCTCCTCTTTCCAAATGTACATTTTCTGGCGACCGGGTTTACGTCTAGCATTGTCTCATTTGCTCAACCTGTAACCGCAACAGTGGAATTTAACTACACATTTGACTGGAATATTCTAGGTGTCTTTTTGTTGTTGTTGGGGTCTTTCAATGATACATTACATTACAAAGATACATATTTGCATCAACACAACCACTAGATCAACTCTCAGCAACAGACCTTTGATAGGGGTAAGCACCGCTGTGTTTGGTGTAGGGACACTGGACATTATAAAAGCAGTGTTTCTTAATCCTGGTTGCTTAGAGTTGATTAGCGGAATCCGTTATGTAGTGCTAGGGCAAAAAAAACATCTAGGTCCCCGTGACCAGGAATAAGACACACTGGGTTAGAAGGGAAATGTTCTCTTTCTACTCTGACCGCCATTTCTCGACTGTAAGAGTGAGTCTCCATCTCAAATGGAAGCCTATTCCCTACATAGTGCACTACTTTTGACCACAGACCCATAGGGAATAGGGTGCCCAGTGCACCAATGGGATAACTGGTATTATTTGGTAACTCCGCGAGCTTATAGTCTTTTCACTCCTCACTTAAAGGATCTAATCTAATATGAGAATGAC
>LR778259.1:35567795-35577239 GCA_902810595.1 Coregonus sp. 'balchen'
TCACTGACAGCAAGCTGTCCTGGGATCAGTGTACTGACGCTATTTTTAAGAAAGGCCAACAGAGTCCGTATTTGCTTAAAAGTCTTACTCACATCGGCTACGGAGAGCGTGATCACATTGTCATCTGGAACAGCTGGTGCTCTCATGCATGCTTCAGTGTTGCTTGCCTCGAAGCGAGCATAGAAGTGGTTTAGCTCGTCTGGAAGTCCTGTGTCACTGGGCAGCTCGCGGCTGTGCTTCCCTTTGTAGTCTGGAATAGTTTTCAAGCCCTGCCACATCCGACGAGCGTCAGAGCTGGTGTAGTACGGTTCAATCTTAGTCCTGTACTGACTCTTTGCCTGTTTGATGGTTCGTCGGAGGGCATAGCGGGATTTCTTATAAGCGTCCGGGTTAGAGTCCCGCTCCTTGAAAGCGGCAGCTCTAGCCTTTAGCTCGATGTGGATGTTGGCTGTAATCCATGGCTTCTGGTTGGGATATGTACGTACGATCACTGTGGAGACGACGTCGTCGATGCACTTATTGATGAAGCAGCTGACTGATGCGGTGTACTCCTCAATGCCATTGGATGAATCCCGGAACATATTCCAGACTGTGCTAGCAAAACAGTCCTGTAGCGTAGCATCCACGTCATCTGACCACTTTCGTATTGAGCGAGTCACTAGTACTTCCTGCTTTAGTTTTTGCTTGTAAGGAGGAATCAGGAGGATAGAGTTATGGTCAGATTTGCCAAATGGAGGACGAGGGAGAGCTTTGTATGCGTCTCTGTGTCTGGAGTAAAGGTGGTCTAAAGTTGCACATGTGACATGCTGGTAGAAAGGTAAAACGGATGTAAGTTTGTCTGCATTAAAGTCCCCGGCCAATAGGAGTGCCGCTTCTGGATGAGCATTTCCTTGTTTGCTTATGGCCTTATACAGCTCGTTGAGTGCGGTCTTAGTGCCAGCATCGGTTTGTGGTGGTAAATAGACAGCTACGAATATTATAGATGAGAACTCTCTTGGTAGTATATCCTTCGTGTCGTTAAAGAAAAAATCTGTGTCCAGTTCGAGGTGAGTAATCGCTGTTCTGATGTCTAGAAGCTTTTTTCGGTCATAAGAGACGGCAGCAGCAACATTAATTACATATGAAGTTACAAAATAAGTTACAACGGCAGCCATCCCCTCCCGCGCCATTGTTCCCATTCATTACTGAAACAGGACCCAAGTGGGAAATATAAAGATCCAGTCCATAAAAAAAATTGGAGGCCCCTTACACTTCAGTGTTGTGATGCAAATATTCTAGCAAAATGCATACCGCATGGAATTAAAAACATATTGTCGGATATTATTAATCCTAGTCAGAAAGGTTTTTTACATGGACTATATACTGGAAACAATAAAAGAGAAGTACTGGAAACAAACACAATGAAAGATCTGGGGAACCAGGCCTGGTATTCATAGACTTTGAAAAGGCTTTTTTTGTTTTTTGTACGACTGGAATGTACACTGCTCAAAAAAATAAAGGGAACACTTAAACAACACAATGTAACTCCAAGTCAATCACACTTCTGTGAAATCAAACTGTCCACTTAGGAAGCAACACTGATTGACAATAAATGTCACATGCTGTTGTGCAAATGGAATAGACAACAGGTGGAAATTATAGGCAATTAGCGAGACACCCCCAATAAAAGACTGGTTTTGCAGGTGGTGACCACAGACCACTTCTCAGTTCCTATGCTTCCTGGCTGATGTTTTGGTCACTTTTGAATGCTGGCGGTGCTTTCACTCTCGTGGTAGCATGACACAGAGTCTACAACCCACACAAGTGGCTCAGGTAGTGCAGCTCATCCTGGATGGCACATCAATGCGAGTCTAGTTTTCCTCCATTTCCGCTCGGCTGCCCGGAGCCCTGTTCTGTGAGCTTGCAATGAGTCGTCAAGCCACGGAGCAGGAGGGGAGGACCGAGCTGGCCGGGAGGATAGGGGACATAGAGAGTCAAAGGATGCAGAAAGGGAGGAGAGGAGGGTTGAGGAGGCAGAATCAGGAGATTGGAAGGAGAAGGCTTGAGCAGAGGGAAGAGAGGATAGGATGGAAGAGGAGAGAGTAGCGGGAGAGAGAGAGCGAAGGTTGCGACGGCGCATTACCTTCTGAGTAGGGGCAGAGTGAGTAGTGTTGGAGGAGAGCGAGAGAGAAAAGGATACAAAGTAGTGGTCGGAGACTTGGAGGGGAGTTGCAGTGAGATTAGTAGAAGAACAGCATCTAGTAAAGATGAGGTCAAGCGTATTGCCTGCCTTGTGAATAGGGGGGGACGGTGAGAGGGTGAGGTCAAAAAAGGAGAGGAGTGGAAAGAAGGAGGCAGAGAGAAATGAGTCAAAGGTAGACGTAGGGAGGTTAAAGTCACCCAGAACTGTGAGGGGTGAGCCATCCTCAGGAAAGGAACTTATCAAGGCGTCAAGCTCATTGATGAACTCTCCAAGGGAACCTGGAGGGCGATAAATGATAAGGATGTTAAGCTTGAATGGGCTAGTGACTGTGACAGCATGGAATTCAAATGAGCGGATAGACAGATGGGTCAGGGGAGAAAGAGAGAATGTCCACTTGGGAGAGATGAGGATTCCTGTGCCACCGCCCCGCTGACCAGATGCTCTCGGGGTATGCGAGAACACATGGTCAGACGAGGAGAGAGCAGTAGGAGTAGCAGTGTGGTAATTTCTGTGGTAATCCATGTTTCCGTCAGCGCCAAGAAGTCGAGGGACTGGTGGGTAGCATAGGGTAGCGTCACATTATGGAATAAGAGTTTGCCTTATGACCATTTTAAGTGCATTTATAAACCATTATTCAACCAACCTTAATAGGCTTACAATTTGGCAAGCACGAATGACTATCTCACCATTTAAAATAACTGTTTATTAATTTTTCTAAAAAAATGTAATTGATGGTTGAAGTAATTTAGCCATTGTCAAATGCACCGCTAATTGATTTAACAATGTAAAGTATTTTTTTGATGTGAACGGTTTGTGAACTTGTTTTTTTGCCATTGGGCCTGGGTATCAGAGCCCTTTATTGGTCAGTTTTCAGTCTGCTAAAACTTATCACATGGTTAGTGCAGGCTGAATATGGTGCGTTGGGGATATATGGTTGGGTTACGGTTGACAACTCCGTTGTGTCCTCCTCCCAGAGTGCGAAGAGCCTTGGCGTGACCCTGGACAACACCCTGTCGTTCTCCGCTAACATCAAGGCGGTGACCCGATCCTGTAGGTTCATGCTCTACAACATTCGGAGAGTACGACCCTGCCTTACACAGGAAGCGGCACAGGTCCTAATCCAGGCACTTGTCATCTCCCGTCTGGATTACTGCAACTCGCTGTTGGCTGGGCTCCCTGCCTGTGCCATTAAACCCCTACAACTCATCCAGAATGCCGCAGCCCGTCTGGTGTTCAACCTTCCCAAGTTCTCTCACGTCACCCCGCTCCTCTGCACACTCCACTGGCTTCCAGTTGAAGCTTGCATCTGCTACAAGACCATGGTGCTTGCCTACGGAGCTGTGAGGGGAACGGCACCTCCGTACCTTCAGGCTCTGATCAGTCCCTACACCCAAACGAGGGCACTGCGTTCATCCACCTCTGGCCTGCTGGCTCCCCTACCTCTGCGGAAGCGTAGTTCCTGCTCAGCCCAGTAAAAACTGTTCGCTGCTCTGGCACCCCAATGGTGGAACAAGCTCCCTCACGACGCCAGGACAGCGGAGTCACTCACCACCTTCCGGAGACATTTGAAACCCCACCTCTTTAAGGAATACCTGGGATAGGATAAAGTTATCCTTCTAACCCCCCCCCCCCCCCCCCCCAAAAAAAAAAAAAATACATGGTAAAGTGGTTATCCCACTGGCTATAAGGTGAATGCACCTATTTGTAAGTCGCTCTGGATAAGAGCGTCTGCTAAATGACGTAAATGTAAATGTAAATGTTGGGATTGTATCGGAAACTTTAACATTTGTAATGAGCATTGTAACAAAGCATTCGTTGTTACACCTCTGTAAATACAGACTCCAATTACCACCAGTTACATGTTGTTATGACAGTGTAACTATGTATTATTACAATTAAGTACAATACTTATTATAGTTTAATTACACATGTAATTGCACTTTAATAAGGACCACTTAAAATGAAGTGCTACCATGCATTTCTTTACTGTCAACGATGCCCTTGGCTTGGCCCTGGCCTGCTTGGCGTTTGCTCACACTGAGAACAATACAATATTTGCTGTGTAACCTGAAGCAGCAGCCTGGTCGAGCTGGAGACTGAACCACTCTGAACTGTCACAGTTTCTTTTTATCCTCCGGCCAAAGAAAGCAAACTTGTGAAATCACAGACCCCCCCCGTCTTTCCAATTCAATTTACCCAGTCCTATAGTCTTTTAAAACAGCCTCATGTCTCTCCACCAACTGACCCAGTCCTATAGTCTTTTAAACAGCCTCATGTCTCTCCACCAACTGACCCAGTCCTATAGTCTTTTAAACAGCCTCATGTCTCTCCACCAACTGACCCAGTCCTATAGTCTTTTAAACAGCCTCATGTCTCTCCACCAACTGACCCAGTCCTATAGTCTTTTAAACAGCCTCATGTCTCTCCACCAACTGACCCAGTTCCTATAGTCTTTTAAACAGCCTCATGTCCTCTCCACCAACTGACCCAGTCCTATAGTATTTTAAACAGCCTCATGTCTCTCCACCAACTGACCCAGTCCTATAGTCTTTTAAACAGCCTCATGTCTCTCCACCAACTGACCCAGTCCTATAGTATTTTAAACAGCCTCATGTCTCTCCACCAACTGACCCAGTCCTATAGTATTTTAAACAGCCTCATGTCTCTCCACCAACTGACCCAGTCCTATAGTCTTTTAAACAGCCTCATGTCTCTCCACAAAATGTATCTCTGAGACATCAACATCGGAAGGTCTTGTAAAAAAGCTTAGGCTTAGACTATTTTCATAATAAGTCCTGTTTTTTTTGTTTGTTTTTTTTAAGCGTGAAAGAGGCCAGTTGTTTCCAGTACTTTCGTGCCTGTAATTGATTATGGTGATAATGTTAGTACGTTTTTATTTATATAAGACCATATTGAGACAGCTACCATTTTACTGTGTTGTGATGATTGTGCCTAAAGGCCCGTACAGATTAGAGGAAAAAACGCTTTCCAGTTCTCTGCCCCCCTTCCACTTGGAACAAGCTTCAAAAGGTCCTGAAATTACAGGAGCTCATCCCTTTTAAAGGAGTTTAAAGCTAGGTTACACACTATGACGGAAAATGAAGTGGAGGGCTGTCAGTGTTTTGACCCCTACATGCTCCACACTTTTCAAAACCATATTGCTGTTCAGTATGTTGTTTGAAGTGCTTTGTGTTTTATTTACATTTTAGTCATTTAGCAGACACTCTTATCCAGAGCGACTTACAGTTAGTGAATACATTTTTTTTTTTATACCCGCCCCCCATGGGAATCGAACCCACAACCCTGGCGTTGCAAACGCCATGCTCTATCAACTGAGCTACATCCCTGCCGGCCATTCCCTCCCCTACCCTGGACGACGCTGGGCCAATTGTGCGCCACCCATGTGTCTGTGACTTTGTGTGCTGCTATTTTGGGCCGGAAAAGAGACCGTTAATCTCAATAGGAATAGGTTGCTGGTTTGAATCCCGAGCCGACAAGATGTGGCAGATTCCTCACCTTGCCGGCTCAGGACTATAACCTTTCTGTTACTGGCCCAACACTCCAACCACTAGGCTACCTGTCGCCCACCTTGAGCAAAGCACCTAACCCTAATGGCAAGATGTCTGATCAAATGGATCCTGGCAAACGATACAAAACAAACAGATATGAATGAGTGATTTCCACAGTCTCTTGGAGACCTGACAGATATGAATGAGTGATTTCCACAGTCTCTTTGGGACCTGATAGATATGAATGAGTGATTTCCACAGTCTCTTTGGGACCTGATATATATGAATGAGTGATTTCCACAGTCTCTTTGGGGACCTGACAGATATGAATGAGTGATTTCCACAGTCTCTTTGGGACCTGATAGATATGAATGAGTGATTTCCACAGTCTCTTGGGGACCTGACAGATATGAATGAGTGATTTCCACAGTCTCTTGGCGACCTGACAGAGATCCCACGTGTAAATGAAACGTTGTCTGTTTAGTGTGAGTCTCATCAAAACACTGACCACAGCAGTCTGAAATAACGACATATGAAATCACAGCCTAAACTCACTCGGTACTTCCCCAGTTCTAAACCTTCTTTCTGGCTATAGCTGGGGGGGTTTTTCAAATCAAAATAGAGCTCTTTCTCTCTCGTCCACTCGTTCACACACTGACGACCTCTAAATGTTTTTCCCAGACGTGGAGGGCTGTGCCAACCCTGTAACAATAGCCCTGGGTGGAGTAGACCAGCTGTCCACTGGTTTCTGCAGCGCTGATTGCAATATAGAGATAGATAAAGGACTCTAGGTGGATATAACCCGTTTTAGCATGGACAACGCCATTATTTTAACTGGGTGGCGATTCCTATCGGTTGGGAGCGATCAGCTAATGAGCAGACCATTGTCTTATTTTTCAAATTGGGTTGCCTAATGGCTTGTAAATGGCTTTAAGCTATATCACCGCCATCTAGTGGACACAATAAATGAATGACACGATATTTGGTTCAGGACTCAAGCACCGCTGGGTAGCAGTAAATCACCAATATTAGCTTTACGCTATTTTCAAACACAAAAGAAGAAGAAAATTAACTACTTAAAAATGGAGATAGACTCAATGGCGCTGCCTGTAGGTGACAGACGCCATAATAGCACAGATACAAAGATGAGTCCTCTATCTAACTCTATGGATTGCAACGGGTGATGGACGGCTGGACGAAGCCATCCCTTACCAGATTAATTTACTAGTTTATTTGTCAGGGACCTATGTGTTGCACCAAGATAATCTGTTGCACCAAAATTAGTGAGTAGTAGTGAGCTAATGTACTTCCATTTGCAGTACTTGGACTGCTACGTGGAATATCATATTCTCTAGTCAGTGCAAAAATGCAATACTCCATAAATATAGGAACTATGAAACTTTGTGGTTCAATATTTTGCTCTCTGTGTTTGTCTATCTGCCTAGTTCTCTCTCCGTCTCTCTGTCTCTCTGTCTCTCTCATCTCTCGTCTCCTCCTCTCTCTCTCTCCTCTCCATCTCTCTCTCCTCTCTCTCTCTCTCTCCCCTCATCTCTCTCTCTCTCTCCTCTTCTCCTCTCTCTCTCTCTCTCTCCCCTCTCTCTCTCCTCTCTCCCTCCTTCCTCTCTCTCTCTCTTCTCTCGGTCTCTTCGCTCCTCCTCTCCTCATCTCTCTCTCTTCTCCTCTCTCTTCTCTCCTCTCGCCTCCTCTCTTCTCGTCTCAACTCTCTCTACTTGCTCCTCTCTCTCTCTCTCAACTCGTCGTCTCGTGGATCTCTTCGCTCTCGTCTCCTCTCTTTCTCTCTCTCTTCTCTCCTCTCTCTCTCTCTCTCTCTCTCTCTCTCGTCTCTCTCTCTCGGCTCTCTCTCTCTCTCTGCTGCTCTTCTCTCTCTCTCGTCTCTCTCACTCTCTCTCCTTCTCTCCTCTCTCATCTCTCTCGGTCTCGTGCTCTCTCTCATCTCTCTTCTCTTTCTCTTTCTTTCTCTTCTGCTGAATCCCTCTCTCTCTGTATTGGCATCAGCACAGGCCTTTGGAGAGGCCTCCTCAGAAAAAGGGGGGAAGGCAAGGAGGAAACTTGGAACAATATATTGTAAGTAAATAAATGCTCCAAACAGACCCAAGGCCCTTGGAGCCCTGTGCACCAAATCCCCTAATGACCCTTCTGAAATGCAGTTTATGAAGCCTTAATAAAGCCTTCATAAACCCTACATAAATGTGTCACAAATTATCTATAACCATATGTCATGCTTTATAAAGGGTTCATAAATGTGGCATAACTATGTGACATTGTCACCAACGTCAAATGTGACATAACCCACTATGTTGAATATATAAATAATATAAATGCCATTTAGCAGACGCTTTTATCTAAAAGCAACTTACAGTCATGCGTGCATACATTTTTAGGTATGGGTGGTCCCGGGGATCGAACCCACTACCCTGGCGTTACAAGCGCCGTGCACTACCAATTGAGCTACAGAGGACCGCTATAATGGGGATCCATTATGACATAAACATGTGCTTTATAAAGGGTGACATTTTGTGCTGAACGGTGACACACGCTCTAAAGTGAAGTCGTGTTAGTTACACACCAGCCCCCAAAACATTTAAAGTCAGACCAGGGGAGAACAACTGCCCCCTCTCACTGGAAGCCACGAAGTTCAAGGCCGACCCGTGGTACTGCAGAAAACAGGATCCCCATTATAGTGAAGGGGAAAATGGCGATCTTCATGGTCAATCTTGGTGTAAAAAAACAACAACTTCTAAGACAATCATGGTACCAATAACTGCATTTAATACACCAGATGTAATTTATGTCCTTGAACTGACTATTTTAAAATCGCACACAGAAGTAGTTTTAAGGACAGTTTAGTGCAGTGGTTCCCCAAACTGTGACCCAATGTGGGGTCGCCTGATATGAAAATGGGGTCGCCGGAGAACCTGTTTTCGCTTTGTCATTATGGGGTATTGTGTGTAGATTGATGAGTGAATTAAAAAATATATCATTTTTAGAATAAGGCTGTAACATAACAAAATGTGGGAAAAGGGAAGGGGTCTGAATACTTTCCGAATGCACTGTACACACAGGCACAAATGACCTGAGAGCACAGCAGGAAAGGGTGGCCACAGCACTCAAGGGAGTGATTGAAAACCTTCTTCTACTTTCCCTAACGCACAAGTGGTTATCTCCACCTTGTTACCACGGAAACACTTCCACCCTGCTGCCATACAGCGGGTAACCCACTTCGTGTATTTCCCGTGACTGTTCCTCAAAACCAAATGTTTACCTGGCCCACCACTCCACCCTGGACTTGAACAGCCTTCACGACCAGATCCACCTATACAAGGCTGCCCACCTTCGCCAGGACCCTAAAGGACAGCCCCCTCAACCGCAGCCCCAACACCTCACACAGGAGCAACAGACATCCCGCCCAGACCAGCGAGACACTCTCCCAGACCTGAGGGACCCCCCCCCCCCCCCCCCCGGACCGACACATAGAGGACCCCCGCAGAGAGGACCTACATCCAGACCACAGCACCAGCCACATCCACCCCCACACCCCAACCAATCAATACCCCACCAAACCAACCATGAGCACACCCCATTTAGGCCCCCTCAGATCAGACCTATGCCCCTCCTACCCACCCCATGCCCCCCACTTCTGCAAAGAGAGCCTCAACATAAAAGTCACACATACGCCCAGGCTGTGAGCAGGCAAACAGGCCCAACCCCCCACTCTTACCTAGCCCAACCCTG
>LR778259.1:35577339-35643006 GCA_902810595.1 Coregonus sp. 'balchen'
TGATAGAGGAGTCAGGCCAGGAGGTAAATACCGATACAGAGTTATTCCGTGTTCACATTTCGCTGGGGTAGGACACACGAAAACAGGCCACAGCGGAAACTATCTACCCTGGCAATACACGGTACGGGATACCCCAACAATATACAGGCACAGGGGAAATGTCTACCCCGGCAATACAAGGTACGGGTAGCTCCACCGACCTCCACTACTTTCACAAAAAACAATCACCCACAAGGACAAGGGGGGCAGAGGGAACACTTATACACAGACTAATGAGGGGATATGAACCAGGTGTGTGTAATTGACAAGACAAGACAAATGGAATGATGAATAATGGAGCGGTAGTGGCTAGTTAGCTGGGGGGAGGCAGCCTCGGAGGAAGTCGTGACAGTAAACAGTGACAAGTAAAATTTGATTTGATGTGTTAGGAGAATAATGTTTTAGGATTATAATGTGATTTAGGAGCATAATGTGTCTTCTCAACTATCAGATGAACCATTCAGGCTGTAACTGAGAACCATGCTAAGCTGTACATGAGACATGATAGAACTATAATCATGTAATGATGGAATAAGATACAGTATGAGGCATATTTCACAAAAGTAGAACACACAAACACACACACAAGCGCGGACAGTGACACACTCACAGACACACCCCATCTCTCTCCCGCTCTCTGTCTTTCACACACGTATGTCGCACCTACTAAAGTCAGGTCGCTGATATGGGTAATATGGGTCATCCACACTCATCATGACTAAGGTCACACTTTCCTGTTTGACACGCTCAGCAGATCTCTCCCAACCTATCCACCTGTAACACATCTCTCTTCAGGGCATTCAGCCAATTCTAGAAACCGACCAAGCAGAGAGACAACTCTAGAGAGACGAGAGAGACGAGCGGAACCAGAGGACGGAAAGAGGGAATGAGAGACCAAGAGATGCACACTCCGGTAGACGCGAGAGACCCAGCCAGAAGACCGCAAACGCGTAACATATAGAATCTCAATGATTCTCTCTCCTCTCATTCTACTATCTCCGTTATAGCTATATCTCTCTATATCTCTCTCTCTCTCTCTCTCTCTCTCTCTCTACCCTCTCCCTCTCTCACTGCTTCTCTCTCTCTACTATCTCTACCCTCTCTCTCTACCCTCTCTCTCTCTCTACCCTTTCTCTCTTTCTCACAGCTTATCTCTCTCTCAGCCAACACACACATTGACAATTCAAAATGCTCTATTGGTCTGACAAGTATAAATATCTCATCAGTACAAATACACAAAAGAACACTGACAGAAGCCTAGATACAGATTTCATACACACATTCACCACCACCACACCTCTCTCTCTCTCTCTCTCTCTCTCTCTCTCTCTCTCTCTCTCTCTCTCTTCTCTCTCTCTCTCTTCTCTCTCAGGGACTATATTGATAGGGCCTGTGGTTGGGTAGGGGGCTGTGGGGTCGTGTGTCTGTCCACCAGCAGTTGCTGTCCCATGTCAGGACTGGGGCTGACAGGCCTGAACAGAAGTGCTAGCGCTACATTAGTGTGTTAGCCTAGCCAGACCAAGGAAGCGTCCCAAAATGGCACCCTATTCCCTTTATAGTGCACTACTTTTGACCAGGGCCCATAGTGCGTAGTGCCCTATGTAGGGAATAGGGTGACACACCATGGTAACACAGGCTCTCTGACACTAGAAACAGTCAAACTCACACACCTGTCACATAGGCCTCCTGTAGCTCAGTTGGTAGAGCATGGCGCTTGCAACGCCAGGGTTGTGGGTTCGATTCCCACGGGAGGCCAGTATGAAAAATGTATGCACTCACTAACTGTAAGTCGCTCTGGATAAGAGCGTCTGCTAAATGACTAAAAAAATGTACATGTAAATTTAGAATGGACCGCGAGCCCTCTGAATGGAGCAGCAGCCTAAGGCGCCCCCTGGAGAGACAGCAGGATTAGCAATCGTATTACTGCACTGCAGCACAGTTTAGTAAAATTGTGACATTATAGGGGAATCTGAAAATAATCAAACTTGGATAAATCATATCGATGGCCCAATTAAGGATATTTCTTCTAACCATATGGAAACAACTGCTATAGGGAAATATTATTATACTATTTCCCTTGCGGTGTTGCTGCTGTTGTTTTTCTATGACAGTGTTGTAATACTATTTATTTTCCACAAAGCGGCGGTGTCGCCCCGTTCTTAATTGCAAAACCATGCAACAGTAAAAAAGTGAGGAAACCCCATTATTTTTTGTTTTGTTGAATAGACCTCTATTAAACCTTGAAAATATTTGATAAATTCCACCACCAGATTAGATTTATTTATATCAACCCTTGACAAACGTCAGACGGGAATGATGTAAGCGGAACTTTTATTACCTATTGTGCGGTATCCTACGGATTGGATTACAGACGCGCAACACTATTTATCAGAACTGTTTCCTGTGTCAAAATATCTTGCTAGACGAAGCGAAAAGTCTCCACATTCAACTATTGTGTGGTAATTAAAATAATTATCCTTTTATTACACTATATCGTAAGATGTATTTGTCATCGGATTATATAGCGTTAGCTAGCTGTATTTTTGGTACCTTGATTGTTTGTCAAACTGGAAGGCAACGACTGGTTAGCTAGCTAGCTAACAAGCTAATTTAGCTGCCAGCTAGCTTACGTTGGTGCTTCAGCTGTTATTTTTACGGGTAGGGACTAGATAATGGGCGCGTCTCAAGTGGGGAATGCCATGTTAAGTATATATTTAAATGTGTAACGCGGTTCGCTACTAAATTAAATGCTACAACGTTTGTTAATTAGCTAGTTAGCCAGCTAACGGTAGCTAGCTAGCCACCTGAAATTATACATTTTGATGTGTGGCCATAGTGATTTTAACAGAAGTCGTCTGTTTCAGAGACGAGTTTCGGATTTGAAGACAAAATGGGTGAGTGGAAATGTTCAGTTGACATGTTTCAATGTTTTTGTCGCCAAGATCATGAAAAAAATGGCAACTCGTGGAGCAAATACATAACGAATGGAAAGGGTGTGCATTCAAAATAATAATTAATAGCAAAGAGTAAGAGGCGAAGCGAGAGGGATAACTGGGACCAAAATCTGTCTTCTCCAGCATGTAGCGTTTGTGCTTTTGTATGGAGGTCAAGGAGTGACGAATTTGGTCAACAAAATCGTATAGCTTATTTGATCGAATAAAAGTTGTACTGATATGTAAGTTGACGTCCTGGCAACTTTGAGAAAAAACGATCTGCTCTCTCATTGACTAGAATGGTCCCACCTGATCTTGCCTCCTCCCAACTGCCTTCCATTTTTTAAAGAAATGTATTTCCATTGTTAGAACGGGCACTTGAGTATCTGGTCAATATAATGGATAATCAGTGTTAATGGGTATAAATTACCAATAAATTGTAACAAGGGTCAACAGTCTTACTTTTCCCCCCTGCGCCTGCCCCTCATTAGATGGTGAAGAGAAGACCTACGGTGGCTGTGAGGGCCCAGATGCCATGTATGTGAAGCTGATCTCTTCTGATGGCCATGAGTTCATAGTGAAGAGGGAACACGCCTTGACCTCAGGGACCATCAAAGCCATGTTAAGTGGACCAGGTAAGCACTTTACCATCAAAGCCATGTTGAGTGGACCAGGTAAGCCCTTTACCATCAAAGCCATGTTGAGTGGACCAGGTAAACCCTTTACCATCAAAGCCATGTTGAGTGGACCAGGTAAGCCCTTTACCATCAAAGCCATGTTGAGTGGACCAGGTAAGCCCTTGACCATCAAAGCCATGTTGAGTGGACCAGGTAAGCCCTTGACCATCAAAGCCATGTTAAGTGGACCAGGTAAGCCCTTTACCATCAAAGCCATATTGAGTGGACCAGGTAAGCCCTTTACCATCAAAGCCATGTTAAGTGGACCAGGTAAGCCCTTTACCATCAAAGCCATGTTGAGTGGACCAGGTAAGCCCTTTACCATCAAAGCCATGTTGAGTGGACCAGGTAAGCCCTTGACCATCAAAGCCATGTTGAGTGGACCAGGTAAGCAGTGTGCGCTTGATATAGCAAAGAATGTGCCTGGTGCTAGTCTACCAACTGAATGGCCTAGTGACTGTCCTGAGATCGGAAGGTTGGGAGTTCGATCCCTGGCCGAGTCATACCAAAGACTTAAAAAATGGGACCCGGTGCGTCTCTGCTTGGCACTCAGCATTAAGGAGATAGATTGGGGGTAAGGACCTGTTATAGACGAGTGTCCTCTCCATGGGCTGTACATCAAGCTGCCTTACACTACAAAAAACAGGAGATAGATGAGGAATTTATCTCCTCAACTCATTCTGAGTGGGCCAGGTAAGCAGACATTCAGGACAACGTGTTGGATTTACATAATGAATGCAAAGGGTGTGCGTTCAAAGAGGCCCGTGACTGAAGCAGCTTGCTAGTTCCAACGAATCACTTTGATACTGTAAACCCTATTGAACTAGCTGTATGTCTTCACACTGTGCGTCAAACTAATGTATTGCTTCTCCTTTTATTTTTTTATTCCCCCCCCCCCCCCCCCCCCCCCCAGGTCAGTTTGCAGAGAATGAAACCAACGAAGTGAACTTCAGAGAGATCCCCTCCCATGTCCTGTCCAAGGTGTGCATGTATTTCACCTACAAGGTCCGTTACACCAATAGTTCAACGGAAATACCAGAATTCCCCATCGCCCCCGAGATTGCTCTGGAGCTGCTCATGGCTGCAAACTTCTTGGATTGTTAAAACTGAAGAAGAAGAAAAAGAAATGTAGCAGCTTAAAACATTTTGTAGATTTTTTTTTTGTTGGACTATTTAACTTGTTTGCCATGTTGCTTATAGATATAAAACAAAGTGAATGATGACGAGTACGTTTGTGTCAGTATGCTGTGTAAAATATTTGATTTTGCACCAGGCTTTATGTCCACTTTCTGTTGATAGTAAAGACTTTTTAATTTTTAATATAATTAACTGATATGGCTGCTCCAGAATGTGACGAAGTGGCTTACCCTGTCGTACACAATCATTTCTTACCTCCCCACCACAATAAAGTATGCTTGAGTGTTTTCGGTGCTAAATGGCTCCCTTGTGTGTTGGCAGCTTTTACGTTGAATTAGAACAGAATAGATGTTGAAGGTCTGTTCATTTTGGTTCGTGTTCATTAGTGCACACTAGCAAACCACGTCAAAACATTTTTGCAATGAAAACAAGTTTCTCATAGGACATGTTCAGGTAGTCCCTCCCCCCGTTGCAGTCTGTATATCGCCATTTAGGTTCTAGTGGATACAACCCTGGCAGAACCGTCTTACCTAATATAAAGGTGTTGTCCCACTGGTCCATCAACCTCTGGGAGTTCAGTTATCCGTTCCTGATATCGTGTTCATTAGGTCATACCGGTGTGATAACTGGATTAGCCTACCTAGCCATAGACGGGTTCTTTCATGATGTAATGCCACATGGCTCCAGTAGAGTGGAGGCTCAGTTTTTGCATTTTTAGATAATAAAATGACATGGGGACCTGATCCTGGATCAGCACTGCTTCTCTGAGACGCTTTACGCCAATGAGTGTCTGCCTACATAAAACCTCACGGCAGGCTAATACAGTCAACTACCTTTGTCTTATGAGTCCATGGACAAAAAATAATAGGACAATGGGATCATATTTCTTTATGAAATCAGGGAGAAGGCCAGTGGAGGCTGGTGGGAGGAGCTATAGGAGGATGGGCTCATTGAAATGGCTGGTGTGGAATCAATGGAACGGGAGTCAAACGTGGTTTCCATGTGTTTGATGTCTTTGATACCGTTCCATAAATTCAATTTCAGCCATTAAAATGAGCCCGTCCTCCTATAGCTTCTCCCACAGGAGAAGACACTGTTGAAAGTTGTAGTGAAGTTATCCCTCATAGGAGAAGGGAGAGTGTTTTATCCCTGCACCAATTTCACTAATCACTGAAGCCTCTTAGGCATCCCACCAGTGCTTCTGGCTCTTTCCCATCAGAGGAGAGGCTGTGTATATGACCTTAAAAGGTCATTTGGGAGTCAGATAATCAGGCTGTCTCTGCAATAACACTGCTGACATACACACTCTTTGACCTTTCCCACATTATGTTGTTACAGCCTGAATTTAAAATAGATACAATTGAGATTTTTTTTGTCACTGGCCCACACACAATACTCCCATAATGTCAAAGTGGAACACAAGCATTTTTCTACACCCGCAATAACATCTGCTAAATATGTGTATGCGATCAATACAAATTTGATTGGATTTGATTTGGAATTATGTTTTTAGAAATGTTTACAAATTAATTACAAATGAAAAGCTGAAATGTCTTGAGTCAATAAGTATTCAACTCCTTTGTTATGTCAAGCCTAAATAAGTTCAGGAGTAAAAATGTGCTTAACAAGTCACATAAGTTGCATGGACACGCTCTGTGTGCAATAACAGTGTTTAACATTATTTTTTTATGACTACCTCATCTCTGTACCCCACACATACAATTATCTGTAAGGTCCCTTAGTCAAGCAGTGAATTTCAAACACAGATTCAACCACAAAGGCCAGGGAGGTTTTCCAATGCCTCTGAAGGGCACCTATTGCTAAATGGGTAAAAAAAAGACATTGAATATACCTTTGAGCATGGTGAAGTCATTAATTACACTTTGGATGGTGTGTCAATACACCCAGTCACTACAAAGACACAGGCGTCCTTCCTAACTCAGTTGCCGGAGAGGAAGGAAACCGTTCAGGGATTTCACCATGAGGCCAATAGTGACTTTAAAACTGTTAAAGAGTTTAATGGCTGTGATAGGAGAAAACTGAGGATGGATCAACAATATTGTAGTTACTCCACAATACTAACCTAATTGACAGAGGGAACAGAAGGAAGCTTGTACAGAATAAAAAATATTTCAAAACATGCATCCTGTTTGCAACAAGACACTAAAGCAATACTGCAAAAAAAAAAATGGCAAAGCAACTCACGTTTTGTCCTGAATACAAATTGTTATGTTTGGGGCAAGTCCAACACACATTACTGAGTACCACTCTCCATATTTTCAAGCATGGTATGGGTATGCTTATAATCGTTAAGGACTGGGGAGTATTACGGGCAATAAAAAATAACGGAATGGAGCAGCACAGGCAAAATCCTAGTGGAAAACCTGGTTCAGTCTGCTTTCCACCAGACACTCGGAGATGAATTCACCTTTCAGCAGGACAATAACCTAAAACACAAGGTCAAATCTACACTGGAGTTGCTTACCAAGAAGACTGGAATGTTCCTCAGTGGCTGAGTTACAGTTTTGACTTAAATCTACTTGAAAATCTATGGCAAGACATGAAAATGATTGTTTAGCAATGATCAACAACCAATTTGACAGAGCTTGAAGAATTTTGATAAAATAATGGGCAAATGTTGCACAATCCAGAAACCTACCCAGTAAGACTCACAACTGTAATCTCTGCCAAAGGTGCCTCTACAAAGTATTGACTCAGGGGTGTGAATACTTATGTAAATTAGATATTTCTCTATTTCATTTTCCAAAAATATGCTAAAATGTCATAAAACATGTTTTCACTTTGTGATTATGGGGTATTGTGTGTCTATTTAATCCAGTTTGAATTAAGTTAAGGGGTGTTAATACTTTCTGAAGGCAAGGGGACTGACTGTGAAGTGAATAGAATATTCATAGCAAACATACTGGTTCAACCAGAAAAATCTATCTGTTCAGAATAAAAAATGACTATATCTGGTATGTGTGACTCAAAACAGATTTGTGTTGTGGAAATAATTTTTCAGTGTGTGCTGACTGAGGTATGATGATAGTGTCGGTGGGCTGGCATTCAACAGCCTGTTGTTACAACCATCAATGTTCTTCACTGTTCCACACCTAAAATTGGTTATGATTATCTCCAGGAAAAGCTGTGGAATCTGAGAAACAGTGTGAAAGGGCCCTTTATTTTCACTGACACTACTAGAGGTCATTGACCTTCAGTTAGCTTTTTCTCAATACAGTGCGGGGTCGTCTCTAATCCCTATGTGACACCACAATTCACATTTCCGATTAAATGCGCTGCTTTGGATTCATTCAAGCGTCTTTGGTTATATTTTCTGTCGCCCCTGCACAGTACTCGGAAGGGCAATACTGCTGTTCCTACATGTTCAGTGCGCTTGGCGCAACCAGCGGCCCTGTTCCGTAGTGTTTTGTCAACACAACACGCCCCCGTCCCATGTGATCACGCCCCCGTCCCATGTGATCACGCCCCCGTCCCATGTGATGATACCTGGGATGACGTAGTGTCGTTCTGCGTTGGTTTCCATCATGGCGTCGATGCAGGTAACAAGTGCACTGACGGCGTCTCTGTTTTCATCCGTTATTTCAAGTCAGTCAACGCATTCTTTAATTAGGATGTTGTACTGATTTGTTTACCGTGTCGCTTCAACCGCCTGCACCTGCCTAGTTGGGGAGCTAACGTTAGATAGCAAACGTAGCTCATCAATAGCTACCGCTGTTAGCAACCGCCGCACTGTCGGTGCTTAACTAGCAAGAAGGGAGTTGCTAACGACGTTAGCAAGCTCGCTATCTAGCTAACGTTAGGTACTCCGTTGGGGACTGTCAGTTGCAACGTTAGCATAAAATTGCTAGCTAGTTAGCAAACAAATATAGTTATGAGTGCAGTGACATGCCTGCCCGTAGCAGAACTAAGCTAACTGGATAGCAGACTAACGTTAGTTTGTCTAGTTACGTCGTTAGCTAACGCGCTACACAACCTAGCTAAGGTTGTTAGTTATATGTGGTGGCTGGCTGGCTCTAGGGCTGAGTAAGCTGGTCTGAATTCATGAAGTGGATTAGCTAGTTAACGTTAATGATGTTAGTTCTGCATTCTGAAACCCAAAGTGTTAATATCCAACCGTTTCGGTTGTCAAAATGCTAAAAAGCCGATGGTAAACACTGCGTAGGTTATAAAAGCTCTAGTGTTGACACCGCGTTAACGCAAGGAGCTGAACCAAGGTTAGCGTACTTTTGATTTAATCTTCAATTTAGAGGATATTACGAGACATCCAGATAGCTTTTAGTCTGTCTAATTAAGTAATTAATTGTCAAACTAGCTAAGTACTGACATCTTTGGGGATTGGATTTCAGATCGGTCGCATCATGTTTTCACGAGTAGTTTTCATCTCAAATTAAATCTCTATTGTATTCTAGCTACAGCTAAAACGTGTGTTTTTTTACCCTTATAGAAAAGGCTACAAAAGGAACTAATGGCTTTGCAAAATGATCCGCCCCCTGGAATGACGCTCAATGAGAAAAGTGTACAGAATACCATCACACAGTGAGTATACATCAGGGTGGAGCTTGCTGAGTTATGTGGGTATTTATGTCTTTTTTTTTTTTAGCACAGATCTATAGCGTTTCTCATTGTGAAGAACACACACACAGCAAGTACCTGATCAGTACTCAGGGTCATCAGTATGGATCTATACCTCATAGCTACACACATCCTAGGTAATCTACTCGGAGTTCAGAGCACTCTGGTTTGAGAGTGCCAGAGCGCAGAATAATTGATTAATTTACAAACGACCTAGCACCCAGTTCTTATGACAGGTGTCAGTAAACATCTGCTAAAAAAAACTAATTAAATTGTTGCCAGTTACACAGTTAGTCATTAACCCTGAAGATAACATGAAAACAGCCTAACCAGCTCTGCTAGGGCGAGTAAATGGTCAGTGAGTTGTTCTCTAATTTGTCTGGAAGTAGCTAGCCAACGTTAGCCAGTTAGCATGGGTTCTTCAAATCAATTTTATTCCTAACATGCTTCGTAAACAACCGGTGTAGACTAACTAACTCGTGTGAGGGTAATGTAACACTGTAGTGTGAGGGTAATGTAACACTGTAGTGTGAGGGTAGTGTAACAGTGTAGTGTGAGGGTAGTGTAACAGTGTAGTGTGAGGGTAGTGTAACAGTGTAGTGTGAGGGTAGTGTAACAGTGTAGTGTGAGGGTAGTGTAACATTGTAGTGTGAGGGTAATGTAACACTGTAGTGTGAGGGTAATGTAACACTGTAGTGTGAGGGTAGTGTAACAGTGTAGTGTGAGGGTAGTGTAACAGTGTAGTGTGAGGGTAGTGTAACAGTGTAGTGTGAGGGTAGTGTAACAGTGTAGTGTGAGGGTAGTGTAACATTGTAGTGTGAGGGTAGTATAGTGTGAGGGTAGTGTAACAGTGTAGTGTGAGGGTAGTATAGTGTGAGGGTAGTATAGTGTGAGGGTAGTGTAACAGTGTAGTGTGAGGGTAGTATAGTGTGAGGGTAGTATAGTGTGAGGGTAGTATAGTGTGAGGGTATTGTAACAGTGTAGTGTGAGGGTAGTATAGTGTGAGGGTAGTGTAACAGTGTAGTGCGAGGGTAGTATAGTGTGAGGGTAGTGTAACAGTGTAGTGTGAGGGTAGTATAGTGTGAGGGTAGTATAGTGTGAGGGTAGTATAACAGTATAGTGCGAGGGTAGTGTAGTGTGAGGGTAGTATAGTGTGAGGGTAGTATAGTGTGAGGGTAGTGTAACAGTGTAGTGCGAGGGTAGTATAGTGTGAGGGTAGTATAACAGTGTAGTGTGAGGGTAGTGTAACAGTGTAGTGTGAGGGTAGTATAGTGTGAGGGTAGTGTAACAGTGTAGTGTGAGGGTAGTATAGTGTGAGGGTAGTATAGTGTGAGGGTAGTGTAACAGTGTAGTGCGAGGGTAGTATAGTGTGAGGGTAGTGTAACAGTGTAGTGTGAGGGTAAGTATTGTAGCGTAATAAAGGTGGCAGTACAGACTGCAGTTGGCCTTTATATTTGCCAAATGTAATGTTATTGTTACTACAAAGGAGGATACGAAGTCCAAAAATAAGGCTTTTCAGTCAACCAGACTTCATCACTTCTGGCTCACAGAACTGTTTTGGTTCTGTCCCCTGTGTTTCTGACCAAGTCGGAAGGTTCATGAAACAATGTCAAACTAATTTTAGTCCATTGAGTGCTAGTATAGAATTCTACAATCTAGTAAAGACAGAGCGCTGATTTGAACAGACTGTCACGTACGTAACGTTTTGGAGGAAAAGTTGTTATTTTAGACGTGTTTCAGAATGATGCTGAGCAGAATGAATTTCAGCTGAAACGCTCTCTCCTCTGTCCTCTGGGGTGTGTTCACTTCAAACCAGTGGAGGCTGCTGAGGGGAGGACGGCTCATAATAATGTCTGGAATGGAGTCAATGGAATGGCATCAAACATGTGGTTTCCATTGACTCCATTCCAGAGCCAATGGAATGGCATCAACCATGTGGTTTCCATTGACTCCATTCCAGAGCCAATGGAATGGCATCAAACATGTGGTTTCCATTGACTCCATTCCAGAGCCAATGGAATGGCATCAACCATGTGGTTTCCATTGACTCCATTCCAGAGCCAATGGAATGGCATCAAACATGTGGTTTCCATTGACTCCATTCCAGAGCCAATGGAATGGCATCAAACATGTGGTTTCCATTGACTCCATTCCAGAGCCAATGGAATGGCATCAACCATGTGGTTTCCATTGACTCCATTCCAGACATCATTATGAGCCGTCCTCCCCTCAGCAGCCTCCACTGCTACAAACCAAACGGAACCAAATGGAACCAAACGGGGAGGGACTGAATTTGACCAATAGAAGCTCTCGTTTTTGTTGCAAAACCTTTTCCGTTGCCAAGTGCTTCGCAACTGTTTGCTATGGTATGTAGTCCGCTAATGAACACAGCCCAGATCTCTATCGGTCAATAATGGCATGAATGAACTTTCCAGAACCTGTTGAACTAGGTCTTATTTTTGGTAGGTCCTTGTTTCAGGGCGGTACGGCCCGGGGTGTTTAGTGTTGTTGGAGGTTCAGGAATGCTAAGCATGCCTGAATAACTACTCTCTGGCTGTCTGTCTGCTGTAATGGTTATTCAGACAGACAGACAGACAGACACTCTGGTTTTGTTAGTGGCATACTTTTGTTTTGTTCCATATGATGTCCTTCCCAGTAACAGCCATCCATTCTTGTCTGCTACGTAACATCGTCTTCTAACATAATCTTTCTCGATGAGAAGCAGCACCAAAAGCAAATCAACGCGGTCCAGAGTGAATACAGAGATACTGTAGCATGTGTTGCTGTTTAGTAGCTGTTGTTTATGGAACTGTGTGTGAGAGAGTAAGTACTCTGTGTCTCTGTCTCTAGTTGTTTCTCCTCGGGCCAATGGAAACAAGGAAAAGCCCCTTGTGTGTGGGTAGGGGCAGGATGACATTTATCCTACCCCCCTGTATTCAACTAGTTTATCCTACCCCCTGTATTAAACTAGTTTATCCTACCCCCATGTATTCAACTAGTTTATCCTACTCCCTGTATTAAACTAGTTTATCCTACCCCCTGTATTAAACTAGTTTATCCTACCCCATGTATTCAACTAGTTTATCCTACCCCCCTGTATTAAACTAGTTTATCCTACCCCCATGTATTCAACTAGTTTATCCTACCCCCTGTATTAAACTAGTTTATCCTACCCCCATGTATTCAACTAGTTTATCCTACCCCCGTATTAAACTTGTTTATCCTACCCCATGTATTAAACTAGTTTATCCTACCCCCTGTATTAAACTAGTTTATCCTACCCCCATGTATTCAACTAGTTTATCCTACCCCCCTGTATTCAACTAGTTTATCCTACCCCCTGTATTCAACTAGTTTATCCTACCCCCACTGTATTCAACTAGTTTATCCTACCCCCCTGTATTCAACTAGTTTATCCTACCCCCATGTATTCAACTAGTTTATCCTACCCCCCTGTATTCAACTAGTTTATCCTACCCCCATGTATTCAACTAGTTTATCCTACCCCCCATGTATTCAACTAGTTTATCCTACCCCCCTGTATTCAACTAGTTTATCCTACCCCCCTGTATCCAACAAGTTTATCCTACCCCCATGTATTAAACTAGTTTATCCTACCCCCCTGTATTCAACTAGTTTATCCTACCCCATGTATTCAACTAGTTTATCCTACCCCCCTGTATTCAACTAGTTTATCCTACCCCCCTGTATTCAACTAGTTTATCCTACCCCCCGTATTAAACTAGTTTATCCTACCCCCCCCTGTATTAAACTAGTTTATCCTACCCCCCATGTATTTCAACTAGTTTATCCTACCCCCATGTATTCAACTAGTTTATCCTACCCCCATGTATTCAACTAGTTTATCCTACCCCCCTGTATTCAACTAGTTTATCCTACCCCCCTGTATTCAACTAGTTTATCCTACCCCCTGTATTCAACTAGTTTATCCTACCCCCTGTATTCAACTAGTTTATCCTACCCCCATGTATCCAACTAGTTTATCCTACCCCCCTGTATTCAACTAGTTTATCCTACCCCCATGTATTCAACTAGTTTATCCTACCCCATGTATTCAACTAGTTTATCCTACCCCACTCAAAAAATAATTAGAATTGAGTTGTTAGTAGTATAACGTTACAATGCAAATGTCATGTGTAAAGTAGTTTTTATGTCATTTCTTAAAACTAAACCTACATTGCACTGCACTGATTTGTACCACCTTTTGCTTAGTTGTTTTGGTGGGCTGGCCCTCATCTGCTCTGTAAGCAAAGTATTCCCATAGTTCGCTTCTGGAGGCAATTTTGTCAACAAGATGGAGGTATGTTTTCGTTAGAAGTCTTTGCTGTTGGCATTCTCTCTCTCGCTTGCTTCTCAAAATTGGCTCGCTGTGTCATCTGCATGCGCGTGTAGCCTGTCTAACTCACTACTGCCCCCTTGAGAAGATTCAGTCAAATTACTAGACACACGCGATGCTCTTAATCCGTATATGACGTGAGACACGTTAGACAGAAGTACCGAAAGTAACAAGAATTCTAGTACCGAACCGTTTTCCGTGTTCTAGTATAGAAAAAGTACTGAAGTTTCGGTATACCGTTCAACAATAGTCCAACGGTTCCCCTTTCTATAGCTGCCATATAGTTTCCGCACAATTGGCCCAGCGTCGTCCAGGGTAGGGGAGGGAATGGCCGGCAGGGATGTAGCTCAGTTGATAGAGCACGGGGGGCCAGTATAAAAAATAAATAATGTATTCACTAACTGTAAGTCGCTCTGGATAAGAGCGTCTGCTAAATGACTAAAATGTAAAAAATGTAAATGTAAAATGTAAAATGTATTGATGTAGCGTTACCATAGCGAATAACAAAGCTCCTGTGAACACAAAGCTTTGATAATAACTGATATAACATTTGAAACGTCTTTATCCTTTTGAAACCTTTGAGTGCCATGTTTACTGTATATTTAATGTTTTTATTTTTAAAGATTTTTGTTTCTTCTCACTTTTTTTTATTGTTTATTTCACTTGCTTTGGCAATCTAAACATATACAATGACCAAAAGTATGTGGACACCTGCTCGTCGAACATCTAATTCCAAAATCATGGGCATTAATATGGAGTTGGTCCCCCCCTTTGCTGCTATAACAGCCTCCACTCTTCTGGGAAGGCTTTCCACTAGATGTTGGAACATTCCTGCGGGGACTTGCTTCCATTCAGCCACAAGAGCATTAGTGAGGTTGGGCACTGATGTTGGGCGATTAGGCCTGGCTCACAGTCGGCGTTCCTATTCATCCCAAATGTGTTCGATGGTGTAGAGCTCAGGGCTCTGTGCAGGCCAGTCAAGTTCTTCCACACCAATCTTTTCAAACCATTTCTGTATGGACCTTGCTTTGTGCACAGGGGCATTGTCATGCTGAAATAGGAAAGGGCCTTCCCCCAAACTGTTGCCACAAAGTTGGAAGCACAGAATCATCTAGAATGTCATTGTATGCTGTAGCGTTAAGATTTCCCTTCTCTGGAGCTAAGGGGCCTAGCCCGAACCACGGCTCCACAAGGGGCCAGGTCTGACACAACCCAAGTTTAAAATGTCTGTGTGTGTGTGTTTGCTAATCCTAGATACGCTTCATTAAAGCAGTGAGAGGACAGACATGACCTTATCCTCAGAGGTCATCTGAACAATCTCTCCCGCCCAGGACTGGTTGGGTCTCTGACTCCTCCTGTGGTACTATGATACCCAGACGACACCCCTCTCTCGCTCTCTCTGATTGACCTATGATACCCAGACGACACCCCTCTCTCGCTCTCTCTGATTGACCTATGATACCCAGACCACACTTCTCGGTCTTGTTTATTTATATTAGATAATGCAGACATACAGTTATTTATGTGTGTGTATGTGTGTGTGTGTATATATATATATATATACACACACACACTACCATTCAAAAGTTTGGGGTCACTTAGAAATGTCCTTGTTTTCGAAAGAAAAGCAATTTGTTTGTCCATTAAAATAACATCAAATTGATCAGAAATACAGTGTAGACATTGTTAATGTTGTAAATGGCTATTGTAGCTGGAAACGGCTGATTTTCAATGGAATATCTACATAGGCGTACAGAGGCCCATTATCAGCAACCATCAGTCCTGTGTTCCAATGGCACGTTGTGTTTGCTAATCCAAGTTTATCATTTTAAAAGGCTAATTGATCACTAGAAAACCCTTTTGCAATTATGTTAGCACAGCTGAAAACTTTTGTGCTGATTAAAGAAGCAATAGAACTGGCCTTCTTGAGACTAGTTGAGTATCTGGAGCATCAGCAATTGTGGGTTCGATTACAGGCTCAAAATGGCCAGAAACAAAAAACGTTCTTCTGAAACTCGTCAGTCTATTCTTGTTCTGAGAAATGAAGGCTATTCCATGCGAGAAATTGCCAAGAAACTGAAGATCTCGTACAACGCTGTGTACTACTCCCTTCACAGAACAGCGCAAACCAGAATAGAAAGAGGAGTGGGAGGCCCCGGTGCACAACTGAGCAAGAGGACAAATACATTAGTGTCTAGTTTGAGAAACAGGCGCCTCACAGGTCCTCAACTGGCAGCTTCATTAAATAGTACCCGCAAAACTCCAGTCTCAACATTGAACCCACAATTGCTGATGCTCCAGATACTCAACTAGTCTCAAGAAGGCCAGTTCTATTGCTTCTTTAATCAGCACAAAAGTTTTCAGCTGTGCTAACATAATTGCAAAAGGGTTTTCTAGTGATCAATTAGCCTTTTAAAATGATAAACTTGGATTAGCAAACACAACGTGCCATTGGAACACAGTACTGATGGTTGCTGAAAATGGGCCTCTGTACGCCTATGTAGATATTCCATTAAAAATCAGCCGTTTCCAGCTACAATAGCCATTTACAACACTAACAATTTCTACACTGTATTTCTGATCAATTTAATGTTATTTTAATGGACAAACAAATTGCTTTTCTTTCGAAAACAAGGACATTTCTAAGTGACCCCAAACTTTTGAACGGTAGTGTGTGTGTGTGGATATGTGTATATATATATATATTTTAATATGATATCTTCTTTTTCATCCAGATGGATTGTAGATATGGAAGGAGCCACAGGCACGCTCTATGAAGGAGAGAAATTTCAGCTGCTTTTCAAATTCAGTAGTCGGTATCCTTTCGATTCACCTCAGGTAAGTAGTTAGCTAGCCTAGCGCTCCCTCATTGATGAATAGTAATGTTATATTACTGACTGTGGAATCAGTTAGCTAGGACAGTCAATGACACAAGATCCATTCATGCTCTGTCAGTAGGCTGGCTGAGTGGGTTAGGGTTGGGCGGTATCCAGATTTTCATACCGTTTCTTTATCATACCGGGGTATACGGTATTACCGAATGTGCACACGAGCACTATTTAAAAAAATAAATAAACGCACAAAACAATTTGTGCAACAGGGATCTTGATCTAGCCTGGGTACCAGTGTCTTTAGGGTTATACGATATCTACGTCCCTAATGGCACCCTATTCTCTATGTAGTGCACTACTGTAACCTGGTTACCAGTCTCTTTAGCTAATCCACTTCCTGTAGTCCATGTCATGTACCAAAGAGACTGGCCTTTCTACCATCTTCAAATATGAACATTATATAATTAATGAGCTCGAGGAGAGCAGAGGATTTGATCCTGATTCGATCACCCTCACAGCTATCCTCCAATCACAACGATTATGCAAATATTGGAACTCTTATCACTTTTTTTTCTCTCTCCACAGAACAACCGTTTTTTGTTCGTCCAGACGAAACCAGTCTGTCAAAAGTTGCTAGCTCACTTCTAAATTCTCAAACTAAATACATACTGCAATTCCAACCACAAAACGTGCCTAGCTAACAGCTAAATGTTTGTATGACCTTCCTCGCTGTGGCCCCGTCGATGTGGATGGGGGGAAGGAACTGAGGACGGATGTTAGCTATATTATAATAATATATTCCATTTAGCAGATGCTTTTATCCAAAGCAGCTTACAGTCATGAGTGCATACATTTTTCGTATGGGTTGCCCCGGTAATCGATCCCACAATCCTGGCATTACAAGCACCATGCTCTACCTATTTTATTGCATCAAGCAGGTATAGTGTTTGTGATTTCATTTTTGACATGTGTTTTTGATACAGTGCAAAGGAACTTGAGAATAACTTTCATGATGAGCAATATGCTTTACATGGTTTCCCACCATTTCTTCTAGAACTCACTCCCCCGGGTCATACTAAAATTACTTTATTCTAGAACTCACTCCCCCGGGTCATACTAAAATTACTTTATTCTAGAACTCACTCCCCCGGGTCATACTAAAATTACTTTATTCTAGAACTCACTTCCCTGGGTCATATTCATATTAATTTATTCGAGAACTCACTCCCCTGGGTCATATTCATATTATTTTCTTCTAGAACTCACTCTCCTGGGTCATATTCATATTAATTTCTATACAGAACTCACTCCCCTGGGTCATATTCATTTCTTTATAGAACTCACTCCACTGGGTCATATTTATATTAATTTCTTCTACAACTCACCCCCCTGGGTCATATTCATTTATTCTAGAACTCACCCCCCTGGGTCATATTCATTTATTCTAGAACTCACTCCCCGTGGTCCTCTGTAGCTCAGCTGGTAGAGCACGGCGCTTGTAACGCCAAGGTAGTGGGTTCGATCCCCGGGACCACCCATACACAAAAATGTATGCACGCACGACTGTAAGTCGCTTTGGATAAAAGCGTCTGCTAAATGGCATATTATTATTATTATTCTTATTATTATATTCATTTATTCTAGAACTCACCCTCCTGGGTCATATTCATTTATTCTAGAACTCACTCCCCTGGGTCATTCATTTATTCTAGAACTCACTCCCCTGGGTCATTCATTTATTCTAGAACTCACTCCCCTGGGTCATTCATTTATTCTAGAACTCACTCCCCTGGGTCATTCATTTATTCTAGAACTCACTCCCCTGGGTCATATTCATTTATTCTAGAACTCACCCCCCTGGGTCATATTCATTTATTCTAGAACTCACTCCCCTGGGTCATATTCATTTATTCTAGAACTCACTCCCCTGGGTCATATTCATTTATTCTAGAACTCACTCCCCTGGGTCATATTCATTTATTCTAGAACTCACTCCCCTGGGTCATATTCATTTATTCTAGAACTCACCCCCCTGGGTCATATTCATTTATTCTAGAACTCACCCCCCTGGGTCATATTCATTTATTCTAGAACTCACTCCCCTGGGTTATATTCATGTATTCTAGAACTCACCCCCCTGGGTCATATTCATGTATTCTAGAACTCACTCCCCTGGGTTATATTCATTTATTCTAGAACTCACTCCCCTGGGTTATATTCATTTATTCTAGAACTCACTCCCCTGGGTCATATTCATTTATTCTAGAACTCACCCCCCTGGGTCATATTCATTTATTCTAGAACTCACTCCCCTGGGTTATATTCATGTATTCTAGAACTCACTCCCCTGGGTCATATTCATTTATTCTAGAACTCACTCCCCTGGGTTATATTCATGTATTCTAGAACTCACTCCCCTGGGTTATATTCATGTATTCTAGAACTCACCCCCCTGGGTCATATTCATTTATTCTAGAACTCACTCCCCTGGGTTATATTCATGTATTCTAGAACTCACTCCCCTGGGTTATATTCATGTATTCTAGAACTCACTCCCCTGGGTCATATTCAATTATTCTAGAACTCACCACCCTGGGTCATATTCATGTATTCTAGAACTCACTCCCCTGGGTTATATTCATGTATTCTAGAACTCACCCCCCTGGGTCATATTCATTTATTCTAGAACTCACTCCCCTGGGTCATATTCATTTATTCTAGAACTCACTCCCCTGGGTCATATTCATTTATTCTAGAACTCACTCCCCTGGGTCATATTCATTTATTCTAGAACTCACTCCCCTGGGTCATATTCATTTATTCTAGAACTCACCCCCCTGGGTCATATTCATTTATTCTAGAACTCACTCCCCTGGGTCATATTCATTTATTCTAGAACTCACCCCCCTGGGTCATATTCATTTATTCTAGAACTCACTCCCCTGGGTCATATTCATTTATTCTAGAACTCACTCCCCTGGGTTATATTCATGTATTCTAGAACTCACCCCCCTGGGTTATATTCTTTAATGCACACCGTACAAAACCCTAGAAAATGTTTTACAACTAAAACAGAGTTTCTCATTAGACAAGTTTGGATAGTCCCTCCCCATTTCAGTTTGGATAGTCCCTCCCCATTTCAGTTTGGATAGTCCCTCCCCATTTCAGTTTGGATAGTCCCTCCCCATTTCAGTTTGGATAGTCCCTCCCCATTTCGGTTTGGTGTCTAGTGAATACGACCCTGATGTCTAACACCATAAACACCACATTCTGATTGGATAGGATGGATCAAAACCAAACTATTCAACCTCTGCTGTCTAACACCATAAACACCACATTCTGATTGGATAGGATGAATCAAAACCGTACTATTCAACCTCTGCTGTCTAACACCATAAACACCACATTCTGATTGGATAGGATGAATCAAAACCGTACTATTCAACCTCTGCTGTCTAACACCATAAACACCACATTCTGATTGGATAGGATGGATCAAAACCAAACTATTCAACCTCTGCCACCCTGCTTAGTGCTAATGCCATGATACAATCTGTGCCTGGATGCCAACACAATATGATTGACACATTGGCTTGGTGGCTCATAATGGGATCCTGACTGGCCTAGGACCAGTGGAGACAGATCTCTCTCTCTCATATATCATGCTCTCTATCGATTTCTATATCTATATATTCTCTCTATATATATATATTTTTTATACTATCTACTCTATTATGTATATATAGTTATATAATCTATCTATTCTGTCTATAGTCTTATATATCTTATATCATAGTAGTCTACTCTATGTATACTATCGCTTCTCGATGTACTGTCTTGTATATATATTGTATACTCTGTTCTATATAGATATATCTATATCTCTATGATATCTACTATATAGTCTCTAGATACTATCTATCTATCTCTATCTCTTTTCTCTAGTCTATATCTCTCTATACTTTCTATCTCTCTCTCTCTATCTACTTCTCTCTATCTCTCTCTCTCTCTATATCGTCTTCTATCTGTCTTTTATCTCTTTTGTCTCTCTCTCTGTCTCTTTCTTTGTCTCTCTGGTCTATTCTGCTCTATTTCGTATCTCTCGCTGTAACTGTCTCTCTATATCTTGTCTCTTTTCTCTCTTTTGTCTCTCTCTCTTCTCATCTCTATCTATATCTCTCTCTCTTCTCTTATCTCTGTCTCTTTCTATGGTCTCTCTCTGTCTATACTTGTCTCTCTCTCTGTCTCTCTCTCTGTCTCTTCTCTGTCTCTCTATCTGTTCTGTCTCTGCTCTCTCTCTCTCTCTCTTCTCTCTTCTCTCTATCTCTAGCTCTCTCTATCTAAGCTATCTCTCTGTCTCTATCTGTCTCTCTTTGTCTCTCTCTCTCGTCTCTCTTCTCTATCTCTCTCTCTCTCTCTCTCTCTCTCTCTCTCTCTCTCTCTCTCTCTCGCTCTACGCCAGTGTATTTAAAGCCCAGGGCCACGTTTGAGAGGATTAGCTTAACGTGACAATCTTATTTTACATATCAGCAGCCCTGCCTATAAATAGAGGTTGGTTGGTACAGAGAGAATATTAGATAAACAGTCAGGCTACTACTACCATATCATACCCCAGCACAGCACCACAGATAACTACCACCTCATACCCCAACAACCACACCCACAAGATAAACTACACCTCATACCCCAGCACAGCACCACACCACAGATAACTACCACCTCATACCCCAGACACACACAGATAACCCACTCATACCCAGCACCACCACAGATAACTACCACCTCATACCCCAGCACCACACCACAGATAACCACCACCTCATACCCCAGCACCGCACCACAGATAACTACCACCTCATACCCCAGCACCACACCACAGATAACCACCACCTCATACCCCAGCAACACAACACAGATAACTACCAACTCATACCCAGCACCCACCACAGATAACCACACTCATACCCCAGCACACACACAGTAACCACCACCATCATACCCCCAGCAACACACACCACAGATAACACCACCTCATACCCCAGCACCAGACCACAGATAACTACCACCTCATACCCCAGCACAGCACCACAGATAACTACCACCTCATACCCCAGCACAGCACCACAGATAACTACCACCTCATACCCCAGCACCACACCACAGATAACTACCACCTCATACCCCAGCACCACACCACAGATAACCACCACCTCATACCCAGCACAGCACCACAGATAACCAACCTCATACCCCAGCACCAGCACACAGATAACTACCACCTCATACCCCAGCACACACACACAGATAACACCACCTATACCCCAGCACAGCACCACAGATAACTACCACCTCATACCCCAGCACCACACCACAGATAACTACCACCTCATACCCCAGCACAGCCACACACCACAGATAACTACCACCTCATACCCCAGCACAGCACACCACAGATAACTACCACCTCATACCCAGCACCAACCACAGATAACTACCACCTCATACCCCAGCACCAGCACCACACGATAACTACCACCTATACCCCAGCACAGCACACACCACAGATAACTACACCTCATACCCCAGCACAGCACCACAGATAATACCACCTCATACCCCAGCACCACACCATACACCCACAGATATAACTACCAACCATATACCCCCAAACCCCAGCACCACACCACAGATAACCACCACCTCATACCCCAGCACCACACCACAGATAACCACCACCTCATACCCAGCAGCACCACAGAAATAACCACCTCATACCCAGCACACACCACCACAGATAACTACCACCTCATACCCCAGCACAGCACACCAAGATAACACCACCTCATACCCCAGCACAACAAACACACAAGAAAACTACCACTCATACCCCAGCACCAACACCCACAGATAACTACCACCTCATACCCCAGCACCACACCACAGATAACTACCACCTCATACCACAGATAACTACCACCTCATACCACAGCACCACACCACACCACAGATAACTACCACCTCATACCCCAGCACAGCACCATACCACAGATAACTACCACCTCATACCCCAGCACAGCACCACAGATAACTACCACCTCATACCCCAGCACCAGCACCACAGATAACACCACCTCATACCCAGCACAGCAACACCAAGTAAACTACCACCTCATACCCCAGCACACACCACAGATAACTACCACCTCATACCCCAGCACCACACTACAGATAACTACCACCTCATACCCCAGCACAGCACCACAGATAACTACCACCTCAATACCCAGCACAGCACCACAGATAAACTACCACCTCATACCCCAGCACACACACAGATAACTACCACCTCATACCCCAGCACAGCACACACAGAAACTACCACCTCATACCCCAGCACAGCACCACAGATAACTACCACCTCATACCCCAGCACCACACACCACAGATAACTACCACCTCATACCCCAGCACAGCAATACACCACAGATAACTACCACCTCATACCCCAGCACCATACCACAGATAACTACCACCTCATACCCCAGCACAGCACCACAGATAACTACCACCTCATACCCCAGCACAGCAACACACCACAGATAACTACCACCTCATACCCCAGCACAGCAACCACAGATAACTACCACCTCATACCCCAGCACACAAGATAACACACCTATCCCAGCACACACCACAGATAACTACCACCTCATACCCCAGCACCAGCACAACACAGATAACTACCACCTCATACCCAGCACAGCAACAACCACACACAATACTACACCTCATACCCCAGCACCACAGATACATACCACCTCATACCCCAGCACAGCACCAGTAACTACACTCATACCCGCACGCCCACAGATAACTACCACCTCATACCCCAGCACCAACACAGATAACCACCACCTCATACCCCAGCACAGCTACCACATGATAACACCACCTAATACCCCAACAAGCACAACAATACACTTACAGAAACATAAACCACCTCATACCCCAGCACAGCACACAGATAATACCACTCATACCCAGCACAACACCACACATAGATAACCCACCACCTCCACCCAGCAACCCCCTCTCCCACCTCTCTCTCCCCCTCCCTCCGTCTCTCGCTCCCCATCATGTGAGGCCCCCTCTCCTAATCCCCCAGCCTCATGTTCCTGTATAGAGATAAGCCCGGGCTTATATAGCAAGTCTCATTATTTTCTGCTATTAATGCGAAAATCTAAATTCATTCCGGCCGACTCTTCTGATTCAGCGCTCTACCCCCCCCCCCCCCCCCACCCCCCCCCACCACCACCACCACCATTACACCTCCCATGTAAAAAGCATGATTTTTTTATTTTTTTTTAACCAAATTGGGGTCAAAACTTAACAGGCCGTTGTTCACATATATTAATTAGTAGATGGATCTCTCTTAAGCGATGAACATTGATGTGTCTAATCATATTTTTTGTTGTTTTTCCATTTCAGGTCATGTTCACGGGAGAGAATATACCTGTCCATCCTCACGTTTATAGCAACGGTCACATCTGTCTTTCCATACTAACTGAAGACTGGTCGCCAGCCCTCTCAGTGCAATCAGTCTGTCTCAGCATTATCAGCATGCTGTCCAGCTGCAAAGAAAAGGTATGGGGGTGACAGCAGACCCATGGATTGCTAGGGTACCAGGGAAAAATTATTAGCTGGCCACGTCAATTCTTTTTTTATATACACACTACCGGTCAAAAGTTTTAGAACACCTACTCATTCAAGGGTTTTTATTTATTTATACTATTTTCTAGATTGTAGACTAATAGTGAAGACGTCAAAACTATGAAATAACACATATGGAATCATGTAGTAACCAAAAAAAGTGTTAAACAAATCAAAATATATTTTATATTTGAGATGCTTCAAATAGCCACCCTTTGCCTTGATGACATCTTTGCACGCTCTTGGCATTCTTTCAACTAGCTTCACGTCAATACTCAGTCTTGAAGGAGTTCCCACATATGCTGAGCACTTGTTGGCTGCTTTTCCTTCACTCTGCGGTCCGACTCATCCCAAACCATCTCAATTGGGTTGAGGTCGGGGGATCTGATGCAGCACTCCATCACTCTCCTTCTTGGTCAAATAGCCCTTCCAAAACCTGGAGGTGTGTTTGGTCATTGTCCTGTTGAAAAACAAATGATAGTCCCACTAAGCCCAAACCAGATGGGATGGCGTATCGCTGCAGAATGCTGTGGTAGCCATGCTGGTTAAGTGTGCCTTGAATTCAAAATAAATCACAGACAGTGTCACCAGCAAAGCACCCCCACACCATAACACCTCCTCCTCCATGCTTTATGGTGGGAAATACACATGCAGAGATCATCCATTCATCCACAACACGTCTCACAAATACACAGCAGTTGGAACCAGAAATCTCCTAATTTGGACTCCAGACCAAAGGACACATTTCCACCGGTCTAATGTCCATTGCTCGTGTTTATTGTCCCAAGCAAGTCTCTTCTTCTTATTGGTGTCCTTTAGTAGTGGTTTCTTTGCAGCAATTTGACCATGATGGCCTGATTCACACACATCTCCTCTGAACAGTTGATGTTGATATGTGTCTGTTACTTGAACTCTGTGAAGCATTTATTTGGGCTTCAATTTCTGAGGCTGGTAACTCTAATGAACTTATCCTCTGCAGCAGAGGTGACTCTCGGTCTTCCATTCCTGTGGTGGTCCTCATGAGAGACAGTTTCATTATAGAGCTTGATGGTTTTTGCGCTTTCAAAGTTCTTCAAATGTTCCATATTGGCTGACCTTCATGTCTTAAAGTAATGATGGACTGTTGTTTCTCTTTGCTTATTTGAGCTGTTCTTGCCATAATATGGACTTGGTCTTTTACCAAATAGGGCTATCTTCTGTATACCCCCCTACCTTGTCACAACACAACTGATTGGCTGAAACGCATTAAGAAGGAATTAAATTCCACAAATTAACTTTTAAGAAGGCGCACCTGTTAATTGAAATGCATTCCAGGTGACTACCTCATGAAGCTGGTTGAGAGAATGCCAAGAGTGTGCAAAGCTGTCATCAAGGCAAAGGGTGGCTATTTGAAGAATCTCAAATATAAAATATATTTTGATTTGTTTAACACTTTTTTTTGGTTACTACATGATTCCATATGTGTTATTTCATAGTTTTGATGTCTTCACTATTATTCTACAATGTAGAAAATAGTAAAAAATTAAAGAAAAACCCTTGAATGAGTAGGTGTTCTAAAACTTCTGACCGGTAGTGTATATTGTCATGATTTATTCAAACGGTAATGGGCAATTGACCAAAAATAAACCATATGAAATATATGCCTGTCGTTGTGAGCGAGCCACTTCCTCTCTCTATAGGGCGTACAGAGGAGAGAGAATTGCATTCTAATTAGCACAACCATATGACCATTACACAAAATGCAGTTTTAATCAATTTGCCTACATGGCTAGCGAGCCACATGATTATATCTTGAATTAGCAATCTAGCTAAGTGTTTTGAGTTCCCACTACCTCAGGGGGTGAATAATATAACCTTGGCCAATATTGCACAAAATGTCCAAAAAGGAATCTGATCATTCTGGATCTTATTTCGACAGTTTGCTCGTCAAAATCTCAATCATGCTTTCCCTGGATATGTTAGATGAAATAGCTTACTTTTTTTAATCACAGTCTACCATCTCAGTTGTCTTAATTGTCACTGGGAAAAAAATGGTCTACTTGCTACTGTTGATGGTCTGCAGAAATAAAACTATAAAAAGACTCCTAGCATTCCTCTTGGTTAGCCGACTGTAGCCATGTTTAATACCTCTTTTGGAACACTTTTCTTAAAGGGGCAGTGTCCTATTTTGAGATGGAAAAAATATAAATCTTTAAAATGACAGGCCTACTTCAGAAACAAACATTTATGGAGTTAAATGATCCAGAATGATCAGATTTCCTTTTTGGACATCTGATTGTTTTCTACTCCTTCTCACGTTGGTAAATCATTATTAATAGGAAGGTATCAAAATGTTGTCTATTGCATTTAACTTGCACATAACTTGCCTCATACAGTGTATGTAAATACTAAAGCCAAATCAAATCACATTTTATTGGTCACACACATATTTAGCAGATGGTATTGTGGGTGTAGCAAAATGCTTTTGTTCCCAGCTCCCAACTGCAGTAAAATCTAACAACAATTTTAAAGTAAAAGAATGGAATTAAGAAATATATAGAAAGAAAAAAAACGTTCTAATAATGTGAGAAATGACAACAACAAATACTGCGAAGTTGCTTAGGAGCCAGAAACAGCCGCCATGTCTATGGACGCCATCTAGAATGATTCCTTTATATACAGTAGGATGTCTTTAGGTATGTTCACTGTCTGAACTCCCCAGAGCCCCCTGCTGTTGCTAAACAGGCATCACAGCTGGTGTTGGGGGGGGGGAAATAATACTAATAGGAGTGCAAAGAATGATGTGCTCTATGGTACAGATTTAGGGTCAGCTTCCCCTTCCCCGATCCGAACCTTAACCATTAGTGGGGGAATGCAGAACTGACCCAAGTTCAGTTTCTAGAGGCATGCCATGTTTATACCCGCACCTCTCTGATGATGATGGTTGTCTCTCTGTTTTGTCTGCAGAGACGGCCCCCTGATAACTCCTTTTACGTAAGAACGTGTAATAAAAATCCAAAGAAGACAAAATGGTGGTATCACGGTGAGTAGTTAGGTTACAGCTGTGAGGAGAGACTGACTGCATCACTTCTTCTTTTTTTATAAGAAACATTCATGTGTTGAAAATCCCAAATTGTTTGCATAGTCCAACTTGCACACAGCTCTGACACACACACTTACCCCACCAGACATGCCACCAGGGGTCTTTCCACAGTCCCCAAATCCAGAACAAATTCAAGAAAGCAGTACAGTATTATATAGAGCCGTTATTGCATGGAACTCCGTTCCATCTCATATTGCTTAAAATGAACAGCAAACCTGGTTTCAAAAAAAGCAACACCTCACGCCTCTCCTCTATTTGACCTAGATAGTTTGTGTGTATGTATTGATATGTAGGCTATGTCTGCCTTTTTTATAATTTTTTTATGTAGTTCTGTTCTTGTCTATTAATGTTCTGTATCATGTTTCATGTTTTGTGTGGACACCAGGAAGAGTAGCTGCTGCTTTTGCATTATCTAATGTGGATCCTAATAAAATGCAAAAAAAAATAAAAATACATCCTCTGTAGCCAGGTAGTAGATAACCATGTTAATATGTAAAGAGTAAACCATTCCATCCTCGCTCAGACGGTGTTTATGTATTACTGTTAGAATGGTTATCCTGTGTGGTTAATGGGAATGGGGAAGTACAGCAATCTAATACTTTTAACTCAACAGGTTAGATTTGGATGAGTCAATATGTAAGCACGTTAACATCCAGATCATCATGTCAGTGTATTTGATACTGAAAGTGTGTGTTTTTTTTTTCTTTCTCAGATGATACATGCTAATGACCTTTTTGTAATAGTCCTAGAAGAAGTCCTACTGACCCACATAAAGCACTTTTTAATCATTCAGTCACTGAACTCTGACCTTTGACTGGAACAATGGACACCATGATGCGCTGGAGACTCTTTTTTTGAACTGCTTTTCCCAGAGGGAAGTTGGATGCATGTTTTAGCCGGTTGTAATATACAAAAGAAAATGAGGAAATAAAGGAACGTTATGTTATTTACCAACAATGGATTGTTTTTGCAAAAAAGGTCGTTATGCAGCCAGCGAGAGAAATGGTTTTGTAGTGAGATTATTATTGTTATTGTTTTAAGATGATTCTTGTTTCCTTTTGTGTTTGTTTGGGTACATTTTTAAAGGTTGTCATCGTGTGTTGTGCAGTAATAACAACGGTGGATGCATGCTTGGGCCTACAAAGACATCCACATTAAATAGTTTATATGTGGAAGGGATCTGAGCGTCTTAAACCCAAGAAAATACTTTAATTTTATTTTTTACTAATATTCAATGCACTGTGACAATATGTAGAGCTACAACAGATCAATGTTATGATTCCAAACATGCAGTTAACTTCTACTGTAAAACCACAAACAACACCACTTATCTTCAGGTAATAATACGGTTTTAAGTGAATTTACATTTCGCTGGTTAATCAAGAGCCAGCTCTCTGCCTTCTGTCTTCCAAGGACAGACTTGATTTCAGAAGTTGTGGATTTGTCTGGTCTGTGTGTTGGTACGGACACCAGAATGATGGTTACAACTCTTAGGCTGCATTTACACAGGCAGCCCAATTTTGACCTTTTTTTTTTGCCACTAATTGGTCTTTTGACCAATCGGATCAGATATTTGGCCCATAATTGGGCTGCCTGTGTAAACACAGACTTGCGTACATCTTCACAATAATATGGGCTGAACTCATGTGATGGTCTTCGCAGGTCCATTCTGTAAAGCCCAGAGATGTAAGGCAACATTACATCCATGTAAAGAATGTCTGTGTTGTGGTCCATTTTTATTTGTATGATGGTTTTTTGTCTTGATGAGATTTTTAATGCTTTAATCTAAACATTTATTTGTCTTGTTGTTTTTGTTTTCCAGCTAGCTGACACTTTTAAAGGGGGAGGATGTTTTAGGTTCTGTGTTTTTTAATGTCTTGTTTAATTTAAAATCTCTATGTTGATCAGCATAGTGGTAGTAACCGTGAACGGAATAGTGGTAAAACTGTTAAGACGAGGCTAGATTGATTCTCTGGTCAGAGATTGGCTCAGGGTACTTTTTTCAATACGAGAACACCTCTGGATAAATAAAATCCTATAAGATATTTTTTTGCATTTTAACTATATTTAACTATAAATTAATAACATGTCTGAAACTATTGTGTGTATATAAGTCTTTAGAAATTGTCGAGATGATGTTACGGGAAGTTAGGAATGGATGCATTTTCCTCATGTTATAGCAGTGTGACTATAATAGGAGTGCTTTATTTGTTCTCTGTAATGTTTCTCCTGAATAGTACACTACAGTCAGTTAGTTTCAGGGTTGGGGGTCAATTCCATTTGAATTCCAGTCAATTCAGAAAGTTAAACCAAATTCGAAATCCTAATTTTCCTCATTGAACAGCGTTTGAAGAGAATTGGACTTAGAACAGTCATTTTCTTTGTACTTCCTGAATTGACCCTTACCCTAGCTTAGTTCATCGTCCAACACAACTAGAGTTGGTCTGCGGGGTCGGCAGTTGAACTGTAGGGATGCACCCTGCTATTTCCCAGCAGTACCACACATGGCTACAGCGCTCGCAGGTTGCATTTATACAGGCAGCCCAATTATTCGCACGATATCTGATTGGTCAAAATACCAATTAGTGGCAAAGGATCTGATCTGATTGATTGAAAAATACCAATAAGTGGTAAAAAGATCAGAACTGGTCTGCCTGTGTAAATGCACCCATAGTGTAACTATCTACCACCTGGAGGCTGGTGGGAGGAGCTATAGGAGGAAATGCTTGTTGTAATGAGCTGGAATGGAATAAATGAAACCGTATTAGAACACATCAAACGTGGAAAAAATGAGCCTGTCCTCCCATAGCTCCTCCCACCAGCCTGGACTGCTATCTACATACACCTCATGTTATTATTGGTTACAGTGGGAGGGAATCAGCTGCTGTGGCATCCTCTTCCCCTACATAGTGCACTACTTTCGACCAGAGCGCTATGGACCCTGGTCAAAATGTAGTGCACTATAAAGAGCCGTTTGGGACGCAAGCCTGTGTGTTGCAGCAGCTCTCTTGTCGTTTCTGACTTCAATCACTCCATTCCTATAGTTCTGCTCTGTCTCCTGTCGCCGTCCATTCAGAAATACTTCCTGGGTTTGTTTTAATCTGCCTGTCTTCACAATATCAACCTTCTGAAGTGACTGGATATATGACCATGACACACTGGTATCTAGGAACCATATTGATTACTATATAACGATTATCTATTTAACCAGTGTTTTTATAGTTTTTTTTATGACACTGTAGAAGAGGTCTGTGCTGCTGGACTGGGTTGATTGTCTGTCACGGTATGGCATTAGTGCAGGGACAAAAAGCCTGTATCCACAGATCAGTGGGTATGTTAAAAACAAGGAGTTGATATGTAAACAGGGTTTGGATGTCTCTCTCTCATTCTCTCTCCTTGTATTTTCCTGGTTTTATTAGGTTTTATTTTTCCTTTTTAATGTGGTTTGGATTCCTTGGCCTGCAGATTGTTGTGTGAGTGATCAGCAGTAATGAAGGGTGATGTATTATATTTATAATATATTTTGAGAATTATTTTTGTCTTTCTCCGGGATGTGCAAGCTCCATGTCAGAGGAGCCTGTTCATTTTAATAATCTATAATAAAAAGCAGAGATGACCTTTTTAATTCATCCTTGTCTCGCACACTTTGCTGTTCTGAATGGAGTCGATTACGTGTTTTAACCTCTTAAGGATCGGACCCTTATTTGCAGTTTTCGCCTAAAATGACATACCCATATCTAACTGCCTGTAGCTCAGGACCTGAAGCAAGGATATGCATATTCTTGATAGCATTTGAAGTTTGGAAATGTGAAATTAATGTAGGAGAATATAACACATTAGATCTGCTAAAAGATAATACAAACAAAAAAAACATGCGTTTTCTATTTATTTGTTTGTTCCATCTTTGAAATGCAAGAGAAAGGCCACAATACAATATAGGAGTTGAGGCGCAATATAGATTTTGGCCACTAGATGTCAGCAGTGTGTGCAAAGTTTCAGATTGATGCTGTCATGACTTGCCCTCATTGGCTGAGGATCAAAGATGCCGGCTAGGCAAAAGTTTGAATTTCCCTGTGAAACAAAGAAAGTCTTCCCGCCAAGACTCCAACATCCAAAAGTGGATAATGAAACAATATCCCTACTTAAAATAATGTGGGAAATGGTCGGTGGGGACTTAAAGAACAATCATGTCAAATTCGTTACTATGTTGTGATGTCATTAAAGCCGGTGGAACAACATAACTGTATCTCTGGGGGGGGTACACTTCCCAGTTGAGGTTTGCATCTAATAGTTGTATAAAACGAATTATTAAGTATAATAATACTTTTGTGAAGGTAACAATGTGATTTTAGCATTTTAGATGAGATGATTGTTTTCCATATTGATTTGTTCTCAGTCAGTGGCCACTCCCAGATGAGCACAAACATGATGAAATTCACCTTAGACCAGGAAGCCCCACGGCTTAAAATGGTTGACACTCTGCAAGACCAGCAGACGTGAAGCGTGAGCTAAACGTTACAAAATGGTTTAAAACTACAACTCCATCACCAAAGGAAGACCAAGCATACTACGTTATAAGCCGGATGTTGCAAATGGTTGAATTTCTACAACACCAAGAAGCGTGAAGCTGAAGCTACACGTTACAAAATGGTTAGACCAGAAAATGTGAGACGTTAGTCCAACTCTGAAACTCTCAACCTCTACACGAGGTGAAGAAGAAGACAATGCACTAGACCTTATCATCTCAGTCTGCAGCTGGCATGTATAGTCGTCTAGAGAACTTTCACTAAAGACACGAGTTGGGAAGGACAATCCCTCTCAGACAACCGCTGGTACATCTGAAGTATCCATCCTAACCAAAACCACGACCAGAAACTCTACCAAGGACATTGGGATCTCTGGTGGGCAAACCAGAGTCCTACATCATCAACTCAACTATCGAGGACAGCTACAAGTAAGTACATGTTGCATTTCTAATCCGAATGAGCGTTTTATTTTGGGTTTTTAAGCATATGTATTTCCGTGAGCGTAGTTTCCAAAGAAACCACGATAGTTTGAATCTCTGTCTCTCCCTTACACTCTGACCCTCCTCCTACCCAAGCATTCATGCTATTGTTAGTCCAGTCCACTAGGGACCTGTTTTCATTGTATTACGTTAGTAATCAATAACCTATGATGTGTGTGTGTGTGTGTGTTTTTGTATTTTGTTATTATTTAGTTAGTTAGTAAATAAATAATTAAGCCAATTGGTGTATTGCTGATTCATCAATAAGGTTAGGGTTCTTGCAGGTTCAAGGATTATGCAACATTCAGAATTAGACTGATAAGAGGTAATTATTTAATATGTGACTGTTATCGATATAACACAGTTGAAGTCGGAAGTTTACATACACCTTTGACAAATACATTTAAACTCTGTTTTTCACAATTCCTGACATTTAATCCTAGTAAAGATTCCCTGTCTTAGGTCAGTTAGGATCACCACTTTTATTTTAAGAATGTGAAATGTCAGAATAATAGTAGAGAGAATTATTTATTTCAGCTTTTATTTATTTCATCACATTCCCAGTGGGTCAGAAGTTTACATACACTCAATTAGTATTTGGTAGCATTGCCGTTAAATTGTTTAACTTGGGTCAAACGTTTCAGGTAGCCTTCCACAAGCTTCCCACAATAAGTTGGGTGAATTTTGGCCCATTCCTCCTGACAAAGCTGGTGTAACTGAGTCAGGTTTGTAGGCCTCCTTGCTTGCACACGCTTTTTCAGTTTTGCCCACAAATTTTCTATAGGATTGAGGTCAGGGCTTTGTGATGGCCACTCCAATACCTTGACTTTGTTGTCCTTAAGCCATTTTGCCACAACTTTGGAAGTACAGTGAGGGAAAAAAGTATTTGATCCCCTGCTGATTTTGTACGTTTGCCCACTGACAAAGAAATGATCAGTCTATAATTTTAATGGCAAGTTTATTTGAACAGTGAGAGACAGAATAAGAACAAAAAAAATCAAGAAAACACCAGTACATGTCCAGGCCCGTCTGAAGTTTGCTAGAGTGCATTTGGATGACCCAGAAGAGGATTGGGAGAATGTCATATGGTCAGATGAAACCGAAATATAACTTTTAGGTAAAAACTCAACTCGTCGTGTTTGGAGGACAAAGAATGCTGAGTTGCATCCAAAGAACACCATACCTACTGTGAAGCATGGGTGTGGAAACATCATGCTTTGGGGCTGTTTTTCTGCAAAGGGACCAGGATGACTGATCCGTGTAAAGGAAAGAATGAATGGGGCCATGTATCGTGAGATTTTGAGTGAAAACCTCCTTCCATCAGCAAGGGCATTGAAGATTAAACGTGGCTGGGTCTTTCAGCATGACAATGATCCCAAACACACCGCCCAGGCAACGAAGGAGTGGCTTCGTAAGAAGCATTTCAAGGTCCTGGAGTGGCCTAGCCAGTCTCCAGATCTCAACCCCATAGAAAATCTTTGGAGGGAGTTGAAAGTCCGTGTTGCCCAGCGACAGCCCCAAAACATCACTACTCTAGAGGAGATCTGCATGGAGGAATGGGCCAAAATACCAGCAACAGTGTGTGAAAACCTTGTGAAGACTTACAGAAAACGTTTGACCTGTGTCATTGCCAACAAAGGGTATATAACAAAGTATTGAGAAACTTTTGTTATTGACCAAATACTTATTTTCCACCATAATTTGCAAAAAAATCATAAAAAATCCTACAATGTGATTTTCTGGGATTTTGTTTTCTCATTTTGTCTGTCATAGTTGACGTGTACCTATGATGAAAATTACAGGCCTCTCTCATCTTTTTAAGTGGGATAACTTGCACAATTGGTGGATGACTAAATACTTTTTTCCCCCACTGTATAGTGCACTACTTTAGACCAGAGAATGGCACCCTATACCCTATATAGTGCACTACTTTAGACCAGAGCCCTATTCCCTATGTAGTGCACTACTTTTCATTTACATTACATTTTAGTCATTTAGCAGACGCTCTTATCCAGAGCGACTTACAGTTAGTGAGTGCATACATTTTTCATACTGGCCCCCCTGTTGGAAACGAACCCACAACCCTGGCGTTGCAAGCACCATGCTCTACCAATTGAGCTACAGGAGGAGCTGAAAGAGGCACCCTATTCCCTATATAGTGCACTACTTTAGACCAGAGAATGACACCCTATACCCTATATAGTGCACTACTTTAGACCAGAGCCCTATTCCCTATTTAGTGCACTACTTTTGACCAGAGCCCTGTATAGGGAATAGGGTGCTATTTGAGACAAAGCCTTAATGTTATTTGGGCATCTTGCTGTCAGTGAATCATCGCTAACTTCACAATGCAGTCCACATTTGAGGCTACTGTACTCAGCCCAATTATAGATTTCTGTAGAGGCCCAATACGGGAAATGTAATGTATTGGCACCATCTACTGGTCATGTCTTTTAAGTCTAACGTCTCCCCAGTCAAGACCAAATGATGCTACTGTCAGCTTTCCATTATTCACTTCTTCACCAATCAGTCCAGTATGTGTGAGATAATTTAACAGCCTTTTTGTATTGAAATAGCCTGCAGTTTGTTATAATAATAATAATAATAATAATAATAATAATAATAATGATTTATTGACGCAGTCCACCGAAATGTCTTCTGATTCGATTACAACATTTGGAGAGGTTGGAGAAGAGGGCAGCCACAGTGCAGCGCTCGATGAGCAGTTTTAAGTGGGGTTAAGTGCCTTGCTCCTGGGCACAACGGCAGGATGTTGTATGGTATGTTACTTGAATGTCCTGTGAAGTGAAAACTGCGTACCTGGATTCTCTGGTACGGTGGTAATTGGTACACTACAATAACCAACCAGCACAGCTCCAGTTAAATATTTAGCTGCTTCTCAAACCCTCGATTTCCTAGGAGAGAACTTACTCCATTTCTTACTGGTCATAATGCACAAGTCAACAACACATGAGTGCATCAAGTCCTTGTGGGTTTTGGGGTAGTGACTGACTTAATACAAATGGTCAAATTAGACATTTCCAAGTTTACTTGGAACAGAAACATTGCATTCTTGCTCCATCACTAGCTAAAACTAAGTTAATTTATAATTTCTAATAAATTATTGCATTATCATAAGTCCAACACACTTTAATATTATAATCACTCAGCTGGCATTTTGCTACCGATATAAATGAATAATTTCATTCAACTTGATGACTAAGGTCTCAGCTCAGACCAGACCCCTAGCAGCTGGACGTCTAGAGAGAATACTCTGGATAACCAGACCCCTAGCAGCTGGACGTCTAGAGAGAATACTCTGGATAACCAGACCCCTAGCAGCTGGACGTCTAGAGAGAATACTCTGGATAACCAGACCCCTAGCAGCTGGACGTCTAGAGAGAATACTCTGGATAACCAGACCCCTAGCAGCTGGACGTCTAGAGAGAATACTCTGGATAACCAGACCCCTAGCAGCTGGACGTCTAGAGAGAATACTCTGGGGGAACCAGCCCCTAGCAGGCTGGACGTTCTAGAGAGAATACTCTGGGAACCAGACCCCTAGCGCTGGCCGTCTGAGAAAAAATACTTGGATAACCAGACCCTAGCAGCTGGACGTCTAGGAGAATACTCTGGATAACCAGACCCTAGCAGCTGGACGTCTAGAGAGAATACTTGGATAACCAGACCTAGCAGCGGACGTCTAGAGAGAATATCTGGAAAAACCAGACCCCTAGACAGCTGGACGTCTAGAGAAATACCTGGGAGCAAGATTGAACCAGCTGGACATCTAGAGAGAAATACTTGGGAGCGGGACTGAACCAGCTGGACGTCTAGAGATAATATTTGGGAGCGAGACTAAACCCAAAGCTGGACGTCTGAGAAATACCGGGGGAGCGAGAACTAAAAACAAGCTGGACGTCTAGAGAAAATACTCTGGGAGCAAGCCTGAACCGTGGAGTTTAGAGAGAATACTCTGGGAGCAAGACTGAACCAGCTGGACGTCTAGAGAGAATACTCTGGGAGCGAGACTGAACCAGCTGGACGTCTAGAGAGAATACTCTGGGAGCGAGACTGAACCAGCTGGACGTCTAGAGAGAATACTCTGGGAGGAGACTGGAACCAGCTGGACGTTAGAGAGAATACTCGGGAAAGCGGGGACTTGAACCAGTGGAGTCTAGAGAGATTATCTGGGAGCGAGATTGAAACCAGTGGACGTTTTAGAGAAAATTTACTCTGGGAGCGAGACTAAAAACAGCTGGCGTCTAGAGAGGAAATACTCTGGGAGCGAGACTGAACCATGGACGTTAGAGATAATATCTGGGAGCGAGCCCAAACCCAAAGCGGGACGTCTAGAGAGAATACTCTGGGAGCGAGCCTGAACCAGCTGGACGTCTAGAGAGAATACTCTGGGAGCAAGACTGAACCAGCTGGACGTCTAGAGAGAATACTCTGGGAGCGAGACTGAACTGAACTGTGCGCCTCCCAAATTGAGCTCTGTACCTCATGGCTGTGCGCCTCCCAAGTTGTGTAACAATGCTGAGGGCTCAATACATACAGTGAGGGAAAAAAGTATTTGATCCCCTGCTGATTTTGTACGTTTGCCCACTGACAAAGAAATTATCAGTCTATAATTTTAATGGTAGGTTTATTTGAACAGTGAGAGACAGAATAACAACAACAAAATCCAGAAAAACGCATGTCAAAAATGTTATAAATTGATTTGCATTTTAATTAGGGAAATAACTATTTGACCCCCTCTCAATCAGAAAGATTTCTGGCTCCCAGGTGTCTTTTATACAGGTAACGAGCTGAGATTAGGAGCACACTCTTAAAGGGAGTGCTCCTAATTTCAGTTTGTTACCTGTATAAAAGACACCTGTCCACAGAAGCAATCAATCAATCAGATTCCAAACTCTCCACCATGGCTAAGACCAAAGAGCTCTCCAAGGATGTCAGGGACAAGATTGTAGACCTACACAAGGCTGGAATGGGCTACAAGACCATCGCCAAGCAGCTTGGTGAGAAGGTGACAACAGTTGGTGCGATTATTCGCAAATGGAAGAAACACAAATTAACTGTCAATCTCCCTCGGCCTGGGGCTCCATGCAAGATCTCACCTCGTGGAGTTGCAATGATCATGAGAAAGGTGAGGAAACAGCCCAGAACTACACGGGAGGATCTTGTCAATGATCTCAAGGCAGCTGGGACCATAGTCACCAAGAAAACAATTGGTAATACACTACACCGTGAAGGACTGAAATCCTGCAGTGCCCGCAAGGTCCCCCTGCTCAATAATAATATGCCATTTAGCAGACGCTTTTATCCAAAGCGACTTACAGTCATGTGTGCATAAATTTTTACGTATGGGTGGTCCCAGGGATCGAACCCACTACCCTGGCGTTACAAGCGCCATGCTCTACCAATTGAGCTACAGAGGAATGCTGCCTATGACCCCAAGAATACCATCCCCACTGTCAAACATGGAGGTGGAAACATTATGCTTTGGGGGTGGTTTTATGCTAAGGGGCAGGACAACTTCACCGCATCAAAGGGACGATGGACCGGGCCATGTACCGTCACATCTTGGGTGAGAACCTCCTTCCCTCAGCCAGGGCATTGAAAATGGGCTGTGGATGGGTATTCCAGCATGACAATGACCCAAAACACACGGCCAAGGCAACAAAGGAATGACTCAAGAAGAAGCACATTAAGGTCCTGGAGTGGCCTAGCCAGTCTCCAGACCTTAATCCCATATAAAATCTGTGGAGGGAGCTGAAGGTTCGAGTTGTCAAATGTCAAATGTCAAAATGAAACCTTAATGACTTGGAGAAGATCTGCAAAGAGGAGTGGAACAAAATCCTTCCTGAGATGTGTGCAAACCTGGTGGCCAACTACAAGAAACGTCTGACCTCTGTGATTGCACGGCGCTTGTAACGCCAAGGTAGTGGGTTCGATCCCCGGGACCACCCATACACAAAAAAAAAAAAATGTATGCACGCGTGACTGTAAGTCGCTTTGGACAAAAGCGTCTGCTGAATGGCTTATTATTATTATTGCCAACAAGGGTTTTGCCACCAAGTACTAAGTCATGTGTTGCAGAGGGGTCAAATACTTATTTCCCTCATTAAAATGCAAATGAATTTATAACATTTTTGACATGCGTTTTTCTGGACTTTTTTTGTTGTTGTTATTCTGTCTCTCACTGTTCAACTAAACCTACCATTAAAATTATAGACTGATCATGTCTTTGTCAGTGGGCAAACGTTCAAAATCAGCAGGGGATCAAATACTTTTTCCCTCACTGTAATGACACACATGCTAACTTGCTATATGAAGCTAGCTAGCTACAGTATTTAGCATTTTGCCAGGACAGCTAACAGCTAACCCGTACATGGACGACAGATGTTTAGCCTACGTTTTTTTCTAGCTATATTGAAATTGAAATGTGACAAATGCCAATGGTATGATCAAAAAATACATTCTGTGTAACCTCTCATATCCGCCAAATGAAACAAATTGCTCAGATCAACTAATTAATGGATCGTGATGTGGGAGGCCAAAATCAAATCAAAGTTTATTGGTCACATAAAGTACACATATTTGCAGATGTTATCGCAGGTGCAGCGAAATGCTTTTGTTTCTGGCTCCAACAATGCAGCCATACAATAACAATACATATAATACAAAACAATTGTGAAAAATTTTTTTGGAAACATCAGAATGAGCAATGTTAGAACTAGCAATGTCAGAGTGCAGAATATAATTATATGTACAGTCGTGGTAAAAAGTTTTGAGAAAGTCTTCAAAGTTTGCTGCTTCAGTGTTTTTAGATATTTTTGTCAGATGTTACAATGGTATACTGAAGTATAATTACAAGCATTCCATAAGTGTCAAAGGCTTTTATTGACAATTACATTAAGTTCATGCAAAGAGTCAATATTTGCAGTGTTGACCCTTCTTTTTCAAGACCTCTGCAATCCGTCCCTGGCATGCTGTCAATTAACTTCTGGGCCACATCCTGACTGATGGCAGCCCATTCTTGCATAATCAATGCTTGGAGTTTGTCAGAATTTGTGGGGTTTTGTTTGTCCACCCGCCTCTTGAGGATCGACCACAAGTTCTCAATGGGATTAAGTTATGGGGAGTTTCCTGGCCATGGACCCAAAATGTTGATGTTTTGTTTCCCGAGCCACTTAGTTATCACTTTTGCCTTATGGCAAGGTGCTCCATCATGCTGGAAAAGGCATTGTTCGTCACTAAACTGTTCTTGGATGGTTGGGAGAAGTTGCTCTCGGAGGATGTGTTGGTACCATTCTTTATTCATGGCTGTGTTCTTAGGCAAAATTGTGAGTGAGCCCACTCCCTTGGCTGAGAAGCAACCCCACACATGAATGGTCTCAGGATACTTTACTGTTGGCATGACACAGGACTGATGGTAGCGCTCACTTTGTCTTCTCCGGACAAGCTTTTTTCCGGATGCCCCAAACAATCGGAAAGGGAATTCATAAGAGAAAATTACTTTACTCCAGTCCTCAGCAGTCCAATCCCTGTACCTTTTGCAGAATATCAGTCTGTACCTGATGTTTTTCCTGGAGAAAAGTGGCTTCCTCGCTGCCCTTCTAGACACCAGGCCATCCTCCAAAAGTCTTTGCCTCACTGTGCGTGCAGATGCACTCACACCTGCCTGCTGCCATTCCTGAGCAAGCTCTGCACTGGTGGTTCCCCGATCCCGCAGCTGAATCAACTTTAAGAGATGGTCCTGGCGCTTGCTGGACTTTCTTGGGCGCCCTGAAGCCTTCTTCACAACAATTTAACCTCTCTCCTTGAAGTTCTTGATGATCCGATAAATGGTTGATTTAGGTGCAATCTTACTAGCAGCAATATCCTTGCCTGTGAAGCCCTTTTTGTGCAAAGCAATGATGACGGCACGTGTTTCCTTGCAGGTAACCATGGTTAACAGAGGAAGAACAATGATTTCAAGCACCACCCTCCTTTTAAAGCTTCCAGTCTGTTATTCTAACTCAATCAGCATGACAGAGGGATCTCCAGCCTTGTCCTCGTCAACACTCTCACCTGTGTTAACGAGAGAATCACTGACATGATGTCAGCTGGTCCTTTTGTGGCAGGGCTGAAATGCAGTGGAAATGTTTTTGGGGATTAAGTTCATTTTCATGGCAAAGAGGGACTTTGCATTTAATTGCAATTCATCTGATCACTCTTCATGACATTCTGGAGTATATGCAAATTGCCATCATAAAAACTGAGGAAGCAGACTTTGTGAAAATAATAAATATTTGTGTCATTCTCAAAACCTTTGACCACGAATGTATATATAAATGGTGTGTATTAACAGTATATTAATATAAAAGGCGTGTACAGCAGTAGTTATATAGGATGAGCCATGACTAGAATACAGTATATACATATGAAGTGGACAGCAGTAGTTATATAGGATGAACCATGACTAGAATACAGTATATACATATGGAGTGGACAGCAGTAGTTATATAGGATGAACCATGACTAGAATACAGTATATACATATGGAGTGGACAGCAGTAGTTATATAGGATGAACCATGACTAGAATACAGTATATACATATGAAGTGGACAGCAGTAGTTATATAGGATGAACCATGACTAGAATACAGTATATACATATGAAGTGGACAGCAGTAGTTATATAGGATGAACCATGACTAGAATACAGTATATACAGTATGTAAACATTATTAAAGTGACCAGTGTTCACTGACTTCGTACATAGGGCAGCAGTCTCTAAGGTGCAGGGCAGAGCAGCGTTAGCCGGCTAGTGACAGTGTCTATGGGTCAAGGCAGGGTACCAGGCAGGGGGCGCTAGTGATTACGCTTTTGTTTTACACTGTTTGGACTTTGTAGGCCGCCAAAGCAGTAAAATGGTAGAGGAATCCCTGATTTATACAGAGACGCTTTTCTAGCCATACGTTGTCGTTTGTGGCGAGACTACGAACAAATGCAGTGGGGTGTTGGCTAAAGCATGAATCACAGTCCACAGATGCTAGGACGCGATACTCCGGCGCGTCCCATCATGACATAGCTACGAACACCTCTCCACGATTCCCAACCAACGCGTCTCCGGTACTCGTCCTCTATTCATTTGAATGTGTTGACAGTGGAGAAATTGCTTGAGCTGCGCTGAGAAGTATGAAAGCCAATGGTCCAAAATTCTAGAACACTGCTATGCGTTTTGGACTGTGTTAAACCCTTACGGAAGGACAATCAGGCTACCTCAGCTAGATACACAATAACATGACATGTAGCACGCTATATCAGGCTACCTCAGATAGATTCACAATAACATGACATGTAGCACGCTATATCAGGCTACCTCAGATAGATACACAATAACATGACATGTAGCACGCTATATCAGGCTACCTCAGATAGATTCACAATAACATGACATGTAGCACGCTATATCAGGCTACCTCAGATAGATACACAATAACATGACATGTAGCACGCTATATCAGGCTACCTCAGATAGATACACAATAACATGACATGTAGCACGCTATATCAGGCTACCTCAGATAGATACACAATAACATGACATGTAGCACGCTATATCAGGCTACCTCAGATAGATACACAATAACATGACATGTAGCACGCTATATCAGGCTACCTCAGATAGATACACAATAACATGACATGTAGCACGCTATGTCAGGCTACCTCAGATAGATACACAATAACATGACATGTAGCACGCTATATCAGGCTACCTCAGATAGATACACAATAACATGACATGTAGCACGCTATATCAGGCTACCTCAGATAGATACTCAATAACATGACATGTAGCACGCTATATCAGGCTACCTCAGATATACAGTGCATTCAGAAAGTATTCAGACCCTTTCCCTTTTTCCACAGTTTGTTACGTTACAGCCTTATTCTAAAATGTAATACATTTTTTCCCCCCTCATCAATCTACACACCATACCCCATAATGACAAAGCGAAAACTGGTTTTTAAAGATGTTTGCAAATAATAATAATAATAAAAATAATAATAATAATAATTTTAAAAAAGATACCTTATTTACATAAGTATTCAGACCCTTTGCTATGAGACTCGAAATTGAGCTCAGGTGCATCCTGTTTCCATTGATCATCCTTGAAATTTTTCTACAACTTGATTGGACATGATTTGGAAAGGCACACATATATGTCCATATATGGTCCCACAGTTGACAGTGCATGTCAGAGCAAAAACCAAGCCATGAGGTCAAAGGAATTGTCCGTAGAGCTCAGAGACAGGATTGTGTCGAGGCACAGATCTGGGGAAGGGTACCAAAACAATTCTGCAGCATTTAAGGTCCCCAAGAACACAGTGACCTCCATCATTCTTCAATGGAAGAGGTTTGGAACCACCAAGACTCTTCCTAGAGCTGGACACCTGGCCAAACTGAGCAATTGGGGGAGAAGGGCCATGGTCAGAGAGGAGACCAAAAACCAGACGGTCACTCTGACAGAGCTCCAGAGTTCTTCTGTGGAGATGGGAGAACCTTCCTGAAGGACAACCATCTCTGCAGCACTCCACCAATTAGGCCTTTATGGTAGAGTGGCCAGATGGAAGCCACTCCTCAGTAAAAGGCACATGACAGCCCGCTTGGAGGACTCTCAGACCATGAGAAACAAGATTATCTGGTCTGATGAAACCAAGATTGAACACTTTGGCCTGAATGCCAAGCGTCTCGTCTGGAGGAAACCTGGCACCATCTCTACGGTGAAGCATGGTGGTGGCAGCATCATCATGTGGGGATGTTTTTCAGCGGCAGGGACTGGGAGACTAGTCAGGGTCGAGGGAAAGATGAACTGGGGCGAAGGTTCACCTTCCAACAGGACAACGACCCTAAGCATACAACCAAGACAACGCAGGAGTGGCTTCGGGACAAGTCTATGAATGTCCTTGTATGGCCCAGCCAGAGCCCGGGCTTGAACCCGATCAAACATCTCTGGAGAGACCTGAAAATTGCTGTGCAGCGACGCTCCCCATCCAACCTGACAGAGCTTGAGAGGATCTGCAGAGAAGAATGGGAGAAACTCCTGTCACAATAATTGTATTATCTCAATGGTTGAAGTCAACTACTTCTCAATCTTTGAATAATTCCCAGAGGGTGTAAGGCTCTAGTTTAAAAATGAATTAAACAAAGTCCCATTTCTGCAATGAATCAGTTTCTTTATTCATGAGAGCTCTGCCCACTCAAGTTCAGAGCCCATCCTTTATACACACACGTCAGACGAAAATTCCCACCCCGCTTTAGGCGGGCTGTATTTTTCCACTGTACACATATCAGTCTTTATCATATTCTGCTACATGTTTCACAATCTTCTCCAAGCCTAACGGTTTCTCCCCTCCCTGAGTTGGGAGGCCTATTTTCTATTATTGGTTTCACAGTTGTCACAAGTTGTCTGTCGACAGTTCTCCTTCTCCTTTGTTGTCTGACCTACTCCTACTAAATAGTAACACAATGTCATAATCTTAACTTGTCCTATGCACACACATTACTAGATTATAGTCTTGTTATTCTAATACATTTCACACCGTTATATAGTTCCAGGGTGGAATATTATAGTCATTACACATTCTTCTATCAACTCCCCAAATACAGGTTGAATGGGAGAAACTCCCCAAATACAGGTGGAATGGTAGAAACTCCCCAAATACAGGTGGAATGGGAGAAACTCCCCAAATACATTTACATTTACATTACATTTTAGTCATTTAGCAGACGCTCTTATCCAGAGCGACTTACAGTTAGTGAGTGCGACTTACAGTTTTTTATATTTTTTTCATACTGGCCCCCCGTGGGAATCGAACCCACAACCCTGGCGTTGCAAACGCCATGCTCTACCAACTGAGCTACATCCCTGCCGGCCATTCCCTCCACTACCCTGGACGACGCTGGGCCAATTGTGCGCCGCCCCATGGGTCTCCCGGTCGCGGCCGGCTACGACAGAGCCAATCTTGTAGTGTCGTACCCAAGAAGACTCAAGGCTGTAATCGCTGCCAAAGGTGCTTCAACAAAGTACTGAGTAAAGGGTCTGAATACTTATGTAAATGTGATATTTCAGTTTGTAATTTTGTATACGTTTGCAAAATTTTCTAAACTGTTTTTGCTTTGTCATTATAGGGGTATTGTGTGTACCATGCTACCCTACTATGCTACCATCCAGTCACTCGACCTCTTGGCGCTGACGGAAACATGGATTACCACTGAAAACACTGCTACTCCTACTGCTCTCTCCTCGTCTGACCATATGTTCTCGCATACCCCGAGAGCATCTGGTCAGCGGGGCGGTGGCACAGGAATCCTCATCTCTCCCAAGTGGACATTCTCTCTTTTTCCCCTGACCCATCTGTCTATGTCCTCATTTGAATTCCATGCTGTCACAGTCACTAGCCCATTCAAGCTTAACATCCTTGTCATTTATCGCCCTCCAGGTTCCCTTGGAGAGTTCATCAATGAGCTTGACGCCTTGATAAGTTCCTTTCCTGAGGATGGCTCACCCCTCACAGTTCTGGGTGACTTTAACCTCCCTACGTCTACCTTTGACTCATTTCTCTCTGCCTCCTTCTTTCCACTCCTCTCCTCTTTTGACCTCACCCTCTCACCGTCCCCCCCTACTCACAAGGCAGGCAATACGCTTGACCTCATCTTTACTAGATGCTGTTATTCTACTAATCTCACTGCAACTCCCCACCATGTCTCCAACCACTACTTTGTATCCTTTTCTCTCTCGCTCTCCTCCAACACTCACTCTGCCCCTACTCAGATGGTAATGCGCTGTCGCAACCTTCGCTCTCTCTCTCCCGCTACACTCTCCTCTTCCATCCTATCATCTCTTCCCTCTGCTCAACCCTTCTCCCTCCAATCTCCTGATTCTGCCTCCTCAACCCTCCTCTCCTCCCTTTCTGCATCCTTTGACTCTCTATGTCCCCTATCCTCCCGGCCGGCTCGGTCCTCCCCTCCTGCTCCGTGGCTTGACGACTCATTGCGAGCTCACAGAACAGGGCTCCGGGCAGCCGAGCGGAAATGGAGGAAAACTACACTCCCTGCGGACCTGGCATCTTTTCACTCCCTCCTCTCTACATTTTCTTCCTCTGTTTCTGCTGCTAAAGCCACTTTCTACCACTCTAAATTCCAATCATCTGCCTCTAACCCTAGGAAGCTCTTTGCCACCTTCTCCTCCCTGCTGAATCCTCCTCCCCCTCCCCCCTCCTCCCTCTCTGTGGATGACTTCGTCAACCATTTTGAAAAGAAGGTTGACGACATCCGATCCTCGTTCGTTAAGTCAAATGACACTGCTGGTCCTGCTCACACTGCCCTACCCTATGCTTTGACTTCTTTCTCCCCTCTCTCTCCAGATTAAATCTTGCGACTTGTGACGGCCGGCCGCCCAACAACCTGCCCGCTTAACCCTATCCCCTCCTCTCTTATCCAGACCATCTCCGGTGACCTTCTCCCTTACCTCACCTCGCTCATCAACTCATCCTTGACCGCTGGCTATGTCCCTTCCGTCTTCAAGAGAGCGAGAGTTGCACCCCTTCTCAAAAAACCTACACTCGATCCCTCCGATGTCAACAACTACAGACCAGTATACCTTCTTTCTTTTCTCTCCAAAACTGTTGAGCGTGCCGTCTTTAGCCAACTCTCTTGCTATCTCTCTCAGAATGACCTTCTTGATCCAAACCAGTCAGGTTTCAAGACTGGTCATTCAACTGAGACTGCTCTTCTCTGTGTCACGGAGGCTCTCCGCACTGCTAAAGCTAACTCTCTCTCCTCTGCTCTTGTCCTTCTAGACCTGTCTGCTGCCTTTGATACTGTGAACCATCAGATCCTCCTCTCCACCCTCTCCGAGTTGGGCATCTCCGGCGCGGCTCACTCTTGGATTGAGTCCTACCTGACAGGTCGCTCCTGCCAAGTGGCGTGGCGAGAATCTGTCTCCGCACCACGTGCTCTCACCACTGGTGTCCCCCAGTGCTCAGTTCTAGGCCCTCTCCTATTCTCGCTATACACCAAGTCACTTGGCTCTGTCATATCCTCACATGGCCTCTCCTATCATTGCTACGCAGACGACACACAACTAATCTTCTCCTTTCCCCCTTCTGATAACCAGGTGGCGAATCGCATCTCTGCATGTCTGGCAGACATATCAGTGTGGATGATGGATCACCACCTCAAGCTGAACCTCGGCAAGACGGCGCTGCTCTTCCTCCCGGGAAGGACTGCCCGTTCCATGATCTCGCCATCACGGTTGACAACTCCGTTGTGTCCTCCTCCCAGAGTGCAAAGAGCCTTGGCGTGACCCTGGACAACACCCTGTCGTTCTCCACTAACATCAAGGCGGTGACCCGATCCTGTAGGTTCATGCTCTACAACATTCGGAGAGTACGACCCTGCCTTACACAGGAAGCAGCACAGGTCCTAATCCAGGCACTTGTCATCTCCCGTCTGGATTACTGCAACTCGCTGTTGGCTGGGCTCCCTGCCTGTGCCATTAAACCCCTACAACTCATCCAGAATGCCGCAGCCCGTCTGGTAATCAACCTTCCCAAGTTCTCTCACGTCACCCCGCTCCTCCGCACACTCAACTGGCTTCCAGTTGAAGCTCGCATCTGCTACAAGACCATGGTGCTTGCCTACGGAGCTGTGAGGGGAACGGCACCTCCATACCTTCAGGCTCTGATCAGTCCCTACACCCAAACGAGGGCATTGCGTTCATCCACCTCTGGCCTGCTGGCCCCCCTACCTCTGCGGAAGCACAGTTCCCGCTCAGCCCAGTCAAAATTGTTCGCTGCTCTGGCACCCCAATGGTGGGACAAGCTCCCTCACGACGCCAGGACAGCGGAGTCACTCACCACCTTCCGGAGACACTTGAAACCCCACCTCTTTAAGGAATACCTTGGATAGGATAAAGTCATCCTTTTACCCCCCCTTACCCCACCCCAAAGAAAGAAAAAAAGACATATTGTAAAGTGGTTATTCCACTGGCTATAAGGTGAATGCACCAATTTGTAAGTCGCTCTGGATAAGAGTGTCTGCTAAATGATGTAAATGTAAATGTAAATGTACATTGATGAGGGGGGAAAAAAAACAATTTAATATATTTTTAGAATAAGGCTGTAACGTAACAATGTGGAAAAAGTCAAGGGGTCTGAATACTTTCCGAATGCACTGTATATATCCTCTACCATTTATATGGCATATCTCTGTGTCATGTCTAATACTGTATATACAGTGGGGAGAACAAGTATTTGATACACTGCCGATTTTGCAGGTTGTCCTACTTACAAAGAATGTAGAGGTCTGTAATTTTTATCATATGTACACTTCAACTGTGAGAGACGGAATCTAAAACAAAAATCCAGAAAATCACATTGTATGATTTTTAAGTAATTAATTTGCATTTTATTGCATGACATAAGTATTTGATACATCAGAAAAGCAGAACTTAATATTTGGTACAGGAAACCTTTGTTTGCAATTACAGAGATCATACGTTTCCTGTAGGTCTTGACCAGGTTTGCACACACTGCAGCAGGGATTTTGGCCCACTCCTCCATACAGACCTTCTCCAGATCCTTCAGGTTTCGGGGCTGTTGCTGGGCAATACGGACTTTCAGCTCCTTCCAAAGATTTTCTATTGGATTCAGGTCTGGAGATTGGCTAGGCCACTTCAGGACCTTGAGATGCTTCTTACGGAGCCACTCCTTAGTTGCCCTGGCTGTGTGTTTCGGGTCGTTGTCATGCAGGAAGACCCAGCCACGACCCATCTTCAATGCTCTTACTGAGGGAAGGAGGTTGTTGGCCAAGATCTTGCGATACATGGCCCCATCCTTCCTCCCCTCAATATGGTGCAGTCGTTCTGTCCCCTTTGCAGAAAAGCATCCCCAAAGAATGATGTTTCCACCTCCGTGCTTCACAGTTGGGATGGTGTTCTTGGGGTTGTACTCATCCTTCTTCTTCCTCCAAACACGGCGAGTGGAGTTTAGACCAAAAAGCTCTATTTTTGTCTCATCAGACCACATGACCTTCTCCCATTCCTCCTCTGGATCATCCAGATGGTCATTGGCAAACTTCAGACGGGCCTCGACATGCGCATGGCTTGAGCAGGGGGACCTTGCGTGTGCTGCAGGATTTTAATCCATGATGGCGTAGTGTGTTACTAATGGTTTTCTTTGAGACTGTGGTCCCAGCTCTCTTCAGGTCACTGACCAGGTCCTGCCGTGTAGTTCTGGGCTGATCCATCACCTTCCTCATGATCATTGATGCCCCACGAGGTGAGATCTTGCATGGAGCCCCAGACCGAGGGTGAATGACCGTCATCTTGAACTTCTTCCATTTTCTAATAATTGCGCCAACAGTTGTTGCCTTCTCACCAAGCTGCTTGCCTATTGTCCTGTAGCCCATCCCAGCCTTGTGCAGGTCTACAATTTTATCCCTGATGTCCTTACACAGCTCTCTGGTCTTGGCCATTGTGGAGAGGTTGGAGTCTGTTTGATTGAGTGTGTGGACAGGTATCTTTTATACAGGTAACGAGTTCAAACAGGTGCAGTTAATACAGGTAATGAGTGGAGAACAGGAGAGCTTCTTAAAGAAAAACTAACAGGTCTGTGAGAGCCGGAATTCTTACTGGTTGATAGGTGATCAAATACTTATGTCATGCAATAAAATGCAAATTAATTACTTAAAAATCATACAATGTGATTTTCTGGATTTTTGTTTTAGATTCCTTCTCTCACCGTTGAAGTGTACCTATGATAAAAATTACAGACCTCTACATGCTTTGTAAGTAGGAAAACCTGTAAAATCGGCAGTGTATCAAATACTTGTTCTCCCCACTGTATATCCTCTACCACAGGGTTCTTCAATTCCGGTCCTGGAGGGCCGAAACACTTCTGTTTTTTATTTCTACCTGGTAGTTAATTGCACTCACCTGGTGTCCCAGGTCTGAATTAGCCCCTGATTAGAAGGAGAGGATGAAAAACAGAGGTGTTTCGGCCCTCCAGGACCGGAATTGAAGAACCCTGCTCTACCATTTATAGAGCATGGCACAAGTGAAAGTGCAGCCCTGGCTGGCCCTGACCTTTCCCCCTGTCTCCCCCCGGGGCCATGCTCTGTCCAGGTCCCCTGGGTCTGCAACCCTCCATCAATGGCACTGGCCCCCGGACCCACCCCCCAGCTGCCCCGCTCGCTCAGCCAGGTATGGGCCCGACGCCCCTGTGTCTGTCAACCCACTAGGTAACCATAACCCACCTACTAGTTATCAGCATATAGGTTTAGTATAGTACTAGTTACTGGGTCTGTTAACCCACCGGCTATAGTACTAACATCTTCTATTCTAAAGGTCACTCCTTAGTTCTTCTTCCCGTGGGTCTCCAGGACTAGGAGGGGAAGCACCCTCTCATCTCAGCCCAAAATCCGTTTGTTGTCATGCATAAATACTCTGTAATGCATACCGGATGATTAGTGTTGTTAACGTGAATATCTTCCCCATAACAGTGTGATGACACATCGGTTCCAGGGCCCACCCCTAGGAGAACATGGCAAACCCTAAAGAGAAAACCCCCATGTGTCTGGTGAATGAGTTAGCCCGTTGTCTGGTGAATGAGTTAGCCCGTTGTCTGGTGAAAGAGTTAGCCCGTTGTCTGTTGAATGAGTTAGCCTGTTGTCTGGTGAAAGAGTTAGCCCGTTGTCTGGTGAATGAGTTAGCCCGTTGTCTGGTGAATGAGTTAGCCCGTTGTCTGGTGAAAGAGTTAGCCCGTTTCAACAGGATCCACCCGCAGTACAAGCTGCCCAATGAGAGGGAGCCTGCCCGCGCTAAGGTACCCAGCCAGGAGACAGAACAACTTCCCTGATCTAAGTGACACGTCTAAAGGAAAAGACAGAACAACACCAACGTTGGCCCGCGCGCAGTAGATCACCCGCTGGGTGGCGACGAATGGTGGTGATTCAACATAGTGAAATGAACAGAAAATGGCGTCCGATGTTCTGTTGTCAGAGGCGATTAGACAGGCTCCCGCTGCACATCGTTTTGTGTTGGTCTGTCTTCTAAAACGCAGCCAACCCAATGTCTTTCACTGACAGAGCTATCTGTTGACGGAAGGCAAGTGATTGCAAAGTGTTGGAAAATTGAATTAGGGGTACTTCAACGATGTCTGGGTTAGGGTTTGCTCAGCTAGGTGACTTGATGTAATGTGAAATCTGTGTTTAGTGATGTTGTCCCTGTCTTCTCCACTGGGTGGCGCTGTGTCTCCAACAGCAACCCAGCTACACTACTTCTCACCTGGCTCCTTGTCCATTTTCTATTTAATGTTTTTATCTATTATGTTTGTTTTTTAAAGGGGGTCATGTACAACAAAAAACACTGTGTACTGAGAAATGATGCGTTGCACCAGATGTAGCTAACCGCTTATTTCCATCTGCATTCAGAACATGGTATTCAGGCTCTCACAATACTAGGGTCCTGGGACATATACATGGGGGAAAACGTTTGGAAACAGAAAACTAAAATGAAAGTACAGTAACATTGTTTTGAAAACATTCTACAATGCAATCAGTCTCCTCTGGTAGTGACTGAGAGAGGGGCCGAGGCCTTGGCCCATCCATACAGTACCAGGGTGAGAGGAGAACAGCTATATCTAAAGGGTTATGGAACACCAGACAGAGGAATGCAAGCCTTTCACACTGAGGGAGTTGATGAATGAATGGGAGTATAGCCCCATGTACATGTCCATAGAAAATCCTCTTGTTGTTTCCATGTTTGCATCCCAAATAGCACCATGTTCCCTATATGGTACACTACTTTTGACCAGAGTCCAATGGGCCCTATGGGCTATGAAGAGAGGTGAGCCTGCCATCTACCGGCCGCTGGACCTCAAGGCTATGAAGAGAGGTGAGCCTGCCATCTACCGGCCGCTGGACCTCAAGCCCTCAACTACAGAGCCAACTATAACTTCAGGGGCATGTTCAACCGAAGGTGAGGCTAATTGACATCATGAACTCTTTTGATTTTCCCATGATGTCAAGCAAAGAGGCACTGAGTTTGAAGGTAGGCCTTGAAATACATCCATAGGTACACCTCCAATTGACTCATTTACATTACATTTTAGCCATTTAGCAGACGCTCTTATCCAGAGCGACTTACAGGAGCAATTAGGGTTAAGTGCCTTGCTCAAGGGCACATTTACGTCATTTAGCAGACGCTCTTATCCAGAGCGACTCACCAATTGGTGCGTTCACCCTATAGCCAGTGGGATAACCACTTTACAAATTTTTTTTTTTGGGGGGGGGGGGGGGGGGGGGGGGGGGGGGGTAGAAGGATTACTTTATCCTATCCCAGGTATTCCTTAAAGAGGTGGGGTTTCAAATGTCTCCGGAAGGTGGTGAGTGACTCCGCTGTCCTGGCGTCGTGAGGGAGCTTGTTCCACCATTGGGGTGCCAGAGCAGCGAACAGTTTTGACTGGGCTGAGCGGGAACTATGCTTCCGCAGAGGAAGGGGAGCCAGCAGGCCAGAGGTGGATGAACGCAATGCCCTCGTTTGGGTGTAGGGACTGATCAGAGCCCGAAGGTACAGAGGTGCCGTTCCCCTCACTGCTCCATAGGCAAGCACCATGGTCTTGTAGCGGATGCGAGCTTCAACTGGAAGCCAGTGGAGTGTGCGGAGGAGGGGGGTGACGTGAGAGAACTTGGGAAGGTTGAACACCAGACGGGCTGCGGCATTCTGGATGAGTTGTAGGGGTTTAATGGCACAGGCAGGGAGGCCAGCCAACAGCGAGTTGCAGTAGTCCAGACGGGAGATGACAAGTGCCTGGATTAGGACCTGTGCCGCTTCCTGTGTAAGGCAGGGTCGTACTCTCCGAATGTTGTAGAGCATGAACCTGCAGGAGCGGGTCACCGCCTTGATGTTGGCGGAGAACGACAGGGTGTTGTCCAGGGTCACGCCTAGGCTCTTCGCACTCTGGGAGGAGGACACAGCGGAGTTGTCAACCGTGATGGCGAGATCATGGAACGGGCAGTCCTTCCCCGGGAGGAAGAGCAGCTCCGTCTTGCCAGGGTTCAGCTTGAGGTGGTGATCCGTCATCCATACTGATATGTCTGCCAGACATGCAGAGATGCGATTCGCCACCTGGTTATCAGAAGGGGGAAAGGAGAAGATTAGTTGTGTATCGTCAGCGTAGCAATGATAGGAGAGGCCATGTGAGGATATGACAGAGCCAAGTGACTTGGTGTATAGGGAGAAAAGGAGAGGGCCTAGAACTGAGCCCTGGGGGACACCAGTGGTGAGAGCACGTGGTGCGGAGACAGCTTCTCGCCACGCCACTTGGTAGGAGCGACCGGTCAGGTAGGACGCAATCCAGGAGTGAGCCGCGCCGGAGATGCCCAGCTCGGAGAGGGTGGAGAGGAGGATCTGATGGTTCACAGTATCAAAGGCAGCAGACAGGTCTAGAAGGACAAGAGCAGAGGAGAGAGAGTTAGCTTTAGCAGTGCGGAGAGCCTCCGTGACACAGAGAAGAGCAGTCTCAGTTGAATGACCAGTCCTGAAACCTGACTGGTTTGGATCAAGAAGGTCATTCTGAGAGAGATAGCAAGAGAGTTGGCTAAAGACGGCACGCTCAATAGTTTTGGAAAGAAAAGAAAGAAGGGATACTGGTCTGTAGTTGTTGACATCAGTGGGATCGAGTGTTGGTTTCTTGAGAAGGGGAGCAACTCTCGCTCTCTTGAAGACGGAAGGGACATGGCCAGCGGTCAAGGATGAGTTGATCAGCGAGGTGAGGTAGGGGAGAAGGTCACCGGAGATGGTCTGGAGAAGAGAGGAGGGGATGGGGTCAAGCGGGCAGGTTGTTGGGCGGCCTGCAGTCACAAGTCGCAGGATTTTATCTGGAGAGAGAGGGGAGAAAGAAGTCAAAGCATAGGGTAGGGCAGTGTGAGTAGGACCAGCAGTGTCATTAGACTTAACAAACGAGGATCGAATGTCGTCAACCTTCTTTTCAAAGTGGTTGACGAAGTCATCCACAGAGAGAGAGGAGGGGGGGGGCGGGGGGGGGGGAGGATTCAGGAGGGAGGAAAATGTGGCAAAGAGCTTCCTAGGGTTAGAGGCAGATGCTTGGAATTTAGAGTGGTAGAAAGTGGCCTTATCAGCAGAAACAGATGAAGAAAATGTAGAGAGGAGGGAGTGAAAAGATGCCAGGTCGGCAGGGAGTTTAGTTTTCTTCCATTTCCGCTCCGCTGCCCGGAGCTCTGTTCTGTGAGCTCGCAATGAGTCGTCAAGCCACGGAGCTGGAGGGGAGGACCGAGCCGGCCGGGAGGATAGGGGACACAGAGAGTCAATGGATGCAGAAAGGGAGGAGAGGAGGGTTGAGGAGGCAGAATCAGGAGATTGGAGGGAGAAGGATTGAGCAGAGGGAAGAGATGATAGGATGGAAGAGGAGAGAGTAGTGGGAGAGAGAGAGCGAAGGTTGCGGCGGCGCATTACCATCTGTGTAGGGGCAGAGTGAGTAGTGTGGGAGGAGAGCGAGAGAGAAAAGGAAAGAAAGTAGTGGTCGGAGACATGGAGGGGAGTTGCAGTGAGATTAGTAGAAGAGCAGCATCTAGTAAAGATGAGGTCAAGCGTATTGCCTGCCTTGTGAGTAGGGGGGGACGGTGAGAGGGTGAGGTCAAAAGAGGAGAGAAGTGGAAAGAAGGAGGCAGAGAGAAATGAGTCAAATGTGGACATAGGGAGGTTGAAATCCCCCAAAACTGTGAGGGGTGAGCCATCCTCAGGAAAGGAACTTATCAAGGCGTCAAGCTCATTGATGAACTCTCCAAGGGAACCTGGAGGGCGATAGATGACAAGGATATTAAGCTTAAATGGGCTAGTGACTGTGACAGCATGGAATTCAAATGAGGAGATAGACAGATGGGTTAGGGGAAAAATTGAGAATGTCCACTTGGGAGAGATGAGGATTCCTGTGCCACCACCCCTCTGACCAGATGCTCTCGGGGTATGCGAGAACACATGGTCAGACGAGGAGAGAGCAGTAGGAGTAGCAGTGTTTTCAGTGGTAATCCATGTTTCCGTCAGCGCCAGGAAGTCGAGGGACTGGAGATTAGCATAGGCTGGGATGAAGTCAGCTTTGTTGGCAGCAGAACGGCAGTTCCAGAGGCTGCCTGAGACCTGGAACTCCAGGTGTGGGGTGCGTGCAGGGACCACCAGGCTAGAGAGGCAGCAGCCACGCGGTGTGGGGCGTTTGTGTAGCCTGTGCAGAGAGGAGAGAACAGGGATAGGCAGAGGCATAGTTGACAGGCTGTAGCAAATGGCTACAATAATGCAGAGGAGATCGGAATGAAATGAACTAAACATCTGGGACAGTAGAGAGCAGGGCCTCCCTCACCAAGAACTTCTACTTCTAACAACTATAATTGTTTCACTGAACCACCCGAACAAAAACTCTACCAACTTCCACCTTTAGAAATCAGAATTGTTGTGAACCACAGCGGTTCAATGTTTAAAGGAATAGACTCAACCCACTTTATTCAGCTAGCTAACTATGACACCATAGCTAACTAGCATGCTAGCATCCAAAAACACACAGTTTAGCACCAACACTTGCATCCAAAAACACACAGTTTAGCGCCAACACTTGGTCACAACAAACCACCAATAGTGTGTTAACACACTAAGCAGATAATTCGTGTCAGTGTCTGTTGGCTAGCTAGCAATGGCCACTGTGTTGACCTTGTTTGAAGAACGGCTAGCTAGCTAGCTTCGTGCTACCCCCGGCACCGCCGAACAACAATGCCAACCCACAGTAACTAACCACAACAGCCCACGATGCCTAGCTATGACGCCATAGCTAACTAGCATGCTAGCATCCAATAACACACAGTTTAGCACCAATACTTGGTTACAACAAACCACCAAGAGTGTGTTAACACACTAAACAGATAATTCATGTCCGTGTCTAGTTTCTTTCGTAACGCAGCAAAAAATTAAGCGTTGGTTAGCTAGCACATTAACATTGGAAACAACTCTCCACCGTTGCACTAAACAGATAATTACCAATAAACGTTACCAGTAGCTACCCGCTAGCTAGCTAGCATACCAAGAGTGTGTTAACACACAAAACAGATCATTCATGTCCGTGTCAAGTTCCTTTCATAACGCAGCAAAAAAATTAAACGTTGGCTAGCTAGCTAGCACATTAGCTAGCACATCAACATTGGAAACCACTCTCCACCATTGCACTAAACAGATAATAACCAATAAACGTTACCAGTAGCTACCCGCTAGCTAGCTAGCCTCGTGCTTCGTCGGGCTCCGCCGTAACAATACTTAAACAATGCGTAAACTATACTTTCCTACAATAATTGCCTACGGAAACCTAAAATAACTACCTAAATAAACTACCTACCTACGATCTAAATACATGGTTTAAGCTTTACTCAACACCATATGAGAAGCCAAGCTTACCTCCTGCTAGAGAAAAACACAACCTCTCCCGACGAAGTCAGCACCAGCAGGTAATACACTCATGTCCCCCGACGACCGGTTCGTAATGATGTCAATTAGCCTATCAGAAGCTTCTAAAGCCATGACATCATTTTCTGGAATTTTCCAAGCTGTTTAAAGGCACAGTCAACTTAGTGTATGTAAACTTCTGACCCACTGGAATTGTGATACAGTGAATTATAAGTGAAATAATCTGTCTGTAAACAATTGTTGGAAAAATTACTTGTGTCAAGCACAAAATAGATGTCCTAACCGACTTGCCAAAACTATAGTTTGTTAACAAGAAATGTGTGGAGTGGTTGAAAACAAGTTTTAATGACTCCAACCTAAGTGTATGTAAACCTCCAACTTCAACTGTGTATATATATATATATATATATATATATATATATATATATTTGCGAGAAAAAATGAACATATGAAAGTGATGCAGACAATTACATTGATGGAAGTTACAATCTATCTGCAATATTAAACCTGATCTACCCCCTAAAAAATAAAAATAAATACAAATAAACGTTCACTGTAGGGTCTGGATGATCAAGATGAGAAAGAAAGACTGTATAAATCATTCAAATAGTGAGCTACATCAAAATAATTATAAAAATTATACTATGGTATAACAATACAAGTTCTCAGAGATAGAGATGTGGTTTAATACTTCATTTTTAAAAAATCTCAAAAAGATGGGGGTCAAATTATTGGTTCCCCTGTTTTTTTTTGTACTCCACCAGACTCCCCTTGTGAGGATAATGACAAAGCCTTTTTCTAAAATGTTTTATGAGTTGGAGAACACATTGGGAGGGATCTGAGACCATTCCTCCATACAAAATCTTTCCAGATCCTTGATATCCTTCATCTGCACTTATGGACTGCCCTCTTCAATTCAAACCACAGGTTTTCAATTGGGTTCAAGTTCATAGACTGAGATGGTCATTGCAAAATGTTGATTTTTGTGGTCAATTAACCATTTCACTTGCGACCAAGTTTCAGCCTCCTTGCAGAGGCGACCAGGTTTTTTGGCTAAAATGTCCTGGTACCTGGTAAAGTTCATGATGCCGTTGACCTTAACAAGGGCCCCAGGACCAGTGGAAGCAAAATGGCCCAAAAACAACAAAGATCCATCACCATATTTTACAGTGTGGAATGAGGTATTTTCTCTGTCCTGGCTACACAGACTCCTTACTCATTTACATTTTAGTCATTTAGCAGACGCTCTTATCCAGAGCGACTTACAGTTAGTGAATTAATTATTATTATTATACTGCCCCCCCGTGGGAAACGAACCCACAACCCTGGCGTTGTAAACGCCATGCTCTATCAACTGAGCTACATCCCTGCCAGCCATTCCCTCCCCTACCCTGGGCCAATTGTGCGCCGCCCATGAGTCTCCCGGTCGCGGCCGGCTGCGACAGAGCCTGGATTCGAACCAGGATCTCTAGTGGCACAGTTAGCACTGCGATGCAGTGCCTTAGACCACTGCGCCACTCAGTAGGTAGCGAACTCTAGGCCACGCCCACGGACGTTAATTTATTCTCCACACTGATTGGTCCAGAAACCGATGGGTTGGGCCAGAGCCAGAACACAAGTGGGTAAAGGAGTGATTTGAAAATTCAAACTAAAGTATGGAAGAATTTATGGGTCGTCACTAGGGCTGTGGATGTCACACAGTTTTGTCAGCCGGTGATTGTCAAGCAAATAACTGTCGGTCTCATAGTAATTGACCGTTAATTAACATAAACACATTTAGCATCTCCTGACTTCCATACATTGCCTTCAAGCCATTTACAAAAGTTTAATAAATCCATGTAATATAGCTTATACCTTCACAATAAATCCATTATTTATTTTAGACAGGTCTAAAGAAGCATGATATGAAGAAAATGTAGTCTATTTCAGAAGAAAAGAATAGCATACTCTGAGTTGTCCTTATGTTATTGTCACGGTTTCGGCCGAGGCGGCTCCTCCTCCTTGTTCGGGCAGGTTTCGCCGGTCGTCGTCTCCGGAGTTCTAGCTGCCACCGCTCGATGTTTCTTGTTTGTTTGGTTTTGTCTGTTAGTCACACCTGTTTTGTGTTAGGTCTCATTTAGCACCCTATTTAGTTTCCTTGTTGTTAGGTTTGTGTTGTGTGTAATTGTTCGTGTCGTGGTTGCGCTACCCGTGTCGGTACGCTATTTTTCCTGAGCTTCCTCCTTGTTGTGTGAGGAGAGATTTACGCACCTGTGTGTGCGCTTGTAGTTACGCCTGTGTGCGTCTTTTTGCCTCCGGGCTGTTTTGGATTAATTTTCGTGCTCAGTAAAGTCTTGTTGGACTTACCCTCTGCTGCCTGCGCCTGATTCTACACCACACCCATACACAGCACCGTGACAGAATTACACACCATAGAATGGAATCAGCAGGAGCACCCGTCGACCCCATGGAGGAGCGTCTCCTTGGACACGAGCACCGGATCAACCGTATCGGGCACGCCTTGGAGGGCGTCATGGACACCCTTCGTCGATGGGAGACCAGCGGGGTTCCCATAGCCCCACCTATCGCACCATCACCTTCACCACCGGACAACCAGCCCGTCCATCGACCGGAACCCAGTGGGATTCGGCTCTCGCTCCCGAGGGCGTACGACGGCACCGCTGCCGGGTGTCAGGGGTTCCTCCTACAAGTGGAGCTCTACATTGCCACCATACACCCGGCGCCCTCGGGATACGAGAGCGTTTCCGCCCTCATCTCCTGTCTCACCGGCAAGGCGTTGGAGTGGGCCAACGCCGAGTGGAGGGGAATAGACGCCGCCACAGTCACCTATGCGGAGTTCTCCCGTCGCTTCCGTGCGGTCTTCGACCATCCACCAGAGGGGAGAGCGGCGGGGGAACGTCTATTCCACCTCCGACAGGGGATGAGGAGCGCTCAGGCGTTTGCGCTGGAGTTCCGGACTCTAGCGGCTGATGCGGGGTGGAATGAGAGGGCCCTCATAGACCACTTCAGATGTAGCCTTCGGGAGGACGTCCGCAGGGAGTTAGCCTGCAGGGACACTACACTAACATTTGACCAGCTGGTGGACATGGCCATTCGACTGGACAACCTGCTGGCGACCCGCGGACGTCCCAGGTGGGGGCCCCCCATTCCACCCTCCAGCGCCTCCGAGCAGTGTCCGATGGAGCTTGGAGGTGCTGGCGCTAGAGGGAGAAGAGGTAGGAGCCCGAGGGGGGCAGTCTCCTGCACCAAGTGTGGGCGCGGAGGGCACACCGCGGCTAGGTGCTGGGGAGGGTCCCCTGGTGAGGGAGAGAGCAGGTCATACAGTGGGGAGTCCACCCAGGTGAGTAGGCGCCCTACTTACCCAGAGCTTTCTGTCGTTCACATTACCTTACCTGTTTGTTTCCCACAGGTTGCACCTCGGTCCCAGCATAAGGCGCTAGTCGATTCAGGCGCAGCTGGGAATTTTGTAGACCGGAGATTCTGTGTTAAGTTAGGGATTCCCCTCCTTCCAGTCGAAAAACCCTTTCCTGTACATGCCCTAGATAGTCGTCCGTTAGGATCTGGGTTGATTGGGGAGGTCACAGCGCCACTTAGGATGATGACGCAGGGGGGTCATGAGGAGACGATTCAACTCTATCTTATCGACTCTCCTGCGTATCCGGTGGTACTGGGGCTTCCCTGGTTGATGACCCATGATCCTACTATTTCGTGGCGAGAGAAAGCTCTTAAAGGGTGGTCTGCTCAGTGTGAGGGGTTATGTCTGGGTGTTTCCGTAGGGGCGACCTCGGTGGAGAGTCCGAACCAGATGCCAGCACTGCACATTCCTCCTGAGTATGAGGATTTGGCGCTCGTGTTCAGTAAGACCAGAGCGGCACAGTTGCCACCTCATAGACAAGGGGATTGTGCGATAGACCTCCAGACAGGAGCAGCGCTTCCGCGGAGCCATGTGTATCCTTTGTCACAGGAGGAGAAAAGGGCAATGGAGACTTACATTGCCGAGTCTCTGAGACAGGGATACATACGGGCCTCCACTTCTCCCGCGTCCTCGAGCTTCTTTTTTGTGAAGAAAAAGGATGGAGGTTTGCGTCCGTGTATTGATTACCGCGGTCTCAATCAGGTGACGGTGAAGTACAGCTATCCACTTCCTCTGATTGGGACCATGACGGAGTCCTTACACGGGGCAAGGTTCTTCACAAAATTGGATCTCAGGAGCGCATATAACTTGGTGCGCATTAGGGAGGGCGATGAGTGGAAGACAGCATTTAGTACTACATCCGGCCATTACGAGTATCTCGTCATGCCATATGGGTTAATGAATGCTCCATCAGTCTTCCAATCGTTTGTAGACGAACTTTTCCGGGACATGCAGGCGCAGGGAGTAGTGGTGTACATAGATGATATTCTTGTGTACAGTGCTACTCGGGCCGAGCATGTAGCCCTGGTGCGCAGGGTATTGAGGAGACTGTTGGAGCATGACCTGTATGTCAAAGCTGAGAAATGTCTGTTCTTCCAGGAGTCAGTTTCCTTTTTGGGTTACCAGTTGTCTGCGTCAGGGGTGAGAATGGAGGTGGACCGAGTGTCCGCCGTGCGTAATTGGCAAACCCCAACTACGGTTAAAGAGGTGCAGCGGTTCTTGGGTTTTGCGAATTACTACCGGAGGTTTATCCGGGGTTTTGGACAGGTGGCAGCTCCCATAACGTCTCTTCTGAAGGGGGGTCCGGTGCGCTTGCAGTGGTCAGCTGAGGCGGACAGGGCCTTTGGGAGACTGAAGGACCTGTTTACCTCGGCCCCGGTGTTGGCGCACCCGGATCCCACTTTACCCTTCCAAGTTGAGGTGGACGCGTCTGAGGCCGGTATCGGGGCAGTTCTTTCTCAACGATCCGGTACACCACCTAAGCTCCGCCCCTGTGCTTTTTATTCTAAGAAGCTCAGTCCGGCGGAGCGGAATTATGACGTAGGGGACAGGGAGCTGTTAGCCGTAGTACAGGCCCTAAAGGTGTGGAGGCATTGGCTTGAGGGGGCTCAGCACCCTTTCCTCATTCTGACCGACCATCGTAACCTGGAGTACATTCGGGCAGCTAGGAGACTGAATCCTCGCCAGGCTCGATGGACTATGTTTCTCGCCCGGTTTGTGTTCAAGATCACTTACATCCCTGGGTCCCAGAACGGGAAGGCAGATGCTCTGTCCCGTCGGTATGACACGGAGGAGAGGTGCGTGGAGTCCATTCCCATACTACCGGAGTCTTGTCTGGTGGCACCGGTGGTGTGGGAGGTCGATGCGGAGATCGAGCGGGCGTTACGCACCGAGCCTAGTCCTCCACAGTGTCCGGTGGGTCGGGTGTACGTCCCGCTCGAGGTCCGGGATCGGCTGATTTATTGGGCTCACACGTCCCCCTCCTCTGGACATCCGGGTATTGGCCGGACGGTGCACTGCCTTAGTACGAAGTACTGGTGGCCAACGTTAGCCAGGGATGTGAGGGTTTATGTCTCCTCCTGCTCAGTGTGTGCCCAGTGTAAGGCGCCCAGACACTTGCCCAGGGGTAAATTACAGCCCCTGCCCGTTCCACAACGACCCTGGTCTCACCTCTCGGTGGATTTTGTTACCGATCTTCCCTCCTCACAGGGGAATACCACCATCCTGGTCGTTGTGGATCGGTTCTCGAAGGCCTGTCGTCTCCTTCCCATGCCGGGTCTTCCTACGGCCCTACAGACCGCTGAGGCTCTATTTACTCACGTCTTCCGGCATTACGGGGTGCCCGAGGATATAGTGTCCGATCGAGGCCCCCAGTTTACCTCCAGAGTCTGGAGAGCATTTATGGAACGTTTGGGGGTCTCGGTGAGCCTTACCTCGGGTTACCACCCGGAGAGTAATGGGCAGGTTGAACGAGTCAACCAGGATGTGGGTAGGTTTCTGAGGTCATATTGTCAGGGCCGGCCGGAGGAGTGGGCGAGATATGTGCCCTGGGCCGAGATGGCACAGAACTCTCTCCGCCACTCCTCCACCCAACTAACCCCTTTTCAGTGTGTATTAGGGTACCAGCCGGTTCTGGCACCATGGCATGAGAGCCAGATCGAGGCCCCCGCTGTGGATGAGTGGGTGCGGCGCTCGGAGGAGACGTGGGACGCTGCACACGTCCATCTGCAGCGTGCCATACGTCGACAGAAGACGAGCGCCGACCTACACCGCAGTGAGGGGCCAGTGTACGCACCTGGAGATCGAGTCTGGCTCTCAACCAGAAACCTGCCCCTCCGCCTGCCCTGCCGGAAGCTGGGTCGGCGGTTTGTGGGGCCTTTTAAAGTCCTGAGGAGATTGAACGAGGTGAGTTACAGGTTAGAACTACCTATTGATTACAAGAATATTAACCCCTCGTTCCATGTGTCTCTCCTCAGGCCGGTGGTAGCTGGTCCACTCCAGGACTTTGAGATTGAGGAGACTCCTCCGCCCCCGTTGGACATCGAGGGGGCTCCGGCGTACACGGTTCGGACCATCCTGGATTCGAGACGCCGGATGGGGGGTCTCCAATATCTCGTGGAGTGGGAGGGGTACGGTCCGGAGGAGCGGTGCTGGGTGCCAAGGAGGGACATTCTGGATCCGTCCCTGATGACCGAATTCCATCGTGGTCATCCTGCGCGCCCTGCTCCGCGTCCCCCTGGTCGTCCCCGAGGCCGGAGGCGGCGCGCGGCTGGAGCCGCGCGTCAAGGGGGGGGGTACTGTCACGGTTTCGGCCGAGGCGGCTCCTCCTCCTTGTTCGGGCAGGTTTCGCCGGTCGTCGTCTCCGGAGTTCTAGCTGCCACCGCTCGATGTTTCTTGTTTGTTTGGTTTTGTCTGTTAGTCACACCTGTTTTGTGTTAGGTCTCATTTAGCACCCTATTTAGTTTCCTTGTTGTTAGGTTTGTGTTGTGTGTAATTGTTCGTGTCGTGGTTGCGCTACCCGTGTCGGTACGCTATTTTTCCTGAGCTTCCTCCTTGTTGTGTGAGGAGAGATTTACGCACCTGTGTGTGCGCTTGTAGTTACGCCTGTGTGCGTCTTTTTGCCTCCGGGCTGTTTTGGATTAATTTTCGTGCTCAGTAAAGTCTTGTTGGACTTACCCTCTGCTGCCTGCGCCTGATTCTACACCACACCCATACACAGCACCGTGACAGTTATGCCCTGATAATAATAATAATAATATGCCACTTAGCAGACGCTTTTATCCAAAGCGACTTACAGTCATGCGTGCATACATTTTTGTGTATGGGTGGTCCCGGGGATCGAACCCACTACCTTGGCGTTACAAGCGCCGTGCTCTACCAGCTGAGCTACAGAGGACCTGATCTGGCTATGCCATATGGCTGTGGGCTACACTAGTTCATTTAGCAGACAAGATTTGGTTAGAATTCTGTGGCATTATTTTATATTATTTTATAGTTTAAAGAATACAATTGAACAAAAGCTGAATAAAATATAAATATTTTCTCCAAATGATTTGAGGGAGTGCGCACATGCGGCTATTCTGTGTTGAGCGGTTAACAAAGAAACAGGTCCTCCTATATGCTTAATTTAGAGTTATTAATGTAACTTTAGTTGTTGGGCTAACTATGTTTAGATTTTTAATACCTTGTAAGGCTGCATGATGAGACTCTAATGATGATTTAAAAAAAGTCACTTGAAAGGCCTGATTTTAACCCTAACCTTAAATGAAGACCAAAAAGCCCATTGTTTTGTTTTCATCAAGTTTTATGATGTTGCCAATTTTGGCTTTGTGTCTGTGTTATTTTAGTATAAACCACCCACAAGACGGTTATCGAACGCACGCACCAGACATACGGACAGACAGATGGAAATTGGCAGATATTGTGTTATGTTTGGCTTTTTAAGCCAATGGTGGTGGGATAATGTCAATGTGATTGGATGACAGTTTGCAGTGGAACACGTGGAAATTGCATGTACTTTATGAATTGTTTGGCGAGCTACTCATAGGTGGGCTGTGAGCTACTGGTCGACCTGTTGGAGACTATAGTCTCCGAGACCACCTCCTTCACAATGTCCTTCACTGAGGAGGGGACCTCACCTTTCTGAAATGATAGCCCCTCTCCACGAGGAAGGGATCTCACCTTTCTGAAATGACCAATTACAGCCTGCAAGTAAACTTGGGATAATCTGCCCTCTAAATTATTTCTACCATTCAGAGGTGAAACTGTCCATACCCGGTGATTTGTTTGCTTTTCGTCTAGTAATATCTGTATTTAATTCCTCTGTGATCATTTCAGAGACTAACAGTTCGGTTCATTGATGTGTCTATCTGTCATTGTCAGTGTGGATGGGAGTGTAGGTTTCTCTGTTGTATCTCTACGTTATGTTGAATTATTTTGTTTGGGGGTTCCTTATCTCATAGATAATGTTATCTGCTTGTTTTCTTCTGAATTTATAGGCTAACAGTTTCATAGACAGTACAAAAGCTGAAGAACATACGCACATCCAGATACTTGTTTTTTTGCTGGAGTTATAGGTGAACTCATTAAAAGGATAACGCTGCACACGGCTGGTCCTGCTCCCAGGGATTTTATTGGTGCAACGTTTCCAGCCTTAGGTCTTCATAGTACCCCTTGTTTGAGGAATAGAAGCATCTGTATTCTTTTGTGAATACATTCCATCTATTTCATTCTTGATGTTTTTAATTTCTTGTTTCACGTTGGGATCCAGTGTTGTTATGATCCCTTTGTAATTGTTTTAACTGAGATTGCAATTTATTATGTTTTTCTTGTCTAAGCTTCTTTAAATGAGATGTAGAAGTGATAATTTCCCCCTCATTACTGCTTTGCGTCCCAGAGAACAGACGGCGACACCGCACCATCGTCATTCTGTTCCAGATAGGTTTCGATTTCAAGTTTTAATTTGTTATTTCGTCTGTGGGTTATTCAGAATACTTGAGTTCAACCTCCAGAGAGTCGATCTATCTTTGTCTATTATTCAAACACATAGAAATGACGGAATGATCAGAAAGATCAACTGTTTCCTACATCACATTTCTCCAATTCTGGTCCCCATCGTTACTAAAGGTAAAGAAATAGTCAATCCTAAAGTAAAATTAATGCGGGGAAGAAAACTGAGTATAGTCAAGGCTGGGGGGAAAAAATCCCTCATCAATTAATCGCAATCTACAAATGGGATTTGGCTGTGTTTGTCCTCCATCCCTGAAGAGTCCAAGTTATGGGTTTAAAAACGGTACATTAATGTATCAGGATTCGCCTGTGTTTCAGCTGACATCGTATAAAAAAAAAACGTGTCAATGTTACCAGAATCCCCTCTCATCCCTGATGAGTCTGTCCCCCCTCCTTATCTTCTTATTTCAGACAGGTGTTCCTAGCGAGCCTGGCCACCCCTCTTATTTCAGACACCGGTGTTCCTAGCCGAGCCTTGGCCACTCCCCTTAATTTCAGACAGGGTTCCAGCGAGCCTGGCCTCCCCTATTTCAACGGTGTTCCACTACCTGCCATCCCTTATTTTTAGACAGGTGTCCTAGGACCTGGGCCCCTCCCTTTATTTCAGACGGTGTTTATACGAGCCTGCCCTCCTCTTATTTCAGACAGGTGTTCATAGCGAGCCTGGCCATCCCTCTTATTCAGACGGTGTTCATAGCGCCTGCCCCTCCCTCTATTCAGACGGTGTTTTCAGACGGTGTTCCACGAGCCTGCCACTCCTATTTGTAGAGGAGAAACAATATTTCCTTTTTCATTTTAGGCCTGTTCTTTCTTTTTTAACTAATTCATTTTGTTGGGCCTTTGGGTTTTTTTTTTTTTTC
>LR778259.1:35643106-35664707 GCA_902810595.1 Coregonus sp. 'balchen'
CCGGGGGAAAAAACCCTTTAAATGGGAAATTTTTTTCAGGGGCCCCCCTGGGAGATAATTAAGGGATCTGGGTGTTGGCAGGGTCTAGACAGAGTCTGACACTTCCCCGATCTACAGAGAGGGGGAGTCATCAGACTCGATCTGGTTCACCTGAGTTCTGAGCACACCTGTCAGTAATTAGTGTAGGATTTAAGGTGTGCTCAGAAGCTCAGTTGGCGCGAGGTATTGTTCCATTGTGACTTGCTAAGCGTTTTGTTCCGAGAGAGAGAGAGAGAGTTTGTTGTTTTTGATTACCCGTGTATCCGACCTGTGCCTTGTTTGTTTGACTCCCCAAATTGCTTAATCCTCTGCTTGTCTACCCCAGTGATTACCGTCCTCTGATCCTGTGCCTGTGCCCTCGACTACGACTAAGCCCGCTCCATTGGTACCTCTGCCTGTCTATGCCTGGCCCGGTTTTGACCACAGCCCGCCCGACCACGATTAAGCTATTCCCTTGTCTGTACTCTAATAAAGAATCGCTATTCTGCGATTGGATCTTACCACTCTGTCCGAGTATTCATTACACAGACGTTTCTTGTAGTTGGCCACCAGGTTTGCACACATCTCAGGAGGGATTTTGTTCCACTCCTCTTTGCAGATCTTCTCCAAGTCATTAAGGTTTCGAGGCTGACGTTTGGCAACTCGAACCTTCAGCTCCCTCCACAGAATTTCTATGGGATTATGGTCTGGAGACTGGCTAGGCCACTCCAGGACCTTAATGTGCTTCTTCTTGAGCCACTCCTTTGTTGCCTTGGCCGTGTGTTTTGGGTCATTGTCATGCTGGAATACCCATCCACGACCCATTTTCAATGCCCTGGCTGAGGGAAGGAGGTTCTCACCCAAGATTTGACGGTACATGGCCCCGTCCATCGTCCCTTTGATGCGGTGAAGTTGTCCTGTCCCCTCAGCAGAAAAACACCCCCAAAGCATAATGTTTCCCCCTCCATGTTTGACGGTGGGGATAGTGTTCTTGGGGTCATAGGCAGCATTCCTCCTCCTCCAAACACAGTGAATTGAGTTGATGCCAAAGAGCTCGATTTTGGCCTCATCTGACCACAACACTTTCACCCAGTTCTCCTCTGAATCATTCAGATGTTCATTTGCAAACTTCAGACTGCCCTGTATATGTGCTTTCTTGATCAGAGGGACCTTGCGGGCGCTGCAGGATTTCAGTCCTTCACGGCGTAGTGTGTTACCAATTGTTTTCTTGGTGACTATGGTCCCAGCTTCCTTGAGATCATTGACAAGATCCTCCCGTGTAGTTCTGGGCAAATTCCTCACCGTTCTCATGATCATTGCAACTCCATGAGGTGAGATCTTGCATGGAGCCCCAGGCCGAGGGAGATTGAAAGTTATTTTGTGTTTCTTCCATTTGCGAATAATCGCACCAACTGTTGTCACCTTCTCACCAAGCTGCTTGGCGATGGTCTTGTAGCCCATTCCAGCCTTGTGTAGGTCTACAATCTTGTCCCTGACATCCTTGGAGAGCTCTTTGGTCTTGGCCATGGTGGAGAGTTTGGAATCTGATTGATTGATTGCTTCTGTGGACAGGTGTATTTTATACAGGTAACAAACTGAGATTCGGAGCTCTCCCTTTAAGAGTGTGCTCCTAATCTCAGCTCGTTACCTGTATAAAAGACTCCTGGGAGCCAGAAATCTTTCTGATTTGAGAGGGGGTCAAATACTTATTTCCCTCATTAAAATGCAAATCAATTTATAAAATTTTTGACATACGTTTTTCTGGATTTTTTTGTTGTTATTCTGTCTCTCACTGTTCAAATAAACCTACCATTAAAATTATAGACTGATCATTTCTTTGTCAGTGGGCAAACGTACAAAATCAGCAGGGGATCAGATACTTTTTTCCGTCACTGTATATGTTGTAGCTGAGATACAGTGGGGGAAAATAGTATTTAGTCAGCCACCAATTGTGCAAGTTCTCCCACTTAAAAAGATGAGAGAGGCCTGTAATTTTCATCATAGGTACACGTCAACTATGACAGACAAATTGAGAAAAAAAAATCCAGAAAATCACATTGTAGGATTTTTAATGAATTTATTTGCAAATTATGGTGGAAAATAAGTATTTGGTCACCTACAAACATAAGATTTCTGGCTCTCACAGACCTGTAACTTCTTCTTTAAGAGGCTCCTCTGTCCTCCACTCGTTACCTGTATTAATGGCACCTGTTTGAACTTGTTATCAGTAGAAAAGACACCTCTCCACAACCTCAAACAGTGACACTCCAAACTCCACTATGGCCAAGACCAAAGAGCTGTCAAAGGACACCAGAAACAAAATTGTAGACCTGCACCAGGCTGGGAAGACTGAATCTGCAATTGGTAAGCAGCTTGGTTTGAAGAAATCAACTGTGGGAGCAATTATTAGGAAATGGAAGACATACAAGACCACTGATAATCTCCCTCGATCTGGGGCTCCACACAAGATCTCACCCCGTGGCGTCAACATGATCACAAGAACAGTGAGCAAAAATCCCAGAACCACACGGGGGGACCTAGTGAATGACCTGCAGAGAGCTGGGACCAAAGTAACAAAGCCTACCATCAGTAACACACTACGCCGCCAGGGACTCAAATCCTGCAGTGCCAGACGTGTCCCCCTGCTTAAGCCAGTACATGTCCAGGCCCGTCTGAAGTTTGCTAGAGTGCATTTGGATGATCCAGAAGAGGATTGGGAGAATGTCATATGGTCAGATGAAACCAAAATATAACTTTTGGTAAAAAACTCAACTCGTCGTGTTTGGAGGACAAAGAATGCTGAGTTGCATTCAAAGAACACCATACCTACTGTGAAGCATGGGGGTGGAAACATCATGCTTTGGGGCTGTTTTTCTGCAAAGGGACCAGGACGACTGATCCGTGTAAAGGAAAGAATGAATGGGGCCATGTATCGTGAGATTTTGAGTGAAAACCTCCTTTCATCAGCAAGGGCATTGAAGATGAAACGTGGCTGGGTCTTTCAGCATGACAATGATCCCAAACACACCACCCGGGCAACGAAGGAGTGGCTTCGTAAGAAGCATTTCAAGGTCCTGTAGTGGCCTAGCCAGTCTCCAGATCTCAACCCCATAGAAAATCTTTGGAGGGAGTTGAAAGTCTGTGTTTGCCCAGCGACAGCCCCAAAACATCACTGCTCTAGAGGAGATCTGCATGGAGGAATGGGCCAAAATACCAGCAACAGTGTGTGAAAACCTTGTGAAGACTTACAGAAAACGTTTGACCTGTGTCATTGCCAACAAAGGGTATATAACAAAGTATTGAGAAACTTTTGTTATTGACCAAATACTTATTTTCCACCATAATTTGCAAATAAATTCATTAAAAATCCTACAATGTGATTTTCTGGATTTTTTTTTCTCATTTGTCTGTCATAGTTGACGTGTACCTATGATGAAATTTACAGGCCTCTCTCATCTTTTTAAGTGGGAGAACTTGCACAATTGGTGGCTGACTAAATACTTTTCCCCCCCACTGTATCAAGCCAGTTCCTCCTTGATGAGGACATTTGTCACTGGGTCTTATTACTCACCAAGCCACAGAGGAATAAACTGGCTTTTAATTGATGTCCTACAAATATAGACTCACATGTCAGGCCATTTGATCCACTTTGCACAAACACACACACACACAAAACAAATAGGGGGGTGTGGGTTAAAAAATATAAAGATTCCTCAGAAAAAAAAAAAAAAAAAGGATTAATGATTGTGAAAGTCAGTGAACATCATTGGTTGTATTTTAACAAACTTAACCAATGTTAAATCTTAGCGCGGTAGCGTTATAGGTCCGAGGTGTGTCAGAAAAATAATTTTGCTTATTTCACTGCAGGAATTTTGAGCGCATTAGCTGGCGGTGGCTCAAAAAGGGGCGTGGATTAATACAATAAATGACAGGTTGACGAGGGATTGGTCGCCCACTGGCCAATCAATGTGTTTCATGGCTTTTAATACTTGCATGACGTTGTCTCTAATTCTGTAGGTTACTGATGGTCTTGGTGCTGTCTACTAGTATAGGCATTCATAAATTAAATACTCAATTGTATTGTACATTACGTGTGAGATATGGCAAGATACAGCTACTGTTGATATGGCGCTACAGGACTGAACAATTTTTATAGCCTGTGTTTGCTTGGAGGAGCACGTTTTCTGTTAAGCGGACAAGAGACTGGATATAAACCAAATGGAGTTATTATCTATTAGACCATTTAGAAACCTTTTATGGACAGGCTCCTTGGCTAATGCAACCTTATGCTCCTTGGCTAATGCAACCTTATGCTCCTTGGCTAATGCAACCTTATGCTCCTTGGCTAATGCAACCTTATGCTCCTTGGCTAATGCAACCTTATGCTCCTTGGCTAATGCAACCTTATGCTCCTTGGCTAATGCAACCTTATGCTCCTTGGCTAATGCAACCTTATGCTCCTTGGCTAATGCAACCTTATGCTCCTTGGCTAATGCAAACCTTATGCAACCTTATGCTCCTTGGCTAATGCAACCTTATGCTCCTTGGCTAATGCAACCTTATGCTCCTTGGCTAATGCAACCTTATGCTCCTTGGCTAATGCAACCTTATGCTCCTTGGCTAATGCATGGCCAGGATATGAAAGAAAACAGACACATTGCTGTTGAACCAGCTTTCGTTATAGCAGGGCTTGTTTTTTAATTAAACAAATGGAAAATAAGCAATTGTTACAGGAAAATTAATGTTTCTAAATTTGACTGTCACCGGATCATCTCATCTCTTATTCCATGATGGGCATATAGCCTACATGGAGATTTTTTTATACACATCTAAAATAATAACAGGAGCTGTCTAAAATAATGTAATAGCCTGCATGGATTAAAAGGGGAGGTCCGCTCACTATTTTGCTGCTGCCAAACTTGATCTTTTAATAAAGCTTTGGTGATTAACCCTAGGATGCATTGTAAACATAACGCTCCAAGATTGCATATGCCGGGTTAAAATGATCTGATAATGTAATATCTGTGTTTATATTTTTTCATGGGTCTAAATTATTATGCATTTTGTGGAACATAATTATTTTGAGTGATGATTTGGACCTTTCAATAATGATTTTATTGTTTGAAATGTTTTTAGTCACTCTTCAACAGTTTGATACACATTTAAATTATAACATATTATGAAAATTCATTACGGCTATTGAAAATATTAGCATATATTTCTTACAATCGATCTTACAATAAAAGTTTCACATTCAACCTTTTAGTGTGAAGAACAAAATAAAACCATTTAAAGTTTTATAATATTTCAAAACAATTGTTTGAAAATCCAAAGTTCATCATCAATATAAACGACAACACTAACAATTGTGAATTTAGAAAACATAAACACTAAAAGGAAGAACGTCTGTGCGTGCGTGCGTGCGTGCGTGCGTGCGTGCGTGCGCGTGCGTGCGTGCGTGTGTGTGCGTGCGTGCGTGTGTGTGTGTGCGTGCGTGTGTGTCATGGTTACTTATGCTGTATTAGTCCATGCATTTGTTACAAACCACAAGCATGTGACTGCTCTTTGCAGACGGTGCAGGTGTGTTGCACTAAGAACACCAGCAGCTGACTTTTCTATCCTTTGCTCTTGGGCAGAGCTGGTACCTCTTCCTCTTCTTGGGCAGAGCTGGTACCTCTTCCTCTTCTGGCCCTGGCTGCTCTTTCATCACCCCACATCTTTCCATTGCTTCAGTTCTTCTGTGGAGATGGGAGAACCTTCCAGAAAGACAACCATCTCTTCAGCACTCCAACAATCAGGCCTTTGTGGTAGAGTGGCCAGACAGAAGCCACTCCTCAATAAAAGGCAGCCCGCTTGAAGTTTGCCAAAAGGCACCTAAAGGACTCTCTTGACCATGAGAAACAAGATTCTCTGGTCTGCTGAAATGAAGATTGAACTCTTTGGCCGGAATGCCAAGTGTCACGTCTGGAGGAAACCTGCTCATCCACTGTGACGTAGTTGCTGGGGACGAACTTTCCTCTACAGTTTGCTAGGAAAAGGTCCCACACATACCGGAAGGCTGCCAGGTGGTCTGTTGCCTCTCTGAACACTCTCTGGTCCTCTTGTCATCAAGCCTCAGGTAGCGACGGATATCCTCATATCTTCCGACCGACATGGTGGCTTTATACAATGAATTCTGCAGTGGGATCCGAAAATAACTCCCGTGTGGAGACATCCCAGCTTTTCTCCCCGCCGGCGAGGAGGGTTAAACCAATAAAGGCCTTTAGTTCCTCTTTGTTGACCTCTCTCCACTCCCTTTTGCTGTCGCTGTTCTCCGTCCTTCTACATCTGTACACTTTAGGACCTCCTCAATGATGTTGTCACTAATGAACAGCTCCCAGGCATCTTTTGGTGACACAACTGTTGACCCCGGCACAGGCCCTGGGCAGCTCCTCAGGATGTTATGGCTTCTGGTCCTGCCTTTTGTGTGTGTGTGTGGGGGGGGTGGAATGTTCACTCAGTCTATTTGACTGGTTTTCAATCTCCTCAGAGGAGGAGGAGTCCTCCCCATCTGTAGAATCATCTAGAACAGCTGGACTACCAGGTGCATCCACAGGCACATAATCTGTGTCGTCTGAATTGGATACCTCAGATTCTGAGTCAGAGGCACCAATGGCTTCCTCATCCAGCGTCTGTAAAACCATTTTGGTTGTATATCTGGCAACATTCTTATGAGCCTCCATTTTGAAACTCCTTTTACTCAATGAGTTAAAAAAAGGCGAAAGGAAAACGGTGATTAATGAACGTTAAAAACAAGATATTTAATAAAATACTTCATTAATTACATTTGATTTTATTGTTGTAGCAAAACGAAAGGTCAGTCTGACGACTGCAGTGCAGTGAATTCCATATGAAATACATACAGGTCACATTTGACCCCACATATGAAAACTTAGGGTAGTGATGCAAAAACTATTTTTACTTAAAAAATACTAAATTAAAAAATAGAAATAGGATGTTGGAACATTAAAGACACATTATTTAAGGAATTCCTGGAATATTAGATTATGACATATTTTTTTGGGGGGGGATCAATACAGCAAAAAAACATTAGGAGGTGTCATTTTGACCCGGCGTATGCATCCTAGGGTTAAGGTTTACTTCAAAACGGTCTCATGAGCCAAACCTTTTATCGATAGTCTTGACTACTTGGGCAGGACAAAAAAAAAACAGCCTTCCTTGAGAGGAGGCTATGCTTGGTTTCTAATCAAATGAAACTAAAATGGGAAAAAGCGTTGTGTTTTTTTATGTTTCTTAATACAAGGTTTACGGGCACAAAAACAAATCTCTCTTGTTCCATGTGTGTCACAGCTGGATAGGCTGTTCTTCCGCTGTCAAAAGCCATTCCATAAAACAACAACGTTGCCGCTAAGACCAGCTTTTGGTTGATCTTAAATATCCCCACCAGCGATGCCTGAAATTGCCGCTTAAGGACCCACCTCTGATATTGCCCCTCCCACCTCAGATATTGCCCCTCCCACCTCAGATATTGCTACCCCTCCCACATCAGATATTGCCACCCCTCCCACCTCAGATATTGCCCCTCCCACCTCAGATATTGTCCCTCCACTCAGATATTGCCACTCCTCCCCACATCAGATATTGCCCCTCCCACCTCAGATATTGCCCCCTCCCACCTCAGATATTGCTACCCCTCCCACCTCAGATATTGTCACTCCTCCCACCTCAGATATTGCCCCTCCCACCTCAGATATTGCCACTCCTCCCACCTCAGATATTGCCCCTCCCATCTCAGATATTGCCCCCTCCCACCTCAGATATTGCCACCCCTCCCACCTCAGATATTGCCACTCCTCCCACCTCAGATATTGCCCCTCCCACCTCAGATATTGCCACTCCTCCCACCTCAGATATTGCCACTACCACCTCAGATATTGCCACCCCTTCCACCTCAGATATTGCCACTCCCACCTCAGATATTGCCACTCCTCCCACCTCAGATATTGCCACCCCTCCCACCTCAGATATTGCCACTCCCTTGCCCCCACCTCAGATATTGCCCCTCCCCACCTCAGATATTGCCACTCCTCCCACCTCAGATATTGCCCCTCCCACCTCAGATATTGCCACCCTCCCACCTCAGATATTGCCACCCCTCCCACCTCAGATATTGCCCTCCCACCTCAGATATTGCCACTCCTCCCACCTCAGATATTGCCACCCCTCCCACCTCAGACATTGCCCCTCCCACCTCAGATATTGCCACTCCTCCCACCTCAGATATTGCCACTCCCACCTCAGATATTGCCACTCCCACCTCAGATATTGCCACTCCTCCCACCTCAGATATTACCACCCCTCCCATCTTTCCATAGAAGGGTCATACCGTTCGGACGCTACTGACGATTTTTTGAGAAGACCGATTTTTGGGATGTCTAATGGTCTGACAAACACCCCTCTAGCTCTGTCACCTTTCGCCGCAGATGCGGAAATGCGACATAGGTGGATTGAGATGCATCCAATGTAAAAAAAAAAAAAACTGATATCTCTAGCTTAAACTGATGGATTTTTATGGGGATGTTTTTATTATGCTAATTTGATTTCCGCGGGGCCGCAGATATCGACCATAAGGGGGTTAACACCACAGACGAATAACGAGCCCACATCTGGCACTTCACAAGCATGTAATGGGGAAACTGGTCCCCTTATGGGAGGAAGCTGAGAATGTTTCTACTGTAACTATTCAGAACAATGACTATTCACTCAGATGTAATAACATATTATTTGGGCATTCTGTACACTTCAAAAGGCACCAAACAACTCTCGTAAGAAACCAGTATGCGTTATTGAATGACTGGCTGACGCTGTCCTGGTAATGTTGGGATCTATGCTCTACATCTCAGTTCTCCCAAAGAACTGACCAGTTAGAGTTCATTCAGAAAATCCTGCTCGGTTTAGAAGATGGTAAACTGAAACCAAGCATACAGGCTCTGAAGAATAACTTGACGTCGACCAATGACTCGCACTGGGCTAATTAGCTTGTGAATCTTATTATGTGAAACACTTTAATTAACTAGCATATGCCTACTATTTATTTATTTTATCTCAGACTTTTACATCCTACTGCAGTAATACTCTCACCTTATCTTGTTGGGGCAAAGCCTTTAAACTTTTTTCTTGTACTTGGTAATATTTTCTCCATGACTCCGGCACACTTTGTTGACTATGAACGTGCTCGTTTACCCCGACCGTGGGACAGACAATGTTTGTTCCCACACTCGAGACTCTGGTTCTCTATTGGTTCCACGGTCTCTTGGCCTCCCATCCTATTCTAACCACCTCTCGCCCGGCTTTTGTATTCATGCTACCTGATGAAATTGCTGTACAATATGATCTTGTTGCCATCTGATGCACATTCAAATGTCATAATAAATCAACACTACAGAGCTCCTCCCTGTCCTCTGCCGTGCCCTGATTGTATTACTGCTGATGATATCTGGAAATGTGCATGTACACCCTGGCCCATCTACTGCTGCTAGCCCCAATTCTGATTTGTTCTCTGATATCTGCTTCACTGATTTCTGCTATCGCAGAAAAGCCTGGGTTTTCTGCACGTTAACACTAGTAGCTTATTACCTAAAATGCATCAATTGAAAGTGTGGGTTCACAGCTCCAATCCAAATGTGTTGGTCCTTACTGAGACATGGTTAAGAAAGAATGTTTTGAACACTGATGTTAACCTTACTGGTTATAACCTTTAAGCTTTCAAATATATATGTGTTGACTGTTGCTGGGTGTCACATGCTTAAACCACCTGACCAAGTCTTAAAACAATGGAACTCCCTTAATATCTCTCAGATCATTACCAATCCCAAAAGGTATGACCCCCAAACACCCAGAAAAGGCTACTGTCCTTGACGTTATCCTCACAAATAATCCTGATAGGTATCAGTCTGTAATGACCTTAGTGATCACTGTTTTACAGCCTGTGTTCGTAATGGCTGCTCAGTTAAATGACCTGTCCTGATTTGTCATAGACGCTTGCAAAAAAAACTATAATGAGCAAGCGTTCCTTCATGACCTGGCCTCTATAAATTGGTATAGAATCAGCTTGATCCCTCTGTTGAAGATGCTTGGACCTACTTTAAAATATATATATATATTGTTCTCAAGTTTCCCATAAAGGAAATGAGAATAAAACAAAGGTTCAGGTTACTCAAAAACTAAATTTGGTGAAAAGCTCGGCACACAAATACTCAGGCTGACTGGCAGTAATTCAGGCAAATTAGAAATAACTTAAAGTTAGTTACTTTAAGGAGCAGTTCTCTCTCTGTCGGTCTAACCCCAAGAAGTTCTGGAAAACGGTTAAAGACCTGGAGAATAAACCTTCCTCCACACAACTACCCATGTCCCTTAATGTTGATGATGTGGTTGTTACTGACAAGGAGCACATGGCTGAGCTCTTTAATCACCACTTCATTAAGTCAGGATTCCTATTTGACTCAGCCACGCCTTCTTGCCCATCAAACACTTCCTCATCTCCCAGCCCTTCTAATGCGACTAGCCCCGATGCTCCTCCCTCTTTTTCCCCTGCCCCGCTACACAGTTTCTCCCTGCAGGCGGTCACTGAGTCTGAGGTGCTAAAGGAGCTCCTTAAACTTGACCCCAAAAAACCATCTGGGTCAGACTTCTTTAAGGTTGCAGCCCCTATCATCGCCAAGCCTGTCTCTCCTCTCTGCCCTTTGACTCTAAACAATGTTGGCTGCTATGTTTGTTGACTTGGCCAAAGATGTTGATACAGTAGACCATTCCATTCTTGTATTTCAGATAAGGGGTATTGGTGTCTCTGAGGGGTCTTTGGCCTGGTTTGAGAACTACCTCTCTCAAAGAGTGCAGTGTATAAAGTCAGAACATCTGCTGTCTCAGCCACTGCCTGTCACCAAGGGAGTACCCCAAGGCTCCATCCTAGGCCCCACGCTCTTCTCAATTTACATCAACAACACAGCTCAGGCAGTAGGAAGCTCTCTCATCCATTTATATGCATATGATACAGTCTTACGCTCTACAACAAAGCTTTCTTAGTGTCCAACAAGCTTTTTCTGCCCTTAACCTCTTGGTTATGCCTAAAATGACATAACCAAATCTAACTGCCTGTAGCTGAGGACCTGAAGCAAGGACATGCATATTATTGATACCATTTGAAAGGAAACACTTTGAAGTTTGTGGAAATGTGAAATTAATGTAGGAGAATATAACACATTAGAAAACATGCGTTTTCTATTTTCGTTTTTGTTCCATCATCTTTGAAATGCAAGAGAAAGGCCACAATATAATATTGCAGTTTAGGCGCAATTTAGATTTTGGCCACTAGATGGCCGTAGTGTGTGCGCAAAGTTTCAGATTGATCCAGTGAAGCATTGCAATACTGGACTATTTTGTATGAAGTCTGCCCAAATGTGCAGAATTGGTTCGATTGATACATGTTATAGAGAACATAACTATAGAGAACATACAAATTGATATGGTAATACTAAATGTAAGTTTACACCCTCCCAGGAATGTCATATGTGATGGATCATTAGCTTATACACTGACTTTCACACATCTAGATGGCCGGGCGGGGTGGGTGTGGAGCCAGAAACAGCAGGAGTTCAAACTGTAGAACCCAGTTCCTACATTTGAACACTAAAATAAATTTTATCAAACAAAACTATTGCTACATTTTATCTCTGGGACCCTTAGGGATGACAAAGAGCAATATTAACTGGAATGCAAGTACATTATTTACCTTCAGAGGTGAATGTATCAAACCAGTTGCCGTGATACGTTTTTTGTGTTGTGCACTCTCCTCAAACAATAGCATGGTATTTTTCAATGTAAAAGCGATCTTGATTATATATTGGACAGTGCAAGTTGAAATAACATTTTAAGCTTTCTGCCCAATAATCAAAGACATGTTCTATGTCCCTGGAATGGTTTTTGCTGTTATTTTACAACAGTCAATTGGCTAATCACATTAGGCACGTTAGCTCAACCATCCCGGATACGTGGACACTTGATCACGTATACGTTGACACTGATCCCGTTAGAGGTAATAAGGAAATTAATTCCACAATTAACTTTTAAAAAAAGACACAACCTGTCAGAAAGATGGGGGTACTCCCTATGAAGTTTGGAGAAGCCAAAATTTTAAAACTGTCCAAGGCAAAGGGGCTTTTGAATTTTAAATTAAATAATTTAATTTTTTCTTTTTTTTTTTCTTTTGTTCCCTTTTTTTTCTTTTTTTTCTACGTTTTCTTTAAAAATCCCCTGGTTTCCCAAACTTTTTCTTTTTTAAAAAGCTCCCCTGTGCTCCTTTGGGTGGGGGGGTTTTTTTCTGTCTTCCTCTGGTCTTCCCCTCTTTCGAGCTTTTAAACCTCGTATCTACAATTCCCCTTTGGGACACCCCTCTTTTTCAACCCCCTTCCTTCGCGTTTTTGGTTCCTCACAACTGTCCCCCAACCATTTTTCCCTTGTAATATCTTTTTCTTTTCCTTATCTCTCCCCCTCTCTCTCTCTCTTTCTCTCTTCTCCTCCTCTCTCTCTCCCCTCTCCTTCTCTCTCCTTCTCTCCTCTTTTTTTTTCTTTCCTCTCTCCCCTTCTCAAAAAAAAAAAAGCCCCCCCCTGAAAAACCCCCCCCCCCCCCCCCCCCCCCCTTTTTTTTTTAAATTTTCCCCCCCTTTCCCCGTTTCCCCATTTTTCCCCCCCTTGGCCCCTTTTTCCCCCCCGCCCCCCTCCCAAAAAACCCCCCTCTTCCCCCCATGACCCCCTCCCGCCTTTCCCCCTTTCCCTAAAAAAATTTTTTTCCCCCCCTTTTCCCCCCCCCTTCCCCCCCCCCTTTCCCCCCTCCCCCCCCCCCCCTCTTCCCCCCTTCTTCCTCCCAAAAGAAAAAAGGGATGCAGAAAATAAAAGGTTTGTGTTGGCGGGTTGACAGATCAGGGCTGAAGGCCGCCTCCATGACTGGAAACAAAAATCAGGAGCCAGTCACTTTGTGTTTGGACTTTAGTAGCCTATTATGTCTGTGGTGTTTGTGTGGTTGTGTTTGTTTTTAGCCGTGTGTGTGTGTGTTTGTGTTTCTATGTGTGTTCGGCAGTGTGTGTGTGTGTTTGTGTGTGGTGTGTTTGTTTTTAGCTGTTGTGGTGTGTGTGTGTTTGTGTGTGTATGTGTTTTTGGCAATGTGTGTGTGTGTTTGTGTGTGTATGTGTTTTTGGCAGTGTGTGTGTGTGTTTGTGTGTCTATGTGTTTTTGGCAGTGTGTGTGTGTGTTTGTGTGTGGTGTGTTTGGTTTTGGCCGTGTGTTTGTGTGTGTTTGTGTGTGTATATGTTTTTGGCAGTGTGTGTGTGTGTTTGTGTGTGTATGTGTTTTTGGCAGTGTGTGTGTGTGTTTGTGTGTGTATGTGTTTTTGGCAGTGTGTGTGTGTGTGTGTGTGGTGTGTTTGTTTTTGGCCATGTGTGTGTTTGTGTGTGTATGTGTTTTTGGTAGTGTGTGTGTGTGTGTTTGTTTGTATGTGTGTGTGTGTGTGTGTGTGTGTGTGGTGTGTTTGTTTTTGGCCACACACACACAGACATATGCCACAGGAAGCCAATTGCGGGGTTGATATGGTATAAGGCTCCTGTCAGTCATCAGTCAGACGGGTAATTCACAGAGACACCTCCTGTCCATCTCTGGATCCTCATCATCTGCCTGTGTACAAAAATTACAAAATATTCCCTATGTAGTGGACTACTTTTGACCAGAGCCAAGAGGGTTCTGTAGTGCACTATCTGGGGGATAGGGGTGCATTTTTGGACTCTAGCAGCGCCACGACCGACCGACAGAGACATTCAGAGGCTCTCCCCTCAACCAAACTGCTTATCATGGAAATTACATGTGCACTATCTCGGGAATAGACTGTCATTTCAGACGCAGTTATACAGTCAATATGCAATTGTAATTTACATGATAATTAGTGTACTATTATAGGGAATAGGATGTAATGTATGACTGTATGGACTGTGTGACTGTGTGACTGTGTGACTGTGTGACTGTGTGACTGTGTGACTGTGTGACTATGTGACTGTGTGACTGTGTGACTGTGTGACTGTGTGACTGTGTGACTGTGTGACTGTATGATGGTTAAAATAAGTATTTGAGGTTAACCCAGACAGAGGTGACTGTGTCATTGAGGTTAACCCAGACAGAGGTGACTGTGTCTTTGAGGTTAGCCCAGACAGAGGTGACTGTGTCTTTGAGGTTAACCCAGACAGAGGTGACTGTGTCTTTGAGGTTAGCCCAGACAGAGGTGACTGTGTCTTTGAGGTTAACCCAGACAGAAGTCTAAGTGGGTAGAAGACATGTTTCTATTTCTCCTCTCTCTGATCCAAACATCTCCATCTCTTCTTCGTGTCTCTGCGTCTCAAAGTACAGCACCACAGGGAATAGGGTGCCATTTGGGATGAGGCCCAAGATAGAGTTCCTGAGCGGAGCCGAGCGGAGCCGAGCGGAGCCGAGCGGAGCTGAACTGTAGCCTCGATCAGTGTGAAAACATTAGCAGCAGTTTCAAACTCGGATTCCTTTACTAAACTGTCTGAAGAGAGGAACAGGAAGAAGCAGGAAGAGATAGAATCTCAATCCCATGTCGAACACAACCAATTAGGGAACTGATACGGATCCCTCACCTTAGCGGAACAGTAGCCTCAGCACATCAAGCTGCTCCAGCGCAGCGGATCGTTTTGATAAAACTAACTAAAGGCTGTCTGTATGTCTGTAGTAGAAAGGAGAAGTACTGTAGTTAGATCAGGCTTTTCAAAATCCTGTAGTCTCCTCAGTCATCAGGTCATGTCATCATTTGATGTGCATTATCAAGCAATGTGATACCAGGAGGAGATGCAGCATTTAAAGAGTATTAGATAATAGATCAGCATTTAAAGAGTATTAGATAAATATCAGCATTTAAAGAGTATTAGATAATAGATCAGCATTTAAAGAGTATTAGATAAATATCAGCATTTAAAGAGTATTAGATAATAGATCAGCATTTAAAGAGTATTAGATAAATATCAGCATTTAAAGAGTATTAGACAAATATCAGTATTTAAAATAATTAGATAATAGATCAGCATTTAAAGAGTATTAGACAAATATCAGTATTTAAAAGTATTAGATAATAGATCAGCATTTAAAGAGTATTAGATAAATATCAGCATTTAAAGAGTATTAGAAAATAGATCAGCATTTAAGAGTATTAGATAAATATCAGCATTTAAAGGGTTTAACAAATATTATATTTAAAAGATTGTAAAGTCCTTTAAAGAATTAGAAAATATCAGCATTTTAAAAAGTTTTAAAAATAGATCAGCATTTTAAAGAGTATTAGATAAATACAGCATTTAAAGAAATTAGACAAAATCAGTATTTAAAAAATTAGATAAATTCTGCATTTAAAAAAGTTATTAGTAAATATCCTTTAAAAGTATTGTAAAGATCAGCTTTTAAAAATATTTAAAAAAATTAGCATTTAAAGAGTATTAGATAAAATCAGACTTAAAGAGTATTAGATAAAATTCACAATAAAGAGTTTAATAAAAGATCAGCATTAAAGAGTTTAATAAAATTTACATTTAAAAAGTTTTTTGAAAAAAGATCAGCTTTTAAAAAGATTAGTAAAACACATTTTAAAAAGTATTAAAAATACTTATTAAAAGTTTGATAATATATCCTTTAAAAGTATTTTGATAAAAATCACATTTAAAAATATTAGTAAATATTAAAATTTAGTATTAGATAATAGATCAGCATTTAAAGAGTTTTAGATACATATCAGCATTTAAAGATTATTAGATTATAGATCAAACTGTAAAGAGTATTATATAAATACCAGCATTTAAAGAGAATTATATAAAATATCAGCATTTATAATAATAATAATATATAATAATATGCCATTTAGCAGACGCTTTTATCCAAAGTTACTTACAGTCATGTGTGCATACATTTTTACACATGGGTGGTCCCGGGGATCGAACCCACTACCCTGGCGTTACAAGCGCCATGCTCTACCAATTGAGCTACAGAGGACCACAGTATTAGAATAGTATTAGAAGAGTATTAGAATAATAGAACAGCATTTAAAGAGTATTAGATAAATATCAGTATTTAAAGAGTATTAGATTAATATCAGCATTAAAATAGTATTCTATAATAGATCAGCATTTAAAGAGTATTAGATAAATATCAGCATTTAAAGGGTATTAGATAATATATCAGCATTGAAAGAGTATTAGATAATAGATGAGCATCTAAAGGGTATTAGATACATATCAAGGAACCTACCAGGTACAACCCTAAATCCGTAAACATGGGCACCCTTATAGATATCATCCTGACCAACTTACCCTCTAAATACACTTCCGCTGTCTTCAACCAGGATCTCAGCGATCACTGCCTTATTGCCTGCGTCCGTAACGGGTCAACGGTCAAACAACCACACCTCATCACTGTCAAACGCTCCGTAAAACACTTTAGTGAGCAGGCCTTCCTAATTGACCTGGCCCAGGTATCCTGGACGGATATCGATCTCATTCCGTCAGTAGAGGATGCCTGGTTGTTCTTTAAAAGTGCTTTCCTCTCAATCTTAAATAAGCATGCCCCATTCAAAAAATTCAGAACAAAGAACAGATATAGACCTTAGTTCTCCTCAGACTTGACTGCCCTTGACCAGCACAAAAACATATTCTGGCGTACTGCATTAGCATCGAATAGCCCCTGCGATATGCAACTTTTCAGGGAAGTTAGGAACCAATATACACAAGCAGTTAGGAAAGCAAAGGCTAGCTTTTTCAAACAGAAATGTGCATCCTGTAGCACTAACTCCAAAGTTAACAAACAGATCACCGACCATTTTGAATCACACCGTACCTTCTCCGCTATGCAATCCGGTTTCCGAGCTGGTCAAGGGTGCACCTCAGCCACGCTCAAGGTCCTAAACGATATTATAACCGCGATCGATAATAGCCATCTTCATCGACCTGGCCAAGGCTTTCGACTCTGTCGACCACCACATTCTTATTAGCAGACTAAATAGCCTTGGTTTCTCAAATGACTGCCTCGCCTGGTTCACCAACTACTTCTAAGATAAGAGTTCAACGTGTCAAATCGGAGGGCCTGTTGTCTGGACCTATGTCAGTCTCTATGGGGGTGCCACAGGGTTCAATTCTTGGGCCGACTCTTTTCTCGGTGTATATCAATGATGTCGCTCTTGCTGCTGGTGATTCTCAGATCCACCTCTACCCAGACGACACCATTTTGAATACATCTGGCCCTTCATTGGACACTGTGTTAAAAAACCTCCAAACGAGCTTCAACGCCATACAACACTCCTTCCGTAGACTCCAACTGCTCTTAAACACAAGTAAAACTAAATGCATGCTCTTCAATCGAACGCTGCTGGCACCCGCCCACCCGACTAGAATCACTTCTCTCAGCATTTAAAATGTATTAGTTACATATCATTATTTACAAAGTATTACATAATATATAAAAATGTAAAGAGTATTACATGAAAGATAATCATTTAAAGAGAATTAGATTAATATCAGCATTGAAAGAGTATTTGATTACTATCAGCATTTAAAGAGTATTAGATAGTATATGATAATTTAAAGAGTATTAGTTAATATATCAGAATTTAAAGAGTATTAGAATGTAGATCAGCATTTAAGGACTATTAGATAAATATCAGCATTTAAAAGTATTAGATAATAGATGCAGCATTTAAAGGGTAATAGATAATAGATCAGCATTTAAAATGTATTAGTTACATAACATTATTTACAAAATATTACATAATAGATCAGCATTTAACGAGTATTATATAAAATATAATCATTTAAAGAGTATTAGATTAATATCAGCATTTAAAGAGTATTTGAATACTATCAGCATTTAAAGAGCATTAAATAGTATATCATCATTTAAAGAGTTTTAGTTAATAGATCAGAATTTAAAGACTATTAGATAGTAGATCAGCATTTAAGGAGTATTAGATAAATATCAGCATTTAAAAAGTATTAGATAAATATCAGCATTTAAAGAGTATAAGATAAATATCAGCATTTAAAGAGTATTAGATAAAAGATCGGCATTTAAATAGTATTACATAAATATCAGTATTTAAAGAGTATTGGATAATAGGTCAGCTTTTAAAAAGTATTAGATAATAGATCAGCATTTAAAGAGTATTAGTTAATATATCAGCATTTAATGAGTATTAGATAAACATAAATATTTAAAGAGTATTAAATAAAACTCAGTACTTAAAGAGTATTAGATAAAATATCAGCAATTAAAGAGTAATTGATAAATATCAGCATTTAAAGAGTATTAGATAAATATCAGCATATAAAGAGTTTTAGATAAAAATCAGTATTTAAAGAGTATTCTATAATAGATCAGTATTTAAAGAGTATTAGATCAATATTAGCATTTAAAGAGTATTAGGTAATAGATCAGCATTTAAAGAGTATTAGATAATAGATCAGCATTTAAAGGGTATTTGATACATATCAGCATTTAAAATGTGTTAGTTACATAACATTATTTACAAAGTACATAATAGATCAGCATTTAACGAGTATTATATAAAATATAATCATTTAAAGAGTATTAGATTAATATCAGCATTTAAAGAGTATTTGAATACTACCAGCATTTAAAGAGCATTAAATAGAATATCATCATTTAAAGAGTTTTAGATAATAGATCAGAATTTAAAGATTATTAGATAGTAGATCAGCATTTAAGGAGTATTAGATAAAAATCAGTATCTAAAGAGTATTAGATAATAGATCAGCATGTAAAGAGTATTAGATAAATATCAGAATTTAAAATGTATTAGAGGCATATAAGATTTAATGAGTTTTAGATAAATATCTTCATTGAAAGAGCATTATATGAAATATTTGCATTTAAAGAGTATTTGATATTTATCAGCAATCAAAGAGTATTAGATAAATATCAGCATTTAAAGAGTATTAGCTAATATATGCAGCATTTAAGGAATATTAGATAATAGATGCAGCATTTAAAGAGTATTTGGATAAAATATCAGGTGTGGTGTAGTCATCTAAACAGTTGTGGTAATTCGATATATTATCTTTCATCTTGAGATCAAAGGTTTTAAAAGCATGTTATTGTGTTTATTTTTGAAAGCAGACTGCATATGATTTATGGTTGACTGCAGAGGAATCGTACAATGCGATACAAGTTCAATAAAACATGTCAAGGAGTTGTCTAGGCCAACTAATAGACTGCCTGGTTGACATATGCTCTGTGTGGAGTTCTGTGTGTCCTCCACTTGTGTGTGTGTGTGTGTGTGTTTGTGTGTTTGTGTGCGTGTGTGTGTGACCTCCCTTTAGTGTTATGAGTTACATCCACTCAGACAAGACAGGTGCCATATGGGACAGAGTGTGTAATATAACGCTATCTCCCACAGCCACACACACACACACACACACACACACACACACACACACAGTTGATACAATAATGGTATCTGCTGCAGTCCATCTACAGTGGGGGAAAAAAAGTATTTAGTCAAATCAAATCAAATCAAATCAAATTTTATTGGTCACATGCGCCGAATACAACAGGTGCAGACATTACAGTGAAATGCTTACTTACAGCCCTTAACCAACAGTGCATTTATTTTAAACAAAAAAAGTAAGAATAAAACAACAACAAAAAAAGTGTTGAGAAAAAAAAGAGCAGAAGTAAAATAAAGTGACAGTAGGGAGGCTATATATACAGTAAAATAAAGTGACAGTAGGGAGGCTATATATACAGGGGGGTACCGTTGCATAGTCAATGTGCGGGGGCACCGGCTAGTTGAGGTAGTTGAGGTAATATGTACATGTGGGTAGAGTTAAAGTGACTATGCATAAATACTTAACAGAGTAGCAGCAGCGTAAAAAGGGTGGGGTGGGGGGGGCAGTGCAAATAGTCCGGGTAGCCATGATTAGCTGTTCAGGAGTCTTATGGCTTGGGGGTAGAAGCTGTTGAGAAGTCTTTTGGACCTAGACTTGGCACTCCGGTACCGCTTGCCGTGCGGTAGCAGAGAGAACAGTCTATGACTAGGGTGGCTGGAGTCTTTGACAATTTTGAGGGCCTTCCTCTGACACCGCCTGGTATAGAGGTCCTGGATGGCAGGGAGCTTTGCCCCAGTGATGTACTGGGCCGTACGCACTACCCTCTGTAGTGCCTTGCGGTCAGAGGCCAAGCAGTTGCCATACCAGGCGGTGATGCAACCAGTCAGGATGCTCTCGATGGTGCAGCTGTAGAATTTTTTGAGGATCTGAGGACCCATGCCAAATCTTTTTAGTCTCCTGAGGGGGAATAGGCTTTGTCGTGCCCTCTTCACGACTGTCTTGGTGTGTTTGGACCATGATAGTTCGTTGGTGATGTGGACACCAAGGAACTTGAAGCTCTCAACCTGTTCCACTACAGCCCCGTCGATGAGAATGGGGGCGTGCTCAGTCCTCTTTTTTTTCCTGTAGTCCACAATCATCTCCTTTGTCTTGGTCACGTTGAGGGAGAGGTTGTTGTCCTGGCACCACACGGCCAGATCTCTGACCTCCTCCCTATAGGGGAGCCACCAATTGTGCAAGTTCTCCCACTTCAAAAGATGAGAGAGGCCTGTAATTTCCATCATAGGTACACGTCAACTATGACAGACAAAATGACAAAAGAAAATCCAGAAAATCACATTGTAGGATTTTTTATGAATTTATTTGCAAATTATGGTGGAAAATAAGTATTTGGTCACCTACAAACAAGCAAGATTTCTGGCTCTCACAGACCTGTAACTTCTTCTTTAAGAGGCTCCTCTGTCCTCCACTCGTTACCTGTATTAATGGCACCTGTTTGAACTTGTTATCAGTATAAAAGACACCTGTCCACAACCTCAAACAGTCACACTCCAAACTCCACTATGGCCAAGACCAAAGAGCTGTCAAAGGACACCAGAAACAAAATTGTAGACCTGCACCAGGCTGGGAAGACTGAATCTGCAATAGGTAAGCAGCTTGGTTTGAAGAAATCAACTGTGGGAGCAATTATTATGAAATGGAAGACATACAAGACCACTGATAATCTCCCTCGATCTGGGGCTCCACGCCAGATCTCACCCCGTGGGGTCAAAATGACCACAAGAACGGTGAGCAAAAATCCCAGAACCACTCGGGGGGACCTAGTGAATGACCTGCAGAGAGCTGTGACCAAAGTAACAAAGCCTACCATCAGTAACACACTACGCCGCCAGGTACTCAAATCCTGCAGTGCCAGACGTGTCCCCCTGCTTAAGCCAGTACATGTCCAGGCCCGTCTGAAGTTTGCTAGAGTGCATTTGGATGATCCAGAAGAGGATTGGGAGAATGTCATATGGTCAGATGAAACCAAAATAGAACTTTTTGGTAAAAACTCAACTCGTCGTGTTTGAAGGACAAAGAATGCTGAGTTGCATCCAAAGAAACACCATACCTACTGTGAAGCATGGGGGGTTGAAACATGC
>LR778259.1:35664807-35817842 GCA_902810595.1 Coregonus sp. 'balchen'
TTAACAGTGAGTTGTTACGGAGCTGGTAAACGTTGGTTCAACAGTGAGTTGTTACGGAGCTGGTAAATGTTGGGTCAACAGTGAGTTGTTATGGAGCTGGTAAATGTTGGTCAACAGTGAGTTGTTACTGAGCTGGTAAACGTTGGGTCAACAGTGAGTTGTTACTGAGCTGGTAAACGTTGGTTCAACAGTGAGCTGTTCTGTGATACAAGTTCAAATACCAGGTTAGCGTTGCATCAGCACGAGCGCTGGTAAATCCAACATGTTGTGTTGAATTTCATTGCCAGGAAAATGTTCCTTCATATTTCATTTTGACCCCCGTACTTATGTGTATTTGGAAGGAATCAGTTTCAATATTGCAGTAAGGCTCAAACAAACACAAACACGGCTGGAATGAGGAGTGTGAGGCAGCTAACTGGGCAGCCCTCTGAGGAACTGGATTAGCTGTCTCACTACAGCTCGCTCTCTTTTGCTTAATCGCTCTCCATCCATTTCCCCCTCTCCAGGTCTGTTACACAGCCAAGACAATTGATGATGAGAGAGGGAACAAATTACAAGGAAAATGAACTAAAAACAAAAAACCCATTTTACTAGAGCCCACCTGAGTACGGCCTGCTAGCCATGGTACCAGCCTGTTCTATTAAATCACTGTCTGTGTGTGTCTCACCTTCTGAAAGCCGATATCCATGTCTGTAGCCGGAGACGCCGACAGCAGAGAGAGACGCCGACAGCAGAGAGAGACTAGTGTCATGCAGGTAGCAGGAGTGAACTACAGTGAGTTAGTTTGCCTCTCACCTTACAGATGTAGCCATCCAATACCACAGCTTTCCATTTGTGGCATCAGGGAAAAAAAGTGATTAATTATTAACGCAGTCTCTCGGTTCAAACTTTTAACGAGACATCAATTATTTGAAAAAAAAAACATACATTGTGAGAACGTCATGGTTACGGTGTGTGTTCCAGAGACAGCTGGACTCTCGCCATAGAGCATGGAGGGGGTTGTGGGATAGAGGTGGTGGTACGTACTAAACAAATGATTGGTCAGCTAACTGACGATTAGCCTGCATTCTGTTCTCTCACCTCACTGCTACCACTCTCGTCAAGTCTAGCCTGGGGTCACTGGGCTTTTGATAACTCCCACTGAAGCTGATGTAAGTCTCCCTTATCATGTACACAGACAGAGTGGTTCAGAATGAGACATGAAGAGTAGGCTAGGTCTGTAGAACGGTAACCTAGTTTAGCCTGTAGAACGTAATCTGGTAACATAGCCCCTCCCCCTGCCACTCACAACAACATACAGTGGGGAGAACAAGTATTTGATACACTGCCGATTTTGCAGGTTTTCCTACTTACAAAGCATGTAGAGGTCTGTAATTTTTTTATCATAGTTACACTTCAACTGTGAGAGACGGAATCTAAAACAAAAATCCAGAAAATCACATTGTATGATTTTTAAGTAATTAATTTGCATTTTATTGCATGACATAAGTATTTGATACATCAGAAAAGCTTCATATTTGAAGCTTCATATTTGGTACAGGAACCTTTGTTTGCAATTACAAAGATCATACGTTTCCTGTAGGTCTTGACCAGGTTTGCACACACTGCAGCAGGGATTTTGGCCCACTCCTCCATACAGACCTTCTCCAGATCCTTCAGGTTTCGGGGCTGTTGCTGGGCAATACAGACTTTCAGCTCCCTCCAAAGATGTTCTATTGGGTTCAGGTCTGGAGGCTGGCTAGGCCACTCCAGGACCTTGAGATGCTTCTTACAGAGCCACTACTTAGTTGCCCTGGCTGTGTGTTTCGGGTCGTTGTCATGCTGGAAGACCCAGCCACGACCCATCTTCAATGCTCTTACTGAGGGAAGGAGGTTGTTGGCCAAGATCTCGCGATACATGGCCCCATCCATCCTCCCCTCAATACGGTCCAGTCATCCTGTCCCCTTTGCAGAAAAGCATCCCCAAAGAATGATGTTTCCACCTCCATGCTTCACGGTTGGGATGGTGTTCTTGGGGTTGTACTCATCTTTCTTCTTCCTCCAAATACAGCGAGTGGAGTTTAGACCAAAAAGCTCTATTTTTGTCTCATCAGACCACATGACCTTCTCCCATTCCTCCTCTGGATCATCCAGATGGTCATTGGCAAACTTCAGGTGGGCCTGGACATGCGCTGGCTTGAGCAGGGGGACCTTGCGTGCGCTGCAGGATTTTAATCCATGACGGCGTAGTGTGTTACTAATGGTTTTCTTTGAGACTGTGGTCCCAGCTCTCTTCAGATCATTGACCAGGTCCTGCCGTGTAGTTCTGGGCTGATCCCTCACCTTCCTCATGATCATTGATGCCCCACGAGGTGAGATCTTGCATGGCGCCCCAGACCGAGGGTGATTGACCGTCATCTTGAACTTCTTCCATTTTCTAATAATTGCGCCAACAGTTGTTGCCTTCTCACCAAGCTGCTTGCCTATTGTCCTGTAGCCCATCCCAGCCTTGTGCCGGTCTACAAAGTATCCTTGATGTCCTTACACAGCTCTCTGGTCTTTGCCATTGTGGAGAGGTTGGAGTCTGTTTGATTGAGTGTGTGGACAGGTGTCTTTTATACAGGTAACGAGTTCAAACAGGTGCAGTTAATACAGGTAATGAGTGGAGAACAGGAGGGCTTCTTAAAGAAAAACTAACAGGTCTGTGAGAGCCGGAATTCTTACTGGTTGGTAGGTGATCAAATACTTATGTCATGCAATAAAATGCAAATTAATTACTTAAAAATCATACAATGTGATTTTCTGGATTTTTGTTTTAGATTCCGTCTCTCACAGTTGAAGTGTACCTATGATAAAAATTACAGACCTCTACATGCTTTGTAAGTAGGAAAACCTGCAAAATCGGCAGTGTATCAAATACTTGTTCTCCCCACTGTAGATGAGAGATCACTTCCTCCTCTCTGACAAGCGGTTTCAACTCGCTATTTTCATTTGAAGTTCGGTCACCAGAATCGGTCATATGGAAACCGAAACATATTGAGACATTATTTTACTGTAATAAAGGAGAACTAAAAAAATAAAATACAACATATATAAACAAGTTAACAATTCAAAAATTCATATAAAAGACAACATACTAACTTTTAATACTAACATTCTTTTTTTCATACTAACATTTTAACTTTTCCAACTATTCCCTTTTTCCTCAACTCCTCAAATTGCGTGAAGTGCTGACCCTACTAAAACGGGAGTGTCAATGAACATTGCTTTAGGAAAATGAATGCTCAGTTTCCGTCAAGCTTTCCACGTACCGCTTAGCAGCATTTTAGCCAACGACTGTTATACTAGCTGTCTAGTCTGTGTTTTATAAAATGTGCAATGAGCATAAAACACAATTATATAAGGAATTGGCAACTCATTCTCATTCTGAGAAATAAGGTAGGCCACTTGATTTCAACATCTGAACAAAGTGGACAAACAGTTGGAGACGGACAGAAGGGTCTGTTCATAACAAGTCGAGTGTTCTACCTTGTTAGCTAGCAAATAGATCCACGTTGGCTAGACTTAAAAATATAAATATTAGCTGGCTACTCGCTAGCAGTGGGGCTTGGGAGATTGTTTATGAGACCTGTGTTAATGTTCTATAATGCCTGGTACCAGAAGAACGTCATTATAAGTCAATGAGCATGGTTCATGGTTCATTTTCATAAGCGGACCTGAAAGCCAGATCAGTGATTATAGAAAAAAAAAGCAGGTTAAACTATTTTGATAAATTTATGTAATTAATAGTGGGTCTTACGGTTGAAAGATTATATTTAGCCTAAGTATAATTTCACAAGCCTTGAATTCATTCGATTATTGATGACTGTTTGAAATGCAGTGTATTTTACCTTTAAATTGTACAACACAAGCTTATTTAGAGAATATATATATATATATATATATATTATATATATATATATATATATATATATATATATATATATATTTTTTAAATATAAATAGCTATATCGTGAATAGCCCATTAGTTTGATAAAATAATAATATGAGATATGTTTTTTAGGACATATCGCCCAACCCATCAGGACAGTAATATTACCCTGTCCCCAACCACACACACAGCATTACCCTGTCCCCAACCACACACCATTACCCTGTCCCCAACCCTAGCATCAGGACAGTAAGGTCCCAGTAGTCTTTAGCATTACCCTGTCCCCCAACCCCCTTCTTTAAAGGACAGAAAAGGGGGCCCAATAGCCCTTTAGAAAAATTTTCCCCCAAACCCCCACACAAAAAGCATTACCCGGGCCCCCAAAAACCCACACAAACACACGCATTACCCTGTCCCCCAACCCACACCCCAAAAAGCATTCCCCTTTTCCCCCAAACCCACAAACCCTTCCCCCGGCCCCCCCCCCCCACAACACACACATTACCCTGTCCCCAACCCCACCCTTTTCCCCTTTGCCCCCCAAAAAAACAACCTTTACCCTGTCCCCAACCCACACACAGCATTACCCTTTTCCCCCAACCCCACACCCCATTCCCCTGTCCCCAACCCAAACCGGGATTCCCCCTGTCCCCAACCCCCCCCCAACCCATTACCCTGTCCCCAAACCCCCACACACACCCATTACCCTGTCCCCAACCCCACACACCAGCATTCCCCTGCCCCCAAAACCCAAAAACACACACCTTTCCCCCGGGCCCCAACCAAACACACTTTACCCTTTTCCCCAAACCCACAAAACCTTTCCCCCTTTTCCCCAACCCCAAACACTTACCCTGCCCCCAACCACACAAAAAACCAACCCGGCCCCCAACCCAACCAAACCACCTTTGCCCGGGCCCAACCCCACACCACACACCTTTTCCCGGGCCCCCACCCACCCCAAAACCATTCCCCGGTCCCCAACCACACACACCCCAAACCCTGTCCCCAACCCACACACACACACCATTACCCTGTCCCCCCCCACACAACACCAAAATTTTTTTTACCCGGGGTTTCCCCAACCACACACAGCATTAATCCCTTTTTTTTCCCAACCCACCACCAAAAGCATTCCCTGCCCCCAAAACCCCCACACAGCTTTTCCCTTTTCCCCAACCCCCCAAACAGCATTCCCTTTTCCCCAACCACACAAAACTTTACCCTCCCCCCCAACCCCCCCCCCCTTTTTTACCTTTGCCCCCAAACCACCCCCACACACAGAAATTCCCCCCTTTTCCCCAACCAACACCCACCACACACAGCTTACCCTGTCCCCCCCCCACACACACCCCAACAGCTTACCCTGTCCCCAACCACACACAGCATTACCCTGTCCCCAAAACCCCACACAAGCTTTCCCCGCCCCCCAACCCCCACCCCCCATTACCCTGTCCCCAACCACACACCCCTTTTCCCCTTTCCCCCAACCCCCACACACCACACACCAACCTTTTCCCCTGTCCCCAACCACACACACCATTCCCCCTGTTCCCCCAACCACAACACCATTCCCCGCCCCCCAACCCCCAAAACCATTACCCTGCCCCCAAACCCCACCACCCCACACACCACACCGCATTACCGTTCCCCAACCCACACCCTTAAACCCTTCCCCAACCCCCCCCAACACCCCCTTAAAACCCCTGCCCCCCAACCCCACACACACCATTACCCTTTTCCCCAACCAAAAACCACCCTTTCCCCTTTCCCCCCAAACCCCACACACACCTTACCCTGTCCCCAACCAACCCCAAAGCATTCCCTGCCCCCAAACCCCACACACAAAACCATTACCCCTGCCCCCAAACCACACACACCCAATTCCCCCTTTTCCCCAAACCAAACACACCCACCCTTTACCCTGCCCCCAACCCAAAACCCCCTTTAAATTCCCCTGCCCCCAACCCCCACCCCATTACCCCTTTTTCCCCAAACCCAAAAAACAGCATTACCCTGCCCCAACCACCCACCCCCCCCCTTTCCCCTGCCCCCCAACCCACACACACCCAAACCCTGCCCCCAAAATCACCCCTACCCCTTCCCCTGTCCCAACCCCCCACACCTTTCCCCCTGTCCCCAAACCACACACACACCATTACCCTGCCCCCAAAAACCACACCACACCCCAACCCCTTTCCCCGGGCCCCCAAACCAACACACCTTTAAACCCCTGCCCCCAAACCCCACACACCCCATTACCTGCCCCCAAACCCCACCCCAACCAAATTCCCCGGTCCCCAACCCACCCCAAAACAAAACCCCCATTCCCCCTGCCCCCAACCCCCACCCCACAAAACACAGCATTAACCTGTCCCCAACCACCCCACAGCTTTAACCCTGCCCCCAACCAAAAACAAAAGCATTCCCCCCCTGTCCCCCCCCCAACACCACAAAAGGGGCATTACCCTGCCCCCAAAAACCCAAACACACACACCCTTTTACCCTGCCCCCAACCAACACACACCCATTAAATTTTCCCAAACCACAAAAGCTTTCCCCCTGTCCCAACCCCACACACACACCCACACACACCAGTACCCCCTCCCCCCAACCACAAACACCTTCCCCGGTCCCCCCCAAAACCCACACCCACCACCCCCATTACCCTTTTCCCCAAAACCCCCACACCCTTTCCCCTGCCCCCAACCCAAAACACCCCAAAACCCCAAATTTCCCCCCTGCCCCCAACCCACACACACACACAGCTTCCCCCTTTTCCCCCAACCACCCCACAGCATTACCCGCCCCCAAACCAACCCCAAAAGCTTTCCCCGCCCCCAAACCCAAAACACAAATTACCCTGCCCCCAAACCCCACCCCAGAAATTAAAACCATTTTTCCCAACCCACAACACACACACAGCTTAAACCCTTTTCCCCAACCACACCCCACACACAGCTTTAAACCCCCTGTCCCCAACCACCACCCCCAGCTTTAAACCCTGCCCCCCCAACCCCACCCAAGCATTAACCTGTCCCCCCCCAAAACCACACCAATTCCCCCCGCCCCCCAAACCCCCACACACACCATTCCCCCCTGCCCCCAAACCACACACCCCCTTTTTAACCCTTTTCCCCCCCCCCCACACACCTTTTTCCCCCCCTGTCCCCAACCACAAAAACCATTCCCTGTCCCCCCAACCCAAAAAACACCTTTAAACCCCGCCCCCCAACCACACCCCCCTTCCCCCCTGCCCCCAACCCACACAAAAAACACCCCCCCACCGAAATTACCCCCGGCCCCCAACCAACACAAAACCCTTTAAACCCCTGCCCCCCAAACCCCACACCAACCCCTTTACCTTTTCCCCAACCCCAAAAACACCTTTAACCCCTGCCCCCAACCACACACACCTTTACCCTTTCCCCACCCACCCACCCTTAAACCCCTGCCCCCCAACCACACAAACACCACCCATTCCCCCCTGTCCCCAACCACACAAGCTTCCCCCTTCCCCCAACCAAACACACACCCCATTCCCCTTTTCCCCCCAAAAAACCAAAAAAAAACCATTACCCTGCCCCCCAACCCACACCCCCCATTCCCCTGCCCCCAAAACCACAAAACCCCATTACCCTGCCCCCAACCAACACCACCTTTACCCTGCCCCCAAACCCCCACCAAAAACCCCCAGTCCCCCTGCCCCCAAACATCACACATACACCCAAAACCCTTTGCCCCCCAAACCCAAAAAAAACCCCCTTTACCCTTTTCCCCCAAACCCCCCAACCCCCCAACACACCATTCCCCAAACCCCCCCCCACACACACACACACCAAAAAACCCTTTCCCCAACCACAAAAAACCAAAATAACCCGGCCCCCCAACCCCCCAAACACACAAAACCCCCATTCCCCCCGCCCCCAACCCACACACCCACCACAAAATTTTACCCTGCCCCCAAACCCCACACACAAAAGCTTTTCCCCTTTTCCCCCAAACCCAAAACAGCATTCCCTTTCCCCAACCCCACAAACAGCTTAAACCCGTCCCCAACCCAACCCCCAAAAAAAAGCTTTAAACCCCTCCCCCCAAACCCACACCCCCACCCAGCTTTCCCCTGCCCCCCAACCACACAAAAACACCCCATTACCCTGTAAAAAAACCCAAAACCCCAGCATTCCCCTGCCCCCCAACCCAAAACACAAAAACCCATTACATGCCCCCCAACCACCCCACACCATTCCCCCTGCCCCCAACCCACACCCACACACCAAAGGGCAAAAACCCTTTTCCCCCAACCCCCCACACCAAAAACACACAAACACACACCACACACACACCCACACCACACACAAACTTCCCCTTTCCCCCCCAAACCACACCCCCATTTCCCCCCCTTTCCCCCCAACCCCCCAAAACTATTTAATTTTTCCCCCCAACCCACACACCATTAGGGTTCCCCCAAACCCACACACCACCCCTTTTTCCCCCGGGTCCCCAACCCACCACCCCACACCATTACCCGCCCAAAAAACCACACACACCATTCCCCTTTGTCCCCAACCAAAAAAACCCATTAACCCTGTCCCCAACCCCCACACGGGTTTTTACCCCCTGTCCCCCAACCACCCCCAAAACCATTACCCCTGCCCCCAACCACCCCACCACCACACACACCATTACCCTGCCCCCAAAACCCCAACACCCTTACCCCTGCCCCCCAAACCACAAAAAACCCTTTCCCCTTTCCCCCAAACCCAACACACAGCTTTTACCATGCCCCCAAACCAACACCACCCCGCTTTACCCTGCCCCCAAACCCCCACACACACCCCAACAGCTTTTCCCCCTGCCCCCCAAACCAACACAAAAGCATTCCCCTGCCCCCCAACCCAAACCCCCAAAAAATTCCCTGCCCCCAAAACCCAAAACAAGCTTTTCCCCGGCCCCCAACCCCCAACACCCCCTTTACCCTTTTCCCCAACCCCAAAACACCATTACCCTGCCCAAAAACCCCACACACAAACCCCACCAACCCCGGGCCCCCAACCACCCCCACACCCATGCCCCTGTCCCCCAAACACACACCCCCTTTCCCCGGGCCCCCCAAAAACCCCCCACAAACCAAACCGGGGGCCCCAAAACCACACACCCACCCCTTCCCCAAACCCCGGGTTAACCCTTTCCCCAACCCACCCCACACACCCCCCCAAACACACCCGTTCCCCTGCCCCCCAAACCCCAACATCACCTTTACCCCTTTTCCCCCAAACCCCAAACCCCATTCCCTTTTCCCCCCCCCACACACAACCATTCCCTTTTCCCCAAAAACCACACCCCAAAACACACCATTACCCTGCCCCCAAAACACAACCATTACCCTGCCCCAAACCCACACACAAACACCCCCCAACCCTGTCCCCAACCACAAAACACAAATTCCCCCTGCCCCCAAAACCCACACACAAAACCACCCCCTTTAACCCTGTCCCCCCCAAAAAACCCCCACACACACAGCTTTCCCCCTCCCCCCCAACCAAAACAGCATTACCCTTTTTCCCCCAAACCCACAACAGCATTCCCCGCCCCCCAACCCCCCAACCCACAACACACCCCATTAAAAAGGCCCCCAAACCACAAAAAACCCAATTCCCCTTTTCCCCAACCCAACCCACACACACACCCCAAAACCCCACACACCACAAAACCACCCAAAACCCAACCCCTTTTCCCAAAAAACCCCCCCCCCCACCCCACAACACACACAAACACACACACCCCCCCAAAACAACCCCCCCAAAACCTTTTCCCCCTTTGTCCCCAAACCAAAACACCATTCCCCTTTTTCCCCCCCCGAACCCCCCCCCCTTTCCCCCGCACCAAACCCCCCAACCCCTTCCCCTTTTCCCCCCAACCACACCCCCAAGCAATTTCCCCTTTTCCCCCAACCCCCACCCCAACCCATTCCCCTGCCCCCAAACCCCCCCCCCACACCCCTTTACCCTGTCCCCAAACCCCAAAACCAAACCCCCAAACACCTTTTACCTTTTTCCCCCCCAACCACACAAACCCCCCCTTTAACCCTGCCCCAACCAACACACAGGCATTACCCTGCCCCCAAACCCCACAAACGGCATTACCCCGGTCCCCAACCACCCCACCCCTTTTCCCCCGTCCCCCAACCCACCACCAAAATTACCCTGCCCCCAAACCCCCAACACCATTCCCCCGTCCCCCAACCCCCCCAACCCTTTACCATTTCCCCTGCCCCCAAACCAAACACAGCTTAAAACCCTGTCCCCAACCCACAAAACCCCAATTCCCCTTTCCCCAACCAACACAAAATTCCCCTGCCCCCCCAACCCACACACCCATTATTTTTGTAAAAACATGGGTCAAATCCTTATCAATATTGTGTTTTTTGGGCTAAAAGTTACTTAACTCACTAAATCAGAAGATAATCCTGCCCTGTAAAATACCCCCAGGCTAGCGAAAGAGAGAGGGAGAGAGAAAGGGTGAAAATATATATATATATATATATACACACACACACACACACACACAGTGAGGGAAGTAAGTATTTGATCCCCTGCTGATTTTGTACGTTTGCCCACTGACAAAGACATGATCAGTCTATAATTTGAATGGTATGTTTATTTGAACAGTGAGAGACAGAATAACAACAACAAAAATCCAGAAAAACGCATGTAAAAAATGTTATACATTGATTTGCATTTTAATGAGGGAAATAAGTATTTGATCCCGTCTCAATCAGCAAGATTTCTGGCTCCCAGGTGTCTCGCCAAGCAGCTTGGTGAGAAGGTGACAACAGTTGGTGTGATTATTCGCAAATGGAAGAAACACAAAATAACTGTAAATCTCCCTCGGCCTGGGGCTCCATGCAAGATCTCACCTCGTGCAGTTGCAATGATCATGAGAACGGTGAGGAAGCAGCCCAGAACTACACGGGAGGATCTTGTCAATGATCTCAAGGCAGCTGGGACCATAGTCACCAAGAAAGCAATTGGTAACACACTATGCCGTGAAGGACTGAAATCCTGCAGCGCCCGCAAGGTCCCCCTGCTCAAGAAAGCACATATACAGGCCGTGTTTGGAGGAGGAGGAATGCTGCCTATGACCCCAAGAACACCATCTCCAACGTCAAACATGGAGGTGGAAACATTATGCTTTGGGGGTGTTTTTCTGCTAAGGGGACAGGACAACTTCACCGCATCAAAGGGACGATGGACGGGGTCATGTACAGTCAAATCTTGGGTGAGAACCTCTTTCCCTCAGCCAGGGCATTGAAAATGGGTCGTGGATGAGTATTCCAGCATGACAGTGAACCAAAACACACGGCCAAGGCAACAAAGGAGTGGCTCAAGAAGAAGCACATTAAGGTCCTGGAGTGGCCTAGCCAGTCTCCAGACCTTAATCCCATAGAAAATCTGTGGAGGGAGCTGAAGGTTCAAGTTGCCAAACGTCAGCCTCGAAACCTTAATGACTTGGAGAAGATCTGCAAAGAGGAGTGGAAACAAAATCCCTCCTGAGATGTGTGCAAACCTGGTGGCCAACTACAAGAAACGTCTGACCTCTGTGATTGCCAACAAGGGTTTTGCCACCAAGTACTAAGTCATGTTTTGCAGAGGGGTCAAATACTTATTCCCTCATAATCATAAATTTTGACATGCATTTTTTCTGGATTTTTTTTGATGTTATTCTGTCTCTCACTGTTCCAAATAAACCTACCATTAAAATTATAGACTGATCATGTCTTGTCATGGGCAAACGTACAAAATCAGCAGGGGATCAATACTTTTTTTCCCCTTACTGTATGGAAGGGGGGAGAAAAGAGAGAGAGGAGAGGAGAGAAAGCCGCCGGGTTCTCCTCTCGCTCATCCTCTCCCCCCTCTCGCCCCTCTCTTCCCTCTCCTTTTCCTCTCATACCCTTCGCTCCCCCTCTTCGGAATTTCTCCCCCCTCTCTCCCTCCCTCCGCATCTTCGCGCTCGCCTCCCCCTCTCCCTTCCCCCCTCCTTCCCCCCCCTCGCTCTTTTCTCTAAACTCATAGCCATACCCTAAGATAAGCAGAACAGACAGAAGAGCAAATAGCTTCAAAGAAGACCTAACTGCTTAAAAAATACGAACAGGGGAAAAATTTGAACGCACTGGGGGCTAATATACACCATGTTTTGTTTCTCTCTCTCAGAATAGAAAAGAGAGTCTAAGATCTGTTCTTATGTTCCTCTTCTCTGAAATGTCAGGGAGGAGGGATGTACACTACCGGTAAAAAGTTTTACAACACCTACTCATTCAAGGGTTTTTCTTTACTTGTACTATTTTCTACATTGTAGAATAATAGTGAAGACATCAAAACTATTAAATAACACATATGGAATCATGTAGTAACCAAAAAAAAAAAAAAGTGTTAAACAAATCAAAATATATTTTATTTTTGAGATTCTTCAAATAGCCACCATTTGCCTTGATGACAGCTTTGCACACTCTTGGCATTCTCTCAACCAGCTTCATGAGGTAGTCACCTGGAATGCATTTCAATTAACACAGGGACTGATTTTCTCTCCGCCATTTAGTAGTGGGCTATGGCCAGGGGTCAGAATAGGAGCAGAACAGAAAATGACCATTTTTTTAAGGAACAGAATTGAGAACAAAATTGATCTACTCTGTCTCGGAAAATAACTTAATTTAAAAGCATGGGAACCAGTTAATAATGTTCCGGCATTTCTTTCCAGTCCCACAAAAAAAAAAACGCAACAACGCGCCTATGCACTCAGAAACGTATTCCAGTGTCTGCCTGTCTGCTGAACATCTGTACCAGTGTGTGTGTAGGCTACCTCCAGGTTACCTCCAGGTTACCTCCTGGTTACCTCCTTTCCTTTCCCTCTTACTGACGTTACAAGATTCAGAAATTAGGGAGATTTTTATTTAAAGAATAATGAATTCACTTTTTCAAAATGGTAGTTAAGGATACTATAGTTATCCTTTTTCACATTGGATTTATTAACAACAAAAAGGTAAGACGTGTTTTTATTTTATTTGTGGTGCCGCTCTGCACACACAAGCTTGTTAGGCATCTGACTAGCTCTGGTCCAACGTTAAGCCAACTCTCTGTAATTCAAAGACATTCAAAATTCCTCCATAGAAACCGCTCCTCCGTAGGTATAATTCTGTGGGCCTAATTCAGATAATGCATGTCATTACAAGATGCCCAGCGTTTCAAGCCAAGCCTCCTCTTCCACCCGCTCTGGCTCGCCTCGCCCCTCGAACGGGCTCCTCTCACCCGCTCTGCTCTCTCCTCGCCCGCAACAGTGCCTCCTCGTTCCACCCGCTCTGGCTCTCTCCTCGCCCCGCAACGTGCCTCCTCTTCCACCCGCTCTGGCTCTCTCCTCGCCCGCAACGTGCCTCCTCTTCCACCCGCTCTGGCTCTCTCCTCGCCCGCAACATGCCTCCTCTTCCACCCGCTCTGGCTCTCTCCTCGCCCGCAACGTGCCTCCTCTTCCACCCGCTCTGGCTCTCTCCTCGCCCGCAACGTGCCTCCTCTTCCACCCGCTCTGGCTCTCTCCTCGCCCGCACAGTGCCTTCCATCTTCCACCCGCTCTGGCTCTCTTCCTCGCCCGCAAACGTGCCTCCTCTTCCACCCGCTCTGCTCTCCTCCGTCGCAACGGCTCCCTTCCACCCTGCTCCTCTTCCACGCCCGCTCTGGCTCTCTCCTCGCCCGCAACATGCCTCCTCTTCCACTCGCTCTGGCTCTCTCCTCGCCCGCAACATGCCTCCTCTTCCACTCGCTCTGGCTCTCTCCTCGCCCGCAACATTTCTGTCTAATCTTGTGCCCTACACATGTCTGCCCAATGCATGTAAACAACTCTTACCAGCTCCATAGCAAGCTGATATATCTGCACTGATTGGTGATGTAATTTCATGTCGAGCTAACTGTAAAAAAAATACATATATATTGATTTCAGAGGTTTAAAAAGGAAGAGAGGAATTCTATAAACCTTAACATATTTTTTTGGGGTTCGAACCAGTTCAGAACATTATTTTGCTGGTTGGAACAGGGGAACGGAATGCAACAAAATAATGGTTCTGTTCAGAACGAAACGATTGGAAAATCATTTCGGTTCCAACCCCTGGTTACGGCATTGAGATTCAGAAACGCTGAAAAGGCAGAAATTGAAAAATGAAAGGTTGCAGTGGGGGATTACATCATTGCCTGGTCCCGTCAATCAATAAAGAGCCTTCCTCTCCGCTAAAGAGATGTATGAGATGTATGATATGCAGCGCAGCATCACGAAGAGACTACTGGGGTGTTATACTGCCAGGACTTTAGAGAGAAAGCAACAATACAGCTGTAGAGATGTGATTTACAAATGGAGTGGCATAGCAATACTATTTATGACACAGGACGCAGCTAAGTCAAGATGACAGGAACATAATATAGAAACTAAAAGGACATGAAACTAAATCAAACATAAAATCTAGACTAAGCAGCCTACATATTTTATTAATCAATAAGTCCTAGGTTATGCTAATTAATTAATTACCGAGTGGTGCAGCGGTCTAAGGCACAGTGCTTGAGGCGTCACTACAGACCCCCTGGTTAGATTCCAGGCTGTATCACAACCGGCCGTGATTGGGAGTCCCATAGGGCGGCGCACAATTGGCCCAGCGTCGTCCGGGTTTGGCCGGGGGTGTGCCATCATTGTAAATAAGAATTTGTTCTTACTGAACTTGCCTAGTTAAATAAAGGTACAATTAAAAAAATCAAAAAATGTGATAAAAGGTAAATTAGATTTAGGTTTAGGGGGAGGCAGCCAGTGTTTTATGTTTAGACAGTAGGGTCCCTGCTTTTAAAAACCCGGGGGGTCGGAATTTCTGTTTCAACTCCTCGTTATGAAACGCTTCAAAAACGGGGTGGCAGAACGGGTAAAAGAAGGAAGGTCGACATCAAGTAAAGGTGAGGGTCAAAAACGGGAAGCAGAAGTAGTCATAAAATAAAACACACAAAAACCCGGGGTCAAACAGGATCAAAGTAAAAAAAGGGGGTCCAAAACTATCTAAATTTATAATGTTCCTTTTACAAGTTATGGTAATGGGAGGCGCCCATTTATTGTTTGGGGGGTCAACAGTGTCAATGATAAAGGAGGTCCAGAAGTATTATGGCATAACGGATGGTCGAACATAGCAATTGTTATAGGGAGGCCCAGCCAGTAGTCAAGTTTAAGAAGGAGGGTCAGAACAGAAAGTCAAATGTTTATAAAGGGAGGGTCAGAACGTAGTCTGATGTTAAGAGGGGGGCCAAACAGTAGTCTAATGTTATAGAAGGGAGGGTCAAAAAGATCTAATGTTATAGAAGGGGGGTAGAACAGTAGTCTAATGTTATAGAAGGGAGGGTCAGAACAGTAGTCTAATGTTATAGAAGGGGGGGTCAGAACAGTAGTCTAATGTTATAAAGGGGGGTCCAGAACAGAGTCTAATGTTATAAAGGGAAAGGGCCAGAACAGTAGTCTAATGTTTATAGAAGGGAGGGTCAGAACAGTAGTCTAATGTTATAGAAGGGAGGGTCAAACAGTAGTCTAATGTTATAAAACGGGAGGCAGAACAGTATCTAATGTTTAAAAGGGGAGGGTCAGAACAGTGTCTAAGTTATAGAAGGGGGGGGTTCAAAACATAGTCTAATGTTATAAAAGGGGAGGTCAAACAGTGTCTAATGTTATAGAAGGGAGGGTCAGACAGTATTTCTAATGTTATAGAAGGGGTCAGAACAGTAGTCTAATGTTAAGAAGGGGGTCAGAACAGTAGTCAATGTTATAGAAGGGAGGGTCAGAACATAGTCAATTTTATAGAAGGGAGGGTCAGAACAGTAGTCTAATGTTATAGAAGGGAGGGCAGAACAGTATCTAATGTTATGAAGGGAGGGTCAAACAGTATCTAATTTTATAGAAGGGAGGGTCAGAACAGTGTTAATGTTATGAAGGGAGGGTCAGAACAGTATTTCCTAATGTTTAGAAAGGGAGGGCAGAACGGGTATCAATGTTATAGAAGGGAGGGGTCAGAACAGTAGTCAATGTTATAGAAGGGAGGGCAGAACAGTAGTCTAATTTTATGAAGGGGGAGGGGTCAAAGTAGTCAATGTTATAGAAGGGAGGTCAGACAGTAGTCTAATGTTTAAGAAGGAGGGTCAAAACGTAGTCTAAGTTATAGAAGGGAGGGTCAGCCCCAGTGTCTAATGTTATAGAAGGGAGGGTCAGAACAGAGCCCAATTTTAAGGGAAAAGGGGTCGAACAGTAGCCCTAATGGTATAGAAGGAGGTCAAAACAGTGTCTAATGTTATAGAAGGGAGGGTCAGAACAGTATTTAATTTATAGAAGGGAGGGTCAGAACAGTAGTCTAATTTTTATAGAAGGGAGGGTCGAACAGTAGTCTAATGTATAGAAGGGGGGTCAGAACAGTAGTCTAATGTTATAAAAGGGGAGGGTCAGACAGTAGTCTAATTTTATAGAAGGGGGGTCAGAACAGTAGTCTAATGTTATAGAAGGGAGGGCCCGAACCGTAGTCTAATGTTATAAAGAAGGGAGGGTCGACAAGTTTGTATGAGGGAGGGAAAGAAAGTAGTCTAATGTTATAAAGGGAGGGTCAGAACAGTAGTCTAATGTTATAGAAGGGAGGTCAGAACCAGTAGTCTAATGTTATAGAAGGGAGGGTCAAGAACAGTATCTAATGTTATAGAGGGGGGGTCAAACCCAGTAGTCAAAATGTTATAGAAGGGAGGGTCAAAACCAGTAGTCTAATGTTAAGAGGGAGGGTCAACATATTTCTAATGTTATGAAGGGAGGTCAGAACATAGTTAATGTATAGAGGGAGGGCGAACAGTAGTCTAATGTTATGAAGGGGGGTCAGAACAGTAGTCTAATGTTATGAAGGGAGGGTCAGAACAGTAGTCTAATGTTATAGAAGGGAGGGTCGAACATAGTCTAATGTTTGAAGGGAGGGTCAGAACAGTAGTCTATGTTATAAAGGGCGGTCAATAGTTTTAAAAGGGGCAACAGTAGTCTAATGTTATAAAAGGAGGGTCAGAACAGTAGTCTATTTTATAGAAGGGGGGGGTTCAGAACAGTAGTCTATGTTATAGAAGGGAGGGTCAGAACGTAGTCTAAGTTATAAAGGGAGGGTCAAAACAGTAGTCTAATTTATAAAAGGGGAGGGGTCAGAACAGTAGTCTAATTTTATAGAAGGGAGGTCAGAACGTGGGTCTAATGTTATAGAAGGGAGGGTCAGAACGTAGTCTAATTTTATAGAAGGGAGGGTCAGACCAGTAGTCTAATGTATAAAAGAGGGTCAGAACAGTGTCTAATTATAAAGGGGGGGGTCAGAACAGTAGTCTAATTATAAGGGGGTCAATAGTTTGTTTAAAAGGGGGGTCAGAACAGTAGTCAAATGTTATAGAAGGGAGTTCAGAACAGTAGTCTTGTTAAAAGAGGGGAGGGTCAGAACATAGTTATAAGTTATAGAAGGGAGGGTCAGAACCAGTAGTAATGTTATAGAAGGGAGGGTCAGAACGTAGTCTAATGTTTATAGCAGGGAGGGTCAGAACAGTAGTCTAATGTTATAGAAGGGAGGGCCAGAACAGTAGTCTAATGTTATAGAAGGGAGGGTCAGAACAGTAGTTAATTTTATAGAAGGGAGGGTCGAACAGTAGTCTAATGTTATAGAAGGGGTTCAGAACAGTAGTCAATGTGATAGAAGGGAGGGTCCAGAACATTATTAATGTGATGAAGGGGGGTCAGAACAGTAGCCCCCCCCTAATGTTATAGAAGGGAGGGTTCAAAACAGTGTCTAATTTTTAGAAGTGAAGGAAAAAAATCAGAACAGTAGTCTAATTTTTAGGAAGGGGTCAGAACAGTAGTCTAATTTATAGAAGGGAGGGTCAACCAGTAGTTAATGTTATAGAAGGGGGGGTCCAAAACCAGTAGTCTAATGTTATAAAAGGGAGGGTCAGAACAGTAGTCTATGTTATGAAGGGGGTCGAACAGTATCTATTTTAAGAGGAGGGTCAGAACAGTGTCTAATGTTATAAAAGGGGAGGGTCAGAACAGTATCTAATGTTATAGAAGGGAGGGTCAGAACAGTAGTCTAATGTTATAGAAGGGAGGGTCAGAACAGTAGTCTATGTTATAGAAGGGGGGTCAAAACAGTAGTCTAATGTTTTTAAAGGGAGGGTCAGAACAGTAGTCTAATGTTATAGAAGGGAGGGTCAGACAGTTAGTCTAATGTTATAGAAGGGAGGGTCAGAACAGTATTTAAATGTTATAAAAGGAGGGTCAAAACATAGTCTAATGTTATAGAAGGGAAGGCCAAACAGTAGTCTAATGTTATAGAAGGGAGGGTCAGAACAGTATCTAATGTTATAGAAGGGAGGGCAGAACATTCTAAATGTTATAGAAGGGGGGTTTCAGAACAGTATCTAATTTTATAGAAGGGAGGGCGAACATAGTGTTATGTTATAGAAGGGAGGGTCAGAACAGTATCTATGTTATGAAGGGGGGGTCAAACGTATCTAATGTTAAAAGAAGGGAGGGGTCAGAACGTATTTCAAATGCTTTTAGAAGGGAGGTCAGACATAGTCTAATTTTATAGAAGGGAGGGCCCAGACAGTAGTCTAATGTTATAGAAGGAAGGGCAGAACAGTAGTCTAATGTTATAAAGGGAGGGTCAGAACAGTATTAATTTATAGAAGGGAGGGTCAGAAAGTGTCTAAGTTATGAAGGTGGGTCAGAACAGTAGTCTAATGTTATAGAAGGGAGGGTCAGAAACAGTAGGCTAATGTTATAGAAGGGGGGTCAGAACAGTAGTCTAATGTTTAGAAGGGAGGGTCAGAACCAGTAGTCAAATGTTAGAAGGAGGGTCAGAACAGTAGTCTAATGCTTAGAAGGGAGGGTCGACAGTAGCCCTAATGTTATAGAAGGGAGGGTCAAAACCCGTAGTCTAATGTTATGGAAGGGGGGGGTTTCAGAAACAGTAGTCTAATTTTATAGAAGGGGGTCAGAACAGTAGTCTAATGTTATAAAAGGGGAGGGTCAGAACAGTAGTCTAATGTTATAGAAGGGAGGGTCAGAAACAGTAGTCTAATGTATAGAAGGGAGGGTCAGAACGTAGTCTAATGTTATAGAAGGAGGGTTCAGAGAATTTAGTCTAATTTTATAAAGGGAGGTCAGAACAGTAGTCTAATTTTATAGAAGGGAGGGTCGAACAGTAGTCTAATGTGATAGAAGGGAGGGCCCAGAACAGTAGTCTAATGTATAGAAGGGAGGGTCAGAACATAGTCTAAGTATAGAAGGGGGGGTCAGAACAGTAGTCTAATGTATGAAGGAGGTCAGAACAAGCTAAGTTGAAGGGGGGTCAGAACAGTAGTCAAATGTATAGAAGGGAGGGCCCAGAACAGTAGTCTAATTTTATAGAAGGGGGGTTCAGACGTAGTTAATGTTGAGGAGACGACATAGTCTATGTTATAGAAGGGGGGGTCAGAACAGTAGTCTAATGTTATAGAGGGGGGTCAGACCAGTAGCCCTAATTTAAGAAGGAGGGTAACAGTTAATCCTAATTTATAGAAGGGGAGGGTCAAACATAGGCTAATGTTATAGAAGGGAGGATCAGAACAGTATCAATTTTTTATAGAAGGGAGGGCCCCCCAAGAACAGTAGCTAATGTTATAGAAGGGAAAGGCCAGAACCGTAGTCTAATGTATAGAAGGGAGGGTCAAAACAGTAGTCTAATGTTATAAAAGGGGAGGGTCAGAACAGTAGTCAAATTTTATAGAAGGGGAGGTCAAAACAGTAGTCTAATGTTAAAAGAAGGAGGTCAGAACAGTATTTCTAATGTTATAGAAGGGAGGGTCAAACAGTATCTAATGTTATTTAGAAGGGAGGGCCAGAACATAGTCTAATGTTATAGAAGGGAGGTCAGAACAGTAGTCTAATGTTATAGAAGGGAGGGTCAGAACAGTAGTCTAATGTTATAGAAGGGAGGGTCAGAACAGTAGTCTAATGTTATAGAAGGGAGGGTCAGAACAGTAGTCTAATGTTATAGAAGGGAGGGTCAGAACAGTAGTCTATGTTATAGAAGGGAGGTCAAACAGTAGTTTAATGTTTAAAAGGGGAGGGTCAGAACAGTAGTCTAATGTTAAGAAGGGAGGGTCCAGAACAGTAGTCTAATGTTATAGAAGGGGGTTTCAGAACAGTAGTCTAATGTTATAAAAGGGAGGGTCAGAAACAGTATCTAAGTTTAAAAGGGAGGGCAGAACAGTAGTCTAATGTTATAGAAGGGGGGACCAGAACAGTAGTTTAATGTTATAGAAGGGAGGGTCAGAACAGTAGTGTTTAGGAAAGTTTTGAACTGAAGTGGTAAAAGAGGATGATAGCAGCTACTTCAAAACGGCACGTCAAGGGAAAATAATTCCTTTAAACTTTAATTGAGTCTGTGTGCTGCTTGTTGCAGCAGAAGAGAGAGAGAGAAAACAAACTAGTCCAACTAACTTTAGACTCCAGCTAGTTAGACAAACTTGTTGCTGCCAAAGGTTATCCATAATGCCATCTAGTAGTATCGGTCTTGACTGCATCAAATCGTTATAAAGAAGCAGCGAAGTTAGCTAGCTAAAGTAACAAGGCTAAGCTAGCTAGCTAAAGTAACAAGGCTAAGCTAGCTAGCTGAAGTAACAAGGCTAATTGAGGATATTTTGCTAAGCTTCCCGTCCTTGTCTACAACAACTCCATTAATATGAAACAACAGCCTACCGCAGAGCTGCCAACTCTCACGCTTTCGCCGTGTGACACACGTTTTTGCCTGTTTTCACACGCACTCATGCCACACATCCAATTTCTCACGCAAAAAAAGAAAATTTGTCCAAGACTCGTTCGTTCCTTTTTTTCAAACTCCCAGACGGTAGATGGCGCTGATGAGCGCCACTGAACCATATGCGCTGCACCCCGAAGTCAGCGACAGAAGAAGAGATACCATTGCAGCAAAAGTCAACAGGAGAAGAAACGGTCACTACCTCAAGAAGTCTGATAAGAAGCTGAGCTGAGACTAGGGTATGTAAACAATGAAATGTCGTCCAATTGAGTACTCACTCTCTTAAACTTTAAATCTTGAAATAAATTATTTGTTTATGCGTGTGAACATGATTTAGTGTGGTGAATGTAAACTCAGCTGATTTCGAACAGGTAAGTTGCATTCGAAAGACTTGAACATAAATACAGGAAATGTGTGCAATAGAAGTAGGTATGTTTTTGTAACTGAGAGTACAGTTATTAAACCAACATGACTATTTGAATTGTTTAAAGGTTTCAAAGATGTCCCGTAAGAGACCTTTGCCAGGACAAAAGCCAAACCTTTTATTTTTATTTTTTTTGAAACAGCCAAGTGAGAAAAGACAGACAAACACACTGACAGAACAGCCAGAACGATTGATAGAAACGACAAGGACAACAGACAGAGGAGCAATACAAAAAGGACAGAGAGAGCAGGAGACAGGACAGACTGACAAACAAGCAGAGGAGCAACAGACAGGACAAATAGAACAACCAACAGGACAGACAGAAGAGTCCCCCCCCCCCCAATCCAACAGCAGGGCCAGAAGAGACGTGCTCTGGCTGGGAGCAGCAACACATAGATCCATTTTCAAAAATGAGTGGACCTCTTCACGGCCATTTATTACCAGAGGGAGCCTCAACAGGCACTACTGGTGTGCAGTCTGCCGTATTGATAAGTCATGTTGCCACCAGGGTGTGACAGATGTAAGTGAGCCATATAAAAAGCAAAAGGCCACCAAGATAAGCAACGAGCTCCCCAGTCCACAGCCACAATTGGGGGTATATGTCTGCACAAGAGGTTAAGGTATGATATGTGTAATGATTCTGTCAAGGTTCAGTCAAGAGTTTTGTGTTCTAGTTGATCACGGTAAAGTCATGGTTGATAGTTTTGACTAATTTGTGGTTTGTATTTCAGTGTAGTACAGTCCAGTTTTCTTAATTTGAGATCTTAGTTGCTGAATGTGTTTTTTTTATCTGTGCCCTATTATCGCAGGCGTCTATTTTAAATAAACGATGGTCTTTTGGGAGGATTAATACTTTTTAAATTTCTTACAGACAAGAAGGGCTGAGGTCAAAATGACAGCTGGGTTGGTAGTTCACAACGTCCCCCTAGCCTTTGCGGACCACCTGGGGCCTCTCCTAAAAGAATGTTTCGGAGATTCGAAGACAGCGCAGGAGTACAGGTGTGCCAGGAGTAAGTCATCCTGCATTACCAATGAAGCACTCGCACCATAATTCACACAGGAGCTTGTGAAGGAGATGAAAAAAGGCCCTGTATACCCTTGTAACGGACGGGTCGAATGACGCTGGTATTTCACAAACTATTAGAGATGTTTCTCCTCAGCGAAACATGTGCTTTGTGTATTTTTAAACATCTAATAACATGAACATCTGTATGATTCTAACTTGTCATTATAGGAGTGGAAAAGATGAATCCGCTTACTGTCCGGGTCTTCATGGGCAGCAAAGTTGTCCACCAGTTCTTAAATATGTGCAGAACAAGTGGGACAAGATGTGGGACAGCAAGTGAGATCTTCACCAAAATTAAGCATATATATTAGTATTTGACTATTATTATGATAAAACACTGATGTGATATTTAGCCTTGTACCTTTTACCGATATGCTGTATCTGTGACAGGAAGAAAGTTGAACATTGGGTTTTACAACCAGGGCTAAACTTAACAGATTACTCGACGAGGGTGACATCACACCACAGCAGGTGGATTCATTCCATGAAGCTGTGTTGTGTTTCCTGACAAGTGCTGTGGACTATGCACTTAAGAAGCTGCCACTGGAAGAGCCACTGATCAAGCACGCACAATTTGTAGATGTACGGCAGAGGGCTGAAAGTGACATCGAAGATGTCCTGTACTTTGTTGAAAGGTTAGTTTTTTGTCTCTAATTATTGTCTATCATCTTAGCTAAAATACCCTGTGTTTTATGATGAGGTGTGTTTCACTCCTAAACTGCACATGAGATATTCTTATGTGGCTTCTCCTCAAAGATGTGTATGAACTGCTGCTGGTTGATGACTATATACCTAAAAACGTAACAACTTGTAACTCTACTTTCATAAATAGGTTTCCCCATCTCCTCCCATACCATTGGCCAGAGGAGCATGACCTTCTGGGTGAGGAGTTTCTAAATGATCAGACCATGCCAATGATATCCCTGCAGGACCAAACTGAAATGGAAAGCTTCTGGGCTGAAATGGCAACCCGGAAGCATAAGGTACACATATTTTCCTTTTTTGTCTTTCTTTTTGGCAGGTGTGGCTTGGCTACATCTGTTGCTTAAAATTGTTGCATGCATATGTGTGTCATGCATGTTGCAAATTATGCATGTTTTTTAAAATCTGAACTTTGTTAATGGATCAACCTACAGTATACTTACAGTATTAATCAATCAAAAATCAAGGTATGTTTTTCCATTGTGTTTTGGTGCATTTTCCATAGGTGACAGGAGCCAAAGAATTCGAGAGGCTTGCTGCCGTCGCCAAGCTTGTCCTGGTGTTGCCCCATGCAAACGCAGATGCTGAGAGGGTGTTTTCAGTTGTGGGACTGAACAAAACCAAGAGAAGAAACGGCCTAGCATTGGATGGCACCCTGTCCTCAATAATGACCATAAAGATGGCCAATCTGGAGCCCTGTTTCAAATGGGAGCCCCCCTCCGATAACATCAAGGCCTCCAAGAAGGCCACGGCCAGTATAACCATGCCGACAGATCATAGACAAGAGGCTAATTTGAGATGAGCCCGGTCTGCGCAGAATCGATCACCGGCGATCACCGCCCAATGCATGCTGGTTAGATTTGTGTCCGACTTGATCCCGACTTTCTCTGACGTCATGCACACGTGGGCAACGATAACCTCATGAGATCAAGGCGGCCGCAGTTCTGAGACGCAGGCAGTGCAATTTCTTTTCACCGACTGCAGGACACAGGCGGACCCAGGACAAAATCTCACTCCAAGGTTTTTTGAAAAGTTGGCAGGTATGCTACCTGTTGGTTGACCGTTGTAGCCAACTCCTTCTCATGTAGCCAACTTAATTCTGTAATTGTAATTCCATTTTGCATTGATTAGAAATCTCCCACTTAACTTGCAACACATGGAGCCTCTGAATGTAGTGCTGCTCTGATTGGCCGACAATAACAACAAGATACAGGTGTGAAATGTGTGTAGCCTACCAGTTTGTGTGGCACAAATAAAACTGTCATGAAACTGTTTCATAAAAATGTCTAATGTAATGGTCTGTCCTTGTAGGCTATGTAGCAATATCACATAGATACTTATTTACTTTTAGACGAAGCATTTACATAAAAACGTTTTTTTTTTTTTTTTTTTTTTGCTTTGCTACTTTGCTAGCTGGCTACTCTCCCAAGTAATCGACTACAAACGTCTTTTGGATATTCGAATATTCGAATAACCTTGCCCATTACTGATGTCAACTACATTGAAGCATTCATCGATTTATGACATTCTGCTGAGCAAGGGTTTATTTGGTCTTTTAGGGCAGTAATGAATGAGTGCTCCCTCTAATTCTCTCTCTCTCTCCCTGCCCTCCCCTAGGACCAGGACCATGCCTCAGGACTACTTGGCCTGATGACTCCTGGCTGTCCCCAGTCCACCTGGTCAGGCTGCTGATCCAGTTTCAACTGTTCTACCTGTGGCTATGGAACCATGACCTGTTCACTGGACGTGCCATCTTGTCCCAGACCTTCTGTTTTCGACTCTCTCTCCCGCTCTACTGCACCTGCTGTCTCGACCTTTGTTTGCACGGCTAGGAAAAGCCAACTGACATTTACCCCTGAGGTACTGACCTGTTGCGCCCTCTATAACCACTGTGATTATTATTAGACCCTGCTGGTCATCTATGAACTTTTGAACATCTTGAAGAACGATCTGGCCTTAATGGCCATGTACTCTCATAATCTCCACCCGGCACAGCCAGAAGAGGACTGGCCACCCCTCAGAGCCTGATTCCTCTCTGGTTCCTGCCTTTCTGGGAAGTTTTTCCTAGCCACCGTGCTTCTAGGCTGGGTCTCTGTATATAATAATAATAATAATAATAATAATAATAATAATAATAATAATAATAATAATAATAATAATAATAAGCCATTTAGCAGTCGCTTTTATCCAAAGCGACTTACAGTCATGTGTGCATACATTTATACGTATGGGTGGTCCCGGGGATCGAACCCACTACCTTGGCGTTACAAGCGCCGTGCTCTACCAGCTGAGCTACAGAGGACCACATAACCTCCTGAACATAACCATAATATAACCAAGCGATGTGCTCTACCAGCTGAGCTACAGATGTAAAAAGGGCTGTTTTTATGTGTATTTATTTTTAACCTTTATTTAACTAATTACCAAAAGGCCTCCTGCGGGGACGGGGGCTGGGATTAAAAATAAAAATATAGGACAAAACACACATCACAACAAGAGAGACACCAAAAAACTACATAAAGAGAGACACCACAACACTACATAAAGAGAGACGCCACAACACTACATAAAGAGAGACGCCACAACACTACATAAAGAGAGACACCACAACACTACATAACGAGAGACACCACAACACTACATAAAGAGAGACACCACAACACTACATAAAGAGAGACGCCACAACACTACATAAAGAGAGACTCCACAACACTACATAAAGAGAGACACCACAACACTACATAAAGAGAGACACCACAACACTACATAAAGAGAGACGCCACAACACTACTAAGAGAGACGCCAACAACACTACATAAAGAGAGACACCACAAACACTACATAAAGAGAGACACCACAACACTACATAAAGAGAGACACGTCACAACACTACATAAAGAGGACACCCACACACACTACATAAAGAGAGACCACCCACAACACTACATAAAGAGAGACACCACAACACTACATAAAGAGAGACCCACAACAACACTACATAAAGAGAGACACCACAACACTACATAAAGAGAGACACCACAACACTACATAAAGAGAGACACCACAACACTACATAAAGAGAGACACCACAACACTACATAAAGAGACACCACAACACTACATAAAGAGAGACACCACAACACTACATAAAGAGAGACACCACAACACTACATAAGAGAGACACCACAACACTACATAAAGAGAGACACCACAACACTACATAAAGAGAGACACCACAACACTACATAAGAGAGACACCACAACACTACATAAAGAAGACCCACAACACTACATAAAGAGAGACCCACAACACTACATAAAGAGGACACCACAACACTACATAAAGAGACACCACAACACTACATAAGAGAGACACCACAACACTACATAAAGAGAGACGCCACAACACTACATAAAGAGAGACACCACAACACTACATAAAGAGAGACAACCACAACACTACATAAAGAGAGACACCACAACACTACATAAAGAGAACCACAACACTACATAAAGAGAAAACCCACAACACTACATAAAGAACACCACAACACTACATAAAGAGAGACACCACAACACTACATAAAGAGAGACACCACAACACTACATAAAGAGACACCACAACACTACTAAGAAGCACACAACCAAAAAAACACCACAACACTACATAAAAGACACCCACACACTACATAAAGAGAGACACCACAACACTACATAAAGAGACACCACAACACTACATAGAGACGCCCACAACACTACATAAAGAGAGACACCACAACACTACATAAAGAAGACCCACAACACTACATAAAGAGAGACGCCACAACACTACATAGAGACGCCACAACACTACATAAAGAGAGACACCACAACCTACATAAAGGAACACCACAAACACACACATAAGAGAGACGCCACAACACTACAAAAAGAGAGACACCACAACACTACATAGAGACGCCACAACACTACATAAAGAGACACCACAACACTACATAAGAGAGAACACCACAACACTACATAAAGAGAGACACCACAACACTACATAAAGAGAGACACCACAACACTACATAAAGAAGAACACGTCACAACACTACATAAGAGAGACACCACAACACTACATAAGAGAGACACCACAACACTACATAAAGAGAGACACCACAACACTACATAAGAGAGCCACAAACACTACATAAAGAGAGACACCACACATCAACCATAAAGAGAGACACCACAACACTACATAAAGAACCCACAACACTACATAAAGAGAGACACCACAACACTACATAAAGAGACGCCACAACACTACATAAAGAGAACCACCACAACACTACATAAAGAGAGACACCACCACACTACATAAAGAGAACGCCACAACACTACAAAAAGAGAGACACCACAACACTACATAAAGGAGACACCACAACACTACATAAAGAGAGACACCACCAAACACTACATAAAAAACACCACACACTACATAAAGAGAGCACCACACACTACATAAAGAGACACCACAACACTACATAAAGAGAGACCACCACAACACTCCCATAAAGAGAGCCCACCACAACACTACATAAAGAGAGACACCACAACACTACATAAAGAGAGACACCACAACACTACATAGAGACGCCACAACACTACATAAAGAGAGACACCACAACACTACATAAGAGAGACACCACAACACTACATAAAGAGAGACGCCACAACACTACATAGAGACGCCACAACACTACATAAAGAGAGACACCACAACACTACATAAAGAGAGACAACCACAACACTACATAAAGAGAGACGCCACAACACTACATAAAGAGAGACACCACAAACACTACATAGAGACGCCACACACTACATAAAGAGACGCCACAACACTACATAAAGAGACACCACAACACTACATAAAGAGAGACACCACAACACTACATAAAGAGATACCACAACACTACATAAAGAGATACCACAACACTACATAAAGAGAGACACCACAACACTACATAAAGAGAGACGCCACAACACTACATAAAGAGAGACGCCACAACACTACATAAAGAGAGACACCACAACACTACATAAAGAGAGACACCACAACACTACATAAAGAGAGACGCCACAACACTACATAAAGAGAGACGCCACAACACTACATAAAGAGAGACGCCACAACACTACATAAAGAGAGACACCACAACACTACATAAAGAGAGACACCACAACACTACATAAAGAGAGACACCACAACACTACATAAAGAGAGACACCACAACACTACATAAAGAGAGACACCACAACACTACATAAAGAGAGACACCACAACACTACATAGAGACGCCACAACACTACATAAAGAGAGACACCACAACACTACATAAAGAGAGACACCACAACACTACATAAAGAGACACCTAAGACAACAACACAGCATGGCAGCAACACATGACGACACAGCATGGTAGCAGCACAAAACATGGTACAAACATTATTGGACACAGACAACAGCACAAAGGCAAGAAGGTAGAGACATCAACAACATCAAGCAGCCACAACTGGCAGTAAGATTGCCAGAATGACAGAAGAGAAGCTGCATGCATCTAATTATTAGACAAGTTGACTCACAAAACGACTACCAAAATGTCAGAAACATATCTTAATTAGGCTTGAAAAAATAAATCTCGCACCCCCTGTCAAAACATTGTTACGCTGTCTCCCACTGTACGGCAAATTTTCTATTGGCCTATTTGTGGGTTAGGGTCGGTTGCTGGCCTCAGATTTTCACATATAGTTAGACAGTAGCGAAACGGTTATTAGCAATCACGGGGGGTGCTGGTGAACAAACAGCTGATCTGCACCTTACTAACAGACACACACACACACCAGTGTGTATGGAAATTAAACACTTCAGCAACTCTGAATTACAGTCCTGAAAGAAGATTTTAAATGAATGAGTGTCCAGCTGTATGACTGAAGGGTGAGACCCTGTCAGCTTCTTAAATGATTTCCACTCCTACATTGACCTTGTGTGTGTGTCGGCCCCGTCTGCCATTAAAGTTTAAAGCCAAGAGAGCTCCTCAGGCCCCACAGTCAGGTCCAGCACCACCTCTTCCTGCCTCACTGACAGACGAGACAGACATCACACCACCCCCTCCCACTCCCCATCTCTGGCTCTCTCTCCCCATCTCTCTCTCCTCTCCCCCTCCCGCTCTCCTCTCCCAGTCCCCTCTCTCGCTCTCCCCCTCCCCTCTCTCGCTCTCCTCCTCCCCTCTCTCGCTCTCCTCCTCCCCTGCTCTCCTCTACCCCTCCCCTCTCTCGCTCTCCCCCTCCCCTCCCCTCTCTCGCTCTCCTTTCCCCCTCCCCTCTCTCACTCTCTCCACCTCTCTCTCTCCTCTCCCCGATCTCTCCCCTTTGTCCCTTTCTTTCTCTGTTCTACTTTCCTGCAGACGTGTGATTCAGAGAGAGAGAGAGTCCAGCTGACAGGTATTGTGAGAGAAGTGTGTGTAGTGTAGGTATAAGGGAGACAGAATGTGCCACAGTATTTTATAGTCCACTGACAAGGAGACGGTCTGCTCTGCCTCAGCCAGTCTCTCTCTGTATCAGACATGACAGGGAGGGAGGGAGAGTCCACAGGTGGCAGCAGTGTGTGTGTGTGTGTGAGAGATATCCATATTAGCCCCACTGATGGAAATGGATTAGCTAGATCTGTGACTCTGGTCTCTAGCTCTGTCTTCTACAGAGAGAGACTCAAAGCAGCATGAGGAAACGGGAGCTGCTGGGACAGTGCCGAGTCGGGTTGCTTAGACCCTGGCAGGCCCTGACCAGCCCACCTGCTTTAAGCCACAGTGCATCCAGCCACCTCATAAATCCCCGCCTGAAGAGTGGGCTAGTATTAAGGTGTGAGTGAGTGAGTGTGAGTGTGAGTGTGAGTGTGTGTGTGTGTGTGTGTGTGTGTGTGTGTGTGTGTGTGTGTGTGTGTGTGTGTGTGTGTGTGTGTGTGTGTGTGTGTGTGAGTGAGTGAGTGAGTGAGTGTGTGTGTGTGTGTGTGTGTGTGAGAGTGTGTGTGTGAGTGTGTGTGTGTGTGTGTGTGTGTGTGAGTGGACTCTGAGGATAGGTGGCGGTCCAGACCAACGGGTAGAAGCAGCCTGACGACGCAGGAACTTGGCTCCAGACCTGAGGGTTGTGGGTACGACAGGAAAGAAAAGCTAGCTGTGTGTTTCATCAAAGGTGCAAGACGTTTAAAGAAAACGTAAGCTAGGGACCATTCAACAGGATGTACTGTACCTGCCAATGCTCCAAAATGCTTTCTATTATCAACTGAAGAAAGGATTGGAAGCCTTTTCACCCTCTTTCTCCAAGGGTTAAATGCTGTTGATAGGGCTCAGCACCATGACAGCATTTCATAATGTTTCATCATATTGTCTCCAGTCTGAAGAGGAGCAGAGCTGGTAAATGATCAGAGACGGACAAACAAATGACAAACTATACTATACTAGACTAGATAGGGGACAGGGAGCCGTTTGGGACAGAACCATAGGCTCGTCCTCTACCACCAGATCCAGGGAAGAGGACTTGTTAGAGGGGAGATATATCTCTCCCTGGGGCTGGAGAGATGTGGAAACAGCGGCTGGGAGCTGGACACAGGAGGGAAACAGCTGGAGGCTGTGAGTTATGGAGTGAGTGAGTGAGAGAGAGAAAAATAGGGAAAGAGAGAACGAGTGAGAGAGCGGGCGAGAGCAAGAGAGACGGAGAGAGAGAGTGAGGGAGAGAGTAAGGGAGCGAGAGAGGGAGGGAGCGAGAGAGGGAGCGAGACAAAGGGAGGGAGCGAGACAAAGGGAGGGAGCGAGACAAAGGGAGGGAGCGAGACAAAGGGAGGGAACGAGAGAGAGGGAGGGAGCGAGAGAGAGGGAGGGAGCGAGACAGAGGGAGGGAGTGAGAGAGAAATAGAGAGAGAGTGAAGGGGAGCGAGAGAGGGAGCGAGAGAGAAGGAGCGAGAGAGAGAGTGAGGGGGAGAGTAAGGGAGCGAGAGAGGGAGGGAGGGAGAGAGGGAGCGAGACAAAGGGAGGGAGCGAGAGAGAGGGAGGGAGCGAGACAGAGGGAGGGAGCGAGAGAGAGGGAGGGAGTGAGAGAGAAATAGAGAGAGAGTGAAGGGGAGCGAGAGAGGGAGCGAGAGATGGAGGGAGAGAGAGAGTGAGGGGGAGACACAGGAGGGAAACAGCTGGAGGCTGTGAGTTATGGAGTGAGTGTGAGAGAGAAAAATAGGGAAAGAGCGAGAGAACGGGTGAGAGAGCGGGCGAGAGCGAGAGAGTGAGGGAGAGAGAGTGAGGGAGATAGTGAGGGAGATTGTGAGGGATAGAGAGCGAGAGAGTGAGGAGAGAGAGAGAGGGCGCAAAGAGAGAGCGGGCGAGAGCAAGAGAGTGAGGGAGAGAGAGAGGGAGTGCGAGAGAGAGGGAACGAGAGAGAGTGAGGGAGTGTGAGGGATAGAGAGAGAGAGGGGAGAGAGAGAGAGTGAGGGAGAGAGCGAGAGCGGGCGAGAGCGAGAGAGTGAGGGAGAGAGTAAGGGAGCGAGAGAGTGTGAGGGATAGAGAGCGAGAGAGTGAGGAGAGAGAGGGAGCAAAGAGAGAGAGGGGGAGCGAGAGAGGGAGCGAGAGAGAGTGAGGGGAGAGAGAGAGAGAGATTGTGAGGGATAGAGAGAGAGAGTGAGGGAGATAGTGAGGGAGATAGTGAGGGAGGGAGAGAGTGTGAGGGATAGAGAGCGAGAGAGTGAGGAGAGAGAGAGAGGGAGCGAGAGAGAGTGAGGGGAGAGAGAGAGAGATTGTGAGGGATAGAGAGAGAGAGTGAGGGAGAGAGGGAGCGAGGGATAGAGAGAGAGAGTGAGGGAGAGAGGGAGCGAGAGAGGGAGCGAGAGAGGGAGCGCGAGGGAGCGGGAAAGAGAGAGTGAGGGAGAGAGAGAAGGAGAGAGCGAGAGGAGCAAGAGAGAGGGAACAAGCGAGCGAGAGTGGGAGGAAGTGAGAGAGAGAGAGAGAGAGAGAGCGAGAGAGGGAGCGAGAGAGAGAGGGAGAGAGAGAGAGAGAGCGGGAGGGAGCGAGAGAGAGGGAGCGAGAGAGTGGGAGGGAGCGAGAGAGAGGGAGCGAGAGAGAGTGGGAGGGAGCGAGAGAGAGGGAGCGAGAGAGGCCACAGGAACAGCCATTTACCTAACCAAACACAGCTGCCATTGTGTGTGTGTGTGTGTGTGTGAGTGTGTGTGTGTGTGCGTGGGCGTGTGTGTGTGTGTGTGTTGAGGGGAATCAAGTAGTTCAAGCAGCAGTCTGGCCAATTCATTGAACAGGGAAGAATACAAGGGTTCTGGTTGGTGGGACCAGCAACCCCCCACCCCAGCCTAAATAACTCCCTGTCTTATCCTAACATGATTCAGTCCGTACACAAAGACCCTACAGAATAATGAAAGAGCCTGGGTTAAGCCCGTCTCTCCTGTACGTACACAGAATCCCCCAGACTCCAAAACAAAACATGCTAATCACACACTAGTAGCAACTTCACCCATTACACTCGTGGAAATTGGCCTGCAGTACATTCGGAAAGTATTCAGACTCCTTGACTTTTTCCACATTTTGTTACGTTACAGCCATATTCTAAAATATATTAAATAAAATGTTTTTCCTCATCAATCTACACACAATAACCCATAATGACAAAGCGAAAACAGTAAGAATTCAGACCCTTTGCTATGAGACTTGAATTTGAGCTCAGGTGCATCCTGTTTACATTGATCATCCTTGGATTGGAGTCCACCTGTGGTAAATTCAATTGATTGGACATGATTTGGAAAGGCACACACCTGTCTATATAAGGTCCCACAGTTGACAGTGCATGTCAGAGCAGAAACCAAGCCATGAGGTCGAAGGAATTGTCTGTAGAGCTCAGAGACAGGATTGTGTCGAGGCACAGATCTGGGGAAGGGTACCAAAACATTTCTGCAGCATTGAAGGTCCCCAAGAACACAGTGACCTCCATCATTCTTAAATGGAAGACGTTTGGAACCACCAAGACTCTTCCTAGAGCTGGCCGCCCGTCCAAACTGAGCAATCAGGAGAAGGGCCTTGGTCAGGGAGGTGACCAAGAAACCGACGATCACTGACAGAGCTCCAGAGTTCCTCTGTGGAGATGGGAGAACCTTCCAGAAGGACAACCATATCTGCAGCACTCCACCAATCAGGCCTTTATGGTAGAGTGCCCAGACGGAAGCCACTCCTCAGTGAAAGGCACGACAGCCCACTAGGAGTTTCCCAAAGGTACCTAAAGACTCTCAGACCATGAGAAACAAGATTCTCTGGTCTGATGAAACCAAGATTGAACTCTTTGGCCTGAATGCCAAGCGTCACATCTGGAGGAAACCATGCCCCATCCCTACGGTGAAGCATGGTGTTGGCAGCATCATGTTTTTCAGCGGCAGGGACTGGGAGACTAGTCAGGATCGAGGGAAAGATGAACGGAGCAAAGTACAGCAAGATACTTGATGAAAACCTGCTCCAGAGCGCTCAGGACCTCAGACTGGGGTGAAGGTTTGTCTTCCAACAGGACAATGACCCTAAGCACACAGCCAAGACAACACAGGAGTGGCTTCAGGACAAGTCTCTGAATGTCCTTGAGTGGCCCAGCCAGAGCCCGGACTTCAACCCGATCGAACATCTCTGGAGAGACCTGAGAGTAGATGTGCAGCAACGCTCCCCATCCAACCTGACAGAGCTTAAGAGGATCTGCAGAGAAGAATGGGAGAAACTCCCCAAATACAGGTGTGCCAAGATTGTAGCTTCATACCCAAGAAGACTCGAGGCTGTAATCGTTGCCAAAGGTGATTTAACAAAGTACTGAGTAAAGAGTCTGAATACTTATTTAAAATGTGATATTTCAGGGGTTTTTTAATAGAAAAATGTTCTACAAACCAGTTTTTGCTTTATCTCTATGGGGTATTGTGTGAGGGGGAAAAAAAAACAAACAATTTAATCCATTTTAGAATCATGCTGTAACGTAACAAAATGTGGAATAAGTCAAGGGGTCTGAATACTTTCCAAATGCACCGTATATGGATAGGGCCAAATTGAAAAGATTAGGAGTATAAAAACCATATGCACATTTGGACTCACAGGTGTGTGGTTTGCTCGTATGACATCAGAGGTATTTATTATAATCATCTTTCGGAACACATCGACTCCTCTCGATTAACAGAATTTCCCTCACTCAGACAACAAATGTGCAAAAGTATTAGCGGGATGGGGCATCAGTGCTCAAGTTTACAACGGCTGTCAGTCAAAACCCAAAACAGAGCTCTGAGCTCAGACGTCATGTATAGCATGTTACTGTACAGCCACTGTGTTCCAATTTAGGCCCTTATCAATGACAAAAATCGACAAAAAATGTTCCAACCTATATTCAGGATGACGGGCTGTGAGGGGCTACATTCAGCAGACAGACAATGGACCACTGAGTAAAGCCTGGAGGGACGAGGAACGGAAGATGTTAAAGACTTGGACAACGACCGGTAGTTGCCACTAATTAAATAACCAGGGCCTTGCTCTCCCATAAATATCTGAACTAGTATCCTTTAAGGCATTAAGGTTTGTGGTTTATTTCATGGTGAGCATTATATTATATTACACCTCCCCCTCTCTCTCCTCGTCTCTATACCCCCCCTCTCTCTCCTCGTCTCTCCCCCCCCTCTCTCTCCTCGTCTCTCCCCCCCCTCTCTCTCCTCGTCTCTCTCCCCCCCTCTCTCCTCGTCTCCCCCCTCTCCTCCTCGTCTCCCCCCTCTCCTCTCGTCTCCCCCCTCTCCTCTCGTCTCCCCCCTCTCCTCTCGTCTCTCCCCCATCTCCTCGTCTCTCCACCCCCCCCCCTCCTCTCCACCCCCCCCCTCGTCTCTCTCCCCCCCTCTCATCTCTCCCCCCCCCTCCTCGTCTCTCTACCCCCCCTCTCCTCGTCTCTCTCTACCCCCCCTCTCCTCGTCTCTCTCTACCCCCCCCTCTCCTCGCCCCTCTACCCCCCTCTCCTCGTCTCGCTCTACCCCCCCTCTCCTCGTCTCTCTCTACCCCCCCCTCTCCTCGTCTCTCTCCGCCCCTCTACCCCTTTCTCCGTCTCTCTCCTCTTCTCTCACTCCCTTTGTTTGGTTCCAGCATTTGAGGCCAATGTGTTCTTTCTTGGAGACAGAGGTCATTCAATGAAAGCATTCTGCTATCTCCATGTCAGGTGAGAGGGGGGGTATGGGGCCAGCGTCTCAAGCACAGTTTCTGGAGGAGATGAGTGCACCCTTGACTGAGTTAACCCTACAGGCCAGTCACGTCCTATTGTGACTGAGTTAACCCTACAGGCCTGTCAAGTCCTATTATGGGCTCCACTGAGCAGACAAGGCTTCGGCTCGCAGAGTTACCACAGTCACATGCTCGGAAGCGACGTGTGAATCGTGCTAATTTAAGGCCGGCTAAGCTAACCAGCCTGTAATAGTCTATAAAACATGACCTTCACCTGATGCTTCACTCACTCCCTCCCCCTCGCTCTCCCCCCGCGCCAGCTAAGCCAGAGGAAGACCAGCAGACAATGGCAAATGGAATTTCAACTCGGAGGAGGAAGTAGGCACAAAGAAAGGAGACCTCAGGTGGTGCATTTCTCTGTAAATGAAGTGAAGTGGTGAGAAATCTAACAGGAAGTCACATGCCGTTAAGCAGCGTTCTGGTATCACACTGGTACATACAAATAATTAAATGGCTTACATAGGATACGATGCTATTTTAGTAAGGAAAAACTCCAACAGAACTCAGAAAACACAAGGTGTTTATTGTCCAACATCTTGAAGACAAACCACAACAAAACAGTCATGTTGGACCTCACTTTTCACAAGGAGATCCTTGTTCTGCGGCCTTAGTTTGTTTTGTCTTCCAAAAATATGTATTCCCAAATTCCCAATCGTCTTCCACATTACCGGGGTGGAGGGGAAGCACGGAGTGAGAGTGCGCTTCAATTCAACAGCACAGGCAGAAAAGGCGTTGTGGGCCAACTAGAAAACACAGACGATTGTTTTTCCACTGACAAAGAGTCTGGTTTCCACAGCTTTCAGGTATAGAGCAGGCCCATTACAGCCTGTCGCTTCAAAGAGCTGGAAACAGAGCAGGCCCATTATAGGCTGTCGCTTCAAAGAGCTGGAAACAAAACAGGCCCATTACAGCCTGTCGCTTCAAAGAGCTGGAAACAAAACAGGCCCATTACAGGCTGTCGCTTCAAAGAGCTGGAAACAAAACAGGCCCATTACAGGCTGTCGCTTCAAAGAGCTGGAAACAAAACAGGCCCATTATAGCCTGTTGCTTCAAAGAGCTGGAAACAAAACAGGCCCATTACAGGCTGTCGCTTCAAAGAGCTGGAAACAAAACAGGCCCATTATAGCCTGGTCGCTTCAAAGAGCTGGAAACAGAGCAGGCCCATTATAGCCTGTCGCTTCAAAGAGCTGGAAACAAAACAGGCCCATTATAGCCTGTCGCTTCAAAGAGCTGGAAACAAAACAGGCCCATTACAGCCTGTCGCCTAGAAGAGCTGGAAACAGCCTCTCTCCTCTGCCAGCCTCTCTCCTCTGCCAGCCTCTCTCCTCTGCCAGCCTCTCTCCTCTGCCAGCCTCTCTCCTCTGCCAGCCTCTCTCCTCTGCCAGCCTCTCTCCTCTGCCAGCCTCTCCCCACCACATGACCTACTGCCTCCCGACAAGCCACTGCTTTCCCCTTCGTCCCGTGAGAAGCTATACGAACACGCGTAGTGCCCAAATTGATGACACATGTCGTGCAGCTGAGAGCAGTGTGGGGAGACGAATGGATTCGGTTCAGTCAGTCATCCTTATGAGCCGTTAGTTCCCAGATAACTAGTTTATGCTGGCTAGCTGGCAAAAGCAGCAGCATGGTGCTAATTAAAAAAAAAACTTTAAAAGAAGGTGATGTTTATTTCAACGGGAGATGGAGATATAACACGTAGTATTGGTCATCTGGATGGCACCGTGACATGCCAGTTAACTAACGTCACGACAAGCCGGTGCGAATGACCAGTGCACTGGTGCAAACTTGGTCATTTTGTTCCATCAAATTAGATTTATATTTAGAGTAGGATTGCAGCCTACACAATAAATAACTTGTGATAGAGGTAGTAACCATCTGGATGTCAGCGTGATAGTCTACTGCTCAAATGGGGAGAGTTTGTGCTGCAAGCAAGCAACACGAAAAACACAGGGCCGTGTCCTACGCTCCACTTGCCATACTAAGGAGATATAATTAAGAGACAGTAAGAGACAGTAACAGATAGTAATATATAGTTTAGCCAATATCAGGCCAGGGTGAGCGCTAAAGCACATATTGTACGTGATTTTCTACGGCATTAACGTCTAGCTACACTACGTGAACAAAAGTATGTGGACACCTGCTCGTCGAACATCTCATTCCAAAATCATGGGCATTGATATGGAGTTGGTCCCCCCTTTGCTGCTGTAACAGCCTCCACTCTTCTGGGAAGGCTTTCCACTAGATGTTGGAACATTGCTGCGGGGGACTTGGTTCCATTCAGCCAGACCATTATTCCTCAACCAAACTTTTAGAGTTGGCACTATGCATTCGGGCAGGTAGCGTTCTCCTGGCATCCGCCAAACCCAGATTAGTCCGTCGGACTGCCAGATGGTGAGTGTGATTCATCACTCCAGAGAACACGTTTCCACAGCTCTAGAGTCCAATGGCGGCGAGCTTTACACCACTCCAGCCAACGCTTGGCATTGCGCATGGTGATCTCAGGCTTGTATGCAGCTGCTCGGCCATGGAAACCCATTTCTTGAAGTTTCTGACGAACAGTTATTGTGCTGATGTTGCATCCAGAGACAGTTTGGAACTAGGTAGTGAGTATTTCAAATGAGGACCAAGGATTTTTACGCGCTTCAGCACTCGGCGGTCCCGTTCTGCGAGCTTGTGTGGCCTACCACTTGGCGACTGAGCCGCTGTTGTGCATAGATGTTTCCACTTCACAATAACAGCACTTCCAGTTGACCTGGGCAGCTCTAGCAGGGCAGAAATTTCACAAACTGACTTGTTGGAAAGGTGGCATCCTATGACGGTGCCGCGTTGAAAGTCACTGAGCTCTTCAGTACAGGCCATTCTACTGCCAATGTTTGTCTATGGAGAATGCATGGCGGTGTGCTTGATTTTATACACCTGTCAGCGACGGGTGTGGCTGAAATAGCCGATTCCACTCATTTGAAGGCGTGTCCACATACTTTTATGTATATGTACAGGGCATTCGGAAAGTATTCAGACCCCTTGACACTTTCCACATTTTGTTGCGTTACAGCCTTATTCTAAAATGGATGAAATTGTTTTTGTTCCTCATCAATCTACACACAATACCCCATAATGACAAAGCGAAAACAGGCTTTTAGAAATGTGTGCAAATTTGTTACAAATAAAACAGAAATACCTTATTTACACTTACCAAGGAAATGGCCTCTATAACAGCATTTTCGGCAGTTAAATGCAACAAAACATTTATAAATAAAAAGCAATCTATTATTGTGGAGTTTTTAACTCTAATTTGTTCACAAGCATCGTTGGCCATTAGCCACGAGTTCAAATCACATGAACGCATCCAACTGGTATTTACGACTTCAAAACTGGTAAATGACCACCTCCCACATGGTTACAAACGCAGCATCTGAGTGGAAACTTGAGGCCCAACATGACAATACCAGGAACATTGTGAATGCTGAACATTGTAACGGCATTTAATTTTCCCGCTGTACTGAAACTGAACCGTGACCCCAAACCCGTAATATGTACCGAACTGTGGGTTTGGTGAACCGTTACACCCCTAATATTTAAACAAAATAATGTTTCAGGAATGCTAATTGTATCTTTTTGTAACTAACTACAGAAATTATTTCAGAACAATCTGAAATGTTGGGTGTTGAAATCCTCTTTCTTGTCCTTTGGAGGTTGAACGACCCCCATCCATTAAAAACGGTATTTAGGGTATGTCAATCTAGCAAGCCAGGCAACTAAAAGCAACTTTCTACTAGGGATGGGTGATATATCAAATGAATTTGATTCATTAAAATGCATTTTAGCGCAATGTTCCAAATGCCTGTAAGAAACAAGGTTATTTTTTAATTGTGTGTGCGCGCGTTTGTCATTGAGTGTTTGTCCTTTTGGTGTCGTCCCCTTCAAAATAATAATATATAATAATAATAATAATAATAATAATAATAATAATAATATGCCATTTAGCAGACGCTTTTATCCAAAGCGACTTAGTCATGTGTGCATACATTTTTACGTATGGGTTTACCCGGGGATCGAACCCACTACCCTGGCGTTACAGGCGCCGTGCTCTACCAGCTGAGCTACAATTGTGCAGTGTTCCCACTCGCACAGAGACACCAAGCCCCTCCCCCTGCCACTCACAACTACAAAAAAAGAGACGAAAGATCACGTCTTCCTCTCTGACAATAAGCAGTTTCAACTCGCTATTGGCATTTTGAGGTTCGGCCCAACAGAAAATCGGTCATATGGTCACTGAAACACATTGAGACATTATTTTCCTGTAGTAAAAGGAGAACTTAATCTTTGTAACGATACCCTTGTGTGTCTCAACTTCCAAAATGTTGAACAGAGCAGACCCTACTAAGATGGGAGCATCAATGAGCATGGCTGCGGAAAATAAATGCTACGTTTCTACCATGTAGCAGCATTTTACAGCCGTCTAGTCTGTGTTTTATAAATCTGCAATGAGCATGAAAAAATTTCTGTAAGGAATTGGCAACTCGTTCTCATTCTGAGAAATAAGGTAGGCCACTTGATTTCAACATCTGAACAAAGTGGACAGGCTAACACGCTGTAGGCTAACATGCTGTAGGCTAGCACGCTGTAGACTAACATGCTGTAGGCTAGCATGCTGTAGGCTAACATGCTGTAGGCTAGCATACTGTAGGCTAACATGCTGTAGGCTAGCACGCTGTAGACTAACATGCTGTAGACTAACATGCTGTAGGCTAACATGCTGTAGGCTAACATGCTGTAGGCTAGCATGCTGTAGGCTAGCATGCTGTAGGCTAACGCGCTGTAGGCTAACGCGCTGTAGGCTAACACGCTGTTCGAAGAGTTGGGAGATGGACAGAAGGGTGTGTTCATAACAAGTCGAGTGTTCTACCTTGTTAGCTAGCAAATAGATCCACGTCGGCTAGACTTAAAATATAAATATTAGCTGGCTACTCACTAGCAGTGGGGCTTGGGAGATTGTTTATGAGACCTGTGTTAATGTTCTATAATGCCTGGTACCAGAAGAACGTCATTATAAGTCAATGAGCATGGTTCATGGTTCATTTTCATAAACGGACCTGAAAGCCAGATCAGTGATTATATAAAAAAAAAAAAGCAGGATAAATGATTTTGATAAAGTAATTAAAATATTAGTGGGTCTTATGGTTGAAAGATTATATTTAGCCTAGGTATAATTTTACAATCCCTGAATAGATTATTCCCGACTATTTGAAATGCAGTGTATTGACCTTTAATTGTGCAACAAAGCTTATTGATTTTTATATATATATATAAAAATCAATAAGCTTTGTTGCACAATTAAAGGTCAATACACTGCATTTCAAATAGTCGGGAATAATCTGTGAATCGCCTATAAGTAAAACAAATACAAATAAAATAGACAAAAAATATATATATATAAGCTTTGTTCTGGTAATTAGACTATATGAGCTGGCTAGTCAGCTAATAACCAGAACATGTCTGACAATGTTTTGAGTTTAACTACAGCCAACGTTTTATTCACCATAAGCAGGAAAATTAACACATTAAAGGTCATTATTTTCTAATTATTTACAATATGGCTGCTAACTTACTGTTGTGAACCTGAAGAAATTAAAGCAGTGCATTTGTCTGAGAAATGTAGAGCTTGCTGTCACGTCAACAGTTGCAACAACAGGGTAAAAGTTGGTTATATAAAAAAGGCGAATGCCGACAAAAATGTGGTAAAATATGTGGCTGTTTGAAAGGGGACCATAAGCATTGCTCAAATTTTTTTTCTGGCAAAATCCCACAAGGATGGAGGGATAGAGAGAGAGAAACCACACAAGGCTAATCAGGTTTCATAGATTGGCTAAAGGGCTGATTTCGCCTTTGTTCTCCCAGGAGGTGTAGGGAGCTGTGTGAGGCCGAGTTAGGGAATGGAGGTCACATCACATATTGAACGTCTACACATGCTGGGCCCATTGTTGTCCTGACCCTTCAACGAGACGCGGTCAATGCCACACAAAATTGCAATTGATTGGTTGGTTGTAAATCACCGGGGGAAATGGCTGTGGAGAGTGGTGCTACAGTGGGGGAAAAAAATTATTTAGTCAGCCACCATTTGTGCAAGTTCTCCCACTTAAAAAGATGAGAGAGGCCTGTAATTTTCATCATAGGTACACGTCAACTATGACAGACAAATTGAGAAAAAAAATTCTCCAGAAAATCACATTGTAGGATTTTTTATGAATTTATTTGCAAATTATGGTGGAAAAAAAGTATTTGGTCAATAACAAAAGTTTCTCAATACTTTGTTATATACCCTTTGTTGGCAATGACACAGGTCAAACGTTTTCTGTAAGTCTTCAAAAGGTTTTCACACACTGTTATTGGTATTTTGGCCCATTCCTCCATGCAGATCTCCTCTAGAGCAGTGATGTTTTGGGGCTGTCGCTGGGCAACACGGACTTTCAACTCCCTCCAAATATTTTCTATGGGGTTGAGATCTGGAGACTGGCTAGGCCACTCCAGGACCTTGAAATGCTTCTTACGAAGCCACTCCTTCGTTGCCTGGGCAGTGTGTTTGGGATCATTGTCATGCTGAAAGACCCAGCCACGTTTCATCTTCAATGCCCTTGCTGATGGAAGGAGTTTTTCACTCAAAATCTCACGATACATGGCCCCATTCATTTTTTCCTTTACACGGATCAGTCGTCCTGGTCCCTTTGCAGAAAAACAGCCCCAAAGCATGATGTTTCCACCCCCATGCTTCACAGTAGGTATGGTGTTCTTTGGATGCAACTCAGCATTCTTTGTCCTCCAAACACGACGAGTTGAGTTAACCAAAAAGTTCCATTTTGGTTTCATCTGACCATATGACATTCTCCCAATCCTCTTCTGGATCATCCAAATGCACTCTAGCAAACTTCAGACGGGCTTGGACATGTACTGGCTTAAGCAGGGGGACACGTCTGGCACTGCAGGATTTGAGTCCCTGGCGGCGTAGTGTGTTACTGATGGTAGGCTTTGTTACTTTGGTCCCAGCTCTCTGCAGGTCATTCACTAGGTCCCCCCGTGTGGTTCTGGGATTTTTGCTCACCGTTCTTGTGATCATTTTGACCCCACGGGGTGAGATCTTGCGTGGAGCCCCAGATCGAGGGAGATTATCAGTGGTCTTGTATGTCTTCCATTTCCTAATAATTGCTCCCACAGTTGATTTCTTCAAACCAAGCTGCTTACCTATTGCAGATTCAGTCTTCCCAGCCTGGTGCAGGTCTACAATGTTGTTTCTGGTGTCCTTTGACAGCTCTTTGGTCTTGGCCATAGTAGAGTTTGGAGTGTGACTGTTTGAGGTTGTGGACAGGTGTCTTTTATACTGATAACAAGTTCAAACAGGTGCCATTAATACAGGTAACGAGTGGAGGACAGAGGAGCCTCTTAAAGAAGAAGTTACAGGTCTGTGAGAGCCAGAAATCTTGCTTGTTTGTAGGTGACCAAATACTTATTTTCCACCATAATTTGCAAATAAATTCAGTAAAAATCCTACAATGTGATTTTCTGGATTTGTTTTTCTCAATTTGTCTGTCATAGTTGACGTGTACCTATGATGAAAATTACAGGCCTCATCTTTTTAAGTGGGAGAACTTGCACAATTGGTGGCTGACTAAATACTTTTTTCCCCACACTGTGTAATATAGAGTGCCGTGAAAAAGTTATTTGCCCCCTTCCTGATTTTTACTATTTTTGCATATTTTTGAAACTGAATGTTATCACATCTTCAACCAAAACCTAATATTAGATAAAGGGAACCTGAGGTTACAAATAATCCCCCAAAATTAAAAATGGGACCCATGTTGTCTAAAACGTTGACTCAAGTTTGCCAAAAAGCACCTGGATGATCATCAAGACTCTTGGATGAATGTTCTACGGACAGATGATTCAAAAGTATAACCTTTTGGACGGCATGGGTCCCATTATGCCTGGTGAAAACCAAACTCTGCATTCCACAGTAAGAACATCATACCAAAAGGTCAATCATGGTGGTGGTGGTGGTGTGATGGTTTGGGGATGCTTTGCTGCCTCAGGACCTGGACGACTTGCCTTAATAGAAGGAACCATGAATTCTGCTCTGTATCAGAGAATTCTACAGGAGAATGTCAGGCCATCCGTCTGTGAGCTGAAGCGCAGCTGGGTCATGCAGCAAGACAAATGATCCAAAACACACAATCAAGTCTACATGAAAAATGGCTCAAAAGCAAAACATTTGAAGTTTTGGAATGGCCTAGTCAAGGTTCAGACCTAATCCCAATTGAGATGTTGTGGCAGGACTTGAAACGAGCAGTAGTTCATGCTGGAAAACCCACAAATGTTGCTGAGTTAAAGCAGTTATGGAAGGAAGAGTGGGCCAAAATTCCTCCACAGCGAAGTGAGAGACTGATCAACAACTACAGGAAGCATTTGGTTGGAGTCATTGCAGCTAAAGGTGGCACAACCAGTTATTGAGTGTAAGGGGGCAATTACCTTTTCACACAGGGGCATTGGGTGTTGCATAACATTTTGAATTTAAGAAATGAAATAAGTACATAATTGTTGTGTTATTTGTTCCCTCAGGTTCCCTTTATATAATATTGGGTTTTGGTTGAGGACCTGATAACATTCAGTATCAAAAATATGCAAAAGTAGAGAAAATTAGAAAGGGGGCAAATAATTTTTCATGGCACTTTATATTTCGGTCATCTGGACACACAGGATGGTACAGGGAGGACAGAGGATAACCAGCGGTGTAAAGTACTTAAGTAAAAATACTTTAAAAGTACTACTTAAGTGTTTTTTTGGGGAGGTATCTGTACTTTACTATTTACATTTGACAACTTTTTACTTCACCACATTCCTAAAGAAAATAATGTACTTTTTACTTCACTACATTTTCCCTGACACCCAAAAGTACTAGTTACATTTTGAATGCTTAGCAGGACTGGAAAATTCATCCATTCATGCACTTATCAAGAGAACATCCCTGGTCATCCCTACTGCCTCTGATCTGGCGGACTCACTAAACACACGCTTCGTTTGTAACTGATGTCTGAGTGTTGGAGTATGACTCTGGCTATCCATAAATAAAAATGGTGCCGTCAGGTTTGCATAATATAAAGGACTTTTTAATTATGTATATTTTTACTTTTAATTGGCAAGTACATTTAAAACCAAATACTTTTAGACTTTTACTCAAGTAGTATTTTACTGGGTGACTTTCACTTCAGTCATTTTCTATTAAGGCATCTTTACTTTTACTCAAGTATGACAATTGGGTACTTCTTCCAAAACGGGATAACGTTGGATGGTTCAGGGATGACAGGGGATAACGTCGGATGGTTCAGGGATGACAGGGGATAACGTTGGATGGTTCAGGGATGACAGGGGATAACTTCGGATGGTTCAGGGATGACAGGGGATAACGTCGGATGGTTCAGGGATGACAGGGGATAACTTCGGATGGTTCAGGGATGACAGGGGATAACGTCGGATGGTTCAGGGATGACAGGGGATAACGTCGGATGGTTCAGGGATGACAGGGGATAACGTCGGATGGTTCAGGGATGACAGGGGATAACGTCGGATGGTTCAGGGATGACAGGGGATAACGTCGGATGGTTCAGGGATGACAGGGGATAACGTCGGATGGTTCAGGGATGACAGGGGATAACATCGGATGGTTCAGGGATGACATCGGATGGTTTAGGGATGACAGGGGATAAAACACGGTTACTGACTCTGGGATGGTCAGACAGAAAGCAGAAGTGCTCCGCTACTGCAGTGTTTCTCCCTAATCCTGGGACCCAAAGGGGTAACACTTTATAGAGGTATTAGCAAACCAAACACACAAACCTGATTCCACCAATCAAAAGGTTCGATGCTAGCTAGGGCACACAAAAAAAAGGGTAAGCCCTTTTTTGGTAGAGCTTGCAACACCAGGGTTGTGGGTTTGATTCCCACAGGGGACCAGTACGAAAAAAGTATGCACTCACTACTGCAAGTAGCTCTGGATAAGATTGTCTGCTAATTGACTAAAATGTGAAAACAAAAACCCCTTTGGGTCCCTAGGACCAGGATAAGAAACACTAACTGAATAATGGCAACTGGGCAAGTTAAAGAGAAGAGACAGAAATAGTTTTCCTGGCCTCCGTTTCAAAAGTAGTTCCTTCGCTTCCTAAAAATGTCAGACCTCAAGGATGAGAGACAGATGTGACAAAACACTTTTTTCTCCAAAAGGCCATCCCACAGATGCACTTTGAATAATTTAAAACCTGCCCTCAATTTACTGTTAAATATGCAGTAAGTCTTTGGCTTTGGGGGAAGTCACTAACCACGGCACTTTTACCCTTTTTCCATATTGGAGGAGGATGTATTTAGATGAAAAATCTGCACCACCCCAGCAGGATGATCTGCACCACCCCAGCAGGATGCTCTGCACCACCCCAGCAGGATGATCTGCACCACCCCAGCAGGATGCTCTGCACCACCCCAGCAGGATGATCTGCACCACCCCAGCAGGATGATCTGCACCACCCCAGCAGGATGCTCTGCACCACCCCAGCAGGATGCTCTGCACCACCCCAGCAGGATGAAATCTCTTGATGCACCATCTCATTTCCAAGAGTGTCCCAAAAATAAATAAATAAAATTGTCTCCTTAGTAACAAGATAAATATGGCAACTACTGTCTAATAATAATAATAATAATAATAATAATAACAACAACATACAATAATGTATATTAACAGCACAAAAAATGTGTACAACTACTATTAGGCCTACAACTACTAAAGACTACTGCTACAACTACTAAAACTAAGTACATATAATATACACTGAGTAAACCACACATTAGGAACACCTTCCAATACTGAGTTGTTGAAACTGTTGAGCGTGAAAAACCCAGCAGCGTTGCAGTTCTTGACACAAAGCGGTGCGCCTGCCACCTACTACCATAACCCCGTTCAAAGTCACTTAAATATTTTGTCTTGCCCATTCACCCTCTGAGTGGCCCACATACACAATCCATGTCTCAATCGTCTCGAGGCTTAAAAATCCTTCTTTAACCTGTCTCCTCCCCCTTCATCTACACTGATTGAAGTGGATTTAACAGGTGACATCAATAAGGAATGAAAGCTTTCACCTGGATTCACCTGGTCAGTCTATGTCATGGTAAAATCAGTTGTTCTTAATGTTTTGTATGTATGGAATTGAATTGCAGGAAATTAGCTCCCAGACCAGAGTCCGGAATATAAGTATACACTCACTGGACAGTTTTAGGTACACCACCCCGTTCCCGAAAATGGATCACTCCTACAGACCGTGAGTCCCGTGACCATGGCAGACCGGCATCGAGGCATTCAGTTACTGATCGATTGAACGTTAGAATGGGCAAAACTAGTGACCTAAACAACTTTGAGCGTGGCATGATCGTTGGTGCCAGGCATGCCGGACTCAGTATCTCAGAAATGGCCGCCCTCCTGTGCTTTTCACACATGGCAGTGTCTAGGGTTTACCGAGAATGGTGCGACAAACAAAAAACAGAGACAGCGGCAGTCCTGTGGGCGAAAACAACTCGTTGATAAAGGTCGAAGAAAAATGGCAAGAATTGTGGAAGCTAACAGTCGGGCCACAAACAGACGAATAACGGCGCAGTACAACAGTGGTGTGCCAAACGGCATCTCGGAATGCACAACTGGTCGATCATTGTCACAGACGGGATATTGCAGCAATTGAGTGGAACAAATAATAATAAAAATCGCCTGGTCCGACAAATCCCAGTTCCTGTTGAGTCAGGATTTGGCACAAGCAGCCTGGTGTCAACGGTACAGGCTGGTGGCGGTGGTGTTCTGGTGTGGGGAATATTTTCCTGTTAGGTCCCATGATACCAATTGAGCAAAGATTGAACGCAAAAGTGTTACTGAACATAGTTGCTGACCAAACTCAACAACGCATCTTTGGGATGAGAATGGGCTATTTGCAGCATGAATGGACCAACGTCCAATCTGCAGCGACTGTGTGATGCCATCGTGTCAGCATGGCCCAACATCCCTGTGGATGTGTCACATGCATGCGCCGACTACAACAGGTGTTGACCTTACAGCGAAACACTTACTTACAAACCTTTAACCAACAACGCAGTTTTAAGAAAAATGCAAATAGTCCGGGTAGCCATGATTAGCTGTTCAGGAGTCTTATGGCTTGGGGGTAGAAGCTGTTAAGAAGCGGTTTGGACCTAGACTTGGCGCTCCGGTACCACTTGCCGTACGGTAGCAGAGAGAACAGTTTATGACTAGGGTGGCTGGAGTCTGACAATTTTTAGGGCCTTCCTCTGACACCGCCTGGTATAGAGGTCCTGGATGGCAGGAAGCTTGGCCCCAGTGATGTACTGGGCCGTACACACTACCCTCTGTAGTGCCTTGCGGTCGGAGGCCGAGCAGTTGCCATACCAGGCAGTGATGCAACCAGTCAGGATGCTCTTGATGGTGCAGCTGTAGAACTTTTTGAGGATCTGAGGACCCATGCCAAATCTTTTCAGTCTCCTGAAGGGGAATAGGCTTTGACGTGCCCTCTTCACGACTGTCTTGGTGTGTTCGGACCATGATAGTTTGTTGGTGATTTGGACACCAAGGAACTTGAAGCTCTCAACCTGCTCCACTACAGCCCCGTTGATGAGAATGGGGGGAGTGCTCAGTCCTCCTTTTCTTGTAGTCATCATTGTCGGTGATCAGGCCTACCACTGTTGTGTCATCGGCAAACTTAAATGGTGGTGTTGGAGTCGTGCCTGGCCATGCAGTCATGGGTGAACAGGGAGTACAGGAGGGGACTGAGCACGCACCCCTGAGGAGCCCCCGTGTTGAAGATCAGTGTGGCAGATGTGTTGTTACCTACCCTTACCACCTGGGGGCGGCCCGTTAGGAAGTCCAGGATCCAGTTGCAGAGGGAGGTGTTTAGTCCCACGGTCCTTAGCTTAGTGATGAGCTTTGAGGAGACTAACACTGAGCTGTAGTCAATGAACAGCATTCTCACGTAGGTGTTCCTTTTGTCCAGGTGGGAAAGGGCAGTGTGGAGTGCAATAGAGATTGCATCATCTGTGGATCTGTTGGGGCAGTATGCAAATTGGAATGGGTCCAGGGATTCTAGGATAATGGTGTTTGTGAGCCATGACCAGCCTTTCAAAGCACTTCATGGCTATCAGTGCTACAGGACTGTAGTCATTTAGGCAGGTTGCCTTAGTGTTCTTGGGCACAGGGACAATGGTGGTCTGCTTGAAACATGTTGGTATTACAGACTCAGTCAGGGAAAGGTTGAAAATGTCAGTGAAGACACCTGCCAGTTGGTCAGTGCATGCTTTGAGTACACGTCCTGGTAATCCGTCTGGCCCTGCGGCCTTGTGAATGTTGACCTGTTTAAAGGTCTTACTCGCAATGGAGAGCGTGATCACACAGTTGTCCGGAACAGCTGATGCTCTCATGCATGCTTCAGTGTTGCTTGCCTCGAAGCGAGCATAGAACTAATTTAGCTTATCTGGTAGGCTTGTGTAACTGGGAAGGTCGCGAATGTGCTTCCCTTTGTAGTCTGTAATAGTTTGTAGGCCCTGTCACATCCGACGAGCGTCGGAGCCGGTGTAGTACGATTCAATCTTAGGCCCGTATTGACGTTTTGCCTGTTTGATGGTTGGTCGGAGGGCATAGGGGGTGTGCACAGCAGTAGTTAAAAAGGATGGTTTGTATAGACATTATGGACAGTATGTTAATAGAAAAGGTACAGCAGTAGTTATATAGGATGAGCCGTGACTAGAATACATACATATGAAGTAGGTAAAACAGTATGTAAACATTATTAAAATGACCAGTGTTCCATGACTATGTACATAGGACAGCAGTCTCTGAGGTGCAGGGTAGAGTACCGGTTGTGTTAGCCGGCTAGTGACAGTGTCTAAGGTTTAGGGCAGGGTACTGGGCGGAGGCCGGCTAGTGGTGACTGGTTAACAGTCAGATGGCCTGGAGATAGTTGCTATTTATCAGTCTCTCGGTTCCAGCTTTGATGCACCTGTACTGTCTCTGCCTTCTCTTCAAAGGGGGTGACACTCTAGATCCAAACTGCTACAGACCTATATCCATCCTGCCCTGCCTTTCGAAAGTATTCGAAAGCCAAGTTAACAAACAGATCATCGACCATTTCGAATACCACCGTACCTTCTCCGCTATGCAATCCGGTTTCCGAGCTGGTCACGGGTGCACTTCAGCCACGCTCAAGGTCCTAAACGATATTATAACCGCGATTGATAATAGACAGTACTGTGCAGCCGTCTTCATCGACCTGGCCAAGGCTTTCGACTCTGTCAACCACCGCATTCTTATTGGCAGACTAAATAGCCTTGGTTTCTCAAATGACTGCCTCGCCTGGTTCACCAACTACTTCTCAGATAGAGTTCAGTGTGTCAAATCGGAGGGCCTGTTGTCTGGACCTATGGCAGTCTCTATGGGGGTGCCACAGGGTTCAATTCTTGGGCTGACACTTTTCTCCGTGTATATCAATGATGTCGCTCTTGCTGCTGGTGACTCTCAGATCCACCTCTACGCAGACGACACCATTTTGTATACATCTGGCCCTTCATTGGACACTGTGTTAACAAACCTCCAAACGAGCTTCAATGCCATACAACAATCCTTCAGTAGCCTCCAACTGCTCTTAAACACTAGTAAAACTAAATGCATGCTTTTCAATCGAACGCTGCTGGCACCCGCCCACCCGACTAGAATCACCACTCTCGACGGGTCTGACCTAGAGTGTGTGGACAACTACAAATACCTAGGTGTCTGGTTAGACTGTAAACTCAACTTCCAGACTCACATAAAGAATCTCCAATCCAAAGTTAAATCTAGAATCGGCTTCCTATTTCGCAATAAAGCCTCCTTCACTCATGCTGCCAAACATGCCCTCGTAAAACTGACTATCCTACCGATCCTTGACTTCGGCGATGTAATTTACAAAATAGCCTCCAACACTCTACTCAGCAAATTGGATGTAGTCTATCACAGTGCCATCCGTTTTGTCTCCAAAGGTGAAATAAAATAAATAAATAAATAAAATAGATGGTAGCGGGGTGAACAGGCCGTGGCTCGGGTGGCTGAGGTCCTTGATGATCGTCTTGGCCTTCCTCTGACACTGGGTAGCGTAAATGTCCTGGAGGGCAGGCAGTACGCCCCCGATGATACGTTGGGCTGACCACACCACGCTCCGGACAGCCCTGCGGTTGCGGGCAGAGCAGTTGCCATAGCAGACAGTGATACAGCCCGACAAGAACGCGGGGCCAGGCTGAAGAATCTGCAGGTTGTTTTGGGTCTGATTGATGCTGCTTTTTCCACATTTTGGTACATTACAGCCTTATCCTAAAAATGATTCAATTGTTTTTTTCCCCCCCTCATCAATCTACACACAATACCCCATAATGACAAAGCAGAAACAGGTTAAGAAATGTTTGCACATTTATAAAAAATGTAACGTTGAGCTCCATTTAAACATTGTGTGTTTGAGCTAAAGACTTCTGGGTTGTAACACTGGATTGGTCTTCTGCATTTGGATCCCGAAGGGCCCCGTGTCCAGGTCTGTTATACAAAAACATCTGTAGAGTCAGAAAGATTTTAGCTCAATCCAATCTATAAAAAGCTGAGACTCATGAACATGCACGTGTAACATGTTGTGCTCTATGACACTCACAAGCTACACAAGACTTGTTACAAGGTAAGGGATAATTCTACATAGAAGATCATAGGGAATCCCAGGACATAGTGTCTATAATACTGAATCGTTAGAAGGTAAAGGGTTCTTCTACATAGAAGATCATATGGAATCCCAGGACATAGTGTCTATAATACTGTAAGGTGTTCTTCTACATAGAAGATCATATGGAATCCCAGGACATAGTGTCTATAATACTGAGTCGTTAGAAGGTAAGGGGTTCTTCTACATACACTACCGTTCAAAAGTTTGGGGTCACTTAGAAATGTCCTTGTTTTCCAAAGAAAAGCTATTTTTTTGTCCATTAAAATAACATGAAATTGATCAGAAATACAGTGTAGACATTGTTATTGTTGTAAATGGCTATTGTAGCTGGAAACGGCTGATGTTTAATAGAATATCTACATATTATGTTAGCACAGCTGAAAACTTATGCTGATTAAAGAAGCAACAACACTGGCCTTTTTGAGACTAGTTGAGTATCTGGAGCATCAGCAATGGTGGAGCACCAGTCTCAATGTCAACAGTGAAGAGGCGACTCCGGGATGTTGACCTTCTAGGCAGAGTTGCAAAGAAAAAGCCATATCTCAGACTGTACATCTTAATCTTTTCTTTTTAATGGCCAGTCTGAGATATGGCTTTTTCTTTGCAACTCTGCCTAGAAGGTCAGCATCCCGGAGTCGCCTCTTCACTGTTGACATTGAGACTGGTGTTTAACGGGTACTATTTAATGAAGCTGCCAGTTGAGGACCTGTGAGGCGCCTGTTTCTCAAACTAGACACTAATGTATTTCTCCTCTTGCTCAGTTGTGCACCGGGGCCTCCCACTCCTCTTTCTATTCTGGTTAGAGCCAGTTTGCGTTGCTCTGTGAAGGGAGTAGTACACAGTGTTGTACGAGATCTTCAATTTCTTGGCAATTTCTCACGTGGAATAGCCTTCATTTCTCAGAACAAGAATAGACTGACGAGTTTCAGAAGAAAGTTATTTGTTTCTGGCCATTTTGAGCCTGTAATCGAACCCACAATTGCTGTCGCTCCAGATACTGAACTAGTCTCAAGGTGGCCAGTTTTATTGCTTCTTTAATCAGCACAAGAGCTTTCAGCTGTGCTAACATAATTGCAAATGGGTTTTCTAATGATCAATTAGCCTTTTAAAATGAAAAACTTGGATTAGCAAACAACTTGCCATTGGAACACAGGACTGATGGTTGCTGATAATGGGCCTCTGTACGCCTATGTAGATATTCCATTAAAAAAAAAAAGTCTGCAGTTTCCAGCTACAATAGCCATTTGCAACATTAACAATGTCTACACTGTATTTCTGATCAATGTGATGTTATTTTAATGGACAAAAAAATTGCTTTTCTTTCGAAAACAAGGACATTTCTATGTGACCCCAAACTTTTGAACGGTAGTGTAAGTATTCAGACCCTTTACTCAGTACTTTGTTGAAGCACCTTTGGCAGCGATTACAGCCTCGAGTCTTCTTGGGTATGACGCTACAAGCTTGGCACACCTATATTTGGGGAGTTTCTCCCATTCTTCTCTGTAGATCCTCTCAAGCTCTGCCAGGTTGGAGGGGGAGCGTTGCTGCACAGCTATTTTCAGGTCTCTCCAGAGATGTTGTTTCTCATGGTCTGAGTCCTTTAGATGCCTTTTGCATGCTGTCATGTGCCTTTTACTGAGGAGAGGCTTCCGTCTGGCCACTCTACCATAAAGGCCTGTTTGGTGGACTGCTGCAGAGATGGTTGTCCTTCTGGAAGGTTCTCCCATCTCCACAGAGGAACTCTGGAGCTCTGTCAGAGTGATCATCGGGTTCTTGGTCACCTCCCTGACCACGGCCCTTCTCCCCCGATTGCTCAGTTTGGCCGATCGGCCAGTTCTTGGAAGAGTCTTGGTGGTTCCAAACTTCTTCCATTTAAGAATGATGGAGGCCACTGTTCTTGGGGACCTTCAATGCTGCAGATTTATTTTTTGTACCCTTCCCCAGATCTGTGCCTCGACACAATCCTGTCTCGGAGCTCTACGGACAATTCCTTCAACCTAATGGCTTGTTTTTTGCTCTGACATGCACTGTCAACTGTGGGACCTTATATAGACAGGTGTGTGCCTTTCCAAATCATGTCCAATCAATTAAATTTAAGTTGAAGAAACATCAAGGATGATCAATGGAAACAGGATGCACCGGAGCTCAATTTCGAGACTCATAGCAAAGGGTGTGAATACTTATGTAAATAAGGTATTTGTTTGTTATTTTTAATACATTAGCAAAAAAATTTAACTGTATTCACTTCGTCATTGTGGGGTGTTGTGTGTAGGTTGATGAGGAAAAATGTGTATTTAATCCATTTTAGAATAAGTCTGCAACGTAACAAAATGTGGAAAAAGGGGTCTGAATACTTTCCGAATGTACTGTATAAGCAATAGATCAACCTAGTTTCCACCCAGCCTGACAGTAGATCAACCTAGTTTCCACCCAGCCTGACAGTAGAGATGGGCATGAGTCATTCAGAACTCGAACTGACGTCAAAACTGGATCTTTAACTTTTCTTTTTTTGTTTCTTCTTTTTTTTTTACTGTTAAACTATTTGGTCAAAATGTTGTCTTGAAGACCACATTAAAATTTGCTTTGACTCCAGCGTTCCACTTGTACATGTGCATTTGCGGGACACACACAAAAAAAAAAAAAAGCAATCCGACCACTCCCGCTACACACGCGTGCTACAGAGATATAAGAATGTATCTAACTGATGAGTCATGCCAGCACTCAAACAGTCAAAAAGAAAGGTCAAGCACCCTTCCCTACCTGACAGCCAGGTCCTACCCTATTCTACACCCAGCCTTGCTCTGCTCTCTCTGATGACAGGTCAAGATCGCCTTCTACTGGACAGCCAGGTCCTACCCTATTCTACACCCAGCCTTGCTCTGCTCCTCTGCTGATTGACTGACAGCCAGGTCCTACCCTATTCTACACCCAGCCTTGCTCTGCTCCTCTGCTGATTGACTGACAGCCAGGTCCTACCCTATTCTACACCCAGCCTTGCTCTGCTCCTCTGCTGATTGACTGACAGCCTGGTCCTACCCTATTCTACACCCAGCCTTGCTCTGCTCCTCTGCTGATTGACTGACAGCCAGGTCCTACCCTATTCTACACCCAGCCTTGCTCTGCTCCTCTGCTGATTGACTGACAGCCTGGTCCTACCCTATTCTACACCCAGCCTTGCTCTGCTCCTCTGCTGATTGACTGACAGCCTGGTTCCTCTCTAGGGTTGGGAATTGCCAGGACATCTCACAATACTTAGGTGCCAATACGATACCTATTGAGATTCTCACGATTCTATATATACACACACACATTTTGAGATTCAATACTGCGATTTTATTGCGATTTCATGTTCCAAAACATATTGCTCTCTACATGTCTGCTGCAGAGAGACAAGAAAAACAGTTTTGATCAGTCATGGCAATAAAAGTGCTGGCTCTCCATTTAAAAAGAAAATGTCTTTAGCAGGGCAGGTCAGAGCCCGAACAAGGATCTAAAAGGGAAAACAGATCCTTTATCAGCACAAGACCTGTTTTCTCAGTCTACCGACAGCCTCCTGAAGGCTTTAGCAGGAGCAGGTCAGGCCAGGACAACCACTAAGCCTCATCAGACTTTATCACCTGAGGCAGGTCAGGTAAGGCCACTATAGGACCTTGGCTAGGCGAACCGAACGAGCATACTCCCCTAAAAAGACATTTGCTTGAAAAACGAGAAAAAGCGGCAACAGTACCGTTTGTCCATCTCGAGATGCTGTAGCCTCAAAATAGTCTGAATTCATCTAAGATAACTCAAGAAGTCTCTCATTAAATGTTGACGTTTTTGCTGAGGAGCTTAGTTTGATATTTAAACTAAGATGTTTGGTGCAGTATTTCTCAAGCACATATTTGTTTTGCATGAAAACACTTAACAATGGAAGAATCCTTACTGTTGACCAATGACCGACGAAGGGGTTTAGACTTTGACTCCGAATTTCGGCTTACCTCGAGAATTTTTTTTGCACAAACAGCCGAACAAGCCGAAAGACCAAAACAAATAAAACGTCACAAAATGCAGTCATAATATATATATACACGAACTACCCCCCCCCCCCCCCCCACATTGGTTTCATTGTAAAAAAAACATTGCTGCTTCCATTCAGCCACAAGAGCATTAGTGAGGTCGGGCACTGATGTTGGGCGATTAGGCCTGGCTCGCAGTCGGCGTTCCTATTCATCCCAAAAGGTGTTAGATGGGGTTGAGGTCAGGGCTCCAGACCAATTGTTTTAAATTATTTTTTTTACCAATCTACCAATAGGTGCCCTTCTTTGCGAGGCATTGGAAAACCTCCCTGGTCTTTGTGATTGAATCTGTGTTTGAAATTCACTGTTCGACTGAGGGACCTTACAGATAGTTTTATGTGTGGGGTACAGAGATGAGGTCATTCAACATTCACGTTAAACAGTCCATGCAACTTTTTATGTGACTTGTTAAGCACATTTTTACTCCTGAACTTGAATAAGGGTTGAATACTTATTGACTCAAGACATTTCAGCTTTTCCTTTTAAATTGATTTGTACAAATTTCAAAAAACATAATTCTACTTTGACATTATGGGGTATTGTGTGTAGGCCAGTGACAAAAAAATCTAAATGTAATCCATAAAAAAAAAATAATCAGGCTGTATCAACAAAATGTGGAACAAGTCAAGGGGTGTGAAAACTTTCTGAAGGCATGGTATATAGATGGCTAACAGTCCAACAGGCCTTTTGGGCTTCCACTGGTTTCTTTTGAACAGGTCAGTGTCTGCAGTCCTCAATAGTTTATCAAGGACCATGGCAGCTCACTTAAAAGTCAATAACCCAGACAAAACAATGAGGACGAGGGAGGGGGATTAAAAAGAAACAACGTCGATGAGGGAAATGAAAAAGTGACTCTACCTGAAGAACAGTGTAGTCATTCTCAAAGTGACTCTACCTGAAGAACAGTGTAGTCATTCTCAAAGTGACTCTACCTGAAGAACAGTGTAGTCATTCTCAAAGTGACTCTACCTGAAGAACAGTGTAGTCATTCTCAAAGTGACTCTACCTGAAGAACAGTGTAGTCATTCTCAAAGTGACTCTACCTGAAGAACAGTGTAGTCATTCTCAAAGTGACTCTACCTGAAGAACAGTGTAGTCATTCTCAAAGTGACTCTACCTGAAGAACAGTGTAGTCATTCTCAAAGTGACTCTACCTGAAGAACAGTGTAGTCATTCTCAAAGTGACTCTACCTGAAGAACAGTGTAGTCATTCTCAAAGTGACTACCTGAATAACAATGTAATCATTCTCAAAGTGACTACCTGAATAACAATGTAATCATTCTCAAAGTGACTACCTGAATAACAATGTAATCATTCTCAACGTGACTCTACCTGAATAACAATGTAGTCAAGCTCAAACACGCACAACAATATAGAGGAATCACTGTAGAAGAGTGCAGGGTATTAAAAGGCTTTAGTTCCTACCTGTAGGACGAGGGGCTCAGGGTTGAAGGGTATTAAAAGGCTTTAGTTCCTACCTGTAGTACGAGGGGCTCAGGGTTGAAGGGTATTAAAAGGCTTTAGTTCCTACCTGTAGTACGAGGGGCTCAGGGTTGAAGGGTATTAAAAGGCTTTAGTTCCTACCTGTAGGACGAGGGGCTCAGGGTTGAAGGGTATTAAAAGGCTTTAGTTCCTACCTGTAGGACGAGGGGCTCAGGGTTGAAGGCTAGGGTCAACAGCAGCTGCATCCTCTCTGTGTCCTTGAGGTTCTTCAGCAGGAAGCTGCCAGAGTCTTTGGTCTCAGCGTAGCGCCGCACCACCCTGTCTAGCAGCCTCTGGGAGGGGCAGTGCACCAGGTCGGACCAGCCCTCTACCACCTCGGGGGTCAGCAGCCTCACGTCCCCGTTCAGCCTGGCGAACTCCGTCTTGTACATGGCCTGGATGAGGTCGCAGCGCGGACGGCCCGTGGCTCTCTTACAGATCTTCTGGTCTATGTCCGCCAGCTCCTGGTTGGATCCCAGGCGTTTGAGCACCACGCGTCTCGTCCCCTCCCGCGGCTCGCCGTACTGGGCGAAGTACACGTTCTTGACGTTGAAGACATCCAGGAAGCGCAGGCGGCCCCAGGTCTCGAAGGACACCTGGCCGTTCATGAACTTCCTGCACCAGCTGGTGCCGAAGCAGGCGGGGCATTTGTTGAGGTTGATGAAGCGGCGGTCCGTCAGCTCATTCTTCTGGAAGGAGGCGAACAGGTTGTGGGTGTTCATCAGGAGGATAACAAACAGGCCCACCACCAGTAGGATCTTCAGACAGCGGTAGAGGCGGCCCAGCTTCAGAGGCAGGAAACGCATCATGGTGGGACGGGATGGAGAGGTCAGGGGTCAGCAGTTAGGGTAGTAAAAGGGGGTGTTGAGAGTATTGTCGGGTCGGGGTGCCAGCTGAGCCTCACTGCCTCTCTGTCATGTTGCGCTGGGGAATCATCTACAGTGCCCGGTAGGGGCAAGGCTGGCACAGTAACCCCATGCCAAACTCTGACACAAAGTCGAGTCCCGTCTGTGGAACCTGGAGCCTCGACCGGAGAGCCTGCATCAGACAGACAGAGAGAGAGACAGAGACACAGAGAGAGAGACACAGACACAGAGAAAAAAACATTACACCATAGCCCAGCGAAATACAAAAATGATTGTTTTCACAATAGTTGAGGCATGGAACATGGCCCTTTGGGTTTATGGATAACCAATGGAAAGAAAGCTATTTTATTCATCTCCGGGGTTCCAATGTGTGCCCAGCTACAGGGCTGCTTTGCTAGTGCTGACTGGAATATGTTCCGGGGCTACACCAATAGCGTTGACGAGCTAACCACCTCAGTCACCGGCTTCATTAGGAAATGCATCACCAACGTTTGTCCCCACAGTGAAGGTTCGCTGCTTCCCCAATCAAAAGCCCTGGATTAACACAGAGGTTGGAGCTAAACTACAGAACGCAGAGCTATCGCAGTAAACCACGAGTCTACAGCTGAGGACCGGAACAATTACAAAAAGTACTACTAATGAACTCCTTAGACAAGCAAAAAGGACAATATAGGAACAAGGTGGAATTATATTATACAGGCTCTGACGCCCAACGCATGTGGCAGGGGCTACAGTCCATTACGGATGACAAAGGAAGACCCAACCGTGATCTGCCCAACGATGCCACTCTACCAGACCAACTCAATGCATTTTTGTGCTTCGACAAAAAACAACACAGAGCCGTGCAGGAGGGGCTCCCACCGACCCAGAGGACGCTCTCCGAGGCGACGTGAGTAAGGTTTTTTTTTAAATCAGGTCTACACTTGCAAGGTTGCAGGTCCGGACGGTAATCCAGGGCGCGTTCTCAGAGCATGCGCAGAACCGCTGGCAGTCACAGTTATTTTCAGCCTCTCCTTGTCGCCAGTCTGTAATCCCCCACGTCTCAAGCTGACCACCATCATTCCTGTTCCTAAGAAATCTAAGACTACTTGCCACGATGCCTACCGACCTGTATCTGACATCATGAAGTGCTTTGAAAGGCTGGTTGTGGCACACATCAACTCCATCATCCCAGACCCACTCCTATTTGCATACTGCCCCATAGACAACGCAATCTAAATTGCGCTCCACACTGCCCTCACCCACCTAGCTAAGAGACTGCCTCTGTAGCTAGTTATCCTTCCATTTATTTTTGCAACAACACACTCACTCATCACAAATTGTAGGCAAGCTGGCTACAGCAGTTACAGTATATTAAAAACATTGCATGAATATCATCTAACTTGAGTAGTGTCATAGAGCAGTAGAGTAGAGGAGCTTACAGAAGTTGCACACATGGGGGGACCATTTTCTAGTAGCGTAGGATCCGGGGAAAATGTGTCCTTTTATAAATGCATTTTATGCAATTCTAGGTCATTTTACATAACTGCCGACTTTAGAAGAATCTAGGGCATTAAAAAATATGGCCAAAATATCAGACACTTTTTAAAATGTTTGATGGTATGACAGTATTTGTTGTTTTTGAATAATAAAATGTTCTAAATGTGATTTATGGAGTGGTGGCAACATTCTAAGTGATTTCAATGAGTCTATGCTGTTCAATTAAACATCAACCAAAAATCATTGTTTGCATTTTCATGAAATTTGGCATGTTCTGCACTCATGATATATACTAACTTTAAGCATCAGTTGTCAGAGCACCTTACCGATCACTGCACCTGTACACAGCCCATCTGAAATTATCCCACCCAACTACCTCATCCCCATATTGTTATTTATTTTGCTCTTTTGCACCCCAGTATCTCTATTTGCACATCATCTCTTGCACATCTAGTATTCCAGTTTTAATACTATTGTAATCATTTTGCACTATAGCCCATTTATTGCCTTACCTCCATAACTTGCTACATTTGCACACACTGTATATATATTTTCTGTTGTATTTTTGACTTTATGTTTTTTACCCCATATGTAACTCTGTGTTGTTTTTATCACACTGCTTTGCTTTATCTTGGCCAGGTCGCAGTTGTAAATGAGAACTTGTTCTCAACTGGCTTACCTGGTTAAATAAAATAAAATAAAAAATTTGAGATCATTTCCACACTGCCATGAAGGGCTGTGCGATATGGGCAAAACATCTAGGCCTTATTTTTAACCAAATGTTGCAATTGTGTTTGACTTCCGTTTTTAGATCAAAAACACTTGGGTGAACAGTTGGAATCATGGAAAAAGAATGACTATTCTAAATTCTATAGTTAAAAAGATAATAGCTTTGAATGCAGTTTTTGCCATGACAACGAATGAACATGCCAGGGGGCAGTTATTGTGACAGGGTAGGAACCAAAGTGTTGGTCAGTGTTGCCTATTGGACCCTTTAATCTTTGGCTACATTAAATGTTCTCTCTTAGCTATTTCATGTAGCCGACATATTCATGCTTCGCCTATTTCTCTTTGATTTAGAAGATACTGATGCACACAGACCTAGCGTTGTCGCATCACTTAATGTGCCGTTGCTTGACCACGAGACACTTGCGTTCAGTCAAAGCAGCACGTGCTACAATATTGATGACAACGATGCCGTTTTCACTTTGCTTCTTAATATAAATCCACTAGCTTTCTATAATTACACTATTAGTTTGTGTTTCTTACATCTGCAAACAGCTAGTTTGTCTTTTCTTAGCAAGTTGTAGCTAAATTGTGAATCGCCAGATAGCTGGCTAGCTAGCTAATAAATGTACTGAGTCAGAGCAAACGTAGCTAGCTGATACAGCCTGATTCCAGCGATGGTGTAGGCCTAGATCAGCAAGATGTTTGTGTAACAGTATCTTTTAAAATCAAAGAGGATTGGGTGAAGCACGAATATGTTGGCTACATGAAGAAATATTTAATGCAGCCAAAGATTATACGGTCCCTTAAGGAAACACATTGGTTCCTGTCACAATAACTCCTCCCTCGCATTCGTTGTCATGACAAACACCATATTCAAAGTGTCCATAATTATTTATATTCTATCTATAGAATTACAATTAACATTATATTTACCTGCTTGCAACAGTCCACCCAAGAGTTTATCTAAAATCTCAAGTCAAGTCAACGTTTTGGTTAAAAGATAATGCCTAGATTTTAACAGAATGGAAAAAAGACACATTGAAATCACTTAGAATGTGTGTTGCCACTCTAGGGTTGCACTGTAGCTAATGTAGAACCGTCATACCGCAAAGGAAACGGGGGGCGAGCACGCCCCCATCCACATTGACAGGGCAGTAGTGGAGCAGGTAAAGAGCTTCAAGTTCCTCAGTGTCCAAATCACGAAGAACTTAAAAATGGTCCACACACAGTCGTGAAGAAGGCCTCTTCCCCTTCAGGAGGTTGAAGAGGTTTGGCACGGGGCCCTCAAATCCTCAAAAAAATTATACAGATGCACCATTGAGAGCATCTTGACTGGCTGCGTCACTGCTTGGTATGGCAACTGCACCACCCTCGATCGCATGGCGCTACAGAGGGTGGCGCGGACAGCACAGTACATCACTGGGCCCGAGCTCCCTGCCATCCAGGACCTCTATATCAGGCGGTGTGAAAGGAAGGGCCGGAAAATTGTTAAAGACTCCAGCCACCCGAGCCGTAGGCTCTCTGCCGCTGCACAGCAAGTGGTATCGGTGCAACAAGTCTGACACCAACAGGGTCCTGAACAGCTTCTATCCCCAAGCCATGGCTACACAGACTATCTGCAGACCCTTTGAACACTCACAGGACTCCACAAACACACTACAACACACAAACACTTCATTTGCTCACACACATTCATACTGATTCTAAACACATACACACACTTCCATACACGCAGCTGCTACTCTGTTTATCATATATCCTGATGCCTGGTCACCTTACCAATATATCTCCCTGCACATAGTAAATATGGTATTGGCACAGACCCTGGAACTGTCCCTGTATATACAGTGGGGGGAACAAGTATTTGATACACTGCCGATTTTGCAGGTTTTCCTACTTACAAAGCATGTAGAGGTCTGTAATTTTTATCATAGGTACACTTCAACTGTGAGAGACGGAATCTAAAACAAAAATCCAGAAAATCACATTGTATGATTTTTAAGTAATTAATTTGCATTTTATTGCATGACATAAGTATTTGATCACCTACCAACCAGTAAGAATTCCGGCTCTCACAGACCTGTTAGTTTTTCTTTAAGAAGCCCTCCTGTTCTCCACTCATTACCTGTATTAACTGCACCTGTTTGAACTCGTTACCTGTATAAAAGACACCTGTCCACACACTCAATCAAACAGACTCCAACCTCTCCACAATGGCAAAGACCAGAGAGCTGTGTAAGGACATCAAGGATACTTTGTAGACCGGCACAAGGCTGGGATGGGCTACAGGACAATAGGCAAGCAGCTTGGTGAGAAGGCAACAACTGTTGGCGCAATTATTAGAAAATGGAAGAAGTTCAAGATGACGGTCAATCACCCTCGGTCTGGGGCGCCATGCAAGATCTCACCTCGTGGGGCATCAATGATCATGAGGAAGGTGAGGGATCAGCCCAGAACTACACGGCAGGACCTGGTCAATGATCTGAAGAGAGCTGGGACCACAGTCTCAAAGAAAACCATTAGTAACACACTACGCCGTCATGGATTAAAATCCTGCAGCGCACGCAAGGTCCCCCTGCTCAAGCCAGCGCATGTCCAGGCCCGTCTGAAGTTTGCCAATGACCATCTGGATGATCCAGAGGAGGAATGGGAGAAGGTCAAGTGGTCTGATGAGACAAAAATAGAGCTTTTTGGTCTAAACTCCACTCGCCGTGTTTGGAGGAAGAAGAAGGATGAGTACAACCCCAAGAACACCATCCCAACCGTGAAGCATGGAGGTAGAAACATCATTCTTTGGGGAAGCTTTTCTGCAAAATACACCGTATTGAGGGGAGGATGGATGGGGCCATGTATCACGAGATCTTGGCCAACAACCTCCTTCCCTCAGTAAGAGCATTGAAGATGGGTCATGGCTGGGTCTTCCAGCATGACAACGACCCGAAACACACAGCCAGGGCAACTAAGGAGTGGCTCCGTAAGAAGCATCTCAAGGTCCTGGAGTGGCCTAGCCAGTCTCCAGACCTGAACCCAATAGAAAATCTTTGGAGGGATCTGAAAGTCCGTATTGCCCAGCGACAGCCCCGAAACCTGAAAGATATGGAGAAGGTCTGTATGGAGGAGTGGGCCAAAATCCCTGCTGCAGTGTGTGCAAACCTGGTCAAGACCTACAGGAAACGTATGATCTCTGTAATTGCAAACAAAGGTTTCTGTACCAAATATTAATTTCTGATTTTCTTATGTATCAAATACTTATGTCATGCAATAAAATGCAAATTAATTACTTAAAAATCATCCAATGTGATTTTCTGGATTTTTGTTTTAGATTCCATCTCTCACAGTTGAAGTGTACCTATGATAACAATTACAGACCTCTACATCAATCAATTTCAATCAATTTTATTTTATATAGCCCTTCTTACATCAGCTAATATCTCGAAGTGCTGTACAGAAACACATGCTTACATGCTTTGTAAGTAGGAAAACCTGCAAAGATCGGCAGTGTATCAAATACTTGTTCTCCCCACTGTGTGTGTGTGTGTGTGTGTGTGTGTGTGTGTTATATATATATATATATATATATATATATATTACACACACACTGCTCAAAAAAATTAAGGGAACACTAAAATAACATCCTAGATCTGAATGAATGAAATAATCTTATTAAATACTTTTTTCTTTACATAGTTGAATGTGCTGACAACAAAATCACACAGAAATTATCAATGGAAATCAAATTTATCAACCCATGGAGGTCTGGATTTGGAGTCACCCTCAAAATTAAAGTGGAAAACCACACTACAGGCTGATCCAACTTTGATGTAATGTCCTTAAAACAAATCAAAATGAGGCTCAGTAGTGTGTGTGGCCTCCACGTGACTGTATGACCTCCCTACAATGCCTAGGCATGCTCCTGATGAGGTGGCAGATGGTCTCCTGAGGGATCTCCTCCCAGACCTGGACTAAAGCATCCGCCAACTCCTGGACAGTCTGTGGTGCAATGCGGCGTTGGTGGATGGAGCGAGACATGATGTCCCAGATGTGCTCAATTGGATTCAGGTCTGGGGAACGGGCGGGCAAGTTCATAGCATCAATGCCTTCCTCTTGCAGGAACTGCTGACACACTCCAGCCACATGAGGTCTAGTATTGTCTTGCATTAGGAAGAACCCAGGGCCAACCGCACCAGCATATGGTCTCACAAAGGGGTCTGAGGATCTCATCTTGGTACCTAATGGCAGTCAGGCTACCTCTGGCGAGCACATGGAGGGCTGTGCGGCCCCCCAAAGAAATGCCACCCCACACCATGACTGACCCACCGCCAAACCGGTCATGCTGGAGGATGTTGCAGGCAGCAGAACGTTCTCCACAGCGTCTCCAGACTGTCACGTGCTCAGTGTGAACCTGCTTTCATCTGTGAACAGCACAGGGCGCCAGTGGCGAATTTGCCAATCTTGGTGTTCTCTGGCAAATGCCAAACGTCCTGCACGGTGTTGAGCTGTAAGCACAACCCCCACCTGTGGACGTTGGGCCCTCATACCACCCTCATGGAGTCCGTTTCTGACCGTTTGAGCAGACACGTGCACATTTGTGGCCTGCTGGAGGTCATTTTGCAGGGCTCTGGCAGTGCTCCTCCTGCTCCTCCTTGCACAAAGGCGGAGGTAGCGGTCCTGCTGCTGGGTTGTGTCCCTCCTACGGCCTTCTCCACGTCTCCTGATGTAGTGGCCTGTCTCCTGGTAGCGCCTCCATGCTCTGGACACTACGCTGACAGACACAGCACACCTTCTTGCCACAGCTCGCATTGATGTGCCATCCTGGATGAGCTGCACTACCTGAGCCACTTGTGTGGGTTTTAGACTCCGTCTCATGCTACCACTAGAGTGAAAGCACCGCCAGCATTCAAAAGTGACCAAAAACCTCAGCCAGGAAGCATAGGAACTGAGAAGTGGTCTGTGGTCACCACCTGCAGAACCACTTCTTTATTGGGGGTGTCTTGCTAATTGCCTATAATTTCCACCTGTTGTCTATTCCATTTGCACAACAGCATGTGACATTTATTGTCAATCAGTGTTGCTTCCTAAGTGGACAGTTTGATTTCACAGAAGTGTGATTGACTTGGAGTTACATTGTGTTGTTTAAGTGTTCCTTTTATTTTTTTGAGCAGTGTATTTGTGTGTATTCAGACTCTTTGCTATGAGACTAAGTTTCCATTGATCATCCTTGAGATGTTTCTACAACTTGATTGGCGTCCACCCGTGGTAAAATCAATTGATGGACATGATTTGGAAAGGCACACACCTGTCTATATAAGGTCCCAAAGTTGACAGTGCATGTCAGAGCAAAAACCAAGCCATGAGGTTGAAGGAATTGTCCGTAGAGCTCCGAGACAGGATTGTGTCGAGGCACAGATCTGGGGAAGGGTACCAAAACATTTCTGCAGTACTGAGGTGACCAAGAACCCGTGGGTCACTCTGATAGAACTCCAAAGTTCCTCTGTGGAGATGGGAGAACCTTCCAGAAGGACAAACATCTCTGCAGCACTCCACTCCACAAGTCAGGCCTTTATAGCATAGTGGCCAGACGGAAGCCACTCCTCAGAAAAAGGCACATAACACCCTGCTTGGAGTTTCCCAAAAGGCACCTAAGGACTCTGACTATGAGAAACAAGACTCTCTGGTCTGATGAAACCAAGATTGAACTCTTTGACCTGAATGCCAAGCATCACATCTGTAGAAAACCTGAAACCATCCCTATGGTGAAGCATGGTGGTGACAGCATCATGCTGTGGGGTTGTTCTTCAGCGACAGGGACTGGGAGACTAGTCAGGATCGAGGGAAAGATGAACGGAGCAATGTTCAGAGAGATCCTTGATGAAAACCTGCTCCAAAGCGCTCAAGACCTCAGACTGGGGTGAAGGTTCACCTTCCAACAGGACAACGACCCTAAGCACACACCAAAGACAACACAGGAGTGGCTTCAGGAAAAGTATCTGAATGTCCTTGAGTGGCCCAGCCAGAGCCCGGACTTGAACCTGATCGAACATCTCTGGAGAGACCTGAAAATAGCTGTGCAGCGACGCTCCTCATCCAACCTGACAGAGCTTGAGTGGATCTCCAGAGAAGAATTGTGTGCCAAGCTTGTAGCATCATACCCAAGAAGACTTGTGGCTGTAATCGCTGCCAAAGGTGCATCAACAAAGTACTGAGTAAAGGGTCTGAATACTTATGTACATGTGAGATTCCCATTTTTTCTAAAACATCTGTTTTTGCTTTGTCATTATGGGGTATTGTGTTTCTGGGGTATTGTGTGTAGAAAAAAACAACAACAATTTAATCAATTTTAGAATAAGGCTGTAACATAACAAAATGTGGGAAAAGTCAAGGGGTCTGAAGGCACCGTACATATTCCCCACAGATCACACAGACCCACAAAGAATTTGAAAACAAAATCAAACATTGATTAACGCCCATATCTGTTAAACAAAATACCACACAGCAGCAAGATTTGGGGCCCATTGCCACGAGAAAAGGTCAACCAGTGAGTCAGAAACACCAACAAAATATATCATATATTTATCTGCCTATTTATTTCCACCATTCATACATTCTACTATTTGCACATTGTCACAATAGCTTGTAACATTTTAGATAATGTTATGCTACATTTATTTACCACTAATAATAATAATGTTTAAATGTTGTTATACTCTTGAAATATCCCATGTGTGTAATGTTTACTGTTAATGTCTGATTGTTTTTGTTTCATTCGCTTTGCTGGTTTTTGTCATCGTTGTTTTTCTAAACATGTTGCCATGCCAATAAAGCCAGGTTGAATGAGAGCGAAGAAGAGAGCGGGAGAGAGGGAGAGATCGTTGGTCCTGAGGCGAAGTGTGAAAGTATCTGTTAGTGAGGTTCAGAGGGAGCGATGCAGAGCCAGGGGGATTGATAAGAACTCAGCACCGGAGAGGGAGAAGCCCAGCAATACATTCCCCTATTTAGGGTCGTTTCACCTAAAAAAAGGATTGACACCCACCATCTCAGATTGTTCTGAAATCGTTTAGCATTCCTTAAAATTATTTTGTTGAAATATAATTTCAAGGACAAACTGAATTACTTTCCATGGAGAACTGACTTGATTTGTGACGATGACCAAACAATTTATTTATTTTCAAGAGCTAAATCTGTTCTTTTTACCCAAAGTTGCAAAGGAAATGTTGTGGTCTATTAAATAAACACAAGCGATGGATAAAAGAGTGTGCGGTAAAGCAGGAACAGTAGTCAACGCCTGGTATTTTCACACTGTTTTAAATGTTAAATAGTGCAAGAGACTTCAAATTACTAATTTCTCTGAACAGGAATTTAAAAAAAAAAAAAAAAAAAAAAAAAAAAAAAAAAAAAAATCACCAGATTCACAGGGAATACATTTCATAGTATGGAGAACCAATACTCCAAGCCGCAGCTTCATACTACTTGTCAAACATGGAGAACTGATACTGAAACTGGTTGTTGAAATGACATGGAACGACTGCCCTAACAAAGACTCCGCACAAACCACTTGTCTGTGTTCTAGATAGAACCATGTTGTAGCAGAGCAGTAGCCCCTGCTCTGCTTAATGGCAATACAATATACAAGTGTCTTTGATAGATTCAATGGCTATGACCATGCAAATTGCCCATTCTCAATTAGAGCTCATTAATACATGGCTATTAAAAAGGGACGCCACAGACTTGAGAGGGAAACAGCTAATGAGCAGGAGAGGAGCTAGCAGATAACATGATTTGCGCGTGACGAACGCTCACTTCGAGGTGGCAGAGATATGAAGTGACACAGGGCTGGGAGGGAACAGCGAAGAGAGTAGCGGCTAACAGCGACGTAGTGGCTGGCTGAGTGGGAGAGAGCAGAGACACAGACCAGTCAGTGGAAATGTCACACCTCTGTGTCGGCAGACTGTAGCAGCAGTATGCTAAGCCCATTACTGAGAGGAAACTGTAATACCAAGCAGGCATTCACCCTGCAGCACTTCTCTTCTCCTCCTCAACAGTCAACCCTCATTCTACCAGACAAAAAAAAAAAATTTGAATTAATGATTTAAGAAATTATGCACCCACCCATCTAGCACCTCCTTGCCATTCCAAGTAAAATACAAAAGTTCTCAACACAGAGAGAAAGCAACCTGCAGAATGTCTCATTTGCCAGTTCAATGCTGAATGAATCTCAATCCATTCCAAGGTGAAGGTGCACAGTACACGGAACAATTAACCAATCATAGTTCAGGTATTTCCATAATAAAAAAACAAACAGAGGGAAAGCAGGGCAACACCTTTAACTCAATGAGTCCCACTGTCGAGCTCCATTTAAACATTGTGTGTTTGAGCTAAAGACTTCTGGGTTGTAACACTGGATTGATCTTTTGCATTTGGATCCCGAAGGGCCCCGTGTCCAGGTCTGTTATACAAAAACATCTGTAGAGTCAGAAAGATTTTAGCTCAATCCAATCTATAAAAAGCTGAGACTCATGAACATGCACGTGTAACATGTTCTGCTCTATGACACTCACAAGCTACACAAGACTCGTTAGAAGGTAAGGGGTTATTCTACATAGAAGATCATAGGGAATCCCAGGACATAGTGTCTATAATACTGTAAGGGGTTCTTCTACATAGAAGATCATAGGGAATCCCAGGACATAGTGTCTCTAATACTGTAATATAATATAATAATAATATAATATGCCATTTAGCAGACGCTTTTATCCAAAGCGACTTACAGTCATGCGTGCATACATTTTTGTGTATGGGTGGTCCCGGGGATCGAACCCACTACCTTGGCGTTACAAGCGCCGTGCTCTACCAGCTGAGCTACAGAGGACCACTGTAAGGGGTTCTTCTACATAGAAGATCATACGGAATCCCAGGACATAGTGTCTATAATACTGAGTCGTTAGAAGGTAAGGGGTTCTTCTACATAGAAGATCATAGGGAATCCCAGGACATAGTGTCTATAATACTGTAAGGGGTTCTTTTTTCTACATAGAAAATCATAGGGAATCCCAGGACATAGTGTCTATAATACTGAGTCGTTAGAAGGTAAGGGGTTCTTCTACATAGAAGATCATAGGGAATCCCAGGACATAGTGTCTATAATACTGTAAGGGGTTCTTCTACATAGAAAATCATATGGAATCCCAGGACATAGTGTCTATAATACTGAGTCGTTAGAAGGTAAGGGGTTCTTCTACATACACTACCGTTCAAAAGTTTGGGTTCACTTAGAAATGTCCTTGTTTTCAAAAGAAAAGCATTTTTTTTTGTCCGTTAAAATAACATCAAATTGATCGGAAATACAGTGTAGACATTGTTAATGTTGTAAATGGCTATTGTAGCTGGAAACGGCTGATGTTTAATGGAATATCTACATAGGCGTACAGAGGCCCATTATCAGCAACCATCAGTCCTGTGTTCCAATGGCACATTGTGTTTGCTAATCCAAGTTTATCATTTTAAAAAGGCGAATTGATCATTAGAAAACCCTTTTACAATTATGTTAGCATAGCTGAAAACTGTTGTGCTGATAAAGAAGCAATAAAACTGGCCACCTTGAGACTAGTTCAGTATCTGGAGCATCAGCAATTGTGGGTTCGATTACAGGCTCAAAATGGCCAGAAACAAATAACTTTCTTCTGAAACTCATCAGTCTATTCTTGTTCTGAGAAATGAAGGCTACTCCACGTGAGAAATTGCCAAGAAACTGAAGATCTTGTACAACGCTGTGTACTACTCCCTTCACAGAACAGCGCAAACTGGCTCTAACCAGAATAGAAAGAGGAGTGGGAGACCCCGGTGCACAACTGAGCAAGAGGACAAATACATTAGTGTCTAGTTTGAGAAACAGGTGCCTCACAGGTCCTCAACTGGCAGCTTCATTAAATAGTACCCGCAAAACACCAGTCTCAACGTCAACAGTGAAGAGGCGACTCCGGGATGCTGACCTTCTAGGCAGACTGGCCAATAAAAAGAAAATATTAAAATGGGCAGTCTGAGATATGGCTTTTTCTTTGCAAATGCCAAGAAGGTAAGCATCCCGGAGTCGCCTCTTCACTGTTGACGTTGAGACTGGTGTGAACGAGAGCGCGAGAACGAGCGAGAGAGAGAACGAGAGAGGGAGCGAGAACGAGAGAGAGAGAACGAGTACGAGAGAGAACGAGAGAGGGAGGACCACAAGAGGTAAAAACCAAATGTTGATAAGAAGTCTCAAAAGGGTTGGCTGCCTGACTGTCTTCTAATACAGAGAGAGTTAGGAGTCAATTGCTGCAGAGGAACAATTGAACATCCCCTGTCCGGTATGATCTCTATTCAAGTACCATTGATCATGTGAACACAGAATTTATGCAGCAGATTAGGAGAATGAATGTAGCAGGTTAGTAGAGCTGCATCCCATCTAGCCATGAACGCAGGCCCAGATCAGGAGGGAGATCTAAGGTGCGTTCAGTTCGCTTGAACGTTCGCTACTTTGCGGAACGATTTGTACTGAACGACACGTTTCCCCAAAACATTATTGTACGTTCTTGAACAGACTTTTGGTTCGCTTACTTTTGGTGGGTATGGATTGAAGCAATTAGTGACCGATTTTTTTTTTTTTTTTTTTTTTTTTTTTTTTTTTTTTTTTTTAAATGGGTAGTGGCCATGCCGACAGCGTTCCCATGTCGACAGCGTTCCCCCAACCCCTCCCCGTTTTACAACTGGTACACCAATTGAACATTCCAGAACATAACAAAAAGGTACTGAACACAGCCCTGGGTGTGGGGGATCACCTTCATTATGAGCCTGACCTTTGATACTAATTACTAAGATGACACGCTGCAGGCCTGATCTGTGAAATCCCTCCTCATCTGTTCTCTGTTAACAGGAAGATGATTAAAATGTGTAAAAATAAATAAATAAAAAACAGGTTTAATGTGAAACGTGCGGTTGGTGATGGACTCCAGTTGATCCATGGCCCTTAACCTTTAGAAGGATTAAGCCTGTTTGAGCCTAAAAGCCTGAATACAATTGACTGTGACATTTAACCACCTGGCTGCCTCACACAGATAAAGGATAAAGGTCAAGACGTATTTAGCAAAATACATTCACCGGCCAGTTTATTAGGTACACCCATCTAGTACCGGGTCGGACCCCCCTTTACCTCCAGAACAGCCAGAGTTCTTCGGGGCATGGATTCTACAAGGTGTGCCATTCAAAACGTTGCTCAATTGGTATCAAGGGACCTAACTTGTGCCAGGAAAACATTCCCCACACCATTACACCACCAGCCTGTTTAATGAAAGTTCATAGAAGTAACAAGTAAAGGTAGACCTACTAATTAGTTCGTGTTTTTACTGACATCTATTTGGTTTATTAATTATTAAGTGATTGAAACACAAAAAAATCTCTGTTACCAAATTGGTAACAGAATTTCCGAAAAATCTGTCTGGGAACTAGGCCGTCAAACCACCGTTGGGTCACCTGCTACAGTTTCAACGTCTATGTTTCACAAGTCTGGACAGCACAGTAGAGTCCAGTGCAGTATACAGTGGGGAAAAAAGTATTTAGTCAGCCACCAATTGTGCAAGTTCTCCCACTTAAAAAGATGAGAGAGGCCTGTCATTTTCATCATAGGTACATGTCAACTATGACAGACAAAATGAGAAAAAAAATCCAGAAAATCACATTGTAGGATTTTTTATGAATTTATTTGCAAATTATGGTGGAAAATAAGTATTTGGTCAATAACAAAAGTTTCTCAATACTTTGTTATATACCCTTTGTTGGCATTGACACAGGTCAAACGTTTTCTGTAAGTCTTCACAAGGTTTTCACACACTGTTGCTGGTATTTTGGCCCATTCCTCCATGCAGATCTCCTCTAGAGCAGTGATGTTTTGAGGCTGTCGCTGGGCAACATGGACATTCAACTCCCTCCAAAGATTTTCTATGGGGTTGAGATCTGGAGACTGGCTAGGCCACTCCAGGACCTTGAAATGCTTCTTACGAAGCCACTCCTTCGTTGCCCGGGCGGTGTGTTTGGGATCATTGTCATGCTGAAAGACCCAGCCACGTTTCATCTTCAATGCCCTTGCTGATGGAAGGAGGTTTTCACTCAAAATCTCACGATACATGGCCCCATTCATTCTTTCCTTTACACGGATCAGTCGACCTGGTCCCTTTGCAGAAAAACAGCCCCAAAGCATGATGTTTCCACCCCCATGCTTCACAGTAGGTATGGTATTCTTTGGATGCAACTCAGCATTCTTTGTCCTCCAAACACGACGAGTTGAGTTTTTACCAAAAAGTTATATTTTGGTTTCATCTGACCATATGACATTCTCCCAATCCTCTTCTGGATCATCCAAATGCATTCTAGCAAACTTCAGACGGGCCTGGACATGTACTGGCTTAAGCAGGGGGACACGTCTGGCACTGCAGGATTTGAGTCCCTGGTGGCGTAGTGTGTTACTGATGGTAGGCTTTGTTACTTTGGTCACAGCTCTCTGCAGGTCATTCACTAGGTCCCCCCGTGTGGTTCTGGGATTTTTGCTCACCGCTCTTGTGATCATTTTGACCCCACGGGGTGAGATCTTGCGTGGAGCCCCAGATCGAGGGAGATTATCAGTGGTCTTGTATGTCTTCCATTTCCTAATAATTGCTCCCACAGTTGATTTCTTCAAACCTAGCTGCTTACCTATTGCAGATGCAGTCTTCCCAGCCTGGTGCAGGTCTACAATTTTGTTTCTGGTGTCCTTTGACAGCTAATAATAATAATAAATAATATGCCATTTAGCAGACGCTTTTATCCAAAGCGACTTACAGTCATGCGTGCATACATTTTTGTGTATGGGTGGTCCCGGGGATCGAACCCACTACCTTGGCATTACAAGCGCCGTGCTCTACCAGCTGAGCTACAGAGGACCACGACAGCTCTTTGGTCTTGGCCATAGTGGAGTTTGGAGTGTGACTGTTTGAGGTTGTGGACAGGTGTCTTTTATACTGATAAGAAGTTCAAACAGGTGCCATTAATACAGGTAACGAGTGGAGGACAGAGGAGCCTCTTAAAGAAGAAGTTACAGGTCTGTGAGAGCCAGAAATCTTGCTTGTTTGTAGGTGACCAAATACTTTTTTTCCACCATAATTTGCAAATAAATTCATTAAAAATCTTAATGTGATTTTCTGGATTTTCTTTCCTCAATTTGTCTGTCATAGTTGACGTGTACCTATGATGAAAATTACAGGCCTCTCTCATCTTTTTAAGTGGGAGAACTTGCACAATTGGTGGCTGACTAAATACTTTTTTTCCCCACTGTAGTAAAGTAAAAAGGTTGAGTAGAACATAGTTCAGTACAGTGCTGTGCACGCCTGCAGAGTAGAGAACAGTACAGTAAAGAAATCTAGAGTTGAGTACGGTATGTAATGTAGTTTACTGTGCTGTACTGCGATGTCCAAACTTGTGTTACGTCGACGTTTGGGGGGGGGTGCTTATTAAAATAATAGCCAGTGTGTAGAATAATACCCAAATATGTAATGGAGGATATTGTACATTTCTACCTTTTGTGTTCCTATTCTCACCATGAAGAGCACGACATTCTTATCCTTCATTATGTATTGCTGTATAGCACAGATCAGGGACCCATGATGAAATTCCATTACCGCACTTCCGTTACCGGGTGTAAATCCAAGGTGTCATGTCATAGCCGACACCACGTTCTTTCTGCAGACTTCTTTGAATCTTGCTCTCGGACTCACATATTGCTGTTCACTGGACCTTATGATCACTCAGCTGCACAGCTGATGCCTGCTGGACTGTTCCTTTACACGGTACCCTGTCCTGTTTATTCTGTTTAGCCTCAGCCCAAACTTTATCACCATTACCAGTTGTTGTCTTAGCTCTCTCTAATAACACCTGTGATTGCTTTATGCCTCTCTCCCATGTCAATATGCCTTGCCTATTGCTGTTCCAGTTAGTTCTTATTATACAATTTCACTGTAGAACCCCAAGTCCCTCTCAAACTGCCTCAAATAGCTGCTTTGTTCCACCCCCCCATACACGCAGAGACCAGCTCAATCGGTGCCTCCAGTGATGCTCTCTCTTTCATTGTTACCCAACGCTTAGGCTTACCTCCACTGTACTCATATCCTTCCATATCCTTGTCTGTACATAATGCCCTGAATATATTCTACAACGCCCGGAAATCTGCCCCCTTTATTCTCTGTACCCAACGCACTAGAAGACCAGTTCTTAAAGCCTTTAGCCGTATCCTTATTCTACTCCTCCTCTGTTCCTCTGGTGATGTAGAGGTTATCCCAGGCCCTGTAGCCCCCAGTATTACTCCTACTCCCCAGGAGCTATCATTTGTTTACTTCTGTAACCGTAAAAGCCTTGGTTTCTTGCATGTTAACATCAGAAGCTTCCTCCCCAAGTTTGAGATATTCACTGCGTTAGCACACTCCGCCAACCCTGATGTTCTAGCAGTGTCTGAATCCTGGCTTAGGAAGGCCACCAAAAATTCTGACATTTCCATCCCCAACTATAACATTTTCCGTCTAGATAGAACTGCCAAAGGGGGTGGAGTTGCAATCTACTGTAGAGATAGCCTGCATAGCTCTATCATACTATCCAGGTCTGTGCCCAAACAGTTTGAGCTTCTAAAAACCCACCTTTCCAGAAATAAGTCTCTCACTGTTGCCGCTTGCTACAGACCCCCCTCAGCCCCCAACTGTGCCCTGGACACCATATGTGAATTGATTGTCCCCCATTTATCCTTCGAGTTCGTACTGCTTGGTGCCCTAAATTGGGATATTAACACCCCGGCCATCCTACAATCCAAACAAGATGCCCTCAACCTCACACAAATTATCAACAAACCTACCAGGTACAACCCTAAATCCATAAACATGGGCACCCTCATAGATATCATCCTGAATAACTTACACTCTAAAAACACCTACGCTGTCTTCAACCAGGATCTCAGCGATCACTGCCTTATTGCCTGCGTCCGTAACGGGTCCGCGGTCAAACGACCACCCCTCATCACTGTCAAACGCTCCCTAAAACACTTTAGCGAGCAGGCCTTCCTAATTGACCTGGCCCAGGTATCCTGGATGGATATAGATCTCATTCCGTCAGTAGAGGATACCTGGTTGTTCTTTAAAAGTAATTTCCTCTCAATCTTAAATAAACATGCCCCATTCAAAAAATACAGAACTAAGAACAGATATAGCCCCTGGTTCTCCTCAGACTTGACTGCCCTTGACCAGCACAAAAACATCCTGTGGCGTACTGCAATAGCATCAAATAGCCCCAGCGATATGCAACTTTCCAGGGAAGTTAAGAACCAATATACACAAGCAGTTAGGAAAGCAAAGGCTAGCTTTTTCAAACAGAAATGTGCATCCTGTAGCAAAAACTCCAAAAAGTTTTGGGACACTGTAAAGTCCATGGAAAATAAGAGCACTTCCTCCCAGCTGCCCATTGCACTGAGGCTAGGAAAGACTATCACCACCGATAAATCTACAATAATCGAGAATTTCAACAAGCATTTTGCTACGGCTGGCCATGCTTTCCACCTGGCTACCACTACCCCGGCCACCAGCTCTGCACCCTCCGCTGCATCTTGCCCATGCCCCCCCACTTCTCCTTCACACAAATCCAGACAGCTGATGTTCTGAAAGAGCTGCAAAATCTGGACCCTACAAATCAGCTGGGCTACACAATCTGGCCCTTTCTTTCTAAAACTAGCCGCCGAAATTGTCGCAACCCCTATTACTAGCCTGTTCAACCTCTCTTTCGTAACATCTGAGATCCCCAGAGATTGGAAAGCTGCCGCGGTCATCCCCCTCTTCAAAGGGGGTGACACTCTAGATCCAAACTGTTACAGACCTATATCCATCCTGCCCTGCCTTTTGTTGAAAGCCAAGTTAACAAACAGATCACCGACCATTTCGAATCCCACTGTACCTTCACCGCTATGCAATCCGGTTACCGAGCTGGTCATGGGTGCACATCAGCCACGATCAAGGTCCTAAACGATATTATAACCGCAATCGATAATAGACAGTACTGTGCAGCCGTCTTCATCGACCTGGCCAAGGCTTGACTCAGTCAATCACCACATTCTTATTGGCAAATAGCCTTGGTTTCTCAAATGACTGCCTCGCCTGGTTCACCAACTACTTTTCAGATAGAGTTCAATGTGTCCAATCGGAGGGCCTGTTGTCTGGACCTATGGCAGTCTCTGGGGGTGCCACAGGGTTCAATTCTTGGGCCGACTCTTTTCTCCGTGTATATCAATGATGTCGCTCGCTCTTGCTGCTGGTGACTCTCAGATCCACCTCTACGCAGACGACACCATTTTGTATACATCTGGCCTTTCATTGGACACTGTTAACAAACCTCCAAACAAGCTTCAATGCCATACAACACTCCTTCAGTAGCCTCCAACTGCTCTTAAACACTAGTAAAACTAAATGCATGCTCTTCAATCGAACGCTGCTGGCACCCGCCCACCCGACTAGAATCACCACTCTCGACGGGTCTGACCTAGAGTATTATAATAAATATAATATGCCATTTAGCAGACGCTTTTATCCAAAGCGACTTACAGTCATGCGTGCATACATTTTTTTTTTTGTGTATGGGTGGTCCCGGGGATCGAACCCACTACCTTGGCGTTACAAGCGCCGTGCTCTACCAGCTGAGCTACAGAGGACCAGAGGACAACTACAAATACCTAGGTGTCTGGTTAGACTGTAAACTCTCCTTCCAGACTCACATTAAGCATCTCCAATCCAAAGTTAAATCTAGAAATCAGCTTCCTATTTCACAACAAAGCCTCCAGGCCATCTATAAATCACTTCTAGGCAAATCCCCGCCTTATCTTAGCTCATTGGTCACCATAGCAACACCCACCCGTAGTCTGCGCTCCAGCAGGTATACTTGCCAAAGCCAACACCTCCTTTGGCCGCCATTCCTTCCAGTTCTCTGCTGCCAATGACTGGAACGAATTGCAAAAATCTCTGAAGCTGGAGACTCTTATCTCCCTCACTAACTTTAAGCATCAGTTGTCAGAGCACCTTACCGATCACTGCACCTGTACACAGCCATTCTGAAATTAGCCCACCCAACTACCTCATCCCTATATTGTTATTTATTTTGCTCATTTGTACCCCAGTATCTCTATTTGCACATCTATCATTCCAGTTTTAATACTAATTGTAATTATTTTGCACTATGGCCTATTTATTGCCTTACCTCCATAACATTTGAACACTGTATATTTTCTGTTGTATTTTTTACTTTGTTTTGTTTTACCCCATATGTAACTCTGTGCTGTTGTTTTTATCACACTGCTTTGCTTTATCTTGGCCAGGTCACAGTTGTAAATGAGAACTTGTTCCTCAACTGGCTTACCTGGTTAAATAAAGGTGACATAAAAAATAACTTAACTCAGAGTAGGGATGGGCATTAGAAATTATTTCACTATTAAAATATAGATTTTTTTTCTGACATATGAAGTGTCAAAATGCATGTTTTAAAAAAACATTACTGTTCCACTTCAAATGGGGACTTGTTTCAGCACAGACGGGTTAGGGAGGGGCGCGAGAGGAGCAGGTATGTCTGACACAGTGTGCTAGAAAGGCTAATTGAGCAGCTAGCTACAGTAGCCAGCTAAATTAGCCAGCTAGCTAGATAATGTAACAAAAAAAAAAATTACAAGGCTAAGTTAGCTAGCTAGCTAAAGTAACAAGGCTAAGCTAGCTAGCTAAAGTAACAAGGCTAAGCTCGCTAGCTAAAGTAACAAGGCTAAGCTAGCTAGCTAAAGTAACAAGGCTAAGCTAGCTAGCTAAAGTAACAAGCCTAATTGAGGATATTTTGCTGAGCTTCCCGTCCTTGTCTACAAAAACAAAATTCATATGAAACAACAGCCTACCTGTTGGTTGATCCTTGTAGCCTACTCCTTCTCATTTAACCACCTTAATTCTGTAATTGTAATTCCTTTTTGTATTGATTTGAAATCTCCCACTTCACTTGCTACACATGGAGCCTCTGAATGTAGTGCTGCTCTGATTGGCCGACAACAACAAGTACATCTTATTTATGGGGCACACTCAGAGCTGGCTGCCTGGCCAAACTGACCAATCGGGGGAGAAGGGCCTTGGTCAGGGAGGTGACCAAGAATCTGATGGTCACTCTGACAGAGCTCCAGAGTTCCTCTGTGGAGATTGGATAACCTTCCAGAAGGACAACCCTCTTTGCAGCACTCCACCAATCAGGCCTTTATGGTAGTGTGGCCAGACGGAAGCCACTCCTCAGTAAAAGGCACAAGACAGCCCGCTTGGAGTTTGCCAAAAGGAACCTAAAGACTCTCAGACCATGAGAAACAAGATTCTCTGGTCTGATGAAACCAAGATTGAACTCTTTGGCCTGAATGCTAAGCTTCACATCTGAAGGAAACAGTGAAGCATGGTGGTGGCAGCAACATCATGCTGTGGGGATGTTTTTCAGCGGCAGGGACTGGGAGACTAGTCAGGATCGAGGCAAAGATGAACAGAGCAAAGTACAGACAGATCCTTGATGAAAACCTGCTCCAGAGCACCGAAGACCTCAGACTGGGACAAAGGTTCACCTTCCAACAGGACAGCGACCCTAAGCACACAGCCAAGACAACACAGGAGTGGCTTCAGGACAAGTCTCTGAATGTCCTTGAGTGGCCCAGCCAGAGCCCGGACTTAAACCCGATCGAACATCTCTGGAGAGAACTGAAATAGGCGTGCAGCAACGCTCCCCATCCAACCTGACAGAGCTTAAGAGGATCTGCAGAGAAGAATGGGAGAAACTCCCCAAATACAGGTGTGTCAAGCTTGTAGCATCATACCCAAGAAGACTCAAGGCTGTAATCACTACCAAAGGTGCTTCAACAATGTACTGAGTAAAAGGTCTGAATACTTAAATGTGATATTTCAGTTAATTTTTTATTACATTTGCAAACACTTCTAAAAACCTGTTTTTGCTTTGTCGTTATGGGGTATTGTGTGTAGATAGATTGATGATACGGGGCGGCAGGTAGTTTAGTGGTTAAGAGCGTTGTGCCCGTAACCGAAAGGTCGCTGGTTCTAATCCCCGAGCCGACTAGGTGAAAAAAATGGCACAACCCTAATTACTCCATAAAATAGGAATTTAGAACACCCAAAGAAAACATTCCTAAATTAAACTCTTCAATGTATCTTTTTAATACAGTAATATTGTTTGAGTTTGAGGTTCCCGAAATCAGCTCTAACTTCAGAAAATAATCCCACAACGCCCGCAGTCAGTGTCACACAGTGAGGGGAACAAAAATAATCCATGCTCACCCTTCATATACTCATGAATTATTTTTATTTTATTTTTATGTGGGGGGGGAATAACACTTGTGGGTTAGTAGTATGGAGCTAGATAGCTAGGATAGCTAGCAATTGTATTTTTATTCATCAAGATGGGCTTTACATGGTAGCAGGGTGTAGCAACACTTGGCCACGCAAATGAAACACTTTGTAAAAAGTGGGATACATTTGTGCGAATGAGGCGGGCGCATATTTCATCATTGAGAACTTCCATGGCTATCAACAATCGAAGGAGGGTTTCGGCAAAATATTGCTTTTCAAAGTGGATGCTGTCCCCTACCAACAACGTGGTTATAATGTAACACGACCTGCAGCAGCAGAGAGAGCAAAATCAGGGCTTCACCAGTTAAAGAGCTAATCGCTAACTAGCTATAGCGCTACCGCATTTAGCTCACGTCTCCCATCTAAATAACACTGATTAACGCTAAAGCATCCTAATTAACAGCTAGCTTCTGGTAGCTAACTGCTGGTGCTATCATACTATAGCAGAGAAACTCATTCCATTGAGGGCCTAGTGTCTGCAGGTTTTTAGTTTTTAGTTTCAATTAAGACCTAGACAACCAGGTTAGTGACCTTAATTCAATCAATCAAGTACAGGAGAGAAAACCCCGAAGACCGTGGTATGAGTTTGACACATGTACTAGAGATAGCACAAGCCTATGGGCCAATAGTCGTTTTGGTCACGACAGAGGTCAATGTTTCTGTATAGAGTCCTGTGGCTGGGGCCGAAACTGTGTTTGTGTGTGTGGATGGGCAGGCTAAACCAAAATGCGACTGTATTAGATTGTGGATCTGTTGGCATTTCAGAAATAAAGAGTCAGGTTCTCTTTAGAGGGGAGGATTGTGGCTTTTTGCTCAAATGGGAAAGTGTATTTTTTGATCTTAGAATCAATGTTCTCACAGGCATCATCTAACATGTTGGCATCAGCTAACGTTAGCTTGCTATAGCTAGCTATCCTCTTCCTCCGTTTCTGAATTAATTTGTGGCTGTTTCTTTCAAGCTGGCAAAATAGATGAGCTAGATTTTGTTTGTGTACTGCCATATGTCGATAACATTGCTAGCCAAGTTTGTCACTGGTATGGGATAGTCAATATCCCAAACCTAGCCAGCTAGACAGGGAGCTAAAACCGGGGAGAGAGGGAGTAGAGAATTCACTTTCCGTTTCATCTGCTGCTTGCTTGATAATGTTCACTCAAATAGGTTTTTACACATGTAATTAATGAAAATTAGATTTGTATTCTATTACGATTGTAACTGTGTCAATGTGTTGTGAATATTGTAGAGAAATCCTCACAGCCATTTTCCATCCTAAAATGTTAAGTACAACTTTGTGCGCACCAGCTTACCACGTACAGTAGGCTCACCGTGTGAGTCATCAAAAATTACGATCTTGCGTGCAGGCCTTTTCCGGCAGTCTTCGTGGCTTTTATATGTGGGGGAGCATAAAATTGTACAATTGTAAACTAACAAAATAATTGTTTAAGTTAGAACCCCCATGTTAGTTAGTATAACTTTTACAACCAACTACATACATATCTGATAGGGCCCTTAATCTGCTACCGGGATTTACATTGGTATACACCATCAAGGAAACACTGTTTGGAGCGAGTGCCAAATTACCTCTTAACAGAACTGCGGCCAAAAAAGAAGAACAGTTTCAGAGCACACTGAAGTATGTACGGTGCTGCTGAATGAATGAATGAATGAATGCTGACAACGCAAAGCAGGAGAGAAAGAACCGGAATCAAAGTAGAGGCCGACTCCTCATACAGGGAGGGGAAGATGAGTCGAGTGTTCAGAGAGAGAGAGTTTGAGTCAGAGAGTTTGGCGGATGTTAGGAGACACAAAACGGCTTATTACCGAGACAGACAAGACACCAGACAAGACACCAGAAGAACAGAGGGGGCAACATGTCACGATGGCTTTAAACAGAATGACAAAAGGGTAACAACGATGAAAGAAGAGGAGGAGAGAATAGGTGCAAAATGACTTCCTGTCTAAAGAAACCAATCTTTTAAGTTAGACAGTTTGACCTGAATAGAGAGAAGTGAAAGGGCTGTGTGAATGAAGAGGCTCTGCTTGTGTAGGACCACATGATCAGATAACAGCATGTATGGCTACTCCTCCCTTCGCTAACCGTTTCCCTCTCACAGTCTGTCAGTCACCACCTGAGGCTAAACCTCATCATTATATCATCGAACCAGGGCAGAAGGGAAACATGCTTGATTAATTCCATTGGTACGGTACTAGAGAGAGAAAGAAAGAGAGAGAGAGAATAGAGTAGAATTAAAGTGCAAGAGTTGAATGAAGACAGAAAGAGAAAGGAGAGTGTAGACTAGTAGGCCTAAAAGCTGACAGATGGAGAAAGGGAGATGGAGAAAGGGAGATGGAGAAAGGGAGATGGAGAAAGGGAGATGGAGAAAGACAGATGTTTCGTCAAGGATCTCTTTGTACGTTCATCTTTCAATCTTGGTTTCATCAGACCAGATAATCTTGTTTCTCATGGTCTGAGAGTCCTTTAGGTGCCTTTTGGCAAACTCCAAGCGGGCTGTCATGTGCCTTTTACTGAGGAGTGGCTTTCGTCTGGCCACTCCACCGTAAAGACCTGATTGGTGGAGTGCTGCAGAGATGGTTGTCCTTCTGGAAGGTTTACCCATCTCCACAGAGGAACTCTGTCAGAGTGACCATCGGTTTCTTGGTCACCTCCCTGAACAAATGCCCTTCTTCCCTGATCACTCAGTTTGGACGGGCGGCCAGCTCTAGGAAGAGTCTTGGTGGTTCTAAACTTCTTCCATTTAAGTCTGATGGAGACCACTGTGTTCTAGGGGACCTTCAATGCTGAAGAAATGTTTTGGTACCATTCTCCAGATCTGTGCCTCGACACAATCCTGTCTCGGAGCTCTATGGACAATTCCTTCGACCTCATGGCTTGGTTTTTGCTCCGACATGCACTGCCAACTGTGGGACCTTAAATAGACTTTTTGGTTTGTCATTATGGGTTATTGTGTGTAGACTGATTAGGAAGAGCATTAATTTAATCTGTTTTAGAATAAGGCTGTAACGTAACAAACTGTGGAAAAAGTCAAGGGGTCTGACTACTTTCCAATTGCACTGTATGTGCTGCGATTTAATGTTCCAAAAATATTGCTCAACATATGTCTGCTGCAAAGAGAGCATGAGAAAACTAGTTTTGATAAAAGTACTGAAAACATGTTGGCTCACTATTTAAAAAGATGAGAACAAGATAAAAGATGAAAATGAAAGGACTAGTGCTACTTACAGTAGCCAAAATAATAAATAAAACAGTGCATTCGGAACGTATTCAGACCCCTTGACTTTTTCCACATTTTGTTACTTATTCTAAAATTGATTAAATTTCTTCTTTTTTTCCTCATCAAGCTACCCAGAAGAATGCTTATGTAAATGTGATATTTCAGTTTTCAATGTTTAATACATTTCCAAAAATGTATAATAAACCGTTTTTGCTTCGTCTTTATGGGGTAGTGTGTAGATTGATGAGGGAAAGACGATCTGCAGAGAAGAATGGGAGAAACTCCCCAAATACAGGCGTGCCAAGCTTTACAGATCGATACTTGAAGTCAAATATCAATATAATATCATCAAAAGCAAGAAGTTATATTGCGATATGTAACTATGGATTTTTCCCCCATCCATAAGGGTCCCTCTGCCTCTCTTCAAATCACATTGTGCTGCGAGAGCTGGAATGGAGAACTACAGTTGCCAATGTTATCGACTTGGGGAGTCAATAATGTTAAATCACAAAAATCATCCACAGCACAGACAGATCGAGAGAGAACCCTCAGTCCGCTCCTCCAGCTAGCCTCGAACACTGATGGATGGGAGGAGGAGACAGAAACACTAATGAAAGGCTCACATCAACACCATTATCCCAGAATTTGTAGACCCACTCCAATTTGCATACTGCCCCAACAGATCCACAGCTGAAGCAATCTCTATTGCACTCCACACTGCCCTTTCACACCTGGACAAAAAGGAACACCTACGTGAGAATGCTGTTCATTGACTACAGCTCAGCATTCAACACCATAGTGCCCTCAAAGATCATCACTAAGCTAAGGACCCTGGGACTAAACACCTCCCTCTGCAACTGGATCCAGGACTTCCCAACGGGCCGCCCCCAGGTGGTAAGGGTAGGTAACAACACATCTGCCACTCTGATCCTCAACACGGGGCCCCTCAGGGGTGCGTGCTCAGTCCCCTCCTGTACTCCCTGTTCACTCATGACTTCATGGCCAGGCACAACTCCAACACCATCATTACGTTTGCAGACGACACAACAGTGGTAGGCCTGATCACCGACAACGATGTGGTGCCAGGATAACAACCTCTCCCTCAACGTTATCAAGACAAAGGAGATGATTGTGGACTACAGGAAAAAGAGGACCGAGCACGCCCCCATTATCATTGACGGGGCTGTAGTGGAGCAGGTTGAGAGATACTTGGTGTCCACATCACCAACAAACTATCATGGTCCAAACACACCAAGACAGTCGTGAAGAGGGCACGACAAAGCCTATTCCCCCTCAGGAGACTGAAAAGATTTGGCATGGGTCCTCAGATCCTCAAAATGTTATACAGCTGCACAATCAAGAGCATCCTGACTGGTTGCATCACTGCCTGGTATGGCAACTGCTCGGCCTCCGACCGCAAGGCACTACAGAGGGTAGTCCGTACGGCCCAGTATATCACTGGGGCCAAGCTTCCTGCCATCCAGGACCTCTATACCAGGCGGTGTCAGAGGAAGGCCCTCAAAATTGTCAAAGACTCCAGCCACCCTAGTCATAGACTGTTCTCTCTGCTACCGCACGGCAAGCAGTACCGGAGCGCCAAGTCTAGGTCCAAAAGGCTCCTTAACAGCTTCTACCCCCAAGCCATAAGACTCCGGAACAGCTAATCAAATGGCTATCTGGACTATTTGCATTGTCCCCCTTTAAGTTTTTCTTAAAACTGCATTGTTGGTTAAGGGCTTGTAAGTAAGCATTTCACTGTTGTATTCGGTGCATGTGACAAAAATGTATTTGAATGGAAAATTGAGTCCACCAATTAGCAATGTCCCCTAACAAACAAGGTTCCATTTGTCTCCCGCTTGAACCCAAATAACAGCAGATTTAATGAGAACATCAATGTAGCCATGTAGCCATCAAGGCATCTGCTGCTTTAAACTGTTTGGGATGATAGAGGGTCCAGTTACCAAAATTACCTATTTTAAACGTTGGCCCAGTGATCAAAATTACGTATTTTAAACGTTGGTCCAGTTACCAAAATTACGTATTTTAAACGTTGGTCCAGTTACCAAAATTACGTATTTTAAACGTTGGCCCAGTTACCAAAATTACCTATTTTAAACGTTGGTCCAGTTACCAAAATTACGTATTTTAAACGTTGGCCCAGTTACCAAAATTAAGTATTTTAAACGTTGGCCCAGTTAACAAAATTACGTATTTTAAACGTTGGCCCAGTGATCAAAATTACGTATTTTAAACGTTGGCCCAGTTCCCAAAATGAAGTATTTTAAACGTTGGCCCAGTTACCAAAATTACGTATTTTAAACGTTGGCCCAGTGATCAAAATTACGTATTTTGAACGTTGGCCCAGTGATCAAACGTCGGATGGTGCTCACTGGGGACCCTGAACTCATATATTTGCCGATACAGTGTTAGGCTGTTGATTTGAATACGTCAACAGTTGTAAATGTCTGCAGATGAAGGGTCATTGTTTTAGTTTGTACTAGAACGGCTAGATGAATATCAGTACCCCAAGCCAATTTGTCATATAGCCCTTAGACGACCTGCCTGTGTAGCTTAATACTGACGTCTGACTGGTAGTCAATCTGTCATTACAGATAAACTGCATCTGCAGATTAAAACATGCGTTTGACAGACAGTATTATGGACCTTTCATTAATACACTATAGCCTAATTAGGGAATTAACTTATTCTTGGAAGATTAACAACATGAATTCCCCAGGTAGTACATTACTTAGGCTGTGTCTTATGCATTTTAATCTCTCTGTACCATGGAACAGAACTCTTCCAGCGGGAAAACATATTCTGAGATGTAGGAAGGGAGGGAGGGAGGGAGGGTTGAGTGTTCTTTAATGTTTATTTCCCTTTTGTTTACGGTCTATTCCATTTGCTTTGGCAATGTAAACATACATTTCCCATGCCAATAAAGCCATTTGAATTGAATTGAGAGAGAGAGAGACAGAGAGAGGGGGCGAGAGAGAGGGAGAGAGAGGGGGCGAGAGAAAGAGAGAGGGGGGGCGAGAGAAAGAGAGAGGGGGGGCGAGAGAAAGAGAGAGAGACGGGCAGATGAGAGAGAGACGGGGCATAAGAGAGAGAGGGGGGGGCAGAGAGAGAAGAGGGGGGCGGAGGAGAGAGAGAAAACGGGGAAAAGAGAGAGAAAGACGGGGGGGGAAGGAGGGGGAGAGAGAGAGGGGCGAAAAGAGGAGAACGGGGCGAGAAAAGAGACGGGGAGAAAAAAGAGAGAGAGAAGGGGGCGGGAGAAAAGGGGGGCCGAAAGAAGAGAGAGAAAACGGGGCGAAAGAAAAGAGAAGAGGGGGGGCGAGAAAGAGAAAGAAAAAGGGTTAGAGAGAGAGAAGAGACGGAAGAGAGAGCCCGGGGCGAGAAAGAGAAGAGGACGGGGGAAAAGAAAAAGGGGGAGAAGAAAGAGGAAGAAGAAAAAAAGCCCCGGGGTTTGAAGAGAGAGGGGGGGGGAAGAGAAAGGGGGGGGGAGAGAGAAAAGAGAGAACGGGGCGAAAAATAGAAAAAGGGGGAAAAAAACGGGGCGAAGAGAGAAAAAAAACGGGCGAGGGGAAGAGAGGGAGGGGAAAAAAGGGGGGGGGCGAAAAAGGAGAGGGGCCCGGGGGGGAGAGGACGAGAGAGAGAAACGGGGCGAGAGAGAGAGAAAAAGACGGGGGAAAAAGAGAGTAAGGGGGGCGAAAAGAGAAAAAGAGAAGAAAAACCGGGGCGAGAGAAAGAAAAAAGGAAAAGAGGGGGCCGAGAGAGAGAGAAAGCGGGGGCGGGAGGGGGAAGAGAGAGAGAGAAAAACGGGGCAAAGGGGAGAAAGAGAGAGGACGAAGAGAGAGGGGGGGCCCGAGGGGAAAAAGGAAAAATACGGGGCGAGAAAAAAACGAGAAGAGAAGGGGGGTAGAAGGGGAACGAGAAAAAAGGGGGCGAGAGAGGGGGGGGGGGGCGGGGGGGGGGGGGGTAGAGAAGAGAGAGGGGGCGAGGGGTGAAAAAGAGCCCGGGGGGCAAAAGGGAGAGAGATAAAAGGGGGGGCAGAGGGAAGAAAGAAAGAACGGGGGGGGGAAAAAAGGGGGGGGGGGAAAAGGGAAAAACGGGGGGTGCCCCGGAGGATAGAGAAGAACTTGGGCAGATAGAAGAGAAGAATTTTTTTAGAGAGAGAGAGAGAAAGAAACCCGGGGGGCCGAGAGGGAGAGAGAAAAAGGGGGGAGAAGAGAGAGAAAGGGGAGAGGGGCCGGGGGGCGAAGGGAGAGAGAAAAGGGGGTGGGGGGGGAAAAGGGAGAGGAGACGGGCGGGGGAGAGATGGGAAGGCGGGAGGAGAGGGGAAAAGAAAACCCGGGGGGGGGGGGAGAGGGGAAGCCCGGGGGGGGAGAGGAAAAAAAAGAGAAAAAACGGGGCCAAAAAAAAGAAGGGGGGGGGAGAGGAAAAAGGGGAGGGAAAAACGGGAGGGAAAAAAAAGGGGGGAAAAAAAATAGGGGCAAAAGGGGGGGAGGGAGAAAAAGGAAAAGAACGGGCGGGGGGAGGGAAGAGGGGGCGGGGGAGAAGGAGAGAGCGGGGGGGAAAAAAGGGGAGAGAAAAAGGGGGGGCGAAAAGGGAGAGAAAAAACGGGGGGGGGGGAAAAAGGGGGGGGAAGAGGGAGAGAGAGGAACGGGGCGAGGGGGAAAAGGGGAAAGGAAGAGAGGGGGGCAAAGGGGGGGGGAGGAAAAGAAAACGGGGGAGGGAAAAAGGGGGCGAAAAAAGGGAGAAAAGAAAAAAAAAACGGGGGGGGGAAAAAAGGGGGGGGCAAAAGAAAAGGGGCAAAAGGAAAGGAAATGGGAGAGAAAAAGCCCTGGGAAGGGGGGGGAAAAGAAGGAGAAAGAGAGAAGGGGGCGAATTGAGAAGAAAAGGGGGGCCAAAAGGAGGGAAAAGAGAGGAACGGGGGGGGGGCGAGAGGGAGAGAGAGACGGGGGGGCGAGAGGGAAAAGAGAGACGGGGCGAAAAGGGAAAGAGAAAAAGGGGGGCCCGGGGGAGGGGGGAGAGAGAGACGGGCAGAGGGAGGAGGAAAAGACGGGGGGCGAAGGAGGGAGGGAGCGACGGGTCCGGGGGAAAGGGGGGGGGAGGGGAGAAGAGAAAAAGGGGGGGGGGGGGGCGAGGGGGGAGAGGAAAAGAGAACGGGGCAAGGGGGGAGAGAGAAAAAGAAAAACGGGGAAAAAGGGGGGGAAGAGAGAGGGAGAACGGGGGCAAAAAAGGGAGAGAGAAAAAAGGAGGGGGGGCCCGAAGGGGGAGAGGGGAGAAACGGGGGGGAGAAGGGAAGAGAAAGGGGGAAACGGGGGGGGGAAGGGAGAAGAGAAAAAAGAGGGGGGGCGAAAAGGGGGGGAAAAAAAGGGGGAAGAAGAGAAAAGAGGGAAACAAAAGGGCGAAAAAGAGAAAAAGAAAAAGGGGGGAAAAAGGGGGAAAAGACGGGGAGAAAAAAAAGAAAAAAGGGGGGGCAAAGAGGGAAAAGAGAAGAAAAAGGCGGAAAAAGGAGGGGAAAGAGACGGGGGGGGGGGCAAAAGGGAAAAAAAAAAAAAAGGGGGGAAAAAAAAAAAAAAGAAAAAAAAAAAAGGAAAAGAAGAGAAAAGGGCAAAGGGGGGGAAAAAAAAGACCGGGGGGGAGGGGGCGGGGGGGGGGTTACGGGGGGGAAGGGAGGAAAAAGAGAAGGGGGGGCCAAAAGGGGGAGAGAGAAAAAAGAAGGGGGGGGGCGAGAGGGGGGAGAGAAACGGGGGGGGAGAGTGGAAAAAGAGAAGGGAAAAGAACGGGAAAGGGGGGGGCGGGGGAGAGAGAGAAGAATAGAGGGGGGAAAAGAGAAAACGGGAGGGAGGGGGGGCGAAGAAGGGGAAGTTGAGAGGGAGACGGGGCCGAAAGGGAGAGCCGGGGGGCAAAGGGGGGGGGGGCCCGGGGCGGAGGGGAACCCCCGGCCCCGGGGGGGGTTTCCGGGCCCCCCCCGTTTAAATCGGGCCAAAACCCCCTTTTTTCCCACCCCCGCTTCCTTTTTTTTGTTGTTTTTCGGTTCCCCCCCCCCAAAAAAAAAAGGGCCTCTCTTTTTTTTTTCCCCCTTTTTTTCCCCTTCCCCTTTTTTTTTTTGTTTTCTTCCCACTGGGGCTTTAAAACCAAATCTTTTAAAGGTTGATTTGGGCCCAAAATTTCCCCCCCCTTTGAAATGCCCCCAAACAACGTTTCCCCCTTCCTTCCGTTTTTCCCCCAAATCAGAAGAGTTTGCACTACTTATTTCTTTTTTGGATCTAGAGGTGATTACAGAAACCCCACTTTTGGTAAACCGGCCTTATTTTTTTAAAAATTTGGAATTTTCCGGGTTATTTTTTCCAGATCAAAAATTTTCCCATTTTTGATTTTTAAAAATGAGTTTTTCCTTTTCTAAATTGGGGGGGCCCAAACGGGTACCACAAAAACCCCACACACACAACACATTTAAAGGAAAAAATTAATTTAACAAACCCTCATTTTTGAAATAAAATTTTTCCGGGGGGTTCCCCCCCTCTGGGGAACCCCTTTTTAGGGTTTTTCCCTCAAAAGGGGGGCTAAAAAACTGGGGCCAAAGAAAAATTCAAAAACCAATTTGTGAGGTTTTCTGTTCCTTTTTTTTCCCTTTAAACAAGCGCCCTTTTTCCCTTAAAAAGGGGAGCCTGCCCGCAACCCTTCCCCAAAGGTCAAAACCGGGTTTTGGGGCCCAATGTTTTAAAAAAAACCTTTTTTTGCGACTTTTTTGTTTCATTTTGGGGGTTTGAGTTTTTTTTTTTTTTGTCCCCCCCCGCCCTGTCCCAAAAAAATTCCCCAATTTCCTACCCCCCCTTTTTGGGGGTTTTGGGTTTCCCCCCCCCCCCAAAGTACACCCCTAGAAAGGAAAGGGAAAGGGTATGTGCCCAAAACTCCACCCTTTAAAAAACCAGAGAAAAAAAAATCCCTTTTTTTTTTTTTTTTTTTTTAAGAGTCAGATACTGCACAACTACTTGGTGGAATGTGCTTTGTAGTTTGTTCCAAAAAATGTCTTGACGACGTTGATTTGCTTCGACTCTAGTGTTCCATTTGTACATGTGCATTCGCGGGGCACAACAAATACGAAACCAAGGCAAACATCACACAGTTCTTCTTTCCTAAATTCCCTTTCCCCTCAGTGTCTCACTCAATTGCGTTCCGACCACTACCTCTACACACCCGTGCTGAGTTTGCACACAAGCTCCCGTTAGGCCTACAGAAATAAATGGCTATTAAAAAACAGTGGGCCTCTAACTGATGAGATACACAAGTGACATTCCTTGCCAAATAATGACAGTTTTTTTTTTTTTATCACAAATTCAAAATGGACTGGTTGATTGATGTAGGGAAATACGCGGTCCAACAACGTGCTGCAGTTTTGGAATGACTGCACCAAGTCTATTTTCAGCTTAGGCTACTTTTCAAACTGCTAGTGGCATTTAGAACTGGTTAGCCAAGGTTATAACCCCCCTAAACATAGACAGGGTCCACATTGAAAATACGCAAAAACATTAGTTTGATAAAGAGCGTATTTATCAGAATCATGAAGCCTAGGCCTACTCACTAAACAGATGTCTTGGCCTTAATTCATCCCCATGCAGTGTTCAATGTAGAATTGTTATTCCGTTTGGAAAAACTCCAAAGAACAGGAAGAATAAACTAAATCTAACGTCTGTAAGCCTATATCGGAAATACAGATTTTTGGTTTGTAACCCTGAAAAAAAAAAAAAAAAAAAAAAGTATTTCAACGTGCCAAACTAAGTACAGTTATCACTGATAATAACTGTTCTAAAAATGCAACACATCCATCAATTCTCACTGGCAACTTTTTTCATTTGGAAAAATATTATATTCTGTTACACTACATCATGTTTTTACTATAAAATAGGTGTATTGACTGTAATAAGGGCTTGAGAAATAAGCGTCTTGTCTGCTAAATGAACAAAACAAGACTATGCCGTTGCACAGCCACAGGCTTCTACCTGCAAGCGCGTCACTGCTGAGGTTACTGCCTTTATGAACGTTCTGTTCCATTATATAATATAACCTGTTGATATGACTTGTGTTCCAGGATATACTATAACCAGTTGATATTACTTGTGTTCCAGGAAATACTATAACCAGTTGATATTACTTGTGTTCCAGGAAATACTATAACCAGTTGATATTACTTGTGTTCCATTATATACTATAACCAGTTGATATGACTTGTGTTCCAGGAAATACTATAACCAGTTGATATGACTTGTGTTCCAGGATATACTATAACCAGTTGATATTACTTGTGTTCCAGGAAATACTATAACCAGTTGATATTACTTGTGTTCCAGGAAATACTATAACCAGTTGATATTACTTGTGTTCCAGGATATACTATAACCAGTTGATATTACTTGTGTTCCATTATATACTATAACCAGATGATATGACTTGTGTTCCAGGAAATACTATAACCAGTTGATATTACTTGTGTTCCATTATATACTATAACCAGTTGATATGACTTGTGTTCCAGGATACACTATAACCAGTTGATATGACTTGTGTTCCAGGATTTAATATAACCAGTTGATATGACTTGTGTTCCAGGAAATACTATAACCAGTTGATATGACTTGTGTTCCAGGATACACTATAACCAGTTGATATGACTTGTGTTCCAGGAAATACTATAACCAGTTGATATTACTTGTGTTCCAGGAAATACTATAACCAGTTGATATTACTTGTGTTCCAGGAATACTATAACCAGTTGATATTGACTTGTGTTCCAGGATATACTATAACCAGTTGATATTACTTGTGTTCCAGGATACACTATAACCAGTTGATATGACTTGTGTTCCAGGATTTAATATAACCAGTTGATATGACTTGTGTTCCAGGAAATACTATAACCAGTTGATATGACTTGGTGTTCCAGGATACACTATAACCAGTTGATATGACTTGTGTTCCAGGAAATACTATAACCAGTTGATATTACTTGTGTTCCAGGAAATACTATAACCAGTTGATATTACTTGTGTTCCAGGATATACTATAACCAGTTGATATGACTTGTGTTCCAGGATATACTATAACCAGTTGATATTACTTGTGTTCCAGGATACACTATAACCAGTTGATATGACTTGTGTTCCAGGATTTAATATAACCAGTTGATATTATGGTTTCAATAAATTAAATGTCAATTGTATTTTATTGACTGAATATGAGGCAATTTAGCAATTAGGATTTGTTATCTGTAATGGTTATGATAAATTAGGCAAATTACCACTTTTCCTGCACTAAACTACGTAGAATGGAAACTAGTTACAACTCCCTACTCCATTGCACATTTTGGGCTTGATCTGATTTATCTCTAGAGGAACCGTGCAATGTGTGCGGTTAGCACTAGTTATGAGAGATGACTAGTTCTCCTGCACATTTTTCACTTGAGAAATACGGCAACAAACATCTTACATGTAAAAGTGTGCGGCTAAGACCTTACAGATAAAAATGTATTACAGATTTCTTGATTTATCTTAGATTAATTTTCGACTATTTTAATTTAGTGTATACTGCTATGTTGTTGCTACGGTATCTCAAGAGGGACTAACAGTAATATAGCCGCTTTTTTTTTTCTCTCAAATTGTTCAAGCCGAGGTCTTTCGCGAAGCACAGACATTTCCTTCGCCAAGCAGACAGATCTTCCAGGAGCAAACCAAACCTGTGTATTCCGACACCATTAGACAACGTTAACGTTGAAGTTGCAACGACACGGTATCAACAGTAGACGTCATTGACTACTATATTACATTAGGCTACAGGATAATTGAGTAAGTTATAACTATGTTTTCCATAATAGCAAATTGGGCTAATTATTGGAAGACCTTTGGATGATTTAGTTACTAAACTTCTGGATAAGGACACTGAATAACGTTTACTATGGAAGTTATTGTTCGCGCAACAGACAGTCTACTGTCAAATGTCACTGGGAAACTTTTTAAAGTCTACTCTGCTGTTGATTTGGAAAGGTATTGTTTTTAAAAAGATTGTAAAAACTGCGAAACAAACCTGTACGACTTCTTGTTCACTCTGAGCGGTGGATCAGTTTGTCTGTATCATTCTTCTTTAAAAGTTGCAGCTACTATCTCCGCGGAGATCAGTTACTTTGCATCACCAACGATAACAGTAGAAAGAAGATGTTCATTCCGTGCACGATATAAATCGCTACTGAGTGAATCTCGCACAAGCTTCCCATTCCAGACTCGCATTGAAACAAGCCAGCTAGCCTGCTAGCTAGTGAAATAAACAGTTGTGAATTTTGGCTCTTAACTCTTCGTCTACCGGATCTTTCAGATTGGCCGCCGCGGTCCTTTTTCACAAAATGTAATAATATCTGTGATGTGCATTAGTATCCATATTTATCCGGTTTCCGAGTGTTGGTCCGCGTACGCACAGTATTCTATTCTCCCGTCTGTGTAGACAGATTGCTCACTCCTCTCCAACATTACCACAATAGATTCTGTTCCGACTTTTTCAACACCAAACGTTTAGTATTTCCGACAGTCGTTGTCACTTTGCGACATGGCCAAAGATTATCTATTATATCGACAAGATAGTCGAGTGACCACTCTACCAATGGAAATACATGACCTCAAAGATAGAGGGCAGGCGGGAGGAGGATCAAATGGGACCATTCTAGCCAATAAGAGAGCAGAAACGCGTGTGAACAACTGGGCACAACTCCTATATGAATACGTTTAAATTTTTTCAGCGAGGTAAAATTAGTTGAGTATTCAACAGCTATTTAACCAAGCATGCCATCCATGACTATGAACATGTCATGTTCTGAATCTGGGCAGGATGGAGAACCATCCACACCTTTTATTGTTGAATTGTTTTTTGTTTTAAATTAAGATTTTGGATTTCAATCTTCAATAGCTCTTAAACAAATCCTTCTATGACTATGAAATTGATATATTCTGAATCATGGGAAGATGGAGAACAATCCACACTTTTATTTTGTAGAAAACATTATTTTTTTTTTTTATTCTGGATTTCAATCTTCAAAGCGCTTAAACAAAGTGACTATTAAAATGACTATTAAAATGACTACTAAATTGACTGATAAAGTTACTCTTAAAATGACTATTCAAATTAATTACTAAAAAGACTATTAAGGTGACTATTAAAGTGACTATTAAAATTACTATAAAAATGACTGATTCTGAATATGGGGAGGATGGAACACAATGCACACCTTTTTTTTCTAAACATTTTGATTTATTTCATGCAATTTTTGATTGTACCTTTCAAGGTGCTATTCTTTTCTTTTCTTTCATAATGTTTTTCTCCGAAGAAAAACATTGAAAAAATTTCTACAACAAAAAAAGATGTGGCTCGTTCTCCATCAGCACCTGATTCAGAATATTCCATATAAATATTCATGTTTGGTTCATCAGCTTTTGATGAGACAAAACCGAATATCCAGTATAAAACTACATTTTTCATCTGGTTTTTTTCAAAGTTGCCAAAATGCCAAGGATTTCCACTTATATCAGCGCATTCATTTTATTTTATTTTTATTTTTGTCATTTAGCAGACGCTCTTATCCAGAGCGACTTACAGTTAGTGAGTGCATACATTATTATATATATATTTTTTAATTCTCATACCCCCCCATCTACCAACTGAGCTACATCCCAAAAAATGTCATAACAACCTATCCATTACGATACTTATAGTAGATCAAATAAGCCCTACGTACTGTAGCAAATTAGCAATTACATTTTTTTGTTGACCAAATTCGACACTCTCTCATTTTTATTTAACTAGGCAAGTCAGATAAGAAGAAAATCTTATTTACAATGACGGCCTACCCCGGCCAAACCCGGACGACGCTGCCCTATGGGACTCCCGATCACGGCCGGGTTGTGATACAGCACTGAGATGCAGTGCCTTATTTTCGTGGACAGATTTTGGGCAGAGTAAAACCTCTTAGCTTAGCCTGTTCTTCTCTGCTATTGCTACCCGATTATGCTAATGTTGCCTCGTCTGCAGCTCCGCCCCCATGGACAACTTTGCCCATATTTTCATGTTTTGAGCTGCCTTGAGGATAGTTTTTTGTTACATTTTGTTACATTACAGCCTTATTCTAAAATGTATTGAATACATTTTTTCCCCATCACTTGACACACAATAATACCCCATAATGTCAAAGCGAAAACAGGTTTTTAGAAATGTTTGGTAATTTATTACAAATGAAAAACAAAAACACCTAATTTACATAAGTAAATGAGACTCGAAATTGAGCTCAGGTGCATCCTGTTTCCCATTGATCATCCTTGAGATGTTTCTACAACTTGATTGGAGTCCACCTGTAGTAAATTCAATTGATTGGACATGATTTGGAAAGGCACACACCTGTCTATATAAGGTCCCACAGTTGACAGTGCATGTCAGAGCAGAAACCAAACCATGAGATCGAAGGAATTATCTGTAGAGCTCCGAGACAGGATTGTGTCGAGGCACAGATCTGGGGAAGGGTACCAAAACATTTCTTCAGCATTGAAGGTCCCCAAGAACACAGTGGCCTCCATCATTCTTAAATGGAAGAAGTTTGGAACCACCAAGACTCTTCCTAGAGCTGGCCGCCCGGCCAAACTGAGCAATCGGGGCCATCTCTGAAGCACTCCACCAATCAGGCCTTTATGGTAGAGTGGCCAGATGGAAGCCACTCCTCAGTAAAATACATATGACAGCCCGCTTGGAGTTTGCCAAAAGGCACCTAAAGACTCTCAGACCATGAGAAACAAGATTCTCTGATCTGATGAAACCAAGATTGAACTCTTTGGCCTGAATGCCAAGCGTCACGTCTGGAGGAAACCTGGCACCATCCCTACGGTGAAGCATGGTGGTGGCAGCATCATGCTGTGGGGATGTTTTTCAGCGTCAGGGACTGGGAGACTAGTCAGGATCGAGGGAAAGATGAACGGAGCAATGTACAGAGAGATCCTTGATGAAAACCTGCTCCAGAGCGCTCAGGACCTCAGACTGGGGCGAAGGTTCACCTTCCAACATGACAACGACCCTAAGCACACAGCCAAGACAATGCAGGAGTGGCTTCGGGACAAGTCTCTGAATGTCCTTGAGTGGCCCAGCCAGAGCCCGGACTTGAACCCGATCGAACATCAAATACAGGTGTGTGAAGCTTGTAGCGTCATACCCAAGAAGAGTTGAGGCTGTAATCACTGCCAAAGTTGCTTCAACAAAGTACTGAGTAAAGGGTCTGAATACTTATGTAAATGTATATCAGTTTATATTTTATTCATTTCCAAATATTCCTAAAAACCTGTTTTTGCTTTGTCATTATGGGGTATTGTGTGAAAAAACAATTTAATCCATTTTAGAATAAGGGCGTAACATAACAAAATGGGAAAGAAGTCAAGGGGTCTGAATACTTTCCGAATACACTGTGTCATTCTGCTTGCAACATTCCTTGACAGCGTGAGGGCTGTGGAGGCACCTGGCTGCCCGATGATGCGTGAGTTGGACAGCATCCCAATTGATGAAGGAAGGCCATCCTGCAGAAAGACTCAAATCTGTGGAGGGAATCAGAGAACCCAGAGAACCAGGGGAATGCAGAGAGAACCAGGGGAATGCAGAGAGAACCAGGGGAATGCAGAGAGAACCAGGGGAATGCAGAGAGAACCAGGGGAATGCAGAGAGAACCAGGGAAATGCAGAGAGAACCAGGGAAATGCAGAGAGAACCAGGGGAATGCAGAGAGAACCAGGGGAATGCAGAGAGCTTTAAATATTTAATTGGGTTCTATATGAGCCTCGGGCTAGTTCGATCCCTGTGCTTTGGGAGAGATGGGATTCTACACTATAGTGCCTGGGACATGTGGCCAAATAATACTGTGTGTGTTTGTTTCTTTGGTGTCTGTGTTTTCTAATCTCCTGTCTCAGTTTAATTGTGTTGAAATGGTGATTGGAGATATTAAGCTAATCGGGGTGTTGTACCCAGGCCAGCTGAACTTCTAGAAATGTGGGTAGCTGTGTCTAGAAATACTCTACACATGATGCCCCATACCATTATCACATGACATGCTGTTAACCCAGGGTTTAATGTGGCGGAGTAGCCTAGACCTATGGGAGGTGGAACACAATGGGAATATAACACATTTTATATTGAAATCACGGACAAGCAATCCATTTATGGAGAGTTCCTTCTGAAAAAAAGTGCGTTAACACATAGAATATAAATTGTTTGCTTTTTAGTGATTCCTTCTTTATTTGGTAATTATCTATGTGTCACGTTCTGAATTTTATAATACCTCAATTGAAGTCTACTTTAACAAAGCTGTTGTTATACACAACGTGGTGTGAATGTACTAATTATGAACCGTTTCTAATCAACAGGATAGACTACAGAACAATCCCTGACATAGCAGCATGAGATTCACGTCGCTTTACTTTGTATTTACCGCCATCTAGTGGAAGCATTGCAATACTACCTGAGGGTGCAGTTTACTAGTTCATATAATTCAGAAGTTTAAAAATATATATTTTTAAACCCTGTGTTTATTTTTGTTTTGTGTTTATCTGTATGTTTGTGACGTTTTGTATTACAATTTTTAAGAAGAATGTATGGATTTTTGTTTCACATTTTGAATTTGTATCCTGGAACAGAGCGCACTGATTCTGGTGACCACGACTAATTCCAATGCATCCATCACAGAGTTTCATTTGAATCTACAAAACGTGATCTGAACTGGCAATGTTATATGTAATGTTAAATGTAACTACAGGAAGTTTTGAGAGAATCAATTGCTCTGTAATGTAACATGGTGGATGTGCTTATATTAGAGTAATTACGGTAGTCACGTGAACCGTGTATGCTTTCCTATTGGTCTGTTTATAATAACTGTTTGTGCGCTCTGATTAGTTTCAGCAGGTGTGACGAGAATACGCCTCCACTTGTTATCTACAAAATGGTGGTGCATTTCCTAATCCTTAGCTCTGGGAGAGAGGGAAAGCTTGGACCCATACAGTCAACAGGGCTGGCTGCTGTCGTCTCCTAGTCCCACACCAAACCTAGCAGGCCAACCAACTTGTTTGTGTTAATGTGTTAAACACTCGGCTTCTCAGCCTCCCGCTAGAAAACGTGCTGTCAGGCGTCCCCTTCAGCCTATCAGATTCACTGTGTTATTATGGGGCGTGACCGTGAGGCAACCTGGCAATAATCGTAATCGTATCCGTAAATTGACAGTTGATACTTATGATGGGGAAAAACTAAAAAAGTTGTATTATGCCTAAATAGATGTTTATAGACCAACCAAGCTGCAGATTAGGAGCAGACTGTGTCTATGTCCAATCCTCAAAACTGGCTTCAGGCAGACAAGTTTGCTTTCACAGTTAGAATGGCATCAGGCAGACAGGTTTGCTGTCACAGTTAGAATGGCATCAGGCAGACAGGTTTGCTGTCACAGTTAGAATGGCATCAGGCAGACAGGTTTGCTCTAACAGTTTGAATGGCATCAGGATACCTGTTTACTGTCACAGTTAGAATGGCATCAGGCAGACAGGTTTGCTCTAACAGCTAGAATGGCATCAGGCAGACAGGTTTGCTTTCACAGTTAGAATGGCATCAGGCAGACAGGTTTGCTTTCAGTTAGAATGGCATCAGGCAGACAGGTTTGCTCTAACAGTTTGAATGGCATCAGGATACCGGTTTACTGTCACAGTTAGAATGGCATCAGGCAGACAGGTTTGCTCTAACAGCTAGAATGGCATCAGGCAGACAGGTTTGCTTTCACAGTTAGAATGGCATCAGGCAGACAGGTTTGCTTTCACAGTTAGAAGGGCATCAGGCAGACAGGTTTGCTTTCACAGTTAGAATGGTATCAGGCAGACAGGTTTGCGTTCACAGTTAGAATGGCATCAGGCAGACAGGTTTGCTTTCATAGTTAGAATGGCATCAGGCAGACAGGTTTGCTTTCACAGTTAGAATGGCATCAGGCAGACAGGTTTGCTGTCACAGTTAGAATGGCATCAGGCAGACCGGTTTGGTCTCACAGTTAGAATGGCATCAGGCAGACGGGTTTGCTGTCACAGTTAGAATGGCATCAGGCAGAAGGGTTTGCTCTCACAGATAGAATGGCATCAGGCAGACGGGTTTGCTGTCACAGTTAGAATGGCATCAGGCAGACAGGTTTGCTGTCACAGTTAGAATGTCATCAGGCAGACCGGTTTGCTGTCACAGTTAGAATGGCATCAGGCAGACAGGTTTGCTGTCACAGTTAGAATGACATCAGGCAGACCGGTTTGCTGTCACAGTTAGAATGGCATCAGGCAGACAGGTTTGGCAGCAGGCAGACAGGCAGACAGGTTTGCTGTCACAGTTAGAATGGCATCAGGCAGACAAGTTTGCTCTAACAGTTTGAATGGCATCAGGATACCGGTTTACTGTCACAGTTAGAATGGCATCAGGCAGACCGGTTTACTGTCACAGTTAGAATGGCATTACATTTACATTTACGTCATTTAGCAGACGCTCTTATCCAGAGCGACTTTCAGTTAGTGCATACATTATTCTTTTTTATTTTCATACTGGCCCCCCGAGGGATCAGGCAGACAGGTTTGCGGTCACCGTTAGAATGGAATCAGGCAGACAGGTTTGCTGTCACAGTTAGAATGGCATCAGGCAGACAGGTTTGCTGTCACAGTTAGAATGGAATCAGGCAGACAAGTTTGCTGTCACAGTTAGAATGGCATCAGGCAGACAGGTTTGCTGTCACAGTTGGAATTACATCAGGCAGACAGGTTTGCTCTCAGTTAGAATGGCATCAGGCAGACAGGTTTGATCTCACAGTTAGAATGGCATTAGGCAGACAGGTTTGGCATCAGGCAGACCGGTTTGCTGTCAAAGTTAGAATGGCATCAGGCAGACAAGTTTGCTGTCACAGTTAGAATGGCATCAGGCAGACAGGTTTGCTGTCACAGTTGGAATTACATCAGGCAGACAGGTTTGCTCTCAGTTAGAATGGCATCAGGCAGACAGGTTTGATCTCACAGTTAGAATGGCATTAGGCAGACAGGTTTGGCATCAGGCAGACCGGTTTGCTCTAACAGCTAGAATGGCATCAGGCAGACAGGTTTGCTTTCACAGTTAGAATGGCATCAGGCAGACAGGTTTGCTCTAACAGTTTGAATGGCATCAGGATACCGGTTTACTGTCACAGTTAGAATGGCATCAGGCAGACAGGTTTGCTCTAACAGCTAGAATGGCATCAGGCAGACAGGTTTGCTTTCACAGTTAGAATGGCATCAGGCAGACAGGTTTGCTGTCACAGTTAGAATGGCATCAGGCAGACAGGTTTGCGTTCACAGTTAGAATGGCATCAGGCAGACAGGTTTGCTGTCACAGTTAGAATGGCATCAGGCAGACCGGTTTGGTCTCACAGTTAGAATGGCATCAGGCAGATGGGTTTGCTGTCACAGTTAGAATGGCATCAGGCAGAAGGGTTTGCTCTCACAGCTAGAATGGCATCAGGCAGATGGGTTTGCTGTCACAGTTAGAATGGCATCAGCAGACAGGTTTGCTGTCACAGTTAGAATGGCATCAGGCAGACCGGTTTGCTGTCACAGTTAGAATGACATCAGGCAGACCGGTTTGCTGTCACAGTTAGAATGGCATCAGGCAGACAGGCAGACAGGTTTGCTGTCACAGTTAGAATGGCATCAGGCAGACCGGTTTGCTGTCACAGTTAGAATGGCATCAGGCAGACCGGTTTACTGTCACAGTTAGAATGGCATTACATTTACATTTACGTCATTTAGCAGACGCTCTTATCCAGAGCGACTTTCAGTTAGTGCATACATTATTCTTTTTTATTTTCATACTGGCCCCCCGTGGGATCAGGCAGACAGGTTTGCGGTCACCGTTAGAATGGAATCAGGCAGACAGGTTTGCTGTCACAGTTAGAATGGCATCAGGCAGACAGGTTTGCTGTCACAGTTAGAATGGAATCAGGCAGACAAGTTTGCTGTCACAGTTAGAATGGCATCAGGCAGACAGGTTTGCTGTCACAGTTGGAATTACATCAGGCAGACAGGTTTGCTCTCAGTTAGAATGGCATCAGGCAGACAGGTTTGATCTCACAGTTAGAATGGCATTAGGCAGACAGGCAGACAGGTTTGGCATCAGGCAGACCGGTTTGCTGTCAAAGTTAGAATGGCATCAGGCAGACAAGTTTGCTGTCACAGTTAGAATGGCATCAGGCAGACAGGTTTGCTGTCACAGTTGGAATTACATCAGGCAGACAGGTTTGCTCTCAGTTAGAATGGCATCAGGCAGACAGGTTTGATCTCACAGTTAGAATGGCATTAGGCAGACAGGTTTGGCATCAGGCAGACCGGTTTGCTGTCACAGTTAGAATGGCATCAGGCAGACCGGTTTGCTGTCACAGTTAGAATGGCATCAGGCAGACCGGTTTGCTGTCACAGTTAGAATGGCATCACGCAGACAGGTTTGCTGTCACAGTTAGAATGACATCAGGCAGACAGGTTTGCTCTCACAGTTAGAATGGCATCAGGCAGACAGGTTTGCTCTCACAGTTAGAATGGCATCACGCAGACAGGTTTGCTGTCACAGTTAGAATGACATCAGGCAGACAGGTTTGCTCTCACAGTTAGAATGGCATCAGGCAGACAGGTTTGCTGTCACAGTTAGAATGGCATCAGTTAGACCGGTTTGCTGTCAAAGTTAGAATGGCATCAGGCAGACAGGTTTGCTGTCACAGTTAGAATGGCATCAGGCAGACAGGTTTACTGTCATAGTTAGAATGGCATCAGGCAGACAGGTTTGCTCTCACAGTTAGAATGGCATCAGGCAGACAAGCTGGTGAACAGAGACCACTTCAGGTGAAATATGAAGCTAATTATTGGAGACGGCTTCAGGTGAAATATGAAACTAATTAACGGAGACGGCTTCAGGTGAAATATGAAACTAATTAAACGGAGACGGCTTCGGGTAAAATATGAAACGAGTGAACGGAGATATCTTTGCTCTATCCAGTCAGAGCAGAGGGATCAACGTACAGCCAGGCAAACTAGCCAGTTTAGTTATTTAGAGCATGGTGCACAACGCTGAGATGGGCGGATGACACGCTTTTGCCTTTCTCCTTAGCAGCAAATCTTCATTACACCGTTGTTCTACATTCAATGATCCTCTTCACACGCCTCATCATTCAGTTCATTCAAATGTAATTGTAAAGTCACATGAAACCATAATCAGTTTCTATCGCCCATTCATTCATACATCGAAGGCATTCATTCATACATCGAAGGCATTCATTCATACATCGAAGGCATTCATTCATACATCGAAGGCATTCATTCTTTGAGGTGGGAGACACATTAGCGCCCGGGTAACAACGCCAAGCATCGCATTTGTCTTGGCACCTTAAGTTTGGAATAGGTGTGAAAAACAATAGGCTCTAAATACTTTTCTTTTTGTCATAAAAACAATTCTGAGAACTGAGCAATGTAAAATATAACTATTCAGGAAAAGTCAGGGAAGGAGGAGAACGTTGCTTTCAAAATGGCAGATTTATTTTTATTACAAAATCAAACGGCATCGGGCGTTGGCCTATGGCGGTTCTAGTGTTAATTGCAAGTACACATGCCATTCTCAATGTGTCAAAATGGAACAGCACACAGGTGAAAGCACAGCAAACTAGTTTAAGAGTCACAATCAAAGTTTACACAATACTAGTAAGGATAAATATAAAAATGGTCTTAGTTTTCTAAGTGTTACATGCATAAATTACCAAGCCCATCAATGTACAAATGAACACAGTATCAAAACAGAATAATGACCTTGCTGGCTGTCTCCAAATCCACACAGCTACCATACACAATGGGTGTATTCATTAGATGAAGACCGTTGCAAAACTTTTTGCAACGGAAACAGTTTACTCCAAAAGGTAGGTCCCTCCCCAGTTTATTCTGCTTGCTTCTGTTTGGCTCTGTTTGGTTCCTAGTAAATACTCCCAAGTTGTAGTAGTAAATAATCCAGATACTTTAAAACTACCCTGTCCCTCTTCCAGCGTGAGTGTAAGCTGTTTAACAGCCAATAAAACATTGACGTACAGCTCATGTCCAATGACTGGTCCCTGTAATGAATTCCAATGGACTTTAAGGTAATTGCTTATTGATTGAGCGTACAGAGCTTGCTGTAACAAGGCATGAAATAGAAGTGTGTGCCCAGGCCGCAAAATAAGACATTTGTCCTGACATAAGCTCTTTATCATTGACTCTTTTGAGAACTGTTAGCCTATCGTCCTCTCACAAGATAATTATTGTCATTCAGGGCAGTTTAGAGCTAGTCCCCCCCACTAGGCTACTGTTCATGTTCTAGTCTAGCTTCCTACCGGCTCCCAGTCCCTGCTGCACTGTCTATTGATTCGGACTTGATGTCCTCTTACCATCACTATCCATTCTGAAGGCCATTTCCAACTCTTACATAACAGACACTATTTGATATAAAAGGACCTTTTTAAAAGTGCAGGTGGCCACCACCATTTGTACAACTTTTACAAAAATCTTTTTTTTCTTCCACTATCTTAACAATACTGTCTCAAGGGAACACTTGGTATCTCTATATCTGTTCTACCTATCATCCTCATGGACAGAAGAGTGGTTAGAACCTATCCTCCTAATGGACAGAAGAGTGGTTAGAACGTATCCTCCTCATGGACAGAAGAGTTGTTAGAACATATCCTCCTCATGGACAGAGGAGTGGTTAGAACCTATCCTCCTCATGGACAGAGGAGTGGTTAGAACCTATCCTCCTCATGGACAGAGGAGTGGTTAGAACCTATCCTCCTCATGGACAGAGGAGTGGTTAGAACCTATCCTCCTCATGGACAGAGGAGTGGTTAGAACCTATCCTCCTCATGGACAGAGGAGTGGTTAGAACCTATCCTCCTCATGGACAGAGGAGTGGTTAGAACCTATCCTCCTCATGGACAGAGGAGTGGTTAGAACCTATCCTCCTCATGGACAGAGGAGTGGTTAGAACCTTATTTTACTTAAAGATGCACTCCAGCATTTTGTTTTTACTTTTCCTGTTAAAAAACAATATCCCAAGTATAAATACAGTAAGGTACACACACTTAAGAGTAAAACATTTTTGGGAGCAAAGTAGTGTTCAGTAGACACAAGCGCGAACATAATGGAGCAGGTCATTGGAAAGGCCTACCTCCCCACTCGTGCTATGTCATGACTTACCTCGACCATCTACTGAGATGTGCCTTTTGTTAAGTAAGTCAGGTTATAAAGGAGCCAGGAGACGGGACTTAAACTCCGGCCCTAAAGGAGACAGGACTTAAACTCCGGCCCTAAAGGAGACAGGAGACAGGACTTAAACTCCGGCCCTAAAGGAGACAGGAGACGGGACTTAAACTCCGGCCCTAAAGGAGACAGGAGACGGGACTTAAACTCCGGCCCTAAAGGAGACAGGACTTAAACTCCAGCCTTAAAGGAGCCAGGAGACGGGACTTAAACTCCAACCCTAAAGGAGCCAGGAGACGGGACTTAAACTCCGGCCCTAAAGGAGCCAGGAGACGGGACTTAAACTCCGGCCCTAAAGGAGACAGGACTTAAACTCCAGCCTTAAAGGAGCCAGGAGACAGGACTTAAACTCCAACCCTAAAGGAGCCAGGAGACGGGACTTAAACTCCAACCCTAAAGGAGCCAGGAGACGGGACTTAAACTCCGGCCCTAAAGGAGCCAGGAGACGGGACTTAAACTCCGGCCCTAAAGGAGACAGGAGACGGGACTAAAACTCCAACCCTAAAGGAGACAGGAGACGGGACTAAAACTTTTCCATGCCCTTATCTTTTATTTCATGTGTACGCATTAGATGACACGTATTACTGAGTAGTTAGACCAAGACTTTCAGTAAAGATTTGATGAAAAGGACAAGTAGAAATGGCCAGTTGTCGCTAGCTACATCCCATATTACATCTACATATGAACGGGTCACCATGAAGGAGGTGGTGCGCAACACATATGGTTCTAATCAACAGGTGCCATTAATACACGTAACGAGTGGAGGACAGAGGAGCCTCTTAAAGAAGAAGTTACAGGTCTGTGAGAGCCAGAAATCTTGCTTGTTTGTAGGTGACCTAATATACTTTTTTTCCACCATAATTTGCAAATAAATTCATTAAAAATCCTACAATGTGATTTTCTGGATTTTTTTCTCTCTCATTTTGTCTGTCATAGTTGACGTGTACCTATGATGAAAATTACAGGCCTCTCTCATCTTTTTAAGTGGGAGAACTTGCACAATTGGTGGCTGACTAAATATTTTTTTCCCCCACTGTATGAGAAGTACAATGTAATTAATGAGAGGGGGTAACTGCACCTGTCAAAATCTGGAGGTATGGGATAGTGCATGAAAAGAATAGCAAAATAACGTACCTTTTTCTCACTTACTTAACTTGACTGTAACAATATTGACCTAATGTTGACACCATATCAATGAATCACCGTTATCGTAGCGGCTGGACTTCTAGCAATGAAGCAAAATGTGCCGAGTGTTTTCAACACTATCATACCTCACCTACCAGCTATCACACACGCGCACGCACACACACACACACACACACACACACACACACACACACACACACACACACGCACACAGATAGAGGGAGAGATAGAAATAGCCTGCTAGTCTCTGGTCCCTCAGAATGAAAGGGTCTCATTATGGACCTGTCGTGCCAAATGTGTCCACCCCTGTGTCACAATGTGATTCAATTAGCTGTTAGCGTCCGTTGCTATATCAACGGTGTCATGAGCTAATGAGTTGTCTTCATCCCGCTATGTAAACAAAGTTGATTTCCATGACAATCTCGCTGCTAAAACAAGTTTTGTTTAGCTGATAAGATTAATTCTTAATACAAATCTACTTTTGACATTTCACAACATTAAAATCCATGTATTAAACGTTTCTATGATTCGAAATAGCACAAAAAGGTAACTGTATAATTTTTTTCCCACTCCAGATACAAAGCTATACATACGAACAACAACTTACAGATGCACACAATTACTACATTTCCTCTGCCCAGACCCACATGCTCACACCTCCATCCCTACTGCCTGCATTGTTGTTTGTCACCTGACCTTAAATTGTACCAATTTCTTTTTCACGGTTGCCCATGCTATTTCAATAATAAATCATTAGATTTTTCCATTGTGTTATGATAGTCATTTGAATGATTACCACGTTTTTAGTATAGTTAAGTGAGTGAAAAAGGAAAATGGTTGCAAAAGCCAGATCCCGTGTGTCATTCAACAATTTTAGATGAAGTATGGAAAAAGGACTGGAGGATATAGATATATATAAATATATATAGAGAAATATAGAGAGAAATATAGAGAGAAATATACTTTCCCACGGGCAAAGACACTCAAAATGGGTGATGATATCAATGAACAAGAATGGCGCCGGAGAAGATGGCTGCCGTTTTACAGCCCTCTAACCAATTGTACTATTATGTGTGTTTTTCCGCGTTATTTGTAATTTATTTAGTACATAATGTTTCTGCCACCGTCTCTTATGACCAAAAAGAGCTTCTGGATATCAGGACAGTGATTACTCACCTCGTATTGGACGAAGATCTTATCTTCAACAAGTCGGACGCGAAGGATATCCTACAGACACCCGACAAGGCCCAAATCCCCGTCATTCGCATGAGAAAGAGATGGAGATATCGTGAACGTAGGTCGAGGTGCCTTGTAAGGATCCGACGGCGAGCGAGTAAACTGCCCCTCCCATCAATCCTATTTGCCAATCTTCAATCATTGGAGAACAAATTGGATGACCTAAGATTACGGTTATCCTACCAACGGGAAATTAAAAACTGTAATATATTATGTTTCACCGAGTCGTGGCTGAACGACGACATGGACAACATACAGCTAGCGGGCTATACGCTACATCGGCAGGATAGAACGTCTGACTCCGGTAAGACAAGGGGTGGCGGTCTGTGTATATTTTTAAACAACAGCTGGTGCACAAAATCAAATACTAAGGAAGTCTCGAGGTTTTGCTAGCCTGAGGTAGAGTATCTTATGATAAGCTGTAGATCACACTATGTAAGTAAGCATTTCACTGTAATGTCTGCATCTGTTGTATTCGGCGCATGTGGCCAATAAAATTTGATTTGACCTAGTTTACCCCGACCTCCTATCCTCACTCACCCTTGCCCCTCCAGAGGGGGCCAGTCTGGGAAGGAGGACTTGAAGAGGGGGCCAGTCTGGGAAGGGGGACTGTAAAGTCAAGGCTGCTCTCGTCCCTCTTGGAGTGTTGGCAGTACTAGTGTATGTCTCTGTTTCCTCTTGGAGTGTTGGCAGTACTAGTGTATGTCTCTGTTTCCTCTTGGAGTGTTGGCAGTACTAGTGTATGTCTCTGTTTCCTCTTGGAGTGTTGGCAGTACTAGTGTATGTCTCTGTTTCCTCTTGGAGTGTTGGCAGTACTAGTGTATGTCTCTGTTTCCTCTTGGAGTGTTGGCAGTACTAGTGTATGTCTCCCTTCCCTCTTGGAGTGTTGGCAGTACTAGTGTATGTCTCCCTTCCCTCTTGGAGTATTGGCAGTACTAGTGTATGTCTCTGTTTCCTCTTGGAGTGTTGGCAGTACTAGTGTATGTCTCTGTTTCCTCTTGGAGTGTTGGCAGTACTAGTGTATGTCTCTGTTCCCTCTTGGAGTGTTGGCAGTACTAGTGTATGTCTCTGTTTCCTCTTGGAGTGTTGGCAGTACTAGTGTATGTCTCTGTTTCCTCTTGGAGTGTTGGCAGTACTAATGTATGTCTCCCTTCCTTCTTGGAGTGTTGGCAGTACTAGTGTATGTCTCCCTTCCCTCTTGGAGTATTGGCAGTACTAGTGTATGTCTCTGTTTCCTCTTGGAGTGTTGGCAGTACTAGTGTATGTCTCTGTTTCCTCTTGGAGTGTTGGCAGTACTAGTGTATGTCTCTGTTCCCTCTTGGAGTGTTGGCAGTACTAGTGTATGTCTCTGTTTCCTCTTGGAGTGTTGGCAGTACTAGTGTATGTCTCTGTTTCCTCTTGGAGTGTTGGCAGTACTAGTGTATGTCTCCCTTCCCTCTTGGAGTGTTGGCAGTACTAGTGTATGTCTCTGTTTCCTCTTGGAGTGTTGGCAGTACTAGTGTATGTCTCTGTTTCCTCTTGGAGTGTTGGCAGTACTAGTGTATGTCTCCCTTCCCTCTTGGAGTGTTGGCAGTACTAGTGTATGTCTCCCTTCCCTCTTGGAGTGTTGGCAGTACTAGTGTATGTCTCCCTTCCCTCTTGGAGTGTTGGCAGTACTAGTGTATGTCTCTGTTTCCTCTTGGAGTGTTGGCAGTACTAGTGTATGTCTCTGTTTCCTCTTGGAGTGTTGGCAGTACTAGTGTATGTCTCTGTTTCCTCTTGGAGTGTTGGCAGTACTAGTGTATGTCTCTGTTTCCTCTTGGAGTGTTGGCAGTACTAGTGTATGTCTCTGTTTCCTCTTGGAGTGTTGGCAGTACTAGTGTATGTCTCTGTTTCCTCTTGGAGTGTTGGCAGTACTAGTGTATGTCTCTGTTTCCTCTTGGACTGTTGGCAGTACTAGTGTATGTCTCTGTTCCCTCTTGGAGTGTTGGCAGTACTAGTGTATGTCTCTGTTTCCTCTTGGACTGTTGGCAGTACTAGTGTATGTCTCTGTTTCCTCTTGGAGTGTTGGCAGTACTAGTGTATGTCTCTGTTCCCTCTTGGACTGTTGGCAGTACTAGTGTATGTCTCTGTTCCCTCTTGGAGTGTTGGCAGTACTAGTGTATGTCTCTGTTTCCTCTTGGACTGTTGGCAGTACTAGTGTATGTCTCTGTTTCCTCTTGGAGTGTTGGCAGTACTAGTGTATGTCTCTGTTCCCTCTTGGAGTGTGTTACGTTCCCCAGTTTCTATGTTGTGGTTTGTGTATTTTCATATAGGTATTTCAGGAAATGGGTTCCTGAAATTCCCCAACAAGCAGCTGATTGAGTTGAAAAACATTGATGATTGGAGAGCTGACACCGCGCCCTGGTCAGGACGCAGCTGTCTCCAATTTACCAACTCCACCTGAAGCTATATAAAACCCAGTTGCTCAACTAAGGCAGAGGAAAAGGGGAACCAGAATTGATGAGAGTTACAGCATGTTGGTTGTATGCTAAGAGTTTGGTACGTACTGTGTTGTTGTTGCTCTGAGAACCAATTGTAATGTTTTGTGTTAGTTTGTGGCTCAGAGTTTCTTTAATGTCCTGAGTTAGGTTTTTTCTCAGGTTTTTGTTATGAACCAGTTTGTGCTATTTTTTGTTTCATTTGTTTCCAAGGGGGGGAGGGGAAGGCACCTAGGGAGTGCTTAGGCAAGAGGGCCGCGGGTATACACTACCCGTAGAACTGACTGTCTATGCACACCAGGAAAGACCTGGGCGGACCATCCCTTGTATTTTGGTTAGTGCACCAGGTGGTGCTAGTTCAGTAAGTAGTGGGTAGGCAGGTAAGGTAGGAGAGGGGGCTTTGATATTGACTTTCTTTGCTTTGGTTCCATCCAGCCCCTTTTCCCCAAACTTACTGTGCGAAGGAATAAATTCCCTGTTAACGGTATTCTCTGCCTTTTGTCATCCTTACTCACACCTACAGTCCCATACCTCTTTCACACCACGGAGAGTTGAGTTGTAGCAGGGTGTTGCGTTCCCTCTTCCGAGAGGAGTGCGTAACAGAGTGTTGGCAGTACTAGTGTATGTCTCTGTTTCCTCTTGGCGTGTTGGCAGTACTAGTGTATGTCTCTGTTTCCTCTTGGAGTGTTGGCAGTACTAGTGTATGTCTCTGTTTCCTCTTGGAGTGTTGGCAGTACTAGTGTATGTCTCTGTTTCCTCTTGGAGTGTTGGCAGTACTAGTGTATGTCTCTGTTTCCTCTTGGAGTGTTGGCAGTACTAGTGTATGTCTCTGTTTCCTCTTGGCGTGTTGGCAGTACTAGTGTATGTCTCTGTTTCCTCTTGGCGTGTTGGCAGTACTAGTGTATGTCTCTGTTTCCTCTTGGAGTGTTGGCAGTACTAGTGTATGTCTCTGTTTCCTCTTGGAGTGTTGGCAGTACTAGTGTATGTCTGTTTCCTCTTGGAGTGTTGGCAGTACTAGTGTATGTCTCTGTTTCCTCTTGGAGTGTTGGCAGTACTAGTGTATGTCTCTGTTTCCTCTTGGATTGTTGGCAGTACTAGTGTATGTCTCTGTTTCCTCTTGGAGTGTTGGCAGTACTAGTGTATGTCTCCCTTTCCTCTTGGAGTGTTGGCAGTACTAGTGTATGTCTCTGTTTCCTCTTGGAGTGTTGGCAGTACTAGTGTATGTCTCTGTTTCCTCTTGGAGTGTTGGCAGTACTAGTGTATGTCTCCCTTTCCTCTTGGAGTGTTGGCAGTACTAGTGTATGTCTCCCTTTCCTCTTGGAGTGTTGGCAGTACTAGTGTATGTCTCTGTTTCCTCTTGGAGTGTTGGCAGTACTAGTGTATGTCTCTGTTTCCTCTTGGCGTGTTGGCAGTACTAGTGTATGTCTCTGTTTCCTCTTGGAGTGTTGGCAGTACTAGTGTATGTCTCTGTTTCCTCTTGGAGTGTTGGCAGTACTAGTGTATGTCTCCCTTTCCTCTTGGAGTGTTGGCAGTACTAGTGTATGTCTCTGTTTCCTCTTGGAGTGTTGGCAGTACTAGTGTATGTCTCTGTTTCCTCTAGGAGTGTTGGCAGTACTAGTGTATGTCTCTGTTTCCTCTTGGAGTGTTGGCAGTACTAGTGTATGTCTCTGTTTCCTCTTGGAGTGTTGGCAGTACTAGTGTATGTTACTGTTTCCTCTTGGAGTGTTGGCAGTACTAGTGTATGTCTCGGTTTCCTCTTGGAGTGTTGGCAGTACTAGTGTATGTCTCTGTTCCCTCTTGGAGTGTTGGCAGTACTAGTGTATGTCTCTGTTTCCTCTTGGAGTGTTGGCAGTTCTAGTGTATGTAGTGTATCTCACTGTGCCCAGGATGATATGGCCCAGTTTGGTATCAGATTAAACAACATGACAATACCAGTAGCTGTAGATAATGGAATGAAAAGCGGGATCTTGGAGGGTGGTTGGTAATGGAGGACATCAGGTGGATCCAGGTCTGGGGAAGGGATACGATGGGCTTCTCAGAGCATGGCAGAACCCCTAGAGGACATCAGGTGGGTCTGGGGAAGGGATACGATAGTCTTCACAGAGCATGGCAGAACCCCTAGAGAACATCAGGTGGGTCTGGGGAAGGGATATGATGGGCTTCTCAGAGCGTGGCAGGACCCCTAGAGGACATCAGGTGGGTCTGGGGAAGGGATACGGTAGTCTTCACAGAGCATTGCAGAACCCCTAGAGGACATCAGGTGGGTCTGGGGAAGGGATACGGTAGTCTTCACAGAGCATTGCAGAACCCCTAGAGGACATCAGGTGGGTCTGGGGAAGGGATACGGTAGTCTTCACAGAGCATGGCAGAACCCCTAGATCCTGGAGAACAGGAGCAGAGTCTAAGAGATAGAGGAGGAGACAGAAGCAGAAAGAAAGGGAATGAAAGGGGGATACCTAGTCAGTTGCACAACTGAATGCTTTCAACTGAAATGTGTGTTCTGGATTTAACCCAACCACTCTGAATCTGAAAACACACACGTTACAGGTAAATCAGGGGCTTGTTCAGCAGGTCACAACGTTTTGGAACTTTCAGATATAAATATTTTATGTAGAACAAACAGGCCTCTTTGATTATTTGATTTAAGTGGAAGCTAAGATTCACACCTTAAAGAAGAAAAGACCACACCTCCCCTCCAACTAATCAACAACTGTATTTTTACATACCAGGGCCACGTTCAGTTGTCAAACGTTGTTGAACGTTGCAGATAGAAATACCATGAATAGAACCAACATGATTCCTTGTTCCACATTTAAATTAGTCATGCATCAATGTTAATGTGAGACATCCCAATCCTGGAGGGTGTGATGAGTTGGTGATGAAGGAGTCAGGCGCAGGAGGGTAAATCACAGAATAACAGGCTTTAATCCGCAAAATACAGGTTTACGCAGAAATGCGTCAAACGCACAAAACAGGCGCACTGGAAAATTCAAGGCACACAGGAAAAATATTCCCGTTGATACACAATACACGAGCTCCACCGAGCTTCACTAACCTCCACAAACAAACAATCACCCACACAGACAAGGAAGCAGAGGGAACACTTATACCATGACTAACGAGGGAATAAGGACCAGGTGTGTGTGATTGAAGACAAGACAAATGGAGTTATGATAAATGGGATCGGCAGTAGCTAGTAAAGCCGGTGACGCCCAACGCCGAAAACCTGCCCGAACAAGGAGGGGAGGCAGCCTCGGCGGAAGTCGTGACAGAGGGGGTTAGTCCACTCACATCATGTTGAGCTGCAGTAGCTCTGATAGGCCAGGTCATATTGACGCCATATTGCTAACAGCTATCCAATCACATCCAATCTCCGGTCTACACAAGTGCACAGGGTGTAAGGGCTGGGGGTTGATTTGGGATTCAGGGATCTTTCTCAACTTGGTCTTGGATTCCACACATCCTTTCTTCCCGCCTCCTCTTCAGGTGTGAGAAAATAGTCTGTTTAAGTCCTGGAGTAAAGGGGGGCGATGAGACAAACATGTGGTTACCGTGGTAACGCAACTGGAGTCATGTTTGTGCCTGTGAAAGTCTGACTAGTAGCAGCTTATCTTATCTTCCCTAGCAGTTGGCTCTCAAACATTTGAAAAACAACCTCCCTTGTGAACAAAACAATGTAAATAGCCAAGAAACAAAAGGGCAAAGTCTCACTTCAGTAGACTTTAATTTCAGGTAAATTAGACCAACTTTTATGCCTGTGTTTAGCGCTTCTAAAACGGAATCTTTCACTCAGATCTTCACGTGCGCACAGCAACCAGCCAGACAGTGTTGCAGCGCGAGGTGGGATAGGCTATATAGGATTCGTAGTTCTTTGACTATGTGCGATTTAATTTACCAGCTATGAAACAAAACGGCAGAAATACAGCTACTGCAGCATTTAATTTACTGTAAATGTGATCCTACTTGACAATTTCTATTCACAAATGCGAGTGAAATGGTCTCACTGTGGAGCCCTGACCACCCGCCAACGTGGCTAGTGAAATAGAAATCTTACACACCAATGCCAAAATCTACCCCATTTGTCAGGTTATGTCCCCCCCACTTCTAAAACCAAAGTTGCGCCCCTGAATTCCAGTGTTAATGTTTCTGAAAGTTACGTTTTCTTTAAGTTAAGCATACAATACACTACAGTTCTACCGTTTTACCAGCCAGGTCACCTGTGTTACAAGTCTGATTACGTAGAAATCGGCCACTGGGGGGCAACATTGAGCACTGTTACCTTCAAGAAGGTATCGGTTTCGGTTTTGCTAGGGCATTGTGGACGGGGATGGTAGATGGGTGGAAGCATCTGCCTCTGATTCCAAAGGTAGCAAGTTTGAATCCAGTGAGAGAAAGTTGTTTTTGAGATTTTAGTTTTAAGCCTATCCCAAACCTTAACCCTTACCTTAACCATTCGGATTTAATGCTTGATAATGTATGTGATATCAACAGAGAGGTATATTTTCTGGGTGATTTAAATATTGACTGGCTTTCATCAAGCTGCCCACTCAAGAAAAAGCTTCAAACTGTAACCGGTGCCTGCAACCTGGTTCAGGTTATCAGTCAACCTACCAGGGTAGTTACAAACAGCATAGGAATGAAATCATCAACATGTATTGATCACATCTTTACTAATGCTGCAGAAATGTGCTTGAAAGCAGTATCCAGATCCATCGGATGTAGTTATCACAATATAGTAGCCATATCTAGGAAAACCAAAGTTCCAAAGGCTGGGCCTAATATAGTGTATAAGAGGTCATACAATAAGTTTTGTAGTGATTCCTATGTTGTTGATGTAATATTATATTTATTGGTCCGTGGTGTGTAATGAGGAGCAAACAGACGTTGCACTTTACACATTTATGAAATTGCTTATCCCAGTTACTAATAAGCATCTAGCCACTAAGAAAATGACTATAAAAACTGTTAAATCCCGGTGGTTGATGAGGAATTGAAAAATGGTATGGTTGAGAGGGATGAGGCAAAAGGAATGGTAAATAAGTTTGGACGCACAACCGATTGGCAAACGTATTGCAAATTGAGAAATCATGTGACTAAACTGAATAAAAAGAAGAATAAACTGCACTATGAAACAAAGATAAATTACATCAAGAATGATAGTAAAAAGCTTTGGAGAACCTTAAATAAAATGTTGGGCAAAAAGGCAAACTCAGCTCCATCGTTCATTGAATCAGATGGCTCATTCATCACAAAACCGACTGATATTGCCAACTACTTTAATGATTTTTTCATTGGCAAGATTAGCAAATTTAGGCATTACATGCCAGCAAAGAAAGCTGACAATACACATCCAAGTGTATCTGACCAAATTATGAAAGACAATAATTGTAATTTTGAATTCCGTAAAGTGAGTATGGAAGAGTTGAAAAATATATTGTTGTCTATCAACAATGACAAGCCACCGGGGTCTGACAACTTGAATGGAAAATTACTGAGGATAATAGCTGACAACATTGCCACTCCTATTTGCCATATCTTCAATTTAAGCCTACTAGACCTGGAGGGAAGCAAAAGTAATTCTGCTACCTAAGAATAGTAAAGCCCCCTTTACTGGCTCAAATAGCCGACCAATAGAGATAGAGTTACCTGTCTAACAGAACACAGAGGGTGTTCTTTAATGGAAGCCTCTCCAACATAATCCAGCTAGAGTCGGGCATTCCCCAGGGCAGCTGTCTAGGCCCCTTACTTTTTGCAATCTTTACTAACGACATGTACCACTGGCTTTGAGTAAAGCCAGTATGTCTATTTATACGGATGACTCAACACTGTACACGTCAGCTACTACAGCGACTGAAATGACAGCAACACTTAACAAAGAGCTGCAGTTAGTTTCAGAATGGGTGGCAAGGAATAGGTTAGTCCTAAATATTTCCAAAACTAAAAGCATTGTATTTGGGACAAATCATTCACTAAACCCTAAACCTCAACTAAATATTGTAATAAATAATGTGGAAATTGAGCAAGTTGAGGTGACTAAACTGCTTGGAGTAACCCTGGATTGTAAACTGTCATGGTCAAAACATTTTGATACAACAGTAGCTAAGATTGGGAGAAGTCTGTCCATAATAAAGCGCTGCTCTACCTTCTTAACAGCACTATCAACAAGGCAGGCCCTGGCTTTGTCACACCTGGACTACTGTTCAGTTGTGTGATAATAATAATAATATGCCATTTAGCAGACGCTTTTATCCAAAGCGACTTACAGTCATGTGCGCATACATGTTTACGTATGGGTGGTCCCGGGGATCGAACCCACTACCCTGGCGTTACAAGCGCCATGCTCTACCAATTGAGCTACAGAGGACCACGATCAGGTGATCAGGTGCCACAAAGAGGGACTTAGGAGAATTGCAATTGGCTCAGAACAGGGCAGTATGGCTGGCCCTTGGATGTACACAGAGAGCAAACATGTCAATCTCTCCTGGCTCAAAGCGATATAGAGATTGACTTCATCAATACTTGCATTTGTGAGAGGTATTGACATGTTGAAAGCATCGAGCTGTCTGTTTAAACGACTAGCACACAGCTCAGAGACCCATGCGTACCCCACAAGACATGCCACCAGAGGTCTCTTCACAGTCCCCAAGTTCAGAACAGACTATGGGAGGCGCACAGTACTACATAGAGCCATGACTACATGGAACTCTATTCCACATCAAGTAACTGATGCAAGCAGTAGAATCAGATTTGAAAAAAAACTGATAAAAATACACCTTATGGAACAGCGGGGACTGTGAAGCAACACAAACATAGGCACAGACACATCAATGAGCTATGACAATGCACCTTGATATGGCTTATAATGGTACATATTGACTGTACTGTCAACAATATTTTAATATATTGTAGCTGTAAAACTCAACTAGCTCTCACAGACTCACGTCAGAATTAGACGTTCATCCATGTTTCTCAAATGTAAAATGTTTACAAACGTCAAAATTTCGAAGTGCTTGAGGTTAAACATTTGGCGTCTTAACCTCAAGCACTTCGAAATTTGACGTTTGTAAAAATTTTAAACATTTGAGAAACATGGATGAACGTCTAATTCTGACGTGAGACTGTGAGAGCTAGTTGAGTGTAGTTTGTAGTTTGACCAGTGCCCTGTTTATTTTTTTTACTTTTTACATGTTTGTTACAAATGTAATGTAACAACAGCCTGAGCGCACTGGACTTGAAACAACGATACAGATGTAACCATTGTGGCACACCGGTTGGGAACCACATCGACCAGTGCTCTGTTTAGAAACAAAATGACACGCGTCATTCATTGAACACATTAGTTGTAGCTTGTTACAAAGACTTGCTCATATTTGTGTGCATGTACCTCTGTGATTGCCAACAAGGGTTTTGCCACCAAGTACTAAGTCATGTTTTACAGAGGGGTCAAATACTTATTTCCCTCATTAAAGTGCATATCAATTTATAAAAAAATTTACATGCGTTTTTCTGGATTTTTTTGTTGTTATTCTGTCTCTCACTGTTCAAATAAACATACCATTAAAATCATAGACTGATCATTTCTTTGTCAGTGGACAAACGTACAAAATCAGCAGGGGATCAAATACTTTTTTCCCTCACTATATGTGTCTAATAAACCCTTATTTCATATCATAACTCAGTGTTACTTCAGGTCAGGTTAATAGAGAGTACAAAAGCTTTGAAACAATGCCAGCACTACGTCACCTATACTAATGTACTGGCTAACTACAGTGAGTTGGATCAAGCTAAATCTCCAGTACTCTTTCACTCTCTCTCTTTCTCAGTTTTTTTTTGGACAGTACAGTCTGTCACCACTATAGGCCATATCAAGATGCATTGTCACAGCATTGATTTCACTGATATGTGTAGAATGGTGCATTGACATGATCTGTTATGACTAATACACATCATAAGTGTTTCCAACAGGTTTAGAGATAGACCTCTCGCTCATATTTGGCATAAGTCACTTTTTTTCCCCAGATCTAGTGTTTTTTGTGTGTGTTGATTTATATCTAAGGGCGGATCATCCAATCCTGGTGTTATATTTTACATGTGGCTTGTAAACTGCGCTGTGTTCATTTTTTACGAAACAGGAGGATGTGTTGCACTTTAGGTTGAGAGTATAGCAGGGGTAGGCAACCCTGTTCCTGGAGTTCTGAAGGTACAGCAGGATATTGTTCCAACTAGGCACCACACCTGACCAACTGAGCTAATTGATCAGATCAGTGATTGCCTAAATTCAACACACATGGTCTTGTAGGTACAGTACAGTGAGCAGGTAAAAAGTAGTTTCAGAAAATGGGTTTTTTAATGACTTCAACTGAGTAATGGCACTCAAGCTGCTTGATTTGGATTGCAGCCACATTGTGTGAATTCAAGGCCTTTGGATGTCAAGCGTAAACCTCCTGCACCCTGCCCCTACTCATTTGAGCTGCTCAGTTATTGAAGGTGAACTACTGCCATCTGCTGGATCATAAAAATACTGCCGCTGTAATTTAATTACATTACCACTCTTTACAATCGTACTGTTGATCACAACCAGTCATGTTTAGTATCCATCAAAGCAACATTCACAATGCAAATCAAGGGCATTTCATTACGTTGGACATGTGCTCGGTACTTGAAGGGTGTCATTTCCAATGCTATCGAGTTGTCAACACCGATAGGCTTGTGAGTGTTATTTTGCACTATAGCCTATTTATTGCCTTACCTCCATAACTTGCTACATTTGCACACACTGTATATATATTTTCTGTTGTATTTTTTGACATTTATGTTTTTTTACCCCATATGTAACTCTGTGTTGTTTTTATCGCACTGCTTTGCTTTATCTTGGTCAGTTGTAAATGAGGACTTGTTCTCAACTGGCTTACCTGGTTAAATAAAGGTGGAGAAAAAAAAAAAAAAAAAAAAAAACTTTAAGGGTGTCATTTCCAATGCTATCGAGTTGTCAACACCGATAGGCTTGTGAGTGTTGAGCCAGTATCTTCTCTGTGTCGATCTGCCGATCCAGAGGCATCAGGAAGTAGGTCCTCTACTATCCTAGTCAAAAACAATTGGCGGTAGAAAATTGCCATGAATTTCTGATTGATAATCAAGCTTCATTGTGGCCATGGTATCTTTGGGCCAGCGTAGTGCCCGGAAAAATTCTAATGAAAAACATACGAGAGCTTTTTAAACCCAAGACCTACTTTCAGCGATGTACACTATATCCTACGGGAGCAGAACATTTTGGTACTGAAATTGAAAATAGCTCTAGAAATATGAGTTTCAAGACCACGGGGCACAAATGAGCGAGATTTACTACTAAACACACCAGATATAGCACATTGTTGAAATCAGGACAGGGATTGGCGTTTTACTTTGTTTTCCTGAGCCAAAACCAACTGGAAAATGGGTTTTATGCTTCAAGTTACCCTTTGAAATGTCTAACTACTGAGCCAAAACCAAGTGGAAAATGGGCTTTATAATTCAAGTTACCATTTGAAAATGTCTATCTCCATAGAAGTGTCATCTGTCAACCTTCAGTAAAAAACACAAAGCGAATGTAAAAATTGTATTAAACTGATTTAAATCAAAGAGCAGTTGAACAAGAGTTAGCAAAGTTTAGGACGAGGGGGATAAAGTCATTGATGTTGTCTGGCAGCGTGGCAGCGTGGGATTGGCGCCAACAGCAAAGCAACTTCCCCTAAGGAAGAGAATGAGAGAGAGAGCATGCGGCAGGTGGGATCATTCAATGTGAAAGGGGTGCAGGATTCTAACACACAGGTAACAAGTAAAATGTCATGGATATATTGGAACTAGTGGATATATGGAGTCTTAAATATCCTGACCTAGTGAGATATACATGGCGGAGACTGAATCAAGCTAGTTGTCTTGACTTCTTTCTTATGTCATTCTCGTTGGCACCAAACATTTTTTTATTTTTTAAAGTGTTGATAGGGGACAGAATGCGGTCGGACCATCAGATAATTGGCATATACATTACTCTTACTGAATTTCCACGTGGGCGAGGATAATGGACATTTAATCAAAGCCTATTGGATGATAACTTGTTTTTAACTAGGACAGAGGAATTTATAACTGCATTTTTCCTTCATAACATAGGTACAGCAAATCCCCGTATTGTATGGGGCACTTTTAAATGTGCCTTTAGAGGCCATGCAATTCAGTATTCATCTCTAAAACAAAAGCAATTTAGGTCAAAAGAGTTTATATTAAGAAAGGAAATAGAAAGTCTAACAGAACAGATAGATGGCAATAAAAACTGTAACATAGAGGCTCAGAATAAATTAGATGAAAAACAAAAAGAAATTGAGAAACTTATTCAAGAAAGATCAAGTGTAATATATTATAAAAATAAAGCAAACTGGATGGAATATGAGGAAAAATGCACCAAATTATTTTTTAAATCTTCAACATGGAAATGCTACCAAAAAGAATTTACTGAAACTTGTTACAAATGACGGAGTCACCCATGATTCACCAAACAATATTTTGAAAGTGGAAGCAAAGTACTTTAAGCATATGTTTTCATTTCAGCCTCCTCCATCTCCTCTAACCGAAGCTAATTGTATGGATTTATTTTCTATTATTAAAGTAAAATTAACAGCCGTACAGAAAGACACGTGTGAAGGCAAAATTACAGAGGAGCAACTTCTTGATGCAATTAAAGTCTTTAAGTCCTGGAAAACTCCAGGGTTGGATGGCATACCAGTTGAGGTATACCAAACCTTTTTTGATATACTCAGAGGACCATGATTAGCATATTTTAACCACTCCTATGTAAATGGTAGATTATCAGACACTCTAGAAGATGGTCTGATTTCAGTATTACTGAAACAGGATACAAGTGGAAAAAACAAAGATCCAGTCCATTAAAAAAATTGGAGGCCCCTTACACTTCAGTGTTGTGATGCAAAAATTCTAGAAAAATGTATAGCGCATAGAATTAAAAAGGTATTGTTGGATATTATTCATTCTAATCAGACAGGTTTTTTACATGGAAGATACATTGGAGATAATATAAGGCAAGTATTGGAAACAATAGAACACTATGGAAAACATGGGAAACCAGGCCTGCTATTCATAGCAGACTTTGAAAAGGCTTTTGATAAAGTATGACTGGAGTTTATATATAAATGCCTGGAACATTTCAATTTTGGAGAAACTCTTACAAAATAGGTTAAAATCATGTATAGTAACCCTAGGTGTAAAATAGTAAATAATGGCTACTTCTCAGAAAGTTTTAAACTGTCGAGGAATAAAACAAGGTTGTCCACTATTGACATATCTATTTATAATGGCCATCAAAATGTTAGCTATTAAAATCAGATCCAACAATAATATCAAGGGGCTAGAAATCCAGGGCTTAAAGACAAAGGTGTCATTGTACGCTGATGATTAATGTTTTCTTTTAAATCCACAACTTGGATCCCTCCACAGCCTCATAGAGGATCTAGATACATTTTCTAACCTCTCTGGATTACAACCAAATTATGACAAATGTACTATATTACGTATTGGATTACTAAAAAATACAATTTTTACATTACCATGTAGTTTACCAATAAAATGGTCTGATGGTGATATGGATACACTCGGTATACATATCCCAAAATAAATAAATGATCTCACTCCAATATATTTTTTATAGAAAGTTAGCAAAAATAGACAAGATCCTGCTACCATGGAAAGGTAAATACCTGTCTATTTGTGGAAAAACGACCCTGATTAACTCTTTAGTAATATCCCAATTTACCTATTTGCTTATGGTCTTGCCTACACCTAGCGAACAGTTTTTTTTAAATGATATGAGAAAAAAAGTATCAATTTTATTTGGAACGGCAAGACAGACGAAATTAAACGGGCCTATTTATAAAATGAATATGAATTCGGAGGGCAGACATTATTTATTAAAGCATTAGACCTCTCACTAAAGGTTTCAGTCATACAAAATGTATACTTAAATCTGAACTGGTTCTCTAGCAAATTAGCAAGCATGTCTCACCCGTGTAGCTCAGTTGGTAGAGCATGGCGTTTTCAACGCCAGGGTTGTGGGTTCGATTCCCACGGGGGGCCAGTATGAAAAAATTTATGCACTCACTAACTGTAAGTCGCTCTGGATAAGAGCGTCTGCTAAATTACTAAAATGTAAATGTTCAAGAATGGCCTTTATTCAGATTACAACCTCTCACTTTCAGTTTTTTGAAAAGGAAATAATCTCCCAAATATTGCAATTTTTAAAACAAGCCATAGAAAGTTGGTAACAATTTCAATATAATCCAACAGAAAGGACAGAACAAATAATGCAACAAATATTGTGGTTAAACTCAAATATAGTAATTGATTAAAAAAACATTATTTTTTGAAAAAAAGTTTACAAAAGGTATAATCTTTGTAAATGATCTCATCGGTAGGATTGGTGGAGTTATGTCGCACATGCAGCTAACAAAAACATATGGAAATGTCTGCTCTACCCAAAATTACAACCAAATAATTGCAGCATTACCGCAAAAATGGAAGAGGAAAGTGGAAGGGGGAAAAAGTAAGAAACTTGTCTGTCGGCCTTGCATTAAAGACCATAATTGATTAAAGTAAATTGTGATAAATAAGAAAGTATACCAGTTTAATTTAAGGACCAAAGGATTGACAGCTGTGCCATATAGATTGCAAAATAGTTGGGAAGAGATTTGTGACGTACCGACTCCATGGCATAGGGTTTGTGAACTGATACGCAAAATGACGCCGGATTCAAAACTTATAATTTTTCTATTTAAATTATTATGCTAAATTCTTTCAACCAATAGAATGTTATTTATATGGGGGATACAACCTTCCCAGCTCTGCAGATTTTGCTGCGAAGAGACAGAATCATTAGATCATTTGTTTTGGTACTGTCCATATGTAGCTTGTTTTTGTTCACTGGTCCAGGAATAGCTGAAGAATTGCAATATTTACCTGGAGCTAACCTTGCAGATAGCACTACTGGGTGATCTGGAAAGTCATAGTCAATTGATCAATAATATAATAATACTTTTAGCAAAAAATATATATTTTTTCAATTTACAATCTGTAGAAACAAATGAGAATAGAAAGGTTCAGAACTTTTGTTCAACATCCAAGAACAGTTGAAAAATATGTTGCAAATAGAAATCCAATATGGATGGTGTTAAGAGATCGACGGGAGGGGTTGAATGGAGCTGAAGGTTAAGAACTTTTGTGAAAGAGCACAGTTTGAAAGAAATGGCAAATAGACATCAAACTGGATGGAATAGATGGGAGAGGAAGGACAGGAGTAAAAACAAACTAAATTGAACTATTGTAAAATAGACCGTGTCCATAAAATGTATATAGTATGTATAAACTGGAAGCAGAGGCCTAAGCATTGTTGTTCACTAGTTTACTCAAATTAGGGGAGGGGTGGTAGGAATATATATTTTAAAATATATGTATTTATATGTACCAGTCAAAAGTTTGGACACACCTACTCATTCAATGGTTTTCTTTATTTGTACTATTTTTTACATTGTATAATAATAGTGAAGACATCAAAACTATGAAATAACACATATGGAATCATGCAGAAACCCAAAAAGTGTTAAACAAATCAAAATATATTTTATATTTGAGATTCTTCAAATAGCCACCCTTTGCCTTGATGACAGCTTTGCACACTCTTGGCATTCTCTCAACCAGCTTCATGAGGTAGTCACCTGGAATGCATTTCAATTAACAGGTGTGCCTTCTTAAAAGTTAATTTGTGGAATTTAATTCCTTCTTAATGCGTTTGAGCCAATCAGTTGTGTTGTGACAAGGAAGGGGTGGTATACAGAAGATATTCTTATTTGGTAAAAGACACAAGTCCATATTATGGCAAGAACAGCTCAAATAAGCAAAGAGAAACAACAGTCCATCATTACTTTAAGAGTTGAAGGTCAGTCAATACGGAAAAGTTCAAGAACTTTGAAAGTTTCTTCAAGTGCAGTCACAAAAACCATCAAGCTCTATGATGAAACTTGCTCTCATGAGAACCGCCACAGGAATGGAAGACCCAGAGTTACCTCTGCTGCAGAGGATACGTTCATTAGAGTTACCAGCTTCAGAAATTGAAGCCCAAATAAATGCTTCACAGAGTTCAAGTCACAGACACATCTCAACATCAACTGTTCAGAGGGGACTGTGTGAATCAGGCCTTCATGGTCAAATTGCTGCAAATAAACCACTACTAAAGGACACCAATAATAAGAAGAGACTTGCTTGGGCCAAGAAACACGAGCAATGGACATTAGACCAGTGGAAATTTGAGTCCAAATTTGAGATTTTTGGTGTCTTTTTGAGACGCGGTGTGGGTGAACGAATGATCTTCATATGTGTAGTTCCCACCGTAAAGCATGGAGGAGGAGGTGTTATGGTGTGGGGGTGCTTTGCTGGTGACACTGTCTGTGATTTATTTAGAATTCAAGGCACACTTAACCAGCATGGCTACCACAGCATTCTGGAGCAGTATGCCATCCCATCTGGTTTGGGCTTAGTGGGATTATCATTTCTTTTTCAACAGGACAATGACCCAACACACCTCCAGGCTTTGTAAGGGCTATTTGACCAAGAAGGAGAGTGCTGCATCAAATGACCTGGCCTCCACAATCCCCAGATCTCAACCCAATTGAGATGGTTTGGGATGAGTCGGCGGCAGAGTGAATGAAAAGCAGCCAACAAGTGCTCAGCATATGTGGGAACTCATTCAAGACTATTGGAAATTTATTCCAGGTGAAGCTGGTTGAGAGAATGCCAAGAGTGTGCAAAGCTGTCATCAAGGCAAAGGGTGGCTACTTTGAAGAATCTCAAATATAAAATGTATTTAGATTTTTTAAACACTTTTTTGGCTACCCCATACAGCAGGCCCTTAACCATAAACAGCAGGACAATGACCCCATACAGCAGGACCTTAACCATAAACATGGCTCATGACCCCATACAGCAGGACCATGACCCAATACAGCATAATGGAGGATGTTTAATTTTGTATGTCTCTCTCCTCCCCTGTATTGTAGTCTCCTCCTCTCCTCCCCTGTACTGTCGTCTCCTCCTCGCCTCCCCTGTACTGTAGTCTCCTCCTCTCCTCTCCTCCCCTGTACTCTAGCCTCCTCCTCTCTCCTCCCCTGTACTGTAGTCTCCTCCTCTCTCCTCTCCTGTACTGTAGTCTCCTCCTCTCTCCTCCCCTGTACTGTAGTCCTCCTCCTCTCCCCTCCCCTGTACTGTAGTCCTCCTCCTCTCTCCTCCCCTGTACTGTAGTCTCCTCCTCCTCTCTCCTCCCCTGTACTGTAGTCTCCTCCTCCTCCTCTCCTCCCCTGTACTGTAGTCTCCTCCTCTCTCCTCCCCTGTACTGTAGTCTCCTCCTCCTCTCTCCTCCCCTGTACTGTCGTCTCCTCCTCCTCTCTCCTCCCCTGTACTGTAGTCTCCTCCTCTCTCCTCTCCTGTACTGTAGTCTCCTCCTCCTCTCTCGCCCTCTCTGTTTACTGTAGTCTCCCTCTCTCTCTCCCTGTACGTAGTCTCCACCTCCTCCTCTCCTCCCCTGTACTGTAGTCTCCTCCTCTCCTGCCTCTCCTGTACTGTCTCATCCTCCTCCTCCTCCTCTCCTGTACGTAGTCTCCTCCTCCTCTCTCTCCTCTCCCCTGTACTGTAGTCTCCTCCTCCCTCCTCCTCCCTCCCCTGTATTTATTCTCCTCCTCTCTCCTCCCCTGTACTGTAGTCTCCACCTCCTCTCCCCTCCCCTCGTACTGTAGTCTCCTCTCCTCCTCTCTCCTCTCCTGTCTGTCGTCCTCCTCCTCCTTCTCCTCTCCTGTACTGGTCGCTCCTCCTCCTCTCCTCCCCTGTACTGTAGTCTCCCCTCCTCCTCCTCTCTCCTGTACTGTAGTCTCCTTCTCCCTCACTCCTCCCCTGTACTGTAGTCTCCTGTCTCCTCCTCTCTCCTGTACGGTATCTCCTCCTCCCTCTCTCCTCCTCCTGTACTGTCGTCTCCTCCTCCTCTCTCCTCCCCTGTACTGTCGTCTCCTCCTCTCTTCTCTCCCTGTACTGTAGTCTCCTCCTCCTCTCTCCTCCCCTGTACTGTCGTCTCCTCCTCCTCTCTCCTCCCTGTACTGTAGTCTCCTCCCCTCTCCTCCCTCCCTGTACTGTAGTCTCCTCCTCTCTCCTCTCCTGTACTGTCGTCTCCTCCTCCCTCTCTCTCCTCTCCTGTACTGTATCTCCTCCTCTCTCCCCCTGTCCTGTCGTCTCCATCCTCTCTCCTCCCTTACTGTGTCCCTCCTCCTCCTTCCTCCTTCTCTGCCTCCCTGTACTGTAGTCTCCTCCTCCTCTCTCCTCCCCTGTTACTGTAGTCTCCCCCTCTCTCTCCTCCCCTGTACTGTAGTCTCCTCCTCTCTCCTCCCTGTACTGTAGTCTCCTCCTCTCTCCCTCTCCTCCCCTGTACTGTGTCTCCACTCTCTCTCTCCTCCCCTGTCTTTCGTCCTCCTCCTCACTCCCTCCCCTGTACTGTAGTCTCCTCCTCCTCTCTCCTCCCCTGTACTGTAGTCTCTCCTCCTCTCTCCCTCTGTACTGGTAGGCTCCTCCTCTCTCGCTCCGCCTGTACGTAGTGCTCCTCCTCTCTCCCTTAACGTAGTCTCCTCCTCCTCCTCTCCTCCCTGTACTGTAAGTCCCTCCTCTCATCCTCCCCTGTACTGTCGTCTCCTCCTCCTCTCTCCTCCCCTGTACTGTCGTCTCCTCCTCCTCCTCCTCTCTTCTGCTCTTCGCCCCCTGTACTGGAGTCTCCTCCTCTCTCCTCCCCTGTATGTGTCTCTCCTCTCTCCTCCTCTCTCCTCCTCCCTCTCGTCCCTCCCCTTACGTATCTCCTCCTCCTCTTCTCCTTCTTCCTCCTCTCTCCTCCCCCTGTTACTGTAGCCTCCTCGCTCTCTCCTTTCCTGTAACTGTAGTTCTCCTCCGCCTCTCTCCTCTCCTGTACTGTAGTCTCCTCTCCTCCTCTCTCCCCCCGGACTGTAAGTCTCTTTTCCTCCTCCTCTCTCCCTCCCCTGTACTGTCGTCTCCTCCTCCTCTCTCCTCTCCTGTACTGTCGTCTCCTCCTCCTCTCTCCTCTCCTGATAACTGTATCTCCATCCTCCTCCTCTCTTCCTCCCCTGTACTGTGGTCTCCCTCCTCTCATCCTCTCCTGTACTGTAGTCCCTCCTCCTCCTTCCTCTCCTGTACTGTAGTCATCCTCCTCTCCCCTCCCTGTACTGTAGTCCCTCCTCCTCTCTCCTCCCTGTACTGTCTTCCTCCTCCTCCTCCTCTCCAGTCCTCTCCTGTACTGAGTCTCCTCCTCTCTCCTCCCCTGTACTTAGTCCTCCTCCTCCTCTCTCCTCTCCTGTACGTAAGTCTCCTCCTCCCTCTGTCCTCCCATGTACTGTAGTCTCCTCCTCTCTCCTCCCCCCTGTACTGTAGTCTCCTCCTCTCTCCTCTCCTCTACTGGTAGTCTCCTCCTCCTCTCTCCTCTCCTGGACTTTAGTCTCCTCCCTCCTCCCCTGTACTGTATTCTCCTCCTCTCTCCTCTCCTGTACTGTTATTCTTCCTCCTCCTCTCTTCCTGCCCATGTACTGTCGTCTCCCCTCCCTCTCTCCTCTCCTGTACTGTCGTCTCCTCCCTCTCCTCCCCTGTACTGTCGTCTCCTCCTCCTCTCCTCCCCTGTACTGTAGTCTCCTCCTCTCCTCCTCTCCGTACTGTATAGTCTCTCCTCTCTCCTCCCCTGTACTGTAGTCTCCCTCCTCCTCTCGCTCCTCTCCTGTACGGTGTCTCCTCCTCGTCTCCTCCCCTGTACTGTAGTCTCCTCGCGCTCTCCTCTCCTTACTTGTAGTCTCCTCCTTTCCTCTCCTACCTCCCTGTACTGTACTCCTCCTCTCTCCTCCCCTGTAACTCTAGTCTCCCTCTCTCTCCTCCCCTGTACGGTAGTCTCCTCCTCTCGCCTTCCCCTGTACTGTAGGCTCCTCCTCTCTCCTCTCCTGTACTGTAGTCTCCTCCTCCTCCTCCCCTGTCTGGAGTCTCCTCCGCCTCTCCTCTCCTCTTCCTGTAACTGTAGTCTCCTCCTCCCTTCTCCTCCCCTGTACTGTAGTCTCTCTCCTCTCTCCTCTCCTGTCTGTAGTCTCCTCCTCTCTCCTCTCTCCTCCCCTGTACTGTATTCCCTCCTCCTCTCGTCCTCCATGTACTGTAGTCTCCTCCTCCTCCTCCCCTGTACTGTATCTCCTCCTCTCTCCTCTCCTGTACTGTAGTCTCCTTCTCCTCCTCCTGCTCTCCTCTCCTCCCCTGTAACTGTAGCCCATCCTCCTCCCATCTCTCCTCCCCTGTACTGTCGTCTCCTCCTCTCCCCTCCCCGTACTGTAGTCTCCTCCTCTCTCCTCCCCTGTATTGTAGTCTCCTCCTCCTCCTCTCCTCTCCTTAACTGTCCGTCTCCTCCTCTCGCCTCCCCTTCTGTAGTCTCCTCCTCCTCCTCTCTCCTCCCCTGTACTGTATCCTTCCTCCTCCTCTCTCCTCCCCTGTACTGTATCTCCCTCCTCCTCTCCTCCCCTGTACTGTAGTCTCCTCCTCGCTCCTTCCCCTGTACTGTGTCTCCTCCTCCTCGCTCCTCCCCTGTACTGTAAGTCTCCTCCTCTAGTCCCCCCCTGTCACTATATGGACTTCCTCTCCTCTCTCCTCCCCTGTACTGTAGTCGTCCTCCTCTCTCTCTCCTGTACTGTAGTCTCCTCCTCTCTCCTCCCCTGTACTGTGTCTCCTCCCCTCTCCGTCTCTCCCCTCCCCTGTACTGTAGTCTCCGCCTCCTCCTCTCCTCTCCTGTACTGTAGTCTCGCTCCTCTCCTTTCCCCTGTACTGTAGTCTCCTCCTCTCTCTCCCCTGTACTGTTAGCTCCTCCTCTCTCCTCCCCCTGTACTGTCAGTCTCCTCCTCTCTCCTCTCCTGGACTGTAGTCTCCTCCTCTCTCTCTTCTCCTCCCCTGTACTGGTAGAGTCCCCTCCTCCTCTCCTCACCCTGTACTGTAGTCCTTCCTCCTCTCCTCCCTCCCCTACTTACGTGTAGTCTCCTCTCTCCCCTCCTCCCCTGTACTGTAGTCTCCTCCTCTCTCCTCTCCTGTACTGTAGTCTCCTCCTCCTCTCCTCTCCTGTAAGACCTGTCGTCTCCTCCTTCTCCGCTCGCCTCCCCTTGTAACTGTAATTCTCCTCCTCCTCTCTCCTCCCCTGTACTGTAGTCTCCTCCTCTCTCCTCCCCTGTACTGTAGTCTCCTCCTCCTCTCTCCTCCCCTGTACTGTAGTCTCCTCCTCTCCCCTCCCCTGTACTGTAGTCTCCTCCTCCTCTCCTCCCCTGTATTGTAGTCTCCTCCTCTCCTCTCCTCTCCTGTACTGTCGTCTCCTCCTCTCTCCTCCCCTGTACTGTAGTCTCCTCCTCCTCTCCTCCTCCCTGTACGTAGTCTCCGCCTCCTCTCTCCCTCTCCTCCCCCTGTACTGTAGTCTTCCTCCTCTCTCCTCCCCTGTACTGTAGCCCTCCTCCTCCTCTCCTCTCTCCTCCCCTGTAACTGTAGTCTCATCTCTCCCCTCCCCCTGTACTGTAGTCTCCTCCTCTCTCCCCTCCTCCTCCCTGTATTGTATTCTCCTCCTCCTCTCCTCTCCCTGTACTGTCTTCTCCTCCTCCTCTCTCCTTCCCCTGTACTGTAGTCCTCTCCTCCTCCTCTCTCCTCCCCTGTACTGTAGGTGCTCCGCCTCCTCTCTCCTCCCCTGTACTGTAGTCTCCTCCTGCCTCTCTCCCTCCCCTGACTGTTAGTCTCCTCCCTCCTCCTCCCCTTATTGTAGTCTCCTTCCGTCCTCTCCTCTCCTCTCCCTGTACTGTCGTCTCCTCCTCTCCTCCTCCCCGTACTGTAGTCTCCCCTCCTCTGTCCTCCTCCCCTGTACTGTAGTCTCCTCCTCCTCTCTCCTCCCCTGTACTGGTAGTCTCCTCTTTCCCGTCCTCTCTCCTCCCTGTACTGTAGCCCCAGCCTCCTCCTCCTCTCTCCTCCCCTGTACTGTAGTCTATCCTCTCCCCTCCCCTGTACTGTAGTCTCCTCCTCTCTCCTCCCCTGTATTGTAGTCTCCTCCTCTCCTCTCCTCTCCTGTACTGTCGTCTCCTCCGCTCTCCTCCCCTGTACTGTAGTCTCCTCCTCCTGCCTCTCTCCGTCCCCCTGTACTGAGTCTCCTCCTCCCTCTCTCCTCCCCGTGACTGTAGTCTGCCTCCTCTCTCCTCCCCTGGACTGTATCTCCTCCTCTCGCTCCTCCCCTTACTGTAGTCTCCTCCTCCTCTTCATCCTCCCCGGTATGTAGTCCCCTCCTCCTCTCTCCTCCCCTGTACTGTAGTCTCCTCCTCCTCTCTCCTCCCCTTACTGTAGTCTCCCCTCTCTCCCTCCTGGTACTGTATCTCCTCCTCCTCTCTCCTCCCCTGTACTGTAGTCTCCTCCTCTCTCCCTCCCCTGTAACTGTAGTCTCCTCCTCGGTCCTCTCCTGTACTGTAGTCTCTCCTCCGCTCCTCCCTTACTGTAGTCTCCTCCCTCTCCCTCTCCTCCCTGTACTGTAGTCCTCCTCCTCTCTCTCCTCCCCTGTACTGTAGTCTCCTCTCTCTCCTCTCCTGTACTGTAGTCCCTCCTCCTCCTCTCTCCTCCCCTTGTACGGTAGTCCCCTCCTCTCCTCCCCTGTACTGTAGTCTCCGTCTCCTCCTCTCTCCCTCCCCTGTACTGTAGTCTTCCTCCTCTCGTCATCCTCCCCTGTACTGTAGTCTCCTCCTCTCGTCCTCTCCGTAACTGTAGTCTCCTCCTCCTCCTCTCTCCTCTCCTGTAGTCTGTTCGTCTCCTCCGTCCTCTCTCTCCTGGTACTGTCGTCTCCGTCTCCTCCTCCTCTCTCCTCCCCTGTACTGTAGTCCTCCCTACTCCTCTCTCCTCTCCTGTCTGTAGTCTCCTCCTCTCTCCTCCCCTGTACTGTATCTCCTCCTCCTCCTCTCTCCTCCCCTGTACTGTAAGGTCCCTCTCCTCTTCCCTCCCCTGTACTGTAGTCTCCTCCTCTCTCATCTCCTCTCTCCTCCCCTTTAATTGTATTCTCCTCCTCTCCTCTCCTCTCCTGTACTGGTCGTCTCCTCCTCTTCTCCTCCCCTGTACTGAATCTCCTCCTCCTCTCTCCTCCCCCTGTACTTGTAGTCCTCCCTCCCTCTCTCCTCTCATTCCTCCCCTTTTGGTACTGTAGTCTCCTCCTCTCTCCTCCCCTGTACTGTAGTCTCCTCCTCTCTCCCTCCCCTGTACTGGTCTCCTCCTCGCGTCTCGTCCTCCCCCTGTCCGTAGTCTCCTCCTCCTCTCACCTCCCCTTAACTGTAGTCCCTCCTCCTCTCTCTCCCCTTACTGTAGTCTCCTCCCCTCCTCCTCTCCTATCTCCCTCCCTGTACTGTAGTTCTCCTCCTCGCATCCTCTCCGTGTCCTGTAGTCTCCTCCTCTCTCCCTCCCCTGTACTGTAAGCTCCTCCTCTCTCCTGTACTGTAGTCTCCTACTCCTCCTCCTCTCCGGTCTGTAGTCTCCTCCTCTCTCCGCCCCTTGTACTGCGTCTTCCTCCTCCTCTCTCCCTCTCCTTTACTGTAGTTCCATCCTCCTCTCTCTCCTCCCCGTACTGTAGTCCTCCTCTCCTCCTCTCTCCTCTCCTGTACTGTAGTCTCCTCCTCCTCTCTCCTCTCCTGTACTGTAGTCTCCTCCTCTCTCCTCCCCTGTACTGTAGTCTCCTCCTCCTCTCTCCTCCCTGTACTGTAAGTCCCCTCCTCCTCCTTCTCCTGTACTGTCCATCTCCTCCTCCTCTCGTCCTCTCCTGTAACTGTAGTCTCCTCCTCCTCTCTCCTCCTTCCCCTGTACTGTAGTCCTCCTCCTCTCTTCTCCCTCCTCTCCTTACGTAGTCTCCCTCCCTCCCTCCTCCTCCTCCTCTCCTCTCCTGTACTGGTAGTCGCTCCTCTCCCTCCCCTGTACGTAGTCTCCTCCTCTCTCCTCCCCTGTACTGTAGTATCCTCCTCTCCCCCTCCCCTGTACTGTAGTCTCCTCCTCTCCTCCTCCCCTGTACTTGTTTATCTCCTTCCTCTCCTCTCCTCTCCTGTACTGTCGTCTCCTCCTCTCTCCTCCCCTGTACTGTAGTCTCCTCCTCCTCTCTCCTCCCGCTTGTACTGTAGTCTCCCTCCTCCTCTCTCCTCCCCCTGTACTTGTCTCCTCCTCTCTCCCTCCTCCCTGTACTGTAGTCCTCCTCTCTCCTCCTCCCCGGTACTGTAGTCTCCCTCCTCCTCTCTCCCTCTCTCACTCCCCTGTACTGTAGTCTTCCTCCTCCTCTCTCCTTCCTCCCCTGTACTGTAGTCCTCCTCCTCTCGCCTCCCCTGTAACTGTAGTCTCCCTCCCGTCCTCCTCTCTCCTCCCCTGTACTGTAGTCTCCTCCGATCTCCCTCCTGTTACGGTAGTCTCCTCCTCTCTCCCTCACCTGTACTGTAGTCTCCCTCCTCTCTCTCTGTCTGTAGTCTCCTACCTCCTCTCTCCGCTCCTGTACTTGTAGTCTCCTCCTCTCTCCTCCCCTGTACTGTCGGCTCGCTCCTCCTCTCATCCTCTCCTTACTGTAGTCCCTCCTCCTCTCTCCTCCCCTGTACTGTAGTCTCCTCCCTTCTCCTCCCCTGTACTGTAGTCCTCCTCCTCTCTACTCTCCTGGTACTGTATCCTCCTCCGCCTCTCTCTCTCCTGTACTGTAGTCTCCTCCCTCTCCCCCCTGTACTGTAGTCTCTCCTCCTCTCGTCCATTCCCCTGTACTGTAGTCTTCCTCTCCTCCTCTCTCCTCTCCTGTACTGTCGTTCTCCCTCCCCCTCTCTCCGCATCCTGTACTGTATCTCCTCCTACTCTCTCCTCCCCTGTCACTACTGTAGTCTCCCTCCTCTCTCCTCTCTCCTGTACTGTATTCTCCCTCCTCCTCCTCTCTCCTCCGCTCCTGTACTTAGTCCCTCCTCCTCTCCCCTCCCCTGTACTGTAGTCCTCGGCTCCTCTCTCCTCCCGTACTGTAGTCTCCTCCTCCTCTCTCCTCCCCTGTACTGTAGTCGCCTCCTCTCATCCTCTCCTGTACTGTAGTCTCCTCCTCCTCTCTCTCTCCTGTACTGTAAGTCTCCTCCTCTCCCCTCCCCCTGTACTGTCTTCTCCTCCCTCTCTCCTCCCTGTACTGTAGTCTCCTCCTCCTCTCTCCTCCCCTGTACTGTAGTCTCCTCCTCTCCTCTCCTGTACTGTCGTCTCCTCCTCCTCTCTCCTCCCCTGTACTGTAGTCTCCCTCCTCTCTCCTCCCCTGTCTGTATTCTCTCCTCTCTCCTCCCCCGTACTGTATCCCTCCTCTCTCCTCCCTGTACTGTAGTCTCCTCCTCTCTCTCTCCTGTACTGTAGTCTCCTCCTCTCTCCTCCCCCCTGTACTGTTAGTCGTCCCCTCCTCTCTCCTCTCCTGTAACTGTAGTCTCCTCCCTTCCTCCCCTGTACTGTATCTCCTCCCCTCCTCTCCTGTTACTGTAAGTCCTTCCTTCCTCCTCTCCTCCCCTTACTGTAGTCCCTCATCCTCCCTCTCTCCTGTATCTGTGTCCCTCCTCTCCTCCCCTGTACTGTCCGTCCTCCACCGCTTCCTCTCCCTCCCCTGTAACTCTAGTCTCCTCCTCCTCTCTCCTCCCCTGTACTGTCGTCCTCCATCCTCCATCCCTCCTCCCCCTGTACTGTAGTCCCTCCTTCTCCCTCTCCTGTACTGTAGTCTCCTCGCTCCTCCTCTCTCCTCCCCTGTACAGTCTCCTCCTCTCTCCTCATCCTGTAAGTCTCCTCCTCTCTCCTCCCCTGTAACGGTAGTCTCCTCCTCTCTTCTCCTCCCCTGTACTGTAGTCTCCTCCTCTCCTCTCCTGTACTGTCGTCTCCTCATCTCCTCTCCTCTCCTGTACTGTAGTCTCCTCCTCTCTCCTCCCCTGTACTGTAGTCTCCTCCTCCTCTCTCCTCTCCTGTACTGTAGTCTCCTCCTCTCTCCTCCTCCTTTCCGCTCTGTAGCTTCCCCTGCTTCTTCCGCCTGGGTTCAAATACTATTCGTTACCATTTCATTAATTAAGCTTAACTGGCTTCATTAATGAACCAATGGAATAGTCCCAAAAGTGCAAACCCCACCCCATCTGGAATACCAGACAAGACTCAAACAAACAAACAATCAAAATGTTTGAAAAAGTTTGAATAGTGTTTGAACCCAGGTGTGACTGCTGTGTCCGGAGACTGTGCTGTAGGTATTCCAGGTTGCTTGTTTTAAGAAGCCCAACCATGTGGTGACCATCTAATGGTTTCCTGACGTCCAGCCGGCCAGCCAGCCAAAAATTCTACTTTAATTCCAACACAATCCAGAGGAACAAATGTGTCATGGCTCTCTCTCTGTGTGTCTGTCTTAACGTGGGTCAATGTTAAGGCGTTAAACTTTGTGACGTGCGTGCTTGGTGATAACACGCTTATTTGGAATTTGAAATGAATGTGTTATGAACATAACGTGTTGTAATACACATGTCTGTGTGTGCCAGAGACAGAGAGAGAGAAAGAGAAAGTGCCTCTGTGTGTTACCAATGCTAATTACCCTAGCAGGCATGTGAGTTGAGTTTCATCTGCAGAACCTGAACAACTTTCCAGATGTTTCCAGCAACACTCAACTGATTATGCTGCAAAGGAAACCATTTTTCAGCTCAGGAGCAATACTTTTTATTTTCTTTATTTCAGCAGAACAAAGAATCCTTCTTTTGTGGCGCAGCAACAGACTCATTTATTATGGTTCTAATTTATTTGTGTTGGAACGGTAAGCAGAAAAAGGGGTCTTTGATCTGTTAAAGCCTTCTGCGTTTAACCATCTGGAATGTAGTGGCCAAGTTTGAGAGGTTGACAACATACGCTTTCTGTACAGTGTACACTACAGGAAACTCCGTATTTTGGATTTAGTGATTATGGTGCTTAGGTTGCCATCTCTGTTCAGCTGTTGTCATTAGTTACCACAGCCACAAAGTGGTTACGTCGTAAAAATTCATTAAAACAAACATTTGCTTTGGTCTTAATTTAAGGAAGGGAAATTGTAGAAATAGGTGGGGTTTGTGACTGAAATTATTTATTAATTTGATTGGAAACATTCTAACATTGGGCTTTGTGACTTTTTACATTTCACTGAAAACGTAAACATTGGGTGCGAGGACAACATGGGATTCCTCTTTACAGCCAATGTGATCACATCACACCAGAAAAGCTGTCGCCATTCAAACTTCCCTGCCAGTTCACTGTGTGAAAACTGCAGCCTATTTTATATCCAGAAAGCATGAGCAACCAGAAATCATGAGCAAGGTGCTTCTTTCCTCGAATATATATATATATATATATATATAGTCTCCCGAGTGGCGCAGTGGTCTAAGCTGTGCCACTAGAGATCCTGGTTCGAATCCAGGCTCTGTCGTAGCCGGCCGCGACCGGGAGACCCATGGGGCGTCGCACATTTGGCCCAGGGTAGGGGAGGGAATGTTGTTTGCAACGCCAGGGTTGTGGGTTCGATTCCCACGGGGGGCCAGTATGAAAAAAAAACATATATATACAAAAATAATGTATGCACGAACTGTAAGTCGCTCTGGATAAGAGTGTCTACTAAAAAATATATATATATATATAAAGTACCAGTCAAAAGTTTGGACACACCTACTCATTCAAAGGTTTTTCTTTATTTTTACTATTTTCTACACTGTAGAATAATAGTGAACACATCCAAACTATGGAATAACACATATGGAATCATGTAGTAACCATAAAAGTGTTAAACAAATAAAAACATATTTTATATTTCGATTCATCAAATTGCCACCCTTTGCCTTGATGACAGCTTTGCAAACTCTTGGCATTCTCTCAACCAGCTTAATGAGGAATAATTTTCCAACAGTCTTGAAGATGTTCCCACATATGCTGAGCACTTGTTGGCTGTTTTTCCTTCACTCTGCGGTCCAAGGTGTGTTTTGGTTCATTGTCCTGTTGAAAAACAAATGATAGTCCCACTAAGCGCAAACCAGATGGGATGGCGTATCGCTGCAGAATGTTGTGGTAGCCATGCTGGTTTGCACTTACGGTGGGAACCACACATGCGGAGATCATCCGTTCACCTACTCTGCGTCTCACAAAGACACGGCGGTTGGAACCAAATATCTCAAATTTGGACTCATAAGACCAAAGGACAGATTTCCACCGGTCTAATGTCCATTGCTCGTGTTTCTTGGCCCATGCAGGTCTCTTCTTCTTATTGGTGTCCTTTAGTAATGGTTTCTTTGCAGCAACTGAGCAGTTGGTAGCTCAGTTGGTAGAGCATGGCGTTTGCAACGCCAGGGTTGTGGGTTTGATTCCCATGGGGGGAATAATGTATGCACTAACTGTAAGTCGCTTTGGAGAAGAGCGTCTGCTAAATGACTAAAATGTAAATGTAAATGTAAATTAGACCATGAAGGCCTGATTCACACAGTCTCCTCTGAACAGTTGATATTGAGATGTGTCTGTTACTTCAAATATGTGAAGCATTTATTTGGGCTGCATTTTCTGAGTCTGGAAACTTTAATGAACGTATCCTCTGCAGCAGAGGTAATTCTGGGTCTTCCATGTGGTGGTCCTCATGAGAGCCAGTTTCATCATAGTGCTTGATGGTTTTTGCTGCCGCACTTGAAGAAACTTTCAAAGTTCTTGAAATGTTCCGTATTGACTGACCTTCAAGTGATAAAATAAAGATGGACTGTTGTTTCTCTTTGCTTATTTGAGCTGTACTTGCCATAATGTGGACTTGGTCTTTTACCAAATAGGGCTATCTTCTGTCAATCCCACCTACCTTGTCACAACACAACTGATTGGCTCAAACGCATTAAGAAGGAACGAAATTCCACAAATTAACTTTTAAGAAGGCACACCTGCTAATTGAAATGCATTCCTGGTGACTACCTCATGAATCTGGTTGAGAGAATGCCAAGAGTGTGCAAAGCTGTCATCAAGGCAAAGGGTGGCTATTTGAAGAATCTCAAATATAAAATATATTTTGATTTGTTTAACACTTTTTTTGGTTACTACATGATTCCATATGTGTTATTTCATAGTTTTGATTTCTTCACTATTATTCTGCAACGTAGAAAATAGTAAAAATAAAGAAAAACCCTGGAATGAGTAAGTGTGTCCAAACTTTTGACTGGTACTGTACGTTGCTCCTTCTGGGATACGCATTGAGTTACTGGTTCAACGGAGATGCATGATTTGTGCTAGAAGGGAACAGTGAAGACAGAGATGTGTAAATTAGAAGTCAATTCATAGGCTGGGCTATTTAATCCACAATGTGCATGCTAGCCTATATATTAGTATTATATATTATATTATTATATATTATATTATACATACTACTGTGAATTTAGGAGACCACCACCATGTGCAAGCCAGAAGTTTGGTGATTATATTTTCTTGCGAATGGTCTAAAATCTGCATTTAAAAATATGTTTCCATCACATTGACTTGTTCCAGATTAAAAGGCTACGTGTGATGATGTAGTGTACATGAAAAGGCTACGTGTGATGATGTAGTGTACATGAAAAGGCTACGTGCGATGATGTAGTGTACATAGAGTGTGTGGACAGGTGTCTTTTATACAGGTAACGAGTTCAAACAGGTGCAGTTAATACAGGTAATGAGTGGAGAACAGGAGGGCTTCTGAAAGAAAAACTAACAGGTCTGTGAGAGCCGGAATTCTTACTGGTTGGTAGGTGATCAAATACTTATGTCATGCAATAAAATGCAAATGAATTACTTAAAAATCTTACAATGTGATTTTCTGGATTTTTGTTTTAGATTCCGTCTCTCACAGTTGAAGTGTACCTATGATAAAAAATTACAGACCTCTACATGCTTTGTAAGTAGGAAAACCTGCAAAATCGGCAATGTATCAAATACTTGTTCTCCCCACTGTATATTTGAATCATCTGTCCATAGAACATTCTTCCAAGAGTCTGGAGAACTGCTTTAACTCAGCAACATTTGTGGATTTTCAAGCATGATATTTCAAGTCCTGCCACAACATCTCAATTGGAATTAGGTCTGGACTTTGAGTAGGCCATTCCAAAACTTCAAATGTGTTGCTTTTTAGCCATTTTTCATGTAGACTTGATTGTGTGTTTTGGATCATTTGTCTTGCTGCATGACCCAGCTGCGCTTCAGCTTCAGCTCACAGACGGATGGTCTGACATTCTCCTGTAGAATTCTCTGATACAGAGCAGAATTCATGGTTCCTTCTATTAAGGCAAGTCGTCCAGGTCCTGAGGCAGCAAAGCATCCCCAAACCATCACACCACCACCACCATGCTTGACCTTTGGTATGATGTTCTTACTGTGGAATGCAGTGTTTGGTTTTCACCAGGAATAATGGGACCCATGCCGTAAAAAAGTTTGCCAAAAAGCACCTGGACACACCTGGATGATCATCAAGAGTCTTGGAAGAATGTTCTATGGACAGATGATTCAAATGTATAACTTTTTGGATTACATTAACAAATTGTCTGTCGATATAATTAGAAATTTTACCGAAACGTCCTGTTTCCATCACAGTTTTTTGAATGCAGTATGACTTTACTCATATAAAAACTGTGGATGGAAACTTGTTAGTGAATAAAAAATTAAGTAATGTCCATACAAAAAGTTTCCTATAGCAGTTTCTTTCCTCTCATTCATGGGATGCAACTTAAGCAAATAGGGTTTGATTGAATTATATAGGCTGATATTTTCTGTATTATTATATCTCTCTCTCATTATGGAGTCCTCTCTAGCCACTTTGAACAACATGATCTTGCATTGACAATGCCTTTTCACAAGGGAATGACTGCAGCAGGTCGTAAAAGTATTGTTTATTGTTGTTCTTGAAATTCTAATTCTACACTGCGTCAAAGTTTTTTGCGCACCCCAGAACGTTGTCATGGAAAATATAAACTTTACTGGATATCTTAAACACACCATGGTTGTGGAATGTGGAAACGCTGTGGTTTACCCCATGCTGTGGTTTACCCCATGCTGTGGTTTACCCCATGCTGTTGGTTTACCCCATGCTGGGGTTTACCCCATGCTGTGGTTTACCCATGCTGTGGTTTACCCATGCTGTGGTTTACCCCATGCTGTGGTTTACCCCATGCTGTGGTTTACCCCATGCTGTGGTTTACCCATGCTGTGGTTTACCCCATGCTGTGGTTTACCCCATGCTTTTTACCCATGCTGTGGTTTTTTTTCCCCATGCTGTTGTTCCCATGCTGTGGTTTACACATGCTGTGGTTTACCCTTTGTTGCTGTGTTTCCCCATGCTTGGTTTACCCATGCTGTGGTTTCCACCCCTGCTGTGGTTACCCATGCTGTGGCTTACCCCATGCTGTGGTTTTACCCATGCTGGGGTTTACCCCATGCTGTGGTTTACCCATGCTGTTGGGGGGGGTTTTTACACCTGCTGTGTTTACCAATTGCGTGGTTTACCCCAGCTGTGGTTTTACCCAATGCGGTGGGTTACCCATGCTGTGGTTTACCCCATGCTGTGGTTTACCCCATGCTGTGGTTTACCCATGCTGTGGTTTACCCCATGCTGTGGTTTACCCCATGCTGTGGTTTACCCCATGCTGTGGTTTACCCCATGCTGTGGTTTACCCCATGCTGTGGTTTACCCCATGCTGTGGTTTACCATGCTGTGGTTGACACCCATGCGTGGTTTACCCAGCTGTGTTTACCCATGCTGTGGTGTACCCCATGCTGTGGTTTACACATGCTGTGGTTTTCCCATCTGTGGTACCCCATGACTGTGGTTTACCCCATGCGGGGTTTACCCATGCTGCTGGTTTACCCATGCTGTGGTTACCCATGATGTGGTTTAACCCATGCGGTGGTTTACCCATGCTCTGTGGTTTAACCCATGCTTTGTGGTTTACCCCATGCTTAGGTTTACCCAGGCTTGTGTTTACCCCATGCGGTGGTTACCATGCTGTGGTTTACCCATGCTGTGGTTTACCCCATGCTGTGGTTTACCCCATGCTGTGGTTTACCCCATGCTGTGGTTTACCCCATGCTGTGGTTTACCCCATGCTGTGCTGGAACCTCACAGCCAAACTTTTGTCAGAGCAGTGGAAGTTTTTCAAGGTGCTAGAGAAAAGGAATATTTCCAGGAGACATAACACCTTGATATTGAAACACCACCTACAACACACACACACACACACACACACACACAAACAAACACTAGGACACAGACACAGACACAGACACACACACACCACACACATACTGGCCTATCCAGCTCAAATTAACCTACTGCAGGATCAACGTTTGAGACATAGTCAAGACTGTTTCACTGGTCAAAAGAAAAGCCTGTTTGTGAGGAATGGATATTCTAAATAATGTCTTATTTGCCAGAGGAGAGGTTCATGTTTAAAAAGCATAAAGAGCTAAAATAACTCTAGAATGATGAGTCACCTTGTTGCTCTGAAAACACTTGATCATTTCTCCTCCAAAGTGGCTACTCTGTCTGTCGCCTGTTTACTTTTTATGTTAAGTTCATTTGCCAAAGTAAAGGTATGAGAAGGAATACAGACATTACTACTGGCACCAAAATATGTGTGTGTGTGTGTGTGTGTGTGGTGTGTGTGTGTGTGTGTGTGTGTGTGTGTGTGTGTTTGAGTTTGTGCGTGAGTGTGCGTGTGTTTGTGTGTGTGTGTGAGTGTGACTTCACCTCAGTGACCATCTCAACTGAATCACTTTGATCTGAGTAGAACTAAGAGACGTTACAACAAATTAAAAGAGACACGGGATCCAACACGCGCAACACCCGTAGACTATCCCTGACAGAGTCCTGTTGACAGAGTCCTGTGGACCACACGTAGACTATATCCCTGACAGAGTCCTGTTGGACCACACGTAGACTATATCCCTAACAGAGTCCTGTTGGACCACACGTAGACTATATCCCTGACAGAGTCCTGTTGGACCACACGTAGACTATATCCCTGACAGAGTCCTGTTGGACCACACGTAGACTATATCCCTGACAGAGTCCTGTTGGACCACACGTAGACTATATCCCTGACAGAGTCCTGTTGGACCACACGTAGACTATATCCCTGACAGAGTCCTGTTGGACCACACGTAGACTATATCCCTGACAGAGTCCTGTTGGACCACACGTAGACTATATCCCTGACAGAGTCCTGTTGGACCACACGTAGACTATATCCCTGACAGAGTCCTGTTGGACCACACGTAGACTATATCCCTGACAGAGTCCTGTTGGACCACACGTAGACTATATCCCTAACAGAGTCCTGTTGGACCACACGTAGACTATATCCATAACAGAGTCCTGTTGTACCACAATCCCTGACAGAGTTCCGTTGACCACACGTAGACTATATCCCTGACAGAGTCCTGTTGGACCAATGTAACTATATCCCTGAGAGAGTCCTGCCTAGTCCTGAGTGCTGACCAGAGACAGACAGGAGAGCTGAGCAGGTTATTTATGGTCTCAGTTACACCAGTGACAGCCCACAGACAGACCTGCTTTCATCCCCTCCGTCAAATTCAATTTCAAGCTGCTTTATTGGCATGAAAAACATTGCTTCAATATTGCCAAAGCAACAATGTACACAATATATAATATAATATAATATAATATAATATACTTTGTAATAAATAATTAGGAATAACAAATATCCTGAACTTTAGATACTACCTAACCACTGATCTAGGACCAGTCCTGAACCAATAGTAGTAAATAGTAATAAAATTAAAAATTAAAACAATAACAACAATAAAATGGTAACAGTAAATAGTTGAAATGTGATGAATATAAAAGGCTAAACATGGAAAATGAAACTATAACTAACTTATAACTAACTAACTGTCATCCTCACCATTACATCAGTACTACAACTACCATCATCATTACTGCTACTACTACTACTACCACCACCATCATTAAACTGCTATCATTACCATCACCCCTACTACCATCATCATTACTACTACTACTACTACTACCACCACCATCATTAAACTGCTATCATTACCATCACCCCTACTACCATCATCATTACTACTACTACTACCACCACCATCATTAAACTGCTATCATTACCATCACCCCTACTACCATCATCATTACTACTACTACCACCACCACCATCATTAAACTGCTATCATTACCATCACCCTACTACCATCATCATTACTACTACTACCACCCACCACCATCATTAAACTGGCTATCATTACCATCACCCTACACCATCATCATTACTACTACTACACCACACCATCATTAAACTGCTATCATTACCATCACCCCTACTAACCATCATCATACTACTACTACCACCACCACCATCATTAAACTGCTTATCATAACCATCACCCCTACTAACATCATCTTACTACTACAAACTACCACTACCATCATTAAAACTGCTATCATTAACCATCACCCCTACTACCATCATCTTACTACTACTACTACCACCATCATTAAACTGCTATCATTACCTTATCCACCCCTCTCACCATCATCATACTACGATCCCACCAACCACCATCATTAAACTGCTATCATTACCATCACCCCTACTACCCATCATCATTACTACTACTACTACCACCACCATCATTAAACTGCTATCATTACCATCACCCCCTACTACCATCATCATTACTACTACTAACAACCACCATCACTTAACTGCTATCAATACCATCACCCCTACTACCACATCATCATTACTACTACTACTACACCATCATTAAACTGCATCATTCCTACCACACCCCTACTACCATCATCATTATTTACACTACAACACCACCATCATTAAACTGCTATCATTACCATCCCCATCATCACCCTACTACCATCATCATTACTATTTACTACAACCACCATCATTAAACTGCTATCATTACCATCACCCCTACTACCATCATCATTATACTACTACTACCTACCACCATCATTAAACTGCTATCATTACCATCACCCCTCAAACCCATCATCATTAACTACTGACTAACACCACCATCATTAACTGCTATCATTACCATCACCCCTACTCCCATCATCATTACTACTACTACACACCACCATCATTAAACTGCTATCATTACCATCACCCCCTACTTACCATCAATCATTACTACTATCACCTACCACCACATCATTAAACTGCTATTCCTATACCATCCCCCTGACTACCATCCCCATTACTACTACTACTACCAACCACCACCCCATCTAAACTGCTACATTATCCACCACCTCATTACCAGTCTTTCATTACTACTACCTCCCTACCACCACCACATTAACTATCTATCTTACCTCCATCACCCCTACTACCCATCATCATTACTACTACTACCACCACCACCATCATTAAACTGCTACATTACCACACCCCACTACCATCATCCTTACACTACTACTACCACCACCATCATTAAACTTGCTATCATTACCATCACCCCTACTACCATCATCATTAACTACTACTACTACCACCACCATCATTACAACTTCTATCTTACCATCACCCTACTAACCATATCATTACACTACTACTACACCACATCATTACACTGCTATCATAAACCATCACCCCTACTACATCATCATTATACTCTACTACACCCCCATCATTAAACTGCTATCATTACCTCACCCCCTACATATCATATACTACACCCCACACCATCATTAAACTGCTATCATTACCATCACCCCTACTACCATCTCATTACTACACTACTACCACCACCATCATTAACTGCTATCATTACCATCACCCCTACGTACCACTACTATTTAAATAATAATCACAACAATATAATAATAAATAATAACAATAATAGTAATACAAATATTACCACTAATAATAGTCATAACAATAATACTAATAATAAGGAAGTTACTGTTTACTATGCAGATGTTATTATTCAGTGTCCCTCAGGCTATGGCCGCAAATACATATTTGGCTGCAAGAGGAGCCATTGCCCCTTGCCCATGACGATTTCTTGTTTTTCCTCTGGGTTTATATGTTAAAATCTGGAATAAAATGTATTAATTTCTTTGAATAATGAATCTCTTGTTGAGGATATTTATCACAGTAAAGGAGAAAGTGCATCTCTGTTTCTACCTCCCCTGTCGTGCAGTGACCACATACACCGCCCTCTTTGGGTAGCCATTTCTTTTTATGTCTGCCGGTTTCTATTGCCAATTGGTGTTCACTCAGCCTGTACTTGGTAAGGATCAGTCTCTGCTTCATATCTCTGACAGAGGAGAGATAATCAGCCAATTAATATTCTCTGTTTAGTGCCAAATAGCAATTTAGTCGGATTTGGGATTTTGTTTCGTTTTTCCAATGTGGTAAATATGAGTCCTATGATTGGTTCATGATTTTGTTTATTTGAATTATTTATTTTGAAGCAGTGCTGGTGTCAGCTTTGTTGGTTTGGTCCAACACCAGTTGACTGAGAGGGCTCTTTTCTGGGGTCAGCTCTTAGGTTTGAAGTGCTTTAAATTGTAGCCAAAATTGTAATGATTTTTTTTGTACTTTCATTTTCATTTCCACTGGAAAACCCCACATTAGTTGGTGCATTTCTTTGGACTTTCTTTGTTTGTCCCACATGTTAATGTCCAGTTTATTGAGTGGCCCCCAAACCTCACTTCTGTAAAGAGCTATTGGTAGGATTACGCTGTCAAATATTTTGGTCCAAATTCTAATTGGGATGTTGATTTTGAGTAATTTATTTTTTATTGCGTACAATGCTCTGCAGGCTTTTTCTATGAGTGCATTCACTGCCGTATTAAAGTTAAAAATTTATATTTGTGTTTCTGACATCTGGGTTTCTTCTGGAAAATCATGATTTTCATTATTTGTTTTTTTACTGCCAGGGCCCATTTATGGCAATATTTCTCTAGAATGTTAAGGTTCTGTTGAAGACCTTCTTTGGTTGGTGATTGAAGAACCAAATCATCAGCATATAGCAGGTATTTTACCTCTGTGTCAAATAGTGTGAGTCATGGGACTGCAGAATTGTCCAACATGTCTGCTAATTCATTTTTATAAATGTTGAAAAGGTTTGTACTCAAACTGCAGCCTTGTCTCACACCTCGACGTTGCGAAAATAATAATGTTCTTTGGTTTTTGATTTTTATTGCACACTTGTTTTCTGTGTACATACATTTTATTAAGTCATACACTTTACCACCAAGCCCACTTTGGAGAATTTTGAAGAATAGACCCTTTGAGCCAAATAGAATCTAATGCTTTTTAAAGTCAATAAAGCAAGCAATGATTTTGCCCTCTTTTTTTTGGTGGAACGTGTTTATTGGTCAGTAGTGCGTGGTTGGGGAGAAGACAATTCCTGATTTCAAAATGCTACAGAAAACCTTTCCCAAGGTTGCTGTTTACGCATATTCCCCCCCCTTATTATTGGGGTCTGATTTGTCTCCACTATTTGTGTAGATAGGGGAGATGAGCCCCGGGTTCCAGACAATCAGGAAAAGCATCCAGAAGTAGTCTCTCTCTCTCTCGCTCTCTCTCTCTCTCTCTCTCTCGCTCTCTCTCTATCTCCTCTCTCTCCTCTACTCTCCTTCCTCATCTCTCCTCTCTCCTCTCTTCTCCTTCAAGTTCGTCATGCTCTCTCTCTCTCTCTCTCTCTCCTTTCCAGCTCCCTTCTTCTGTCCCAATCCCCCCCCCCCCCCCCCCCCTTATCCCTAACTAAGTTGGTTTTAACATATAGTCCTGTGGGTCAGTTTGTCTCAGTGGCTGTATGGACCTTGACGTATGCATTCTCTTCTCCCTAGTTTACAATAACACCCTAACAAGTTCTATTGACTGTTTAACCCATTTCCCACCAGTCCAACAGGCGCTAAAGTCGTTTAGAATAGTTGGTTTTCACCCAAACCTGGTGCTACAGCAAGTAGCCAGTAGTAAAACGACACATTTCACTGAACCTATCCATTGTAGGTGACAATAAAAATGTTAATTTATAAATGTAACATATATTTTGTATGGTTGTATTGCCCCAAATGGCATCCTATTACCTACAGTTGAAGTCGGAAGTTTACATACACTCATTAAAATTCGTTTTTCAACCACTCCACAAATTTCTTGTTAACAAACTATAGTTTTGGCAAGTCGGTTAGGACATCTACTTTGTGCATGACACAAGTAATTTTTCCAACAATTGTTTACAGACAGATTATTTCACTTATAATTCACTGTATCACAATTCCAGTGGGTCAGAAGTTTACATACACTAAGATGACTGTGCCTTTAAACAGCTTGGAAAATTCCAGAAAATGATGTCATGGCTTTAGAAGCTTCTGATAGGATAATTGACATCATTTGAGTCAATTGGAGGTGTACCTGTGGATGTATTTCAAGGCCTACCTTCAAACTCAGTGCCTCTTTGCTTGACATCATGGGAAAATCAAAAGAAATCAGCCAAGGGAAAAAATTTACACCTCCACAAGTCTGGTTCATCCTTGGGAGCAATTTCCAAACGTCTGGAGGTACCACGTTCATCTGTACAAACAATAGTGCGCAAGTATAAACACCATGGGACCACGCAGCCGTCATACCGCTCAGGAAGGAGACGCGTTCTGTCTAGAGATTAACGTACTTTGGTGTGAAAAGTGCAAATCAATCCCAGAACAACAGCAAAGGACCTTGTGAAGATGCTAGAGGAAACAGGTACAAAAGTATCTATATCCACAGTAAAACGAGTCCTATATCGACATAACCTGAAAGGCCACTCAGCAAGGAAGAAGCCACTGCTTCCAAAAACCGCCATAAAAAAGCCAGACTATAAATACGGTTTACAACTGCACATGGGGACAAAGATTGTCCTTTTTGAAGAAATGTCCTCTGGTCTGATGAATTAAAAATATATCTGTTTGGCCATAATGACCATCGTTATGTTTGGAGAAAAAAGGGGACGCTTGCAAGCCGAAGAACACCATCCCAACCGTGAAGCACGGGGGTGGCAGCATCATGCTGTGGGGGTGCTTTGCTGCAGGAGGGACTGGTACACTTCACAAAATAGATGGCATCATGAGGAAGGAAAATTATGTGGATATATTGAAGCAACATCTCAAGTCTAGGTCCAAAAGGCTTCTCAACAGCTTCAACCCCCAAGCCATAAGACTCCTGAACAGCTAATCATGGCTACCCAGACTATTTGCACCCCCCCCCCCCCCCCCCCCTCTTTTACACTGCTGCTACTCTGTCTATTATTTATGCATAGTCACTTTAACTCTACCCACATGTACATATTACTTCAACTAGCCGATGCCCCCGCACATTGACTCTGCACTGGTACCCCCCCCTGTAATAGCCTCTGTACCGGTACCCCCCCTGTATATAGCCTCTGTACCGGTACCCCCCTGTATATAGCCTCTGCACCGGTACCCCCCTGTATATATAGCCTCCCTACTGTTATTTTATTTTACTGCTGCTCTTTAGTTATTTGCTTTTATTTTTTTTACTTAACACTTCAAAAATACATGAAAAAAAAATATTTAAAAAATGCATTGTTGGTTAAGGGCTTGTAAGTAAGGCATTTCACTGTAATTTCTACATCTGTTGTATTCGGCACATGTGGCAAATACAATTGATTTGAATTGATTTGAGACTCAGTCAGGAAGTTAAAGCTTGGACGCAAATGGGTCTTCCAAATGGACAATGACCCCAAACATACTTCCAAAGTTGTGGCAAAATGGCTTAAGGACAACAAAGTCAAGGTATTGGAGTGGCCATCACAAAGCCCTGACCTCAATCCTATAGAAAGTTTGTCGTCAGAACTGAAAAAGCGTGTGCGAGCAAGGAGGCCTAAAAACCTGACTCAGTTACACCAGCTCTGTCAGGAGGAATGGGCCAAATTTCACCCAACTTATTGTGGGAAGCTTGTGGAAGGCTACCCGAAACGTTTGACCCAAGTTAAACAATTTAATGGCAATGCTACCAAATACTAATTGAGTGTATGTAAACTTCTGACCCACTGGGAATGTGATCAAATAAATAGTTAAGTAGAAACATACCTTTCTTAATTATAAAACAGGGAAATATCAAATGGACTTCCCAATAAGTGTGAGAGCCACAAATACATCATTAATGTGGCTATACAGGGATGTGTTACTTTATAATTTCTCAAGGGTGAAGGGAGCCTGGTTTGGCGGGATATTGCATTGTGCAACCTAGGACCCATTCCAGCATGAGATAACTAAAGTAAGTAGCCTTGGCTTGTGTGAGGCAGCTTGATGTACTGACAGACCCTGGACAGGACACTAGTCTATCTCCTGTTTCTGTAGTGAGGCAGCTTGATGTACTGACAGACCCTGGACAGGACACTAGTCTATCTCCTGTTTCTGTAGTGAGGCATCTTGATGTACAGTACACCTCCTGGACAGGACGCTAGTCTATCTCCTGTTTCTGTAGTGAGACAGCTTGATGTACCAGTACACCCCCTGGACAGGACACTAGTATATCTCCTGTTTCTATAGTGAGGCAGCTTGATGTACAGTACACCCCCTGGACAGGACACTAGTCTATCTCCTGTTTCTGTAGTGAGACAGCTTGATGTACCAGGACACCCCCTGGACAGGACACTAGTATATCTCCTGTTTCTATAGTGAGGCAGCTTGATGTACTGACAGACCCTGGACAGGACACTAGTCTATCTCCTGTTTCTGTAGTGAGACAGCTTGATGTACCAGTACACCCCCTGGACAGGACGCTAGTCTTTTGCAGGGCCTTACCTCCGATCTATCTCCTTAAATTCTGAGTGCCAAGCAGAGACCTCAACTACCTCGTTCCTCTGCACATTGACTTGGTACTGGTACTCCTTGTATATAGCCAAGTTATTGTGTTACCATTTCCTTTTTTTTGCCAATATTTTTCTTTTTTTCTAGCTCTGCATTGTTGGCAATGGGCTTGGAATTAAGCATTTCACGGTAAATTCTACATCTGTTGTATTCAACGCATGTGACCAATAATATTTGATTTGATTTTGAGAGACACATCAGGTTCCATTTTTATAGTCTTTGGTGTGAATCAGCCTGCGATCGAACTCCCAACCTTCCAATCTCAGGGTGGACACTAACCACAAGGCCACTGTGTTGGTACAGCATCAGGGAAACCGGCCTATTCTAAACATTAGCATGCAGGATATACAGTATACCTTAAGAAGATATATAATATTTAAGGTATTAAATAACAAATACATGTGGCTCTAGGGTTGAAATGTTTTTTATTGCAAAAAAACAACAGATTTTCTCTATCAATTTGAGTTAGGGAATATACTGCTCTACCAGCAAAAGAGGAGTGACTGCACATTTGGGTCAAAACAATGAGTTATTGAATCGTTTATACATTAAATACATGCTTTATCATGTGGACAAATATCTTGCCTCCATTGTGTTGTGTTATGGAGAAGAAAATGGTGGGGGTCATGTTTGCAGAAACCGCAAAGAGTTACAGTGAAACCAAGGTAAAAGGCAGCACCTGGCATCACTCACGTTACCTTGGTTTCACTGAGCTTTGGGCTGCAGGGTACTATCTACTGTTCTTCGCTGATACAAGTATCAAACTATATCACACTGACAGCCACATACAAATAAATGTTACTAACACAAGTTTGTGTAAACAAACAAAAAAATTGTAATGGAAACGTATTCCAGTGGGTGTACCAAGCAAGAAATTAGTAACTGCCCTCTAGGGTCAAAGGTCATGTCAGAGGTCAGAGGTCAATATGAATAAAAAATGACCTCACAGTAAGACAACAGATAACCACATCTCTGACTACAATTCATTTTGGCTGGACAATAAACAACTTTGAAGAGATTTTTATCTCAGTTTCACTCTATGAGCGGTTACTGTTCTTTTGCTTGGTAGGGCAGAATACATGTATCGTACAGGGACCATAGATTTATGAGAGGGACAACATAGAAACGGTATATTGTGCACCATTTTTGACCAGGACCTACTATATATGGAATATGGTGCTATTTTGGGGAAGCAATGCAAAAAAAAAATTCATTACGGTATTTTCAATATTATGTACGTTGAAACTAGAGCACCTTGAATAAAAAGCAGAACTCTTTCATATAAATAAACATGTTGGGGCTCAGCCTCCCCATGTAACCCACCACATATCTTCTTCATAGACATATTAGTATACTGTACATTAATGCATGATATATGTTAAGACCTGGATGTGGCCTTAACTGATACATTTACTATAACCATATGTCGTTGTTAGCCATAGAAATAGAATATAGAATGTACCCATGAGTTTACCAGTCAAATTGCCAGGCTTAGCGGTTCCAAGACATTTCTATAGATGATATGTCTATTTTTGAAGCCTTATTCTACACTAATGAAAGTGTGTCTGCTATTCTGACAGTTTGGTTTGAGGTCTAAAAAATGTAAGACAGACGTAGATTTGAAGGGTTGAACCCTTTAATAGTTAATCAGAGTGTGTGTTTTGCTTTGAGACGTGGGGTGTGAGAAGTGTGTGTGTGTGTGTGTGTGTGTGTGTGTGTGTTTCAGAGTGTGAATGAAGAATGATAAGAGCTGTTCTGTTCTCTTGGTCTACTTCCCGACCCAGATGGTAACATCAACATATGATCAACACTATCTAAATCAATCACAACTTAACTAAGTGGTGCCCCGTGTTTTGCACAGTCATGTGACATTACCTGGATTTGAACCTTTATTCAAACGGCCTGTTCTTTTTTTATGGTCCAGTGATTTTATGTGTTCATGCTTTTGTGTAATTCCTCCTTTCTGGATAAGGCTTAAAAATACACTGAACAAAAATATAAATGCAACATGCAACAATTTTAATGATTTTACTGAGTTACAGTTCATATAAAGGAAATCAGTCAATTGAAATTAATTAATTAGGCCCTAATCTATGGATTTCAAATTACTGGGAATACAAATAGTCTGTAGCTCAATTGGTAGAGCATGGTAGAACATGGCGCTTGTAACGACAGGGTAGTGGGTTCGAACCCCGGGGACCACCCATACGTAAAAATGTATGCACACATGACTGTAGTCGCTTTGGATAAAAGCGTCTGCTAAATGGCTTATTATTATATGCATCTGTTGTCAAAAATACCTTACAAAAAAGGTAGGGTCGTGGATTAGAAAATCAGTCAGTACCTGGTTTGACCACCATTTGTCTCATGCAGTGCGAAACATCTCCTTCACATAGAGTTGATCAGGCTGTTGATTGTGGCCTATTGAATGCTGTCCCACTCCTCTTCAATGGCTGTGTGAAGAATCCCAAACTGCTCAATGGTTGACATGTATTTAGGCCATAGAAGAAATGGGGAAATGTTCAGCTTCCAGGAATTGTGTACAGATCCATGGGGCCATGCATTATCATGCTGAAACATGAGGTGATGGCAGCAGATGGATGGCACAACAATGGGCCTCAGGATCTCGTCACGATATCTCTGTGCGTTCGATAAAATTGTGTTTGTTGTCTGCAGCTTACCACACGGCCACCATGGGGCGCTCTGTTCACAAAGCTGACGTCAGCAAATCACTCGCCCACACGACGCCATACACGCTGTCTGCCATCTGCCCGGTACAGTTGAAACCGGGATTCATCCGTGAAGAGCATACTTCTCCAGCGTGCCAGTCGCCATCGAAGATGAGCATTTGCCTACTGAAGTCGGTTAAGACACCAAAACTGCGGTCAGGTCAAGACCCTGGTGAGGACGACGAGCTCGCAGATGAGCTTCCCTGAGATGGTTTCTGACAGTTTGTGCAGAATTTCTTTGGTTGTGCAAAACCCACAGTTTCATCAGCTGTCCGGGTGGCTCGTCTCAGACCATCCCACAGGTGAAGAAGCCGGATGTGGAGGTCCTGGGCTGGCGTGGTTACACGTGGTCTGCGGTTGTGAGGCCGGTTGGACGTACTGACAAATTCTCTAAAACGACGTTGGAGGTGGTTTATGGTAGAGAAATTAACATTCAATTCTCTGGCAACAGCTCTGGTGGACATTCCTGCAGTCATCTGCATGAAACATCTGTGGCATTGTGTTGTGTGTCAAAACTGCACATTTTAGAGTGGCCTTTTACTGTACCCAGCACAAGGTGCACCTGTGTAATGATCATGCTGTTTAATCAGCTTCTTGATCACTCCATGCTGTAGCTCAGCTGGTAGAGCACGGCGCTTGTAACGCCAAGGTAGTGGGTTCGAACCCCGGGACCACATATACACAAAAAAAAAAATGTATGCACGCATGACTGTAAGTCGCTTTGGATAAAAGCGTCTGCTAAATGGCATATTATTGATATGCCACACCTGTCAAGTGGATGGATTATTTTGGCAAAGGAGAACAATTTGAGAGAAATCAATTTTTTGTGAGTGTGGAACATTTCTGGGATCTTTTATTTCAGCTCATGAAACATAGGACCGTCAGCTTTATGTTGCGTTCATATTTTTGATCAATATACAGTACCAGTGAAAAGATTGGACACACCTACACATTCAAGGGTTTTTCTTTATTTTTACAAAAAAAAAAATCCTACATGATTCCAATATGTGTTATTTCATAGTTTTGATGTCTTCACTATTGTTCTACAATGTAGAAAATAGTCAAAATAAAGAAAAACCCTGGAATGAGTAGGTGTGTCCAAAACTTTTGACTGATACTGTACATTATATAATCTTGCTATGTCACATCATTGCGCAAAACACAGGGCCCAAGCCATAACATAACCCTAACCATAACCGTAACCATAACCCTAACCATAACCCTAACCATAACCCTAACCATAACCCTAACCATAACCCTAACCATAACCCTAACCATAACCGTAACCGAACACAACCATAACATCTCTATTGGAATATTATAACATATTAAAAACAAACATAGCAGCATTCCTTGATTTACCCCTTAATACCACTGATATAAAAACAGAATGCACAAATAAAATAATACTTGTGTTGTTTAGAAAAGTAAACTAACCACACACAAAAAAGAAAAACACAGGTAAAGCATTATTCCACTGCACCTATAATAACAAGGTCATAGGTCAACATAGGTCAGACAGAAGCAGGTCCAATGTGACATAATATTACACTAATGTATATAATAATGATATCCTTTAAGTGCTAACATGTACGTTGTTATCTATATGTTCTATTCTGTTGATGTAATTCTGGATATTAGTTCAGTTCTAGACAAGACAATAACAACAAAACAAACTACACCACAGAGACACAAATATATATATATATATATATATATATATATATATATATACTACCAGTCAAAAGTTTGGACAAACCTACTCATTCAAGGGTTTTTCTTTATTTTTACAATTTTTTACATTGTAGAATAATATTGTAGTAACCAAAAAAAAAGTGTTAAACAAATCAAAATATGTTAAACAAATCAAAATATGTTTTATATTTGAGATTCTTCAAATAGCCACCCTTTGCTAGATGACGGCTTTGCATGCTCTTGGCATTCTCTCAACCAGCTTTATGAGGTAGTCACCGTGAATGCATTTCAATTAAACAGGTGTGCCTTGTTAAACATTAATTTGTGAATTATTTCCTTTTAATGCGTTTGAAGCCAATATGTTTGTGTGCAAGGTGGGCCTCCTGTAGCTCAGTTTTTTAGAGCTGGCGCTCGAACGCCAGTATTTTGGTTCGAATTCCCAGGGGGCCCGTATGAAAAATGTAGCATCACTCCCGAGTGGCGCAGTGTCTAAGGCATGCATCGCAGTGCTAGCGTGCCATAGGGGATACTGGTTCGATTCCGGCTCGTGTAGGGGGCCATGAGGGAGACCCATGGGGCGGCGCACAAATTGGCCAGCGTTTCTTAGAGTAGGGGAGGGAATGGCCGGCAGGGATTTTGTAGATAGTTGGTAGAGCATGGCGGTTTGCAACCGGGTTGTGGGTTCGATTCCCACGGGGGGGATTTAAAAATAAAAAATAAAGTAATGTATGCACCACTAATGTAAGTCGCTTGGATAAGAGCGTCGCTAAATGACTAAAATTGGTAGGGGTGGTATACAGATGATAGCCTTATTTGGTAAAAGACCAAGTCCATATTATAGCAAAAAAAGCAAAGAGAAATGGGCAGTCCATCATTTCGTTAAATAATGAGGACCGCCACAGGAATGGAAAAACCAGGGTTTCTCTGCTGATGTGCAGTGGTTAAGGGATAGCATGGGTAACTGTCCACTAGAGATCCGGTTCGAATCCAGGTTT
>LR778259.1:35817942-35917942 GCA_902810595.1 Coregonus sp. 'balchen'
CAACCACAACCACACCCACCACCACACTCCATACTACAGTGGTTGCCTGTCTCTCTCTGTCTACTCCATACCTATCAGTGGTTGCCTGTCTCTCTCTGTCTACTCCATACCTCGTGGTGCCTGTCTCCTTCTACTCATACCTTCAGTGGTTGCCTGTTCTCTCTCTGTCTACTCCATACCTATCAGTGGTTGCCTGTCTCTCTCTGTCTACTCATACCTATCAGTGGTTGCCTGTCTCTCTCTGTCTACTCCATACCTATCAGTGGTTGCCTGTCTCTCTCTGTCTACTCCATACCTAGCAGTGGTTGCCTGTCTCTCTCTGTCTACTCCATACCTATCAGTGGTTGCCTGTCTCTCTCTGTCTACTCCATACCTATCAGTGGTTGCCTGTCTCTCTCGGTCTACTCCATACCTATCAGTGGTTGCCTGTCTCTCTCTGTCTACTCCATACCTATCAAGTGGTTGCCTGTCTCTCTCTGTCTACTCCATACCTATCAGTGGTTGCCTGTCTCTCTCTGTCTACTCCATACCTATCAGTGGTTGCCTGTCTCTCTCTGTCTACTCCATACCTATCAGTGGTTGCCTGTCTCTCTCTGTCTATCCATACCTATCAGTGGTTGCCTGTCTCTCTCTGTCTACTCCATACCTATCAGTGGTTGCCTGTCTCTCTCTGTCTACTCCATACCTATCAGTGGTTGCCTGTCTCTCTCTGTCTACTCCATACCTATCAGTGGTTGCCTGTCTCTCTCTGTCTACTCCATACCTATCAGTGGTTGCCTGTCTCTCTCTGTCTACTCCATACCTATCAGTGGTTGCCTGTCTCTCTCTGTCTACTCCATACCTATCAGTGGTTGCCTGTCTCTCTCTGTCTACTCCATACCTATCAGTGGTTGCCTGTCTCTCTCTGTCTACTCCATACCTATCAGTGGTTGCCTGTCTCTCTCTGTCTACTCCATACCTATCAGTGGTTGCCTGTCTCTCTCTGTCTACTCCATACCTATCAGTGGTTGCCTGTCTCTCTCTGTCTACTCCATACCTATCAGTGGTTGCCTGTCTCTCTCTGTCTACTCCATACCTATCAGTGGTTGCCTGTCTCTCTCTGTCTACTCCATACCTATCAGTGGTTGCCTGTCTCTCTCTGTCTACTCCATACCTATCAGTGGTTGCCTGTCTCTCCCTGTATACTCCATTACAGCCATTCATGTTGTTACTGTACTGTATTTGTTCTAGTGCTTCCACACCAGCCCTGCAAACGCGTTGTCTACATCCACGTTGGCTAGTTCTGTTTTTTTGCTACACACATTGTTTTGGGGACTTTGTGTTCTGTGTAAGTAAACAAATCATTTCTGACAAATACTTTTTATCACGGTCAGTCAATGTCCCACCGATATGGTCATAGCCAGGCACCTCAACTTCGACATGATCACCACTCGACTACCTTCTCCTCTTTCTGCGTCACCACTCGACTACCTTCTCCTCTTTCTGTGTCACCGCTCGACTACCTTCTCCTCTTTCTGCGTCACCACTCGACTACCTTCTCCTCTTTCTGTGTCACCGCTCGACTACCTTCTCCTCTTTCTGCGTCACCACTCGACTACCTTCTCCTCTTTCTGTGTCACCGCTCGACTACCTTCTCCTCTTTCTGTGTCACCGCTCGGCTACCTTCTCCTCTTTCTGTGTCACCACTCGACCACCTTCTCCTCTTTCTGTGTCACCACTCGGCTACCTTCTCCTCTTTCTGTGTCACCACTCGACTACCTTCTCCTCTTTCTGTGTCACCACTCGACTACCTTCTCCTCTTTCTGTGTCACCACTCGACTACCTTCTCCTCTTTCTGTGTCACCACTCGACTACCTTCTCCTCTTTCTGTGTCACCACTCGACTACCTTCTCCTCTTTCTGTGTCACCACTCGACCACCTTCTCCTCTTTCTGTGTCACCACGCGACTACCTTCTCCTCTTTCTGTGTCACCACTCGACCACCTTCTCCTCTTTCTGTGTCACCACGCGACTACCTTCTCCTCTTTCTGCGTCACCACTCGGCTACCTTCTCCTCTTTCTGTGTCACCGCTCGACTACCTTCTCCTCTTTCTACGTCACCACTCGACTACCTTCTCCTCTTTCTGTGTCACCGCTCGACTACCTTCTCCTCTTTCTGTGTCACCACGCGACTACCTTCTCCTCTTTCTGTGTCACCACGCGACTACCTTCTCCTCTTTCTGTGTCACCACTCGACTACCTTCTCCTCTTTGTGTCACCACGCGACTACCTTCTCCTCTTTCTGCGTCACCACGCGACTACCTTCTCCTCTTTCTGTGTCACCACGCGACTACCTTCTCCTCTTTCTGCGTCACCACGCGACTACCTTCTCCTCTTTCTGTGTCACCACGCGACTACCTTCTCCTCTTTCTGTGTCACCACGCGACTACCTTCTCCTCTTTCTGCGTCACCACGCGACTACCTTCTCCTCTTTCTGTGTCACCACGCGACTACCTTCTCCTCTTTCTGTGTCACCACTCGACTACCTTCTCCTCTTTGTGTCACCACTCGACTTCCTTCTCCTCTTTGTGTGTCACCACTCGACTACCTTCTCCTCTTTGTGTCACCACTCGACTACCTTCTCCTCTTTGTGTCACCACTCGACTACCTTCTCCTCTTTGTGTCACCACTCGACTACCTTCTCCTCTTTGTGTCACCACGCGACTAAAACATAAACTGACCGTGAAATAGACTGACACGGTGAATCCAGGTGAAAGCTATGATCCCTTATTGATGTCACTTGTTAAATCCACTTTAACCAGCGTAGATGAAGGGGAGGAGAATGGTTAAAGAAGGATTTAAGAAGCCTTCAGACATTGATTGTGTATGTGTGCCATTCAGAGGGTGAAGACAAAATATTTAAGTGTCTTTGAACGGGGTGGGTATGGTAGTAAGTTGCTTTGTGTGCCAAGAACTACAACACTCCTGGTTTTTTTTCACGCTCAACAGTTTCCCATGTGTACCCAAAGGACATCTAGCCAACATGACACAACTGTGGAAAGCATTAAAGTCAACAAGGGCCAGCATTAGGCTTAGGTGGTATACTCTATACCGGGGTATTTGGAAATACCTACGGGATGTTTTTTTTTCAATACATTTTAATATTTGTAGGTATCTTTTAAGTGCATACCTGCAGTCAACTTGTGCAATGCATTAGGAGATAAACACATCATTTTCTTATTTCACCTGTCACATTATTTTATATTATGATAAGTATAACTCACAGTTGAGCCAGGAGAAAGCTGGAGCAGGTGAGTCCAGCTGTGTATTGACAGTATGGGAGTATGTGAGTCCAGCTGTGTATTGACAGGGGGAGTATGTGAGTCCAGCTGTGTATTGACAGGGGGAGTATGTGAGTCCAGCTGTGTATTGACAGGGGGAGTATGTGGGTCCAGCTGTGTATTGACAGGGGGAGTATGTGAGTCCAGCTGTGTATTGACAGGGGGAGTATGTGAGTCCAGCTGTGTATTGACAGGGGGAGTATGTGAGTCCAGCTGTGTATTGACAGGGGGAGTATGTGAGTCCAGCTGTGTATTGACAGGGGGAGTATGTGAGTCCAGCTGTGTATTGACAGTATGGGAGTATGTGAGTCCAGCTGTGTATTGACAGGGGGAGTATGTGAGTCCAGCTGTGTATTGACAGGGGGAGTATGTGAGTCCAGCTGTGTATTGACAGGGGGAGTATGTGAGTCCAGCTGTGTATTGACAGGGGGAGTATGTGAGTCCAGCTGTGTATTGACAGGGGGAGTATGTGAGTCCAGCTGTGTATTGACAGGGGGAGCAGGTGAGTCCAGCTGTGTATTGACAGGGGGAGTATGTGAGTCCAGCTGTGTATTGACAGGGGGAGTATGTGAGTCCAGCTGTGTATTGACAGGGGGAGTATGTGAGTCCAGCTGTGTATTGACAGGGGGAGTATGTGAGTCCAGCTGTGTATTGACAGGGGGAGTATGTGAGTCCAGCTGTGTATTGACAGGGGGAGTATGTGAGTCCAGCTGTGTATTGACAGGGGCAGTATGTGAGTCCAAAACGTAGAAAGACATTTCTTATGCGTTTTATATTTTTTTCCCTTTTTTTCCCTAGCTCCTATATGTGTAGCTTTATGAGCTGGATTGCCTGTCTTTGTAATTAGTTTATTGTTGTTTGCGCTCGTTAGCATATTTAGCTAGCAGCCTCCATGGAAGTGTGCTGTTACTAGTTAGGGCTGGGCAGTATTTTACTATAAACCGGTATTGATGCACGGACCGGTTTGAGTTTTTACTTTACCTTCTATAACGGTATTTCAATGTCAGTTTTGTATAGTTTACTCCGTTTGCTTCTTGAGTCATCTCTCTCTCTCTCTCTCTCTCTCTCTCTCCTGCTGCATGCCGCTAACCACACCAAGCCCCCGTCACTCAAGGAGAGAGCAGTTGCTCGGCCACGGAGTCACGGGCACTTTCTTGCCGTTCACTCCTCGTGGTCTTGATGGATGCAACAATGTTGGTGACACAAGCGTTCTATAATTACACTATTCCTTTTTTTTTTGCATCTTACTGTCTGCAAAATACTGTTTGCTAGTTTGACTTTTCTTAGCAAGGTGTTGCTAAAATAATTTGTGTTAGCCGATAGTTGCTCGTTAGCTGGCCAGCTAGCTAAATGCACTAAGAGTCAGAGCAAAGCTAGTTAGCTAATACTGCCTGGTACCAGTGCTAGATAAGCATGTTTGTGCAACGGAGAGGAATAGGTGAAGCGTGAATATGTTGGCTAGCTAGCTAGCATGAAGTAATGTAATATGTCATGTAATGTAACATCTAATTAGGGTCACCTGGAAACACTGACAAACTTTGGTTCCTACCCGGTCAATAATTCCTCGCTGGCTTATTCATTTGATGTCATGTCAAACAACAATGTATTCAAGGTGCGTCCCACTATATTCCAACTACAGAATTAGAATAATCAATATATTTCCATGATTCCAACAGTTCAATAAACTAAACCGCGATTTGTTTGTCCATATCACGCTGCGTGGCAACAGTGTGGACATGATAATAAAAGTGCAGGAAATGCGAAAATTGCTGAATTTGTTTTGGGTTTGGCGTGTATATTTCTTAAATAGTGTTGTTTTTACTGTTAAGTGTTGCACTTTTAAATGCAACTTCAACTGAAGTTTGATACGATTTCATTCACTTTGCATACAGACCCCTACAGACTTGCCTTCACTCACGCCTCAATACAGCTCCCTACAGACTCATACAATCCTCGACCTCATATACTACAACCATACAATCTACAACTATACAGACCCACATACCTCAATACAGAACCCTACAGACTCATCAACCCTACAGACCCCACAGACTCATACAGACCCCCTACAGACCTCATACGACCCCCTACAGACCCTACAGACTCCCTACAGACCTCATACAGACCCCCTACACCTCAACAGACTCCCTACAACCTCATAAATCCCTACAACTTCATAAGACTCTACAGACCTCATCGACCCCTACAGACTTCTACAGACTCATACGCTCATACAGACTCCCTAACTTATACGCTCCTACAGACTTACAGACCCTCAGACCTCTACAGACTCCTCAGCCCTCAACGGACTCCTACGACCTTCATACACTCATACAGACTCCCTACAGACCTCATACAGACTCCCTACAGACCTCATACAGACCCCTACAGACCTCATACAGACCCCCTACAGACCTCATACAGACTCCCTACAGACCCCCTACAGACCTCATACAGACTCCCTACAGACCTCATACAGACTCCCTACAGACCTCATACAGACCTCTACAACCCCTACAGACCTCATACAGACTCCCTACAGACCTCAATACAGACCCCTACAGACCTCATACAGACTCCCTACAGACCTCATACAGACTCCTACAGACTCCCCTACAGACCTCATACAGACTCCCTACAGACCTCATACAGACTCCCTACAGACCTCATACAGACTCCCTACAGACCTCATCAGACCTCCCTACAGACCTCATACAGACTCCCTACAGACCTCATACAGACTCCCTACAGACCTCATACAGACCTCATACAGACTCCCTACAGACCTCATACAGACTCCCTACAGACCTCATACAGACTCCCTACAGACCTCATACAGACTCCCTACAGACCTCATACAGACTCCCTACAGACCTCATACAGACTCCCTACAGACCTCATACAGACTCCCTACAGACCTCATACAGACTCCCTACAGACCTCATACAGACTCCCTACAGACCTCATACAGACCCCCTACAGACCTCTTTTCTTCTTCCACTATTCTCCTCTCCTCTAATAACCAACATCCCTTCTTTCTCCCCGTCTCCTGTAGAGTTTCCCGTCAGACGAGGGCTGGCCGTTTGCCAAGTACCTGGGAGCGTGTGGTCGCGTGGTGGCAGTGAACTACGTCGGTGAGGAGCTGTGGTCCTTCTACAACGCTCCGTGGGAGAAGAGGGTTGACCTGGCTAGACAGCTGATGGACATCGCTGAGCAGCTCACCAACAACGACTTTGAGTTCGCCCTCTACCTGCTGGACGTGAGCTTTGATAACTTTGCCGTGGGGCCGCGGGACGGCAAGGTCATCGTGGTGGACGCTGAGAACGTCCTGGTGGCCGACAAGAGACTGATCAAACAGAGTGAGTTGTTACACTATATGGGGGAGGGGGTGTGAGTTGGTGTTGTCACACTGCGGGGGAGGGAGGGAGGGGGAGAGAGGTGTGTAGAGAGTTATGAGTTTGTGAGTTGGTGTTGTCGCACTGCGGGGGAGGGGGTGGGGATTGTGTGTGGGTGTCATCGGTTTGCGGTGTGATATTAAGAGGTGGTGTTTTCTCGGTTACTATGACACCCGGTGTGTGTGTGTCCTTCACGTGCCCTGTGACTGGCTGGCTGACTGACTGGCTGATTGGCTGACTGGCTGGCTGACTGGCTGACTGGCTGGCTGGCTGGCTGACTGGCTGGCTGACTGGCTGGCTGACTGGCTGGCTGGCTAACTGGCTGGCTGGCTGGCTAACTGGCTGGCTGACTGGCTGACTGGCTGGCTGGCTGGCTGACTGGCTGGCTGGCTGACTGGCTGACTGGCTGGCTGGCTGACTGGCTGGCTGGCTGACTAACTGGCTGGCTGACTGACTGGCTGGCTGGCTGACTGGCTGGCTGGCTAACTGGCTGACTGACTGACTGGCTGGCTGACTGGCTGGCTGACTGACTGACTGACTGACTGGCTGGCTGACTGGCTGACTGACTGACTGGCTGGCTGGCTGACTAGAGACTTGAACACTGCAGAGGCACTACATCACATTACCACATTCTGTATTTAATCGTTTATCCATCTGATATCGTGTTTCTCTCTCTCCTCTGGTGTCAGTCTAATCTAGGATGGAGGGGATTGGGGTGATGGTACATCTAGAAATGTTTTCTTACTGGTTCTGCGAGGCCTGTATGTCTAGCTTGTACATCACTATCAAAGCAATGCACAGATCTAACTAGATGGAGATGAGTGGCTAACTTTGCCCCAGTCTGTCCTGCAGAAGGAAACGTACTGAGAAACAGCCATAGATGCTCCAAGAGGAAGGAGCTGTCATATCTCCCAAGATACTAGTTTCCCCCTGTACACACACACACACACACACACACACACACACACACACTAACCCCCCTGTACACACACACACTAACCCCCCTGTACACACACACACAACACACACACACACACTAACCACAATACCTGTACACACACACACACACACACAACACACAAACACACCAAACTACCCCTGTACACCCACCACACACACACAAACACACACACACCACACACACACACACACACTAACCCCCCGTACACCACACACACACACACCCCACACACAACACACAACCACACCACACTAACCCCCGTACACACACACACACACACAACACACACACACACACACCCCCCGTAACCACACCACACACACACACTAACCCCCCTGTACACACAACACACACCACAACACACACACACTACACCACGACACACACACTAACCCCCTGTACACACAAACACACACACACACACACAACACACACATACCCCCTGTAACACCACAACAACACACAACACAACCACCCGTACACACACACGAACCCCCTGTACACACAGACACACACACCACACACAACACACACTAACCCCCTGTATCAACACAACCCCACACATCACACACACACACACCCCACTAACCCCCTGTACACACACACACCACACCACACCAACACCCCCTGGACACACACACACACACACCACACACTAACCCCCCGGGAAACACACACACACCACACACACACACCAACCCCCTGTACACACACACAACACACACACAACCACACACACACACACACTACACCCCTGACACACACACACACACACACCACACACACACACACTAACCCCCCTGTACACACACACCACACCACAACAAACCCCCCTGACACACACAACACCACACCACACTAACCCCCCTGTACACACACACACACACACACACACACTAACCCCCCTGTACCACACACACAACACACACACAACACACCACACCACACAACACACACCACACTACAACCCCCTGTACACACTCACACACACAACCCACCCCTGTACACACACACACACACACAACACACACACACACACTAACCCCCCTGTACACACACACACACACACACACACACACACACACACACACACAGACACTAACCCCCCTGTATATACACACACACACACAACACACACACACACACTAACCCCCCTGTACACACACACACCACACACACACACACACACACACTAACCCCCCCTGTACACACACACACACACAACACACAACACTAACCCCCCTGTACACACACACACACACACACTAACCCCCTGTACACACACACACACACACACACACACACACAACACACACACACACACACACACACACACTAACCCCCCTGTACACACACACACACACACACACACACACACCACACTAACCCCCCTGTACACACACACACACACACACACACAACACACACACTAACCCCCCTGTACACACACACACCACAACACACACACACACACACCACTAACCCCCCTGTACACACACAGACACTCACACACACACACACACACACACTCCTCCCAAGCCCTACAGCAGATGTTGGGAATGGCTAATCCACTGTCTGTCGGGTACTGGTCCCACGCCACCACTGTGCAGGGTGTCCAATCAAAAAATGCATATTTTGACCAATGGCTATGTTAATTATATAGATAATCCTCTAAGAACACCGTTGGACCAAACATCATGTCTCATAATCTGTTAAAAAAGGTAAAACCTCATGTCTCATAATATCCGTTCAAAAGGTAAAACCTCATGTCTGTATAATATCCGTTCAAAAGGTAAAACCTCATGTCTCATAATCTGTTAAAAAAGTTAATGGAGTTTTTACTCTTGTAGGATGATCCATAATTAGGGTGACTAAATAAATGGAGGCCAGAGGAAAAAAGTCTGTAAAATTGCATCGCACCGGCTAGTCTGGTTTCTGGGCCAGAATTAGGGCTACTGCTACCTGCCACTCACACTTTCCCGTTAAACTCCTCATCTTTCTTCTCAAATCCGCAGGACATAAAACAGTCTCGAGGTAGGATGGATATCGATTTCAAACATTACATTTTCTTCATATATTAGTATGCGCTTTTCATATACATTTTTCAAAGCCTTTTACATTTAATTCAGTTCGGGTCATGATCATTTAGGTTTTTTGTGACCCACGGAAACAACTTTGAAGACTACGACCACAAAATGTAAAATCCTCTAAAGTTGTTACGAGAAACCTGCGCCGCTCCGTCAACAGAGCTCGGTAGCTTATTATCGGGACCCTAGTGGGCTGACGGGGCAGCAGGGGGGGCTGTGAGGGACCCTAGTGGGCTGACGGGGCAGCAGGGGGGGCTGTGAGGGACCCTAGTGGGCTGACGGGGCAGCAGGGGGGGGCTGTGAGGGACTCTAGTGGGCTGACGGGGCAGCAGGGGGGGCTGTGAGGGACCCTAGTGGGCTGACGGGGGCAGCAGGGGGGCTGTGAGGGACCCTAGTGGGCTGACGGGCAGCAGGGGGGGCTGTGAGGGACCCTAGTGGGCTGACGGGGCAGCAGGGGGTGGGGGATGTGGAGTTGAGGGACCCTAGTGGGCTGACGGGGCAGCAGGGGGGGCTGTGAGGGACCCTAGTGGGCTGACGGGGCAGCAGGGGGGGCTGTGAGGGACCCTAGTGGGCTGACGGGGCAGCAGTGTGTTGTGTTTTAGCAGCAGTAGTAGGATGATTGAGTCATTTCTGACAGGGCCGGAGGACCACTGCATTAGAACCGCTGATACTCTGATTATGTTAGAATCCTCAGGGATCATCCTCCTCTCTAACTATTGATCTGCTTTCTCCCTCATGAAGGAGAAAGGAACAGGTCCAAATTGATTGGTTCAATAAAACACATTTGTTTGTCTATTTTCTGCCAGATTAAATGTTAAATTAGTTTTTTGATTGGTTGTATGTATCCCAAAAACATTTCTATAATTGCCTCCGATGACACAGACTCTTGCAGTAATCTCCTTGAGGCCCTGGTCATGTAAGGTCAGTGCTTAATTTGAGCCGGATCCTGCCAGAACAGGATCCGGCACCTCTCAGTTTTGGACTGTTTAGTTTCGGGAACCCATTTGCCGGTACATCTCCTGGCATGAAAAATAATTGTCACTGTTTGCAATGTAAAAACAAATTCAAGTTGGCTCCTCTGTAATTCTCCTGCCCTCAAAAAAAATTTTTTGAAAACGTGCCTGATATTCTAAGAATTGATTTGTTTTGGGCCAGCTTGGGTTTGTGGTTTAACATCGTATCCTGCGTAGTCCAACGCGTGTCCATTGCTGTGGTGAGAAGCCTGTATCAGACCTTTCTATGATCTCTCTCTCCAGCTCTCTGCTCTGATAGACGTGAGCCTGCAGCTCTCATCTCTCCAGCGTTGCACTTCATCATTTATTTCCTTATAGAATCATCGCCGTGGGAACGGTGCTGGAGGTTCCGCAGCACCCCTGATAAACTGAAATAACTTTGCCAGAATTTATAGAATTACATCTGTCTGTTCAGAAAGAAATTAAATAAATCAAAATACTACACCATGAGTAGGGCTATAATTTAGCCGCAGAGGATCAATCGCTTATTTAAAATAAATAGCCTAGCTGTTGATTGTTTGTAGCCCAATCACAGGCCTGCAGTCGGGTAAGCGCGGCAAATCTGTCAGTGAACGGCATGCCGACAAAACAGGCCTTTCGCAAAATATTTCAAATACAATCGTGGGGAAAACACAGGTTGGAAAGCAAATGGATTCTGCTGAAAAGAGAATCCATTTGGCCTATTGAGCGAACAGCATTGTTTAAAAACGAGAGAGAGAGAGAGAGAGAGAGAGAGAGAAAGGCTTTTGGCAAAAGCGCATCGGCCGTCGTCGGTGAGTGAGCTGCGCATTATTGGGTGAGTCAGTGAACTGGAAAGGTTTTTTAGGACTAATTTCCTCCTCATATTGTACAATATTTGTCTCCTCCGCACACCAAGGCCTCGGCTATTGATGGATTCAATACTAGGTGGTTTCTATTGATATCAGATTCTCAGTTTGTCCGTGTCAAAGTAGCCCGTCATTTTGATCACTTGTGAGGTATTTAAAAAGATTTTGCTAAAGTCTCCAGTCATCTAAAATGATGAAATGCGTTTAGAAAAGGCAAACCGGACCCTAGGCTTAAAAATAAAATAAAATACCCATATGTGTAACATCTGCAAGTGCCTCTACTGCAGTATGCAACTGCAATTATATATTTGTTATGCTCTCGGGTACCTCACAGCCCCCCAGGTCACCCGTCTCTCGGCTCACTTTTAGTTTCCGACCTCCCAATTTACCAATGAAGCACTGTGTAAGGTGTTCCTTTTTTGATTTTCCTCCTACACGTGACAATTGAAAACGTATTTAAAAATAGACGGCCTGGCAGCCATTTTAAAACACCTCGCTGGAAGCTGCCGTGGACGGTCCATTCACGTCGTAGGCTAATGAAGGGTTCTGAATTGTTATCGTGAAACATAATCAGTTCCCATCCCAGTTCAGTCTGGATCAATTCCAGTTCAGCTTTTTGGAAAATTTTTAATAGCCCACAACAATGATAGGTATATTAATTATGCATTTACTGCTGCTGAAATGTAACGGACTCACTCTAACCATGGCTATTCCCTCTCACAGTATTCCTAGTCGTATCTCTCAGTAGTAGTAGTAGTGTATCTGTCTAACCTCTCTCTGTCCTCTCTCCCCCACTCTCTGTCTCTCTCTCTCTCTCCTCTCTCTCTCTCTCTCTCTCTGTCTCTCTCTCTCTCCATCTTCTCTCTCTCTCTCTCTCTCTCTCTCTCTCTCTCTCTCTCTCTCTCTCTCTCTCTCTCTCTCTCTCTGTCTCTGTCTCTGTCTCTGTCTCTCTGTCTCTGTCTCTGTCTCTGTCTCTCTCCAGATAAACCAGAGAACTATGACGTGTGGTACGAGAGTCGCTTCGAGGACTGTGACAAAGAGGCCTGCCTGTCCTTCTCCAAGGAGTCTCTGTGTAACCGTGTCACCGTGGACCACAACTACTACGCCGTGTGTCAGAACCTGCTGTCGCGCTACGCCACGTGGCGAGGGACCACCGGCGGCCTGCTCCACGACCCCCCCGCCCACATAGCCAAAGACGGCCAGCTGGAAGCGCTGTTGGACGAGTGCACCAACCCCAAAAAACGCTACGGACGCTTCACAGCCGCCAAGGAGCTGAGGGACTACCTCACCCAGCTAGTTTCCTCCTCCTCCGCCACGGCGAGGTAATGAACGGAGCCGGCGGTTAGCAGTAGCCTGCAGCTCAGCGTGGCTGGTCAGGGTTGGGCTTGGGTTTGACCCCCGACCTTGACCCCAGGAACTTGAACCTTGACCCTCCTCGTCTCACTTCAAGTGCAGGAGATCTCCTCCTCACTGGTCACGCAGCAGCAGCAGCAGTAGTGATTGGTCCTCTCCTTTCCTGGTGGAAACCAACCTGCAAAAGCCTCATAGAGGAGATGTTTAAAAGGGAACTAGAAAGTCCTTCGCTGCTGGGTTTATGTTATTGACTTCTGACTTTGTTTGGTAGCTGGTGAGAATGAGGTGCTTGGAGCTGAAGGACCAGGAGAAGGGGGATCAACGGACCCCTCTCCCCCCAGAGCAGGGCTGCTATCCTGGGGGAAGGCTGAGGGAAGACCGGGGCTCCATGGCTACTCTAACGTAACCTGTGGTTGTCTGACTACGTGACGTCTCTCCATCAGGACTCTTGTGTTTGCTAACATTTGAATCTTAACAATGTGTTTTTTTTTTCTGACATGATCTATTGTGCTTATGGTTTGGGGTTGAATGAATCTCAGAACAGGAGCGTGTTTAAATTTCTGCTGTGTGTCAGAAGGCTGGTTTGGGCTGAGGGGAAGGTAGCTAGCACAGCTCTCCCACTGATCCACCTACAGTCAGGCAGCTGCAGAGACCTGGGCACAGCAGGCAAAGAGAGGGAGGTGAAAAATACAAATCCTTGGTGGCTGTGAAAGTCTTACTTCCTGCTACTCTAATCAATCACTCGATTTCCAGTTCCCCTGGAGTCAGGCAATCAAGGTTTTTCTATAGAGAGGGAGAGAGGGAGGTACATAGGAATATAAAAGGAACAGGTTATATATTAGATGATATTGTGAATATACCAAAGAGGCTATATGGAACACTGAACTAACCCCCCCCCCCCCCCCCCCCCCGTACCATGAAGCAATGCTGTTCTGACCCTGTAGGACTGCCCAAAGGATCCTCTCTCCCTCTGCGTGTATCTCGAAACAGGGTCAAGGTTAGCCAAGCTGAAATAGAACTAAGCCCAGGGTTAGGGTTAGCCAAGCTGAAATAGAACTAAGCACAGGGTCAGGGTTAGCCAAGCTGAAATAGAACTAAGCCCAGGGTCAGGGTTAACCAAGCTGAAATAGAACTAAGCCCAGGGTTAGGGTTAGCCAAGCTGAAATAGAACTAAGCCCAGGGTTAGGGTTAGCCAAGCTGAAATAGGGGGCTCTGTTTGAGTAGTTAAAAATGAAATAGATCCTTAATTCCTTCCTTGGTGTAAGCTCTGATCTGACATCAGTTGAGGTGAAAGACATTTAGTGGAATCAGTGATTACTGGAAGGAAGGAAGGAAGGAAGGAAGGAAGGAAGGAAGGAAGGAAGGAAGGAAGGAAGGAAGGAAGGAAGGAAGCGTTTTCAAAGTATTCAACAGACTGTGTCCCAACACTTCCAAATAGACTCCTCTCCTTGTGTTCTTTCCTTCACTATCAGTCACGATCACTGTCGGTGCACAATAGATAGGATGAGGTTAAAGAACTGGGTAGATGAACATCATATTTCTTTCACCTATCAGGTTCTTTCAGATGGGTGGTGGTGAGTGGGTAAAAGAACAAGGACAGGAAGTGATTTGGGAGAATCGGACCAAAGTGTAAATGTCAGATTTCCATTGCAGTGGATTGCAGTACCTACAGAGTCTCTAATTGGCTGTAATTGATTCATGGCTTAGTGTTTAGTTTTCTAAGGGGTCCTCCAATCTCTCCTGCAGTTCCACTGTCTGACTGTTTGAACGTAACTGTTCTGTGTGTTATGTACTTCCTCAACAGCCCAGATTTAACTTCTCACATGTTGTAATTTCACATCTCTTGAGTTTGTGTTCGATATTAAACGTTGTCTCCTCACCACACAGCATCACTTTGAGCCATCAAGCTTTAAATGGGCTGTATTTCTAATCTCCAGAAAATGCTATGGGAAAGCGAAGCTAGCAAAGCGGATCCAGAGTGCTTGTTGTCCTTCCACAGGTCCAGGGGCAGTTTAATGACCCCTGTCTGACTAGTTTGGCCAAATAATAGATTGGATTATTATAGTTACGGTTTAGAATCTCCTTGCACCCGTCTGAAATGGCACCCTATTCCCTATATAGTGCACTACTTTAGACCAGAGCCCTATGGCACCCTATTCCCTATATAGTGCACTACTTTAGACCAGAAGGTAGTGCACTATATAGGGAATAGGGTACCATTTGGGATGCACACCCTTGTTTTTGTTGTTATCAGGAATGTGTCCTGTTTCCCCTGGCCTGGAGGATTCTGATTGGTCCATTCAGTTGTTGGAGGAGGGATTTGTATGTGCATAAATAACTGTCCGCTTTTGTAATGTTTCATTTGAGTGTTAAATCAGCAAGTCTGATTCTACTGTGCCTTTCATTCAAAAGTTTATTTACAACTTTTTAGTGGGTTTAAATATTAAAATATATATATATATAAACTTACCTGGTGTGTTGTTGATGTTTCTATCAGTCAGGTTCTCAGGTGTTCTGCAGGTTATTGGCCTTTAGAACATTTCAAAACAGATTTATTTTTCTTCCGTCACTCGCTCTGATGCCTGACTGTCGCTCTGATGCCTGACTGTCGCGCTGATGCCTGACTGTCGCGCTGATGCCTGACTGTCGCTCTGATGCCTGACTGTCGCTCTGATGCCTGACTGTCGCTCTGATGCCTGACTGTCGCTCTGATGCCTGACTGTCGCTCTGATGCCTGACTGTCGCTCTGATGCCTGACTGTCGCTCTGATGCCTGACTGTCGCTCTGATGCCTGACTGTCGCACTGATGCCTGACTGTCGCTCTGATGCCTGACTGTCGCTCTGATGCCTGACTGTCGCTCTGATGCCTGACTGTCGCTCTGATGCCTGACTGTCATCCTTCTGACAGTTATTTTTTCTATGCTTCATCCAGTTTCTGCTCTGCTTTCGGGTTATGGGTGTATAGTGTCTGTGTGTGTGTTTTCACCTCAGGCCCAAGTGCCTCTCTGCTCTCACCAGAGTATACAGTGCATTTGGAAAGTATTCAGACCCCTTGACTTTTTCCACATTTTGTTACGTTACAGCCTTATTCTAAAATTGTTTAAATTGTTTTTCTCCCTCATCAATCTACACACAATACCCCATAATGACAAAGCAAAAACAGGTTTATAGAAATGTTTACAAATGTAGTACAAAAAAAACTGAAATATAACATTTACATAAGTATTCAGAACCTTTACACAGTACTTTGTTGAAGCACCTTTGGCAGCGATTACAGCCTCAAGTCTTCTTGGGTATGACGCTACAAGCTTGGCACACCTGTATTTGGGGAGTTTCTCCCATTCTTCTCTGCAGATCCTCTCAAGCTCTGTCAGGTTAGATGGGGAGCGTCGCTGCACAGCTATTTTCAGGTCTCTCCAGAGATGTTAGATCGGGTTCAAGTCTGGGCTCTGGCTGGGGCAATCAAGGACATTCAGAGACTTGTCCTGAAGCCACTCCTGTGTTGTCTTGGCTGTGTGCTTAGGGTCGATGTCCTGTTGGAAGGTGAACCTTCGCCCCATTCTGAGGTCCTGAGCGCTCTGGAGCAGGTTTTCATCAAGGATCTCTCTGTACTTTGCTCTGTTCATCTTTCCCTCGATCCTGACTAGTCTCCCAGTCCCTGCCGCTGAAAAACATCCCCACAGCATGATGCTGCCACCACCATGCTTCACCATAGGGATGGTGCCAGGTTTCCTCCAGAAGTGACGCTTGGCATTCAGGCCAAAGAGTTCAATCTTGGTTTCATCAGACCAGAGAATCTTGTTTCTCATGGTCTGAGAGTCTTTAGGTGCCCTTTGGCAAACTCCAAGCAGGCTTTCATGTGCCTTTTACTGAGGAGTGGCTTCTGTCTGGCAACTCTACCATAAAGGCCTGACTGGTGGAGTGCTGCAGAGATGGTTGTCCTTCTGGAAGGTTCTCCCATCTCCACAGAGGAACTCTGGAGCTCTATCAGAGTGACCATCGGGTTCTTGGGGACCTACAAATGCTGCGGAAATGTTTTGGTACCCTTCCCCAGATCTGTGCCTCGACACAATCCTGCCTCGGAGCTCTACGGACAATTCCTTCGACCTCATGGCTTGGTTTTTGCTCTGACATGTATTGTCAACTGTGGGACCTTAAATAGACCGGTGTATTTCTTTCCAAATCATGTCCAATCAATTGAATTTACCACAGGTGGTCTCCAATCAAGTTGTAAAAACATCTGAAGGATAATCAATGGAAACAGGACGCACCTGAGCTCAAATTCGAGTCTTATAGCAAATGGTCTGAATACTTGTGTAAATAAGGTATTTCTGTTTTTTGTTTTTAATAAATTTGCTAAAATTTCTAAAAACCTGTGTTAGCTTTGCCATTATTGGGTATTGTGTGTAGATTGATGAGGAAAATGTGTTATTTCATCCATTTTAGAATAAGGCTGTAACGTGACAAAATGTGGAAAAAGTCAAGTGGTCTGAATACTTTCCAAATGCACTGTATCTCTAACCAGTGTATAGTTATCTCCCTTTGTGAACCGTGCTGAGGTCAACTCACACACACAGTTGTTCAGTTTGTCACGCCGGGCTCGAGACCCAGCACCTATGATCCAAATGAGAGCCAGATGGTACCTTGAGTCATGCACATTTTTAAATTGTCTAATGAAAAATTGTTTTCCACATTTTTAATTTTCATCAGCCAACAACAACACGAGTAATCAACAGCAAAATCAGACAACACCCATAGTAGAGTAGTTGACCTCATTCAGTTGGTCAGCTTGTCGCGTTCAGATGGCGAGTGACACAGGGAGAGAAACTTGTCGTTGTACAACATTCTTAATGCAGTCCTAAAGTAATGCAACACCTTTCGAAAGCTGTTTTGAAGAGGAGCATCACCGCTACATGGGATGTCTTTTGCGCTCGCCAATGGGCCCCCCGTGTAGCTCAGTTGGTAGAGCATGGCGCTTGCAATGCCAGGGTTGTGGGTTCGATTCCCACGGGGGGGGGCAGTATGAAAAATGTATGCACTCACTTAACTATAAGTCGCTCTGGATAAGAACTAAATGACTGAAATGAAAGCGCATAACAGAGATGAGGATGAATAAGACAGTTGCAGCAACAAGATAATGTTTAGTTTGTGATCTAGCAAATGATTAGCCCAATGGGGGTACATGCAGACGGGCTGGGGCGGAACTAACTACTGCTCCAGCCAATTAGAAACTAGTATATTAGTATTTATCTCGCTCTCTCTCTCATCCCCTTCTTCTTCTTCTTCTTCTTCTCTGTAATTCTCCCTCTTTCTTTGACACACCCGGCTGCTGGTATGTGTAAGGCCCAGCATACGTTGTCGTTGGGGTGTGTTTTAGTCTTTAGCAACACTTCCTTGTCATGGGGGTTTTCAGCAGGGCCGGTGCCTGAATGAATCAGTTGGATGGGCATTTGATTTCCGTAAGGGGGCACGTTTATTCATTATTATTTTTTTTTTTATGTGTGTGTTATATTAAAGACCATAGGCGGCACGTGAGTTTTCAATTTTGGGGAAGCTTACAATTTATCCTGCCGTTTCTACAGAGCTGCGTGCCAGTTATGGTTATTTTTATATAAGCGCGTTTTTCGTGGGACAGTTTTTCATTTCAATAATAAAGTTCTCAATCATTGTCGCATGGTTAATCATAAAAATCTGAATTAAAATGATAAAATATCAAACTAATGCACCATGGACACATTGATACCTCGTGATCCATTGGCCGCTAAAGAAAGGAGCGCGTGGAACTTGAGATGCAGCAATAAAACAATAACTTCATCAACTAAATATCCTGATTTTTTTTTTTTTTTTTTTTAAAGGCTGGTTCTTTCCAATCACATGCATCTCTGTACTCCACCTGTCTGTCAGGATTGTGTCGAAGCACAGATCTGGGGAAGGGTACCAAAACATTTCTGCAGCATTTGAAAGTCTCATTAATCTCTGTACTCCACCTGTCTGCCTCACTTTCTATCTGTCTTGACTTGAGCTATCGCTAGTGAAGTGCAACGTTGTATCAAATCGATCAACTAGTCTATTCCGGGCCCTCAGAGTTTCCCGCACCAGTGAGCTCGGGACAGACAGCTATTTTTTTCTCTTTCACACTGATTATCGAGGCCGGGAGAGTGTTGGAAAAGATTACTACTGTGAGGAAATATTAACATTCGCAATAGGTGTAAAAAAAATAAATAAATACAGACTTCGATGACTTAATGTGTGAGGTGAAGAAAAAAGGTACTGTGAAGCTCAGCTTATTAGCGCTGGACGTGGTGAGTTAAAACTATCTGAAATCAGACATCCACGAATGGGCACTTTCCTACAGTTTGCGCACAGCAGGCCAGGTATTTCTATGGGTGCTCAGGTGCAACATTTACAATTATACTCATTATCACACACAGCCGCAACTCAATAATCAGCTATGCCTGTCGCCTCGCCTCCCCAAACTGCTAGCTTCCCAAATAGGCAGAGGCCTATGTGCTTGTGATTTGAAACAATCCACCGCTTTTTTTTTTTTGAAGAAGAAGAAGCTAATGATCCTCTGTGGTTCTCTCTGGTGAAGTATTTTGAATGATTTTATTGAGATAGGAGTAATTAAATAATTTTGGCAAAACATCAATTTACTTTAGGGCAAGCCGGCAGTCGAATTGTGCACTGTGCTCCCACCAACTTTCCTTTCCAATTCCCTTGGCTGAAACCAGAGATCTGTATACAATGATGAGATGCTCAAGTCTCCGACCTACCAATGGGATTCGTTGTCCCAAAGGCGGGAAGGCAGGCAGCAAGCTTAGGTCTGCGTATCAAGCCCATAGAAATCCTGGACCGATTTTTGGCAAGAGTGAGCCCTCTCGCTTCGCTTCTTTCCTCTATGCTGAAACGATCTCACCAGAGAAGGCATGCGAGTGAGCGAAACAGCGCCCTTATCTCTTACTGTATGAATCCCATGTATCTGATGCTGTCTGGCCAAAAACAATATGACATGCCATACAATATTTATCCAGAAGCATCAGATACATGGTCTACACATACTGAGACAGAGGGGGCGCTGTTTCGCCCGCTTGGATGTGTTATCTGAGATTGATGCGTTTTTCTGTCGGGCGGGCGTCTCGGTCAAATAAATTATCAATATTTCAATATTTTTATTTGGACGGGCAAGGAGGTGTACGGTAGGGTGGGCCAGGCCCTCTAAGGCCCGCCCATAACGCCGGCCCTGCTTTTCAGTAATGCTGCTGGCCATGCAGAATTCAACATAAATCTCTCATTATCCAATACCGGTAGTTAGTGAGTGAGTGTGTCCAATAATACCCATGGGGGGCGCACAACTGGCCCAGCGTCGTCCAGGGTAGGGGAGGGCATTTCCCGGAAGGGATGTACCTCAGTTGGTAGAGCATGGCGTTTGCAACGCCAGGGTTGTGGGTTCGATTCCCATAGGGGGCCCACTATGATAAAAAAATAAAATAAAAATGTATGCACTCACTAACTGTAAGTCGCTCTGGATAAGAGCTTCCGCTAAAATGACTAACAATATACACATGTAATACTAGCTGGGTGAGCCTGTATTGAAAGAGGAAGAGGAAGAGGAAGAGGAATCGCTGCTGGTACAAAACGGGTATTATGGTTATTTCTGTCTACTCATGTGACTACCTGTAAGGCAGGCTATAAGCAGCAGACCCCCCCCCTCCCCCCCAGATACTCCCAGACTGCAGCTTATCAGCCGAGGGAGGGTTTTGAGGGAGGAGGCATTGTAAAAATGATCTAAATCTCTCTACATTACTTTAGCCTCGCCTGTCATATACCCAGCACTGGCAAGGAACAGATGTCTTATTTAGGCCATGAACGGAGAGAGGTGGGATAGAGAGAGAACCTCCCTGTGTTCGATTACAGTAGAAAAAACAAGTAGATGAAAAATGAGGCTGAAAGAGCAGTGTCCTGGTTGTTGCTGTGTCTCTGCTAACGTGATGTAAAGTCTATTTCATGGTTCGTCAGCCCCAGCAGAGAAGGAGAGAGAGGGAGAGAGACATTTTAGATGCGGAATAACCTATATTTTTCTGAGGGGAAATAGATTTCACCGGTCGTGTTGTGTTGCGGACAGGACAGGACAGGACAGGCCAGGCCAGGACAGGACAGGACAGGACAGGCCAGGCCAGGCCAGGCCAGGCCAGGACAGGACATAAATAAGTGTGTCGAGGTAGGGAGCCACTTGGCCCCTGTTCTGGGGGCCTCTCCATGTTTAGGTGGTAGGAGGGAAAGAGAGAGGGAGGGAAGGAGAGAGAGGGGGGAGAGGTAGGGAAGGAGGGAGAGGTAGGGAAGGAGGGAGAGGGGGAGGGAGGGAAAGAGAGAGGGAGAGAAGGAGAGAGAGGGAGGAAAAGGGAGAGAGGGAGGGAAACAGGGGGAGAGAGATTGAGTGTACCCCAAATGGCATTATGAAAATGATGCACTCACTAACTGTAAGTCACTCTGGATAAGAGCGTCTGCTAAATGACTAAAATGTAAATATCAACATAATGTAACAGATTGGTTAGTAGAGACGGTGAGCAACGCTCCAACCAGTTATTGTACATGTGTTATTACCGTCTTAGATCAGTGATCACTGGGAAAGATACATATTTATTTTGTATGAGTTTAAACAATGCCTAGAAAGAGGAAAGGGGGAGGGAGGGGAGGGAGGTGGAGGAAAGGGGGAGGTAGGGAGAGGAAAGGGGGAGGTAGGGGGAGGGAAGGGGGAGGGAGGGTTGGGGTCGGAGAGGTTTAGAGGGAGGTGCGGAAACAACCTGGTCTCAGATCGTTTCGTATTATTCTGTACGTAAATCCGAAACACTCCATTTATTAATATACGTTACGTTTAGTATGGTTTGCATTTATATGTGGATGTCCATAATTCATTTCTGAATTGCAATTGGTACAATGTGTTATGAATTTACAAAATGTAGTATGTTACAAATATGTAAAAATAAATAAAAATAAAAACGTATATGTTACGAATTCAAATTTGTTGTTGCTAACCTTAGATAGTTGGCTCACGTTAGCTAGGCTAGGGGCTTAAGGGTAGGAGTTAGGTTAAAGGGTTAAGGTTAGGGGAAGGGTTAGCTAACATGCTAAGTAGTCGCAAAATAGCTAAAATATAGTAGTAAGTAGTTGGAAAGTTACTAATTAGCTAAAATGCTAAAGTTGTCCGTGATGACATTCAAACTGTTGGGTTGCTAGACATTCGCATTATACCTTCCTTTCGTTTGTGCCTTAAGTAACCTGTCTTATAGAACCATACCAAACATAACATATCATACCTGTCTTATGGAACCATACCAAACATAACATATCATACCTGTCTTATGGAACCGTACCAAACATAACATATCATACCTGTCTTATGGAACCATACCAAACATAACATATCATACCTGTCTTATGGAACCATACCAAACATAACATATCATACCTGTCTTATGGAACCATACCAAACATAACATATCATACCTGTCTTATGGAACCATACCAAACATAACATATCATACCTGTCTTATGGAACCATACCAAACATAACATATCATGCCTGTCTTATGGAACCATACCAAACATAACATATCATACCTGTCTTATGGAACCGTACCAAACATAACATATCATACCTGTCTTATGGAACCATACCAAACATAACATATCATACCTGTCTTATGGAACCGTACCAAACATAATATATCATACCTGTCTTATGGAACCATACCAAACATAACATATCATACCTGTCTTATGGAACCATACCAAACATAGCATATCATACCTGTCTTATGGAACCATACCAAACATAACATATCATACCTGTCTTATGGAACCGTACCAAACATAACATATCATGCCTGTCTTATGGAACCATACCAAACATAACATATCATACCTGTCTTATGGAACCATACCAAACATAACATATCATGCCTGTCTTATGGAACCATACCAAACATAACATATCATACCTGTCTTATGGAACCATACCAAACATAACATATCATACCTGTCTTATGGAACCATACCAAACATAACATATCATACCTGTCTTATGGAACCATACCAAACATAACATATCATACCTGTCTTATGGAACCATACCAAACATAACATATCATGCCTGTCTTATGGAACCATACCAAACATAACATATCATACCTGTCTGATGGAACCATACCAAACATAACATATCATACCTGTCTTATGGAACCATACCAAACATAACATATCATACCTGTCTTATGGAACCATACCAAACATAACATATTATACCTGTCTTATGGAACCATACCAAACATAACATATCATACCTGTCTTATGGAACCATACCAAACATAACATATCATACCTGTCTTATGGAACCATACCAAACATAACATATCATACCTGTCTTATGGAACCATACCAAACATAACATATCATACATGTCTTATGGAACCATACCAAACATAACATATCATACCTGTCTTATGGAACCATACCAAACATAACATATCATACCTGTCTTATGGAACCGTACCAAACATAACATATCATACCTGTCTTATGGAACCGTACCAAACATAACATATCATACCTGTCTTATGGAACCATACCAAACATAACATATCATACCTGTCTTATGGAACCATACCAAACATAACATATCATACCTGTCTTATGGAACCATACCAAACATAACATATCATACCTGTCTTATGGAACCATACCAAACATAACATATCATACCTGTCTTATGGAACCATACCTAACATAACATATCATACCTGTCTTATGGAACCATACCTAACATATCATACCTGTCTTATGGAACCATACCTAACATAACATATCATATGTTTGATTTGCATTTACTATGTTACGTCTAGTCTATGAAAGGGTGAAGTAGGAATGGAGGGTCTAGTCCAGAGATGGGGGTTGAGGTCATAGAGAGGAGGGGAAAGGTGGACGTGGGGTAGGAGAGAGGACGGGAAAGGGGGTAGTCGGAGGAGGTAGGGTTGGGTCTGAGACCTAGATTTGACAGGGAATTTGCTTTGGTTGATGGGGGTGAGCTTCCATGTGACCTGAGGGAGGGAGGAAAAACAGAGTAAGTGTGAAAACTATCCTGCTGCAGAAAGCCAAGGTCAACCGTAGCGTAGCAACACACTCACAAAGGTCAAACATAACGTAGCACTGCTCTAGGCTGGGACAACTGGTCTTCTTCCAAGAGGAGCCCAGGGACACACACAAACTTTGAACTCTATCAACTCCAACTTAAATGTATTGGCTTCGCTATGCAAACCTTTACGTTACAAATAACGGCCACTGACGTTTTGTAAATTTTCCTAAATGTTTGTATTTTACATTGCTCATTTGTCAGAATTTTGAAATCACAAACAGAAAAGTATTTAGAGCCTTTTTTCCCTTCTATTCCCAAGACGATGTGCTGTAGGACGTTGGTACCTAGCCGGGCGCTAATGCGTCTCTCACTCCTCACTGAATGAATGACAAATGGATGAATGGGCGATAATTGTGCACCTTACTTCACAATTGAATATAAATGAGGCCTACCTGAATGATAAGGAGGGTGAAGAGGTTGATTTCGTTTAGAACCACAATAGTGTAATGATGACTTTGTGTTAAGCCTATTTATCAACGTTGGCGCTCATGTTAATCATGTGATACCGTTCTCTTTTTCATTTTACTTTGTAAAAAGAAGCTTAAACAGGACTGTTTTATTTACTGTAACTCTATTACTTATCAAATGTATTTTTAAGGGAAATGAAAACATGCTACGTGATGCCAGTCATCCTGCACAGCCGGCCCATCCAAACTATACCAAAACTAATTTCACACGTAAGAGTTAGCCTATAGACCAGATTTAAATTGACAGTAATCTGATGAGTGACAATATTATGCCGATCAGTTGTCAAATTGTACATGAAGAGAGGGGCGCATCTTGTAATTGACAGATGCAAGGAAAGGAGCATCACTTTATCAGATCCTCCTTCAGAGTCACATGCAGGTAAAACATTTTGATTTCTATATTTTGTATTTTTTAAGGATCCCCATTAGTTCCTGCCAAGGCAGCAGCTACTCTTCCTGGGGTCCAAACACATTAAAGCAGTTACATCACATCTAAAACAAAAGATAAAACAGTACTACATATAACATTATTACACCACTACATATCTACAGTACAAAATGTACAATGCAAAATGTATAATACCACCATACAGCAATATTACAATGTGTGCGTATGCATGTCTATACCTTTGTGTGTGTCTCTTCACAGTCCCCGTTGTTCCATAAGGTGTATTTTTATGTTTTTTAAATCTGATTCTACTGCTTGCATCAGTTACCTGATGTGGAATAGAGTTCCATGTAGTCATGGCTCTATGTAGTACTGTGCACCTCCCATAGTCTGTTCTGGACTTGGGGATTGTGAAGAGACCTCTGGTGTTATGTCTTGTGGGGAATGCATGAGTGTCCGAGCTGTCTGCAGGTATTTTAAACAGACAACCCGGTACATTGATCTTGTCAACACCTCTTACAAAAACAAGTAGTGATGAAGTCAATCTCTCTTTCACTTTGAGCCAGGAGAGATTGACATGCATATCATTAATGTTAGCTCTCCGTGTACTTTTAAGGGCCAGACGTTATGCCCTATTCTGTAGTTGAGGTTTAGGGTTTAGTGAATGATTTGTCCCAAATACAATGCTTTTAGTTTTGGAAATATTTAGGACTAACTTATTCCTTGCTACCCATTCTGAAACTAACAGCAGCTCTTTGTTAAGTGTTGCTGTCATTTCAGTCGCTGTAGTAGCTGACGTGTACAGTGTTGAGTCATCTGCATACATAGACACACTGGCTTTACTCAAAGCCAGTGGCATGTCGTTAGTAAAGATTGCAAAAAGTAAGGGGCCTAGACAACTGCCCTGGGGAATTCCTGATTCTACCTGGATTATGTTGGAGAGGCTTCCATTAAAGAACACCCTCTGTGTTCTGTTAGACAAGTAACTCTTTATCCACAATATAGCACGGGGTGTAAAGCTGTAACACATACGTTATTCCAGCAACAGACTATAATCGATAATGTCAAAAGCCGCACTGAAGTCTAACAAGACAGTCCCCACAATCATTGTATCATCAATTTCTCTCAGTCAATCATCAGTCATTTGTGTAAGTGCTGTGCTTGTTGAGTGTCCTTCCCTATAAGCGTGCTGAAAGTCTGTTGTCAATTTGTTTACTGTGAAATAGCATTGTATCTAGTCAAACACAATTACATTTACATTTACGTCATTTAGCAGACGCTTGAGTTGCAGTAATCCAGACAGGAGATGACAAGTGCCTGGATTAGGACCTGTGCCGCTTCCTGTGTAAGGCAGGGTCGTACTCTCCGAATGTTGTAGAGCATGAACCTGCAGGATCGGGTCACCGCCTTGATGTTAGCGGAGAACGACAGGGTGTTGACCAGGGTCACGCCAAGGCTCTTCGCACTCTGGGAGGAGGACACAATGGAGTTGTCAACCGTGATGGCGAGATCATGGAACGGGCAGTCCTTCCCCGGGAGGAAGAGCAGCTCCGTCTTGCCAAGGTTCAGCTTGAGGTGGTGATCCGTCATCCATACTGATATGTCTGCCAGACATGCAGAGATGCGATTCGCCACCTGGTTATCAGAAGGGGAAAGGAGAAGATTAGTTGTGTATCGTCAGCGTAGCAATGATAGGAGAGGCCATGTGAGGATATGACAGAGCCAAGTGACTTGGTGTATAGCGAGAATAGGAGAGGGCCTAGAACTGAGCCCTGGGGGACACCAGTGGTGAGAGCACGTGGTGCGGAGACAGCTTCTCGCCACGCCACTTGGTAGGAGCGACCGGTCAGGTAGGACGCAATCCAAGAGTGAGCCGCGCCGGAGATGCCCAGCTCGGAGAGGGTGGAGAGGAGGATCTGATGGTTCACAGTATCAAAGGCAGCAGACAGGTCTAGAAGGACAAGAGCAGAGGAGAGAGAGTTAGCTTTAGCAGTGCGGAGAGCCTCCGTGACACAGAGAAGAGCAGTCTCAGTTGAATGACCAGTCCTGAAACCTGACTGGTTTGGATCAAGAAGGTCATTCTGAGAGAGATAGCAAGAGAGTTGGCTAAAGACGGCACGCTCAATAGTTTTGGAAAGAAAAGAAAGAAGGGATACTGGTCTGTAGTTGTCGACATCAGAGGGATCAAGTGTTGGTTTTTTGAGAAGGGGTGCAACTCTCGCTCTCTTGAAGACGGAAGGGACATAGCCAGCGGTCAAGGATGAGTTGATCAGCGAGGTGAGGTAGGGGAGAAGGTCACCGGAGATGGTCTGGAGAAGAGAGGAGGGGATGGGGTCAAGCGGGCAGGTTGTTGGGCGGCCTGTAGTCACAAGTCGCAAGATTTTATCTGGAGAGAGAGGGGAGAAAGAAGTCAAAGCATAGGGTAGGGCAGTGTGAGCAGGACCAGCAGTGTCATTAGACTTAACAAACGAGGATCGGATGTCGTCAAACTTCTTTTCAAAGTGGTTGACGTTGACGAAGTCATCCACAGAGAGGGAGGTGGGTGGGGGGGGGGAGGATTCAGCAGGGAGGAGAATGTGGCAAAGAGCTTCCTAGGGTTAGAGGCAGATGCTTGGAATTTAGAGTGGTAGAAAGTGGCCTTAGCAGCAGAAACAGATGAAGAAAATGTGGAGAGGAGGGAGTGAAAAGATGCCAGGTTCGCAGGGAGTCTAGTTTTCTTCCATTTCCGCTCAGCTGCCCGGAGCTCTGTTCTGTGAGCTCGCAATGAGTCATCAAGCCACGGAGCTGGAGGGGAGGACCGAGCCGGCCGGGAGGATAGGGGACACAGAGAGTCAAAGGATGCAGAAAGGGAGGAGAAGAGGGTTGAGGAGGCAGAATCAGGAGATTGGAGGGAGAAGGATTGAGCAGAGGGAAGAGATGATAGGATGGAAGAGGAGAGAGTAGTGGGAGAGAGAGAGCGAAGGTTGCGGCGACGCATTACCATCTGTGTAGGGGCAGAGTGAGTAGTGTTGGAGGAGAGCGAGAGAGAAAAGGATACAAAGTAGTGGTCGGAGACATGGAGGGGAGTTGCAGTGAGATTAGTAGAAGAGCAGCATCTAGTAAAGATGAGGTCAAGCGTATTGCCTGCCTTGTGAGTAGGGGGGGACGGTGAGAGGGTGAGGTCAAAAGAGGAGAGGAGTGAAAAGAAGGAGGCAGAGAGAAATGAGTCAAATGTAGACGTAGGGAGGTTGAAATCCCCCAAAACTGTGAGGGGTGAGCCATCCTCAGGAAAGGAACTTATCAAGGCGTCAAGCTCATTGATGAACTCTCCAAGGGAACCTGGAGGGCAATAGATGACAAGGATATTAAGCTTAAATGGGCTAGTGACTGTGACAGCATGGAATTCAAATGAAGAGATAGACATATGGGTTAGGGGAAAAATTGAGAATGTCCACTTGGGAGAGATGAGGATTCCTGTGCCACCACCCCTCTGACCAGATGCTCTCGGGGTATGCGAGAACACATGGTCAGAAGAGGAGAGAGCAGTAGGAGTAGCAGTGTTTTCAGTGGTAATCCATGTTTCCGTCAGCGCCAGGAAGTCGAGGGACTGGAGGGTAGCATAGGCTGGGATGAAGTCAGCCTTGTTGGCAGCAGAACGGCAGTTCCAGAGGCTGCCTGAGACCTGGAACTCCAGGTGTGTGGTGCGTGCAGGGACCACCAGGTTAGAGAGGCAGCAGCCACGCGGTGTGAGGCGTTTGTGTAGCCTGTGCGGAGAGGAGAGAACAGGGATAGGCAGAGGCATAGTTGACAGGCTGTAGCAAATGGCTACAATAATGCAGAGGAGATCGGAATGAAATGAACTAAACATCTGGGAAAGGAGAGAGCGAATAAAACACCCGAATAAAACTCTCCCAACTTCCACTTTAGAAATTAGAATTGTTGTAAACTACAGCGGTTCAATGTTTCAAGGAATAGACTCAACTTACTTTATTCAGCTAGCTAACTATGACGCCATAGCTAACTAGCATGCTAGCATCCAATAACACACGGTTTAGCACCAATACTTGGTTACAACAAACTACCATTAGTGGGTTAACACGCTAAACAGATAATTCGTGTCCGTGTCTAGTTCCTTTCATAACGCAGCAATAATTAAACGTTGGCTAGCGCAGCAATAATTAAACGTTGGCTAGCTAGCACAAAGATAATGTATTTAGCTGCTACAGTACTGCTAGCGTTGGCTAGCTAGCAATGGCTGCTGTGTTGACTTTGTTTGAGAAACGGCGTCGCTGCGAACGAATGTAGCTGGCTAAAATTATATTGTATTTAGTTTCTATAGTACTGCCAGCTGGTAGCGTTGGCTAGCTAGCAATGGCTGCGGTGATGACTTTGTTTGAAAAACGGCGTCGCTGCGAACGAATGTAGCTGGCTAAAAGGATATTGTATTTAGTTGCTACAGTACTGCTAGCTGCTAGCTGGTAGTGTTGGCTAGCGAGCAATGGCTGCGGTGTTGACTTTGTTTGAAAAACGGCGTCGCTGCGAACGAATATAGCTGGCTAGCTAACCTCGATAGTTACTCTATACTACACCTTTATCTTTGATACAAATACAACTATGTAGCTAGCCAACATTACACTAATCAAATCGTTCTATTGTAATGTAATGTGTCATATTACCTGCGGAGCGAAGTACAGCATGACTACTCACCTCGCCTGCCGGAAATACAATTATTTCTAGAAGTTTACTAAGGGTTGGTAACAGGCTAAATTGGTCCGCTATTTGAGCCAGTAAAGGGGGCTTTACTATTCTTGGGTAGCAGAATGGCTTTAGCTTCTCTCCAGGCCTGAGGGCACACACTTTCTAGTAGGCTTAAATTGAAGATGTGGCAAATAGGAGTGGCAATATCGTCCGCTATTACCCTCAGTAATTTTCCATCCAGATTGTCAGACCCCGGTGGCTTGTCATTGTTGATAGACAGCAATCATTTTTTCACCTCTTCCACAATGACTTTATGGAATTCATAAGTACAAACCTTGTCTTTCATAATATGGTCAGATATACTCGGATGTGTAGTGTCAGCGTTTGTTGCTGGCATGTCATTCCTAAGTTTGCTTATCTTGCCAATAAAAAACTAATTAAAGTAGTTGGCAATATCAGTGGGTTTTGTGATGAATGAGCCATCTGATTCAATGAATGATAGAGCCGAGTTTGCCTTTTTTCCCAAAATGTCATTAAAGGTGCTCCAAAGCTTTTTACTATCATTCTTTATATCATATTTATGTTTCAGAGTATAGTTTATTTTTCTTCAGTTTAATCACATGATTTCTTAATTTGCAGTACATTTGCCAATCGGTTGGTCTGCCAGACTTATTTGCCATTCCTTTTGCCTCTGTCACGGTTTCGGCCGAGGCTGCTCCTCCTCCTGGTTTGGGCAGGCTTCGGCGGTCGTCGTCTCCGGAGTACTAGCTGCCACGGATCTATGTTTCATGTTCGTTTGGTTTGGTCTTGATGTTGTACACCTGTGTCTAGTTAGTCCTCGTTAGTGTTCTATTTAGTTCTCGTTGTGTGTGTCTGTGTTTGTGTGTTATTGATTCGCTGTCGTGTTTGTGCGCTACTGTTGCCTTGTGTATTTCGTATTTTTCCTCCTCTGTGTTAGGAGGTTATTTACGCACTGTTTTGTGCGCCTTTTGGTTTTCGCCTGTGTGCGGACTTTCTCGCCTCCGGGCGTTTGACTCGTGAAATTGAGTGTGCTGTTCACTAAAGTCTATTGGACTTATCTTTCTGCGTCCTGCATCTGATTCCTGCACCAAACCCACCTACAGCACCCACTGACAGAATAACACACCATTATGGAATCAGCAGGATCGGCTGTGACACCTGTGTCGCTCGAGGAGCATATCCATTGGCAGGAGGGCCAGATAAGACAACTGGAGACCGCTCTACAGGACGTGATCAACACCCTGCACCGATGGGAAGCCAGCAGGGTACCCACACCTCCACCTACCCTGTCCACCCCATCGGCCGGTCCACCAGCCCCAGGTCCGGAACCCAGGAGGATTCGGCTCTCGCTCCCGAGGGCGTATGACGGAACAGCTGCCAGGTGTCAGGGGTTCCTCCTGCAGGTGGAGCTCTACCTGGCCACTGTACACCCGGTGCCCTCGGGACACGAGAGCGTTTCCGCCCTCATCTCCTGTCTCTCGGGAAAGGCGTTGGAGTGGGCTAACGCTGAGTGGAGGAAGATGGACGCCAACACCATCTCCTACGCCGAGTTCTCCCGCCGCTTCAAGGCCGTGTTTGACCATCCACCTGAGGGCAAAGCGGCGGGGGAGCGGCTAGTTCACTTGAGACAGGGGAGGAGGAGCGCACAGGCGTTTGCTTTGGAGTACCGGACTCTAGCGGCGGATGCAGGGTGGAATGAACGGGCTCTCATTGACCATTTTCGGTTTAGCCTCCGGGAGGACGTTCAACGAGAGTTGGCCTGCAGGGATACCCATCTGACTTTCGACCAGTTGGTTGATATGTCCATCCGTTTAGACACCCTGCTGGCCACCCGTGGACATTCCGAGGGGGGTCCGTCCATTCCGCCCTCCGGCACCTCCGAGCCGAGCCCTATGGAGCTCGGGGGTGCCGGCGCTAGAGAACGGAGTAGGAGGAGCCCGAGGGGGCCTGTCTCCTGCACCAAGTGCGGTCGTGGAGGGCACACTGCGGCCAGGTGCTGGGGAGGGTTCTCCGGGGGAGAAGACAACAGGCCACGCACTGGGGGGGCCTCCCAGGTGAGTAGACGCCCCACCTACCCAGAGCTTTCTGTTGCGCACTTTTGTATACCTGTTGGTTTTCCACAGGTTGCACCTCATTCCCAGCATAAGGCGCTAGTAGATTCAGGCGCAGCTGGGAATTTTGTTGATCGAAAGTTTTGTTTAGAGTTAGGGATCCCTCTCCTACCCGTTGACAAACCTTTTCCCGTTCATGCCTTAGATAGCCGTCCGTTGGGGTCGGGGTTGATCAGGGAAGTCACAGCGCCACTTAGGATGTGTGCGCAGGGGGGTCATGAAGAGACTATACAGCTGTATCTGATCGACTCTCCTGCGTACCCAGTGGTGCTGGGGATTCCCTGGTTAAGCACCCATAACCCTGCTATTTCGTGGCAGCAGAGGGCTCTCGATGGGTGGTCTGATCAGTGTGAGGGGCGATGTCTGGGTGTTTCCGTGGGGGCGACTTCGGTGGAAAGTCCAAACCAAGTGCCCGCATTGCACATTCCGCCTGAATATGGGGATTTAGCTCTTGTGTTTAGCAAAACCAGGGCGACGCAGTTGCCTCCCCATAGACAGGGGGATTGTGCGATTGATCTCCAGGCAGGAGGAGCGCCCCCACGGAGCCATGTGTATCCTTTGTCTCAAGAGGAGAGAAAAGCTATGGAGACCTACATAGCCGAATCTTTGAGACAGGGATACATTCGGCCTTCCACTTCCCCCGCCTCTTCGAGTTTCTTTTTTGTGAAAAAGAAAGATGGAGGGTTACGCCCGTGCATTGATTACCGTGGTCTCAATCAGATTACTGTGAAATACAGTTATCCACTCCCTCTGATTGCGACCATGACGGAGTCATTGCATGGGGGGCGGTTTTTCACAAAATTGGATCTCAGGAGCGCGTATAACTTGGTGCGCATTAGGGAGGGCGATGAATGGAAAACAGCATTTAGTACCACGTCAGGTCATTTTGAATATCTTGTCATGCCATATGGGTTGATGAATGCTCCATCAGTCTTTCAATCCTTCGTAGATGACATTTTCCGGGATATGCAGGGACAAGGGGTGGTCGTGTACATTGATGATATTCTGGTGTACTCGTCTACCCGAGCCGAGCATGTAACCCTGGTGCGACGTGTATTGAGGAGGCTGTTGGAGCACGACCTATATGTCAAGGCAGAGAAATGTCTGTTTTTCCAGGAATCGGTCTCCTTTTTGGGTTATCGGTTGTCCGTGTCAGGGGTGAGTATGGAGGTGGATCGTGTGTCCGCTGTGCGTAATTGGCAAACTCCAACCACTGTAAAAGAGGTGCAGCAGTTCTTGGGCTTTGCGAATTACTACCGGAGGTTTATCCGGGGTTTTGGACAGGTGGCAGCTCCCATCACGTCCCTTCTGAAAGGGGGTCCGGTGCGCCTGCAGTGGTCAGCTGATGCGGACAGGGCCTTTGGGAGACTGAAGGACCTGTTTACGTCGGCTCCGGTGCTGGCGCATCCGGATTCCACAATTCCCTTTCAGGTTGAGGTGGACGCGTCTGAGGCTGGTATAGGGGCCGTGCTCTCTCAACGGTCCGGCTCGCCACCTAAACTCCGCCCCTGTGCTTTTTACTCCAAAAAGCTCAGCCCGGCGGAGCGTAACTATGACGTTGGGGACAGGGAGCTGTTAGCTGTAGTTCAGGCCCTTAAGGTGTGGAGGCATTGGCTTGAGGGGGCTCAACACCCTTTCCTCATTTTGACTGACCATCGGAACCTGGAGTACATCCGGGCAGCGAGGAGACTGAACCCTCGCCAGGCTCGATGGAGTATGTTTCTCACCAGGTTCGTATTTAAAATCACGTACATCCCTGGGTCCCAGAATGGCAAGGCAGATGCACTGTCCCGGCGGTATGACACGGAGGAGAGGTCCGTTGAGCCTACTCCCATACTACCGGAGTCTTGCCTTGTGGCACCGGTGGTGTGGGAGGTCGATGCCGAGATCAAGCGAGCGTTGCGTACCGACCCCAGCCCTCCACAATGTCCTGAGGGTCGGAGGTACGTTCCGCTCGAGATTCGGGATCGACTCATCTACTGGGCTCACACGTCACCCTCCTCAGGACATCCGGGTATTGGCCGGACAGTGCATTGCCTTAGCACTAAATACTGGTGGCCTACTTTGGCTAGGGATGTGAGGGTTTACGTCTCCTCCTGCTTGGTGTGCGCCCAGTGTAAGGCGCCCCGACATCTGCCCAGGGGTAAGTTACAGCCCCTACCCGTTCCACAACGACCATGGTCCCACCTCTCGGTGGATTTTGTAACAGACCTTCCCCTCTCTCAGGGGAATACCACCATCCTGGTCGTTGTGGACCGGTTCTCTAAGGCCTGTCGTCTTCTCCCTATGTCGGGTCTTCCTACTGCCCTACAGACCGCTGAGGCCCTATTTACCCACGTCTTCCGGCATTACGGGGTCCCCGAGGATATAGTGTCTGATCGAGGCCCCCAGTTTACCTCCCGTGTGTGGAGAGCGTTTATGGAGCGTTTGGGGGTCTCGGTTAGCCTTACCTCGGGGTACCACCCGGAGAGTAACGGGCAGGTGGAACGTTTCAACCAGGATGTGGGTAGGTTTCTGAGGTCGTATTGCCAGGACCGGCCTGAGGAGTGGGCGCGTTACATTCCCTGGGCCGAGATGGCCCAGAACTCTCTCCGCCACTCCTCTACTAACCTAACCCCTTTTCAATGTGTATTGGGTTACCAGCCGGTTCTGGCACCGTGGCAGCAGAGCCAGATCGAGGCCCCTGCGGTGGATGATTGGATGAGGCGCTTGGAAGAGACGTGGAACGCTGCCCACGTCCACCTGCAGCGGGCCGTCCTTCGTCACAAGGCGAGCGCCGATCTCCACCGCAGTGAGGGGCCGGTGTACGCACCCGGAGATCGAGTCTGGCTCTCTACCAGAAACCTGCCCTTCCGCCTGCCCTGCCGGAAGCTGGGTCGGCGGTTTGTGGGGCCCTTTAAAGTCCTGAGAAGATTGAACGAGGTGTGTTATAGGTTACATCTACCTGTTGAATATAAGAATATTAACCCCTCGTTCCATGTGTCTCTTCTCAGGCCGGTGGTAGCTGGTCCACTCCAGGACAATGAGATAGGAGAGACTCCTCCGCCCCCATTGGACATCGAGGGGGCTCCGGCGTACACCGTTCGGTCCATCTTGGACTCCAGACGCCGGATGGGGGGTCTCCAGTAACTCGTGGAGTGGGAGGGGTACGGCCCGGAGGAGCGGTGCTGGGTGCCGCGGAGGGACATCCTAGAACCATCTCTCCTGTCGGAGTTCCACCGGGACCATCCCGCGCGCCCTGCTCCGCGTCCTCCTGGTCGTCCCGAGGCCGGGGTCGGCGCACGGCTGGAGCCGCGCGTCAAGGGGGGGGTACTGTCACGGTTTCGGCCGAGGCTGCTCCTCCTCCTGGTTCGGGCAAGGCTTCGGCGGTCGTCGTCTCCGGAGTACTAGCTGCCTCCGATCTATGTTTCATGTTCGTTTGGTTTGGTCTTGATGTTGTACACCTGTGTCTAGTTAGTCCTCGTTAGTGTTCTATTTAGTTCTCGTTGTGTGTGTCTGTGTTTGTGTGTTATTGTTTCGCTGTCGTGTTTTGTGCGCTACTGTTTGCCTTGTGCATTTCGTATTTTTCCTCCTCTGTGTTAGGAGGTTATTTACGCACTGTTTTGTGCGCCTTTTGGTTTTCGCCTGTGTGCGGACTTTCTCGCCTCCGGGCGTTTGACTCGTGAATTTGAGTGTGCTGTTCACTAAAGTCTATTGGACTTATCTTTCTGCGTCCTGCATCTGATTCCTGCACCACACCCACCTACAGCACCCACTGACAGCCTCATCCCTCTCAACCATACAATTTTTCAATTCCTCATCAATCCAAGGGGATTTAACAGTGTTTACAGTCATTTTCTTCATATGTGCGTGCTTATTAGTAACTGGAATAAGCAATTTCAAAAATGTGACTTCAATGAACTGAAATTATGAGGAGGGGTGAAGAGGGTGATTTGTATTTGATTGATCTAAATGATGAGGGTTAAGTGGATGATTGAATTTACAACAATAGTGTAATGATGATGAAGAAAGGCTGGAAAAGGCATTCGGAAAGTATTCAGACCCTTTGACTCTTTTCACATTTAGTTACATTACAGCCTTGTTCTTAAATGGATTAAATTATTTATTTTGTCTCATCAATCTACACACAATACCCCATAATGACAAAGCAAAAACAGTTTTTTAGAATGTTTTGCAAATGTATAAAAAATATAAAACAGTCAAAAGTTTGGACACACCCACTCATTCAAGGGTTTTTCTTTATTTTTACTATTTTCTACATTGTAGAATAATAGTGAAAACAACATAAACTATGAAATAATACATATGGAATCATGTAGTAACCAAAAAAGTGTTAAACAAATCAACATATATTTTATATTTGAGATTCTTCAATGTTGCCACCCTTTGCCTTGATGGAAGCATGGAAGGTCCCCAAGAACACAGTGGCCTCCATCATTCTTATAAGGAAGAAGTTTGGAACCACCAAGACTCTTCCTAGAGCTGGCCGCCCGGCCAAACTGAGCAATCGTGGGAGAAGGGCCTTGGTCAGGGAGGAGACCAAGAACCTGATGGTCACTCTGACAGAGCTCCAGATTTCCTCTGTGGAAATGGGTGAAACCTCCAGAAGGACAACCATCTCTGCAGCACTCCACCAATCAGGCCTTTATGGTAGAGCGGCCTGACGGAAGCCACTCCTCAGTAAAAGGCACGTGACAGCCTGCTTGGAGTTTGCCAAAGGGCACTTAAAGGACTCTCAGACCATGAGAAACAAGATTCTCTGGGCTGATGAAACCAAGATTGAACTCTTTGGCCTGAATGCCAATTGTCACGTCTGGAGGAAACCTGGCACCATCCCTACAGTGAAGCATGGTGGTGGCAGCATCATGCTGTGGGAATGTTTGTCAGCGGCAGGGACTGGGAGGCTAGTCAGGATCGAGGGAAAGATGAACGGAGCAAAGTACAGAGAGATCCTTGATGAAAACCTGCTCCAGAGCGCTCAGGACCTCAGACTGGGGCGAAGGTTTACCTTCCAACAGGACAACGACCCTAAGCACATAGCCAAGACAACGCAGGAGTGGCTTCGGGACTCTGAATGACCTTGAGTGGCCCAGCCAGAGCCCGGACTTGAACCCGATCGAATATCTCTGGAGAGACCTGAAAATGGCTGTGCAGCAACGCTCCCCATCCAACCTGACAGAACTTGAGAGGATCTGCAGAGAAGAATGGGAGAAACTCCCCAGATACAGGTGTGCCAAGCTTGTAGCGTCATACCCAAGAAGACTAGAGGCTTTAATCGCTGCCAAAGGTGCTTCAACAAAGACCTAAGTAAAGGGTCTAAAAACTTTTGTAAATGTGATATTTCAGTTTTTTTTATTTTTAATACATTTGCAAAAATGTCTAAACTTGTTTGGGTGGTTATATTATTATTAGTATCTCTTTGGTTTCTACTTTGTCAACAGAAGCTGTGACTGGACTTTAATTACTACAACTCTGTTACTAATCAAATCGACAGATAAAGTTGATCCAATGGATTACACTGTAATGTTTTCATTGTAAGGGAAACGAAAACAGACTATAGGCCTACGCCTTTTCTAGGACTTTGTAGAATAATACAAAACATATCATTGACTCTATCTAAAAAATTAACTATTGTTGTTATTTTTTGGTAAATTGATATATTCCACGAATATTCATGCGATGAATCCTTTATAATAGTTGATTCACTATTTTATAAAGCATTGGTGTTTATGTTTGCTGCTCCTTGTGGGTTGAAAGGTGATGCTAAAGGGGATGCCCGGCAGCGTTCTCTAGCGGGTACTGATAGGCTGAAAGGCAGTTCTAGTGTTAAAGAGGAGGAATTGCAGTATAAAAATAAATCATTTAGCTGTTTTTTTAATAAAAAGCTACATTGATTTTCCCCCACTGATGTTCATTGCCATTGACCCCAATTCACATTCCCTCTTATAAGAGCTGCTGGAAGTGTGCAGTCACTGCCACAATGAACCTTCCTCTCTACTCTTTTCCCCTGGGGCTACTTTGCTCTCATTCTGTTTGTACATCCAGACTACCCCCCCCCCCCCCCCCTATGTTCCTCCTCCATCCCCCTCTCACCTCACTTTCTCCCTGCGCCTCAGACATTTTATCCCCCTCCTCACCCCTATCCTCACCCCTCTCTGGCTCACCTCCCTCCCTCTGTGTGCAGCCAGGCTAACCGCGGTGGATGAAGACTGGACATGAATGCAGAAGATGCATTTTTATCTGGGGCCGGGGGATTTATAACAGTATTAATGCCTGCCTATAGCCAAATACAATACACAACATCACTGCCCAGCATATAGCCCCGGCCAGAGACAATGTGCTCAGATCAGTGCAGATCGCAAGTACAGAACGTCTGAGGCAAAAATAATTGAGGCAATTGAAAAATACAAATGAAACGGCGTAATGTCATAATGGTGCGTTTAGAGACAAGTGAACAGTAGTGAAGATGGTCTCTGTGTTATTTGAAGAGAGGGTCTCTGTGTTATTTGAAGAGAGGGTCTCTGTGTTATTTGAAGAGAGGGTCTCTGTGTTATTTGAAGAGGGTCTCTGTGTTATTTGATGAGGGTCTCTGTGTTATTTGAAGAGGGTCTCTGTGTTATTTGAAGAGGGTCTCTGTGTTATTTGAAGAGAGGGTCTCAGTGTTATTTGAAGAGGGTCTCTGTGTTATTTGATGAGAGGGTCTCTGTGTTATTTGAAGAGGGTCTCTGTGTTATTTGAAGAGGGTCCCTGTGTTATTTGAAGAGGGTCTCTGTGTTATTTGAAGAGGGTCTCTGTGTTATTTGAAGAGGGTCCCTGTGTATTTGAAAGGGTCTCTGTGTTATTTGAAGAGGGTCTCTGTGTTATTTGAAGAGAGGGTCCCTGTGTTATTTGAAGAGAGGGTCTCTGTGTTATTTGAAGAGAGGGTCCCTGTGTTATTTGAAGAGGGGTCTCGGTGTTATTTGAAGAGGGTCTCTGTGTTATTTGAAGAGAGGGTCTCGGTGTTATTGAAGAGAGGGTCTCGTGTTATTTGAAGAGAGGTCTCTGTGTTATTTGAAGAGGGGTCTCGGTTTATTTGAAGAGAGGGTCTCTGTGTTATTGAAGAGAGGGTCCTCTGTGTTATTTGAAGAGGGTCTCTGTGTTATTTGAAGAGGGTCTCTGTGTTATTTGAAGAGAGGGTCTCAGTGTTATTTGAAGAGGGTCTCTGTGTTATTTGATGAGAGGGTCTCTGTGTTATTTGAAGAGGGTCTCTGTGTTATTTGAAGAGGGTCCCTGTGTTATTTGAAGAGGGTCTCTGTGTTATTTGAAGAGGGTCTCTGTGTTATTTGAAGAGGGTCCCTGTGTTATTTGAAGAGGGTCTCTGTGTTATTTGAAGAGGGTCTCTGTGTTATTTGAAGAGAGGGTCCCTGTGTTATTTGAAGAGAGGGTCTCTGTGTTATTTGAAGAGAGGGTCCCTGTGTTATTTGAAGAGAGGGTCTCTGTGTTATTTGAAGAGAGGGTCCCTGTGTTATTTGAAGAGGGTCTCAGTGTTATTTGAAGAGGGGGTCTCTGTGTTATTTGATGAGAGGGTCTCTGTGTTATTTGAAGAGGGTCTCTGTGTTATTTGAAGAGGGTCTCTGTGTTATTTGAAGAGAGGGTCTCTGTGTTATTTGAAGAGAGGGTCTCTGTGTTATTTGAAGAGAGGGTCTCTGTGTTATTTGAAGAGAGGGTCTCTGTGTTATTTGAAGAGAGGGTCCCTGTGTTATTTGAAGAGGGTCTCAGTGTTATTTGAAGAGGGGGTCTCTGTGTTATTTGATGAGAGGGTCTCTGTGTTATTTGAAGAGAGGGTCTCTGTGTTATTTGAAGAGAGGGTCTCTGTGTTATTTGAAGAGAGGGTCTCTGTGTTATTTGAAGAGGGTCTCTGTGTTATTTGAAGAGGGTCTCTGTGTTATTTGAAGAGAGGGTCTCTGTGTTATTTGAAGAGAGGGTCTCTGTGTTATTTGAAGAGAGGGTCTCTGTGTTATTTGAAGAGAGGGTCTCTGTGTTATTTGAAGAGAGGGTCCCTGTGTTATTTGAAGAGGGTCTCAGTGTTATTTGAAGAGGGGGTCTCTGTGTTATTTGATGAGAGGGTCTCTGTGTTATTTGAAGAGAGGGTCTCTGTGTTATTTGAAGAGAGGGTCTCTGTGTTATTTGAAGAGGGTCTCTGTGTTATTTGAAGAGGGTCTCTGTGTTATTTGAAGAGGGACTCTGTGTTATTTGAAGAGGGTCTCTGTGTTATTTGAAAAGAGGGTCTATGTGTTATTTGAAGAGAGGGTCTCAGTGTTATTTGAAGAGGGTCTGTGTTATTTGAAGAGGGTCTCAGTGTTATTTGATGAGAGGGTCTCTGTGTTATTTGAAGAGGGTCTCTGTGTTATTTGAAGAGGGTCTGTGTTATTTGAAGAGGGTCTGTGTTATTTGAAGAGGGTCTCAGTGTTATTTGAAGAGGGTCTGTGTTATTTGAAGAGGGTCTATGTGTTATTTGAAGAGAGGGTCTCTGTGTTATTTGAAGAGGGTCTCTGTGTTATTTGAAGAGGGTCTCTGTGTTATTTGATGAGAGGGTCTCTGTGTTATTTGAAGAGGGTCTCTGTGTTATTTGAAGAGGGTCCCTGTGTTATTTGAAGAGGGTCCCTGTGTTATTTGAAGAGGGTCCCTGTGTTATTTGAAGAGGGTCTCTGTGTTATTTGAAGAGGGTCTCTGTGTTATTTGATGAGAGGGTCTCTGTGTTATTTGAAGAGGGTCTCTGTGTTATTTGAAGAGGGTCCCTGTGTTATTTGAAGAGGGTCTCTGTGTTATTTGAAGAGGGTCTCTGTGTTATTTGAAGAGGGTCCCTGTGTTATTTGAAGAGGGTCCTCTGTGTTATTTGAAGAGGGTCTCTGTGTTATTTGAAGAGAGGGTCCCCTGTGTTATTTGAAGAGAGGGTCTCTGTGTTATTTGAAGAGAGGGTCTCTGTGTTATTTGAAGAGAGGGTCCCTGTGTTATTTGAAGAGAGGGTCTCTGTGTTATTTGAAGAGAGGGTCTGTGTTATTTGAAGAGGGTCCCTGTGTTATTTGAAGAGGGTCTCTGTGTTATTTGAAGAGAGGGTCTCTGTGTTATTTGAAGAGAGGGTCTCTGTGTTATTTGAAGAGAGGGTCTCTGTGTTATTTGAAGAGAGGGTCCCTGTGTTATTTGAAGAGGGTCTCAGTGTTATTTGAAGAGGGGGTCTCTGTGTTATTTGATGAGAGGGTCTCTGTGTTATTTGAAGAGAGGGTCTCTGTGTTATTTGAAGAGAGGGTCTCTGTGTTATTTGAAGAGGGTCTCTGTGTTATTTGAAGAGGGTCTCTGTGTTATTTGAAGAGGGACTCTGTGTTATTTGAAGAGGGTCTCTGTGTTATTTGAAAAGAGGGTCTATGTGTTATTTGAAGAGAGGGTCTCTGTGTTATTTGAAGAGGGTCTCTGTGTTATTTGAAGAGGGTCTCTGTGTTATTTGAAGAGAGGGTCTCTGTGTTATTTGAAGAGAGGGTCTCTGTGTTATTTGAAGAGAGGGTCTCTGTGTTATTTGAAGAGAGGGTCTCTGTGTTATTTGAAGAGAGGGTCCCTGTGTTATTTGAAGAGGGTCTCAGTGTTATTTGAAGAGGGGGTCTCTGTGTTATTTGATGAGAGGGTCTCTGTGTTATTTGAAGAGAGGGTCTCTGTGTTATTTGAAGAGAGGGTCTCTGTGTTATTTGAAGAGGGTCTCTGTGTTATTTGAAGAGGGTCTCTGTGTTATTTGAAGAGGGACTCTGTGTTATTTGAAGATGGTCTCTGTGTTATTTGAAAAGAGGGTCTATGTGTTATTGAAGAGAGGGTCTCAGTGTTATTTTGAAGAGGGTCTGTGTTATTTGAAGAGGGTCTCAGTGTTATTTGATGAGAGGGTCTCTGTGTTATTTGAAGAGGGTCTCTGTGTTATTTGAAGAGGGTCTGTGTTATTTGAAGAGGGTCTGTGTTATTTGAAGAGGGTCTCAGTGTTATTTGAAGAGGGTCTGTGTTATTTGAAGAGGGTCTATGTGTTATTTGAAGAGAGGGTCTCTGTGTTTATTTGAAGAGGGTCTCTGTGTTATTTGAAGAGGGTCTCTGTGTTATTTGATGAGAGGGTCTCTGTGTTATTTGAAGAGGGTCTCTGTGTTATTTGAAGAGGGTCCCTGTGTTATTTGAAGAGGGTCCCTGTGTTATTTGAAGAGGGTCCCTGTGTTATGTGTATTTTGAAGAGGGTCTCTGTGTTATTTGAAGAGAGGGTCTATGTGTTATTTGAAGAGAGGGTCTATGTGTTATTTGAAGAGAGGGTCTATGTGTTATTTGAAGAGGGTCTCTGTGTTATTTGAAGAGAGGGTCTCTGGGTTTATTTGAAGAGAGGGTCTATGTGTTATTTGAAGAGAGGGTCCTGTGTTATTTGAAGAGGGTCTCTGTGTTATTTGAAGAGAGGGTCTATGTGTTAGTTGAAGAGGGTCTCTGTGTTATTTGAAGAGGGTCTCTGTGTTATTTGAAGAGGGTCTCTGTGTTATTTGAAGAGGGTCTCTGTATTATTTGAAGAGGGTCTCGGTGTTATTTGAAGAGGGTCTCGGTGTTATTTGAAGAGGGGGTCTCTGTGTTATTTGAAGAGGGTCTCTGTGTTATTTGAAGAGGGTCTCTGTGGTTATTTGAAGAGGGTCTCTGTGTTATTTGAAGAGAGGGTCTCTGTGTTATTGAAGAGAGGGTCTATGTGTTATTTGAAGAGAGGGTCTCTGTGTTATTTGAAGAGGGTCTCTGTGTTTATTTGAAGAGAGGGTCTATGTGTTATTTGACAGAGGGTCTCTGTGTTATTGAAGAGGGTCTCTGTGTTATTTGAAGAGGGTCTCTGGTTTATTTGAAGAGGGTCTCTGTGTTATTTGATGAGAGGGTCTCTGTGTTATTTGAATAGGGTCTCTGTGTTATTTGAAGAGGGTCTCTGTGTTATTTGAAGAGAGGGTCTATGTGTTATTTGAAGAGAGGGTATGATATTGTGTATGGTGTATAGTGTGGTATAGTGTATAGTGTGGTATGATATTTTATTTTATGGTATTGTGTGGTACGGTGTATAGTGTGGTATGATATTGTGTACGTTGTATAGAGTGGTATAGTGTATAGTGTGGTATGGTATGGTGTATGGTGTGGTATGATATTATATTGTATGGTATATTGTGGTGTGTGGTATGGTGTTATTATGTATGTGGTTGTCTGGTGTATAGTGTGGTATGGTGTATAGTGTGGTATGATGTATAGTGTGGTCCTCTGTAGCTCAACTGGTAGAGCACGGCGCTTGTAACGCCAAGGTAGTGGGTTCGATCCCCGGGACCACCCATACACAAAAATGTATGCACGCATGACTGTAAGTCGCTTTGGATAAAAGCGTCTGCTAAATGGCATATTATATTATATTATTATTATTATGTGTGGTATGGTGTATAGTGTGGTATGGTGTATAGTGTGGTATGGTGTATAGTGTGGTATGGTGTATAGTGTGGTATGGTGTGTGGTATGGTGTATAGTGTGGTATGGGGTATGGTGTAGTATGGTGTATAGTGTGGTATGGTGTGGGTATGGTCTCGTGTGGTGTATAGTGTGGTCTGGTGTATCTGTGGTATGACTTTATAGTGTGGTATGGTGTATAGTGTGGTATGGTGTATTTTTTTAAAATTTTTTATTTCACCTTTATTTAACCAGGTAAGCCAGTTGAGAACAGGTTCTCATTTACAACTGCGACCTGGCCAAGATAAAGCAAAGTAGTGCAATAAAAACAACACAGATTTACATATGGTGTAAAAAAAAAACATAAAGTCAGAAATACAACAGAAAATATATATACAGTGTGTGCAAATGTAGCAAGTTATGGAGGTAAGGCAATAAATAGGCTATAGTGCAGAATAATTACAATAGTATTAACACTGGAATGCTAGATGTGCAAGAGATGATGTGCAAATAGAGATACTGGGGTGCAAAAGAGCAAAATAAATAACAATATAGGGATGAGGTAGTTGGGTGGGCTAATTTCAGATGGGCTGTGTACAGGTGCAGTGATCGGTAAGGTGCTCTGACAACTGATGCTTAAAGTTATTGAGGGAGATAAGAGTCTCCAGCTTTAGAGATTTTTGCAATTCGTTCCAGTCATTGGCAGCAGAGAACTGGAAGGAATGGCGGCCCAAAGGAGGTGTTGGCTTTGGGAATGACCAGTGAGATATACCTGCTGGAGCGCAGACTACGGGTGGGTGCTGCTATGGTGACCAATGAGCTAAGATAAGGCGGGGGATTTGCCTAGCAGTGATTTATAGATGGCCTGGAGCCAGTGGGTTTGACGACGAACATGTAGTGAGGACCAGCCAACAAGAGCGTACAGGTCACAGTGGTGGGTAGTGTATGGGGCTTTGGAGACAAAACGGATGGCACTGTGATAGACTACATCCAATTTGCTGAGTAGAGTGTTGGAGGCTATTTTGTAAATGACATCGCCGAAGTCAAGGATCGGTAGGATAGTCAGTTTTACGAGGGCATGTTTGGCAGCATGAGTGAAGGAGGCTTTGTTGCGAAATAGGAAGCCGATTCTAGATTTAACTTTGGATTGGAGATTCTTTATGTGAGTCTGGAAGTTGAGTTTACAGTCTAACCAGACACCTAGGTATTTGTAGTTGTCCACATACTCTAGGTCAGACCCGTCGAGAGTGGTGATTCTAGTCGGGTGGGCGGGGTGCTAGCAGCGTTCGATTGAAAAGCATGCATTTAGTTTTACTAGTGTTTAAGAGCAGTTGAAGGCTACTGAAGGATTGTTGTATGGCATTGAAGCTCGTTTGGAGGTTTGTTAACACAGTGTCCAATGAAGGGCCAGATGTATACAAAATAGTGTCGTCTGCGTAGAGGTGGATCTGAGAGTCACCAGCAGCAAAGAGCGACATCATTGATATACACGGAGAAAAGTGTCGGCCCAAGAATTGAACCCTGTGGCACCCCCATAGAGACTGCCATAGGTCCAGACAACAGGCCCTCCGATTTTGACACACTGAACTCTATCTGAGAAGTAGTTGGTGAACCAGGCGAGGCAGTCATTTGAGAAACCAAGGCTATTTAGTCTGCCAATAAGAATGCGGTGGTTGACAGAGTCGAAAGCCTTGGCCAGGTCGATGAAGACGGCTGCACAGTACTGTCTATTATCAATCGCGGTTATAATATCGTTTAGGACCTTGAGCGTGGCTGAAGTGCACCCGTGACCAGCTCGGAAACCGGATTGCATAGCGGAGAAGGTACGGTGGTATTCGAAATGGTCGATGATCTGTTTGTTAACTTGGCTTTCGAATACTTTCGAAAGGCAGGGCAGGATGGATATAGGTCTGTAACAGTTTGGATCTAGAGTGTCAACCCCCTTTGAAGAGGGGGATGACCGCGGCAGCTTTCCAATCTCTGGGGATCTCAGACGTTATGAAAGAGAGGTTGAACAGAGTAGTAATAGGGGTTTGCGACAATTTTGGCGGCTAGTTTTAGAAAGAAAGGGTCCAGATTGTCTAGCCCAGCTGATTTGTAGGGGTCCAGATTTTGCAGCGCTTTCAAACATAGTGTGGTATGGTGTATGGTGTATAGTGTGGTATGATGTTAGTGTGGTATGGTGTATAATGTGTATGGTGTATAGTGTGGTATGGTGTATAGTGTGGTATGGTGTATGGTGTATAGTGTGGTAATGATGGTATAGTGGTGGTAGGGTGTTGTTGGTTAGTGTGGTGTATAGTTTTGGTATGGTGTATAGTGTGGTATGGTGTGGTATGGTGTATAGTGTGGTTGGTGTTGGTGTGGGTCTGGTGTTCTTGTGGTATGGTGTATATGTGGTATGGTGTTCGTATGGTGTGGTATGGTGTTATAGTTGGTATGGTGTATATTGTGTATGAATATTGTGTACGGTGTTACGTGTGGTATCGTGTTAGTGTGGTTAGATATTGTGTATGGTGTATCGTTTGTCATGATCTTGGTCCGGTGTCTCGTGTATCGTGTGTTGTGTATGGTTGTCATGTGTGGTCTGGTGTTCGTCTGGTGTATCGTGTGGGCTGGTGTCCGTGTGGTTGGTGTCTCGTTGGTCTGGTGTCACGTGTGGTATGGTGTTATCTGTGGTTCTGGTGTCATCTGTGGTCTGGTGTCTGGTGTGGTCCGGTGTGGTAGGGTTTCCGTGTGTCTGGTGTCTGTCTGGTCTGGTGTCTCGTTAGGTCTGGTGTATCGTGTTGGTCTGGTGTCTGGTGTTGTGTGGTTGTGTTGGTTTTTGTTTGTTGGTTGGTTTGGGTTTGGGTTTGTTTTGGGTGTTGTGTGGTCGGTGTTGGGGGTTGTGTGGTGTGTGGGGGTTGGGTTTGGGGTTTGGGTTTGTTTTTTTGGTTGGGTTGTTGGTTGGTGTTGTGTGGGGTTTTGTGGGGTTGGTTTGTGTGGTTTGTTTTTGGTTGGTTTTGGGGTTTGGGGTTTTGGTGGTTGTGGGTTGCCCCCCGTCCCCGTGTGGGGAGGAGAGAAAGGGGTTTAATATGGAGCTTTTTTCGGAGGGTTGTTCTAGGCACATCTGCACAAAAGAGATGGTTGTGGTCACTGCACCATACCACGTTTACTTTTTTTTTCTTTTTTAGTTTTTTGCAACCTCTTATCGACGACTTACATTTAGTGGTGCATCTTTTTTCATAGGGGCCCCCCGGGGATCGAACCCAAACCCTGGCGTTTGAAAAGCGCCATGCTCTACCAACGAGCTACGGACTGTTTTTTTTCATCTAGGGATATGTGAAAGCTCAGGTTATTTTACGTTTTTGGACCAATTTAACCCCTTTATTTTTTTGGCACAAAGTCCAATCTTTTTTTGAAAACTCTTCGACGGTCCCGTGACACTTTTCGAGGAAAAAACTCATTGTTTTCCTGAGAGTCTCTCCTTTCCATATGGTTATTTATTTAGTTACCAACCGTTTCCTGGTGTGACACACACGCTGTTGCTCTGCACTTTCCTCTGTTTTTGAGACAATCCCAGCAAAAAAAAAATTTTCCTATCTTAATTGACCGATTTTTATTTTGATGGTTGATTTTTAAATTAGTTTGACTAATTAAAATAAACATGATGAAAAAACAAGTTAATTTTTATACTCAAACGAAAACATGGTCAAAAAAAATTTTGGGGGCACCCTACGTTTTGGTTAACCAAAACCTATTCCAAATTTTAAATTTACGCATTAGCAAACTCATATTCTCGCTAGAAAATGATGGAACACTGGTGGTGGGTTCAAGCCCAAAATGCATTTTTTGGTTTGAAAACATGAACCAAGAGTGGGGGAAAGTGATTTAGTCTGGGGGAGTAAATAAGTTGGCACATTTTCCCTGATTGGGGTTTAAAACCATTTAAAAAAAAATAGCTATTGACTTACTAATCTAAAGAGCTAACATTAGCTAGGTTTTTGCTAAACCACCATTTAAGGGGAATTTACCCTTCACGCAATTAAGCTAACTTTTATCAATTCAGGGGGGAAAATATTAGCTAAAGCGTTAGCTAGTAGAAAAATGTCAGTCTCTTGTAACCTTATTGCAAATGCTTATACTGGTTTTTATACACAAAATTCGGGAATGGATACAGACCAACACTTCACTCTGACCCTCCCTTCCAAAAGACAAAAAACTCTCTAGGGTAAGTGAAAAATATTTTTTTTTGTTTTAGGTAAATGGGAAATTCCACCTGACACGGGGCAGCAGCCCCCTGTCAAACCCAGAGATTTTTAACATTATCTATTTTTTTATCTGTACCTGCTGGCCCTGCACTTGTGCCGGTATATCGTGCTAAAATCCCAGTAGTCACATCGCCTGCACCTCTGAATGACACGCACATGCACCACACACCACACACACACCCCACAAAACACACCCGCACACCACCAGGCCTCGGATCTGATAAATGCTTGGCGAAAACTGGTCTTAGAACAAGGTATGAGATTATGGGCAGACAGAAGGGGGACTACACTAACCAATTATCCTCGGGTTGGGACGGTTCTTTTGCGGCTGGTTGGGACTGGTTTTATTGCGGGGCCGGTTGGGACTGGTTCATTGCGGGCCCGGTTGGGACTGGTTCTATTGGGGCCGGGGGGATGGTTCATTGCTGGCCGGGTTTGGGATGGTTCTTTTGCGGGCCGGTTGGGAGGGTTCTTTTGCTGGCCGGTTGGGATGGTTTTTTGCGGGCCGGTTGGGACTGGTTCTATTGTGGCGGTTGGGGACGGGTTTTCATTGGGGGGGGCCGTTGGGACGGGTTCTATTCTACCTTTGGGGACGGGTTTCTTTTGCTGGCCGGTTTATGGTTCTTTTGCGGGCCTTTTTTTTGGGGGTTCATTCTGGCCCGGGTTGGGACGGTTCTATTGCGGGCCCGGGTTTTGGGATGGTTCTTTTCTGTCGGTTGGGGACTGGTTCTTTTGGGGCCCGGGTTGGGACTGGTTCTATTGTGCTGGTTGGGAGGGGCCCCCCCCCCCCACACAAACTTTTGCTAGCGAAACGCTCATTCCTTTTTTCCTCCCCCTAAAACGCGAAGATTTCAAAAACTATTTTTTTGTAACCTCTGCGGAATCTCCCCTCCTCCCCTTTTCCCTCCGCAGAAAGGGATTACCAGCCCCCGAGCGCTAATAAAAACAAAAGAAAAATTTTTCATGTCTCCCCATCGGCTGCCTGGGCCCTTTTTTTCCTTTTTCCCCAAGAGGGATTTTGGGTTGTATTGTTGCAAGCAGGCACCTGGGGAAAGTGTCACAAAAGCGATTTCTTTAGCTGTCGTTGGGACACTTTTTTAAAATGTCTCAACATAATCTGGAACAAAAAACAGACAGTTATGTTACGAGCCTTGGGAAAAATGTTACGGGATCTGAGGCCTGTGTATGTTTTTTTTTTAAAATGACTTAACCGATATCCTTTCAAAGAAATGCTCTTACATTTTTGACGGGTTTGGGCGCCACTTGGTGGTCTGTTGAAGCCATTGGCCTCCATCATTTTTCTAATCCATATTTCTCGAAAAGGGTATTTTTGCATGTATCCGGGTCAATATTGTGAATTTTGTATCGGTTGATGAAGGAGTCGTCAATCGCTCTAACTGACACAGTGTTTACTTATCCAGCCGACTGTATTTGAGATGTGAGAGTATAATATGTGTAATTCTAATTTCCGAGTTACACTTAACCTCTGGAAAACCATGAAAATTCCATGAACAGTGTTATGGTTTGTATAGTGGTCTTTAAGGCATTTTGTGGTATTGTTTTTGGGGTCTTCTCTATTAACCCAGTAATAATGATACTGATTGTAATATATGTCACTGAAGATGTGATCTTTTACACTTAGTATAAAAGGGGTTTTAGGCTGTTCCCACAGGGAATTTAAAAATTATAGTTTTGTTTTGGTGTTTTGTATCAAACTGTGTACATATGCGTGGTGTTGAGTCTTAAATCTATTGATGGTGATTTTCACCGTCCGAACAACGCGAAACACAATTCACGATGTAACAAACCACACACTGTTACGAACCGTGGCTCTAAACTAGGGTGGATGGACATAGACCCGTACTAATTATGCAAATTAGGAGTGTGGCATGGACATTGAACAAATTGAACATATCTGATACGTCAACACATGGTTTATTTCAGACCACGGTTTAAGGGTTGGGAAAGGGCTGAGCAGGACAAGAAATGAAACATAGTGTAACCCCTAATGATCTAGCCTGCTAAAGAGTGGTACTGGTGTATACAAGTACAGTGGGTGGTCCGCTCTGGTCTAACTATGTTTTAGACATTTGTTACGGGTAATGTGCCAATGGGCATAGGTTAAACTCCCTTTGTTCCCAGATGAATGGTAGGTAAACAGTGGTATGGTTGAATTAGTAGTACAATACGGGACACCACAGTATCCGACTACATAAAAGTAGTCTAAAGATTAAATCATAGTAAGACTTGTGGTATCCAAAAACAGGACACACGTGCCATAATACAACGGAAATTGTTATTTTTCAACAGACTGGTTTTATCATGGTGGTGTGATTGAACAAACAGGTAACGTGGGGCAGCACGGGAAGTTCACTGAGTCAAGCAGGAACTCAAGGACCACAATAGGCTACAGGAACCGGTGTTTGGGCTAGGAAGAAACACCAAAAACAGGATACTGTATCCGTACAACTCCACCTTAAATTGCAAACCAATGGTTTTGACAACGTCTATCACAGCACCGAATTCCAGTCATCCTACGGATACAAAAAACCTAGATCATCAACCGAGATAAGCATCCTGCCAACACTTTATCCAACCCCCTCTCCAAGATGGCCTCTGGTACCTTGCGCCACACACATAAGTCAACAAAACGGGTTACTCAGATTGTTTTTGGTATGGTCCACACTCAACCATCAATCGAAGGGTTCAAGCCTAGCGGTATTGGACAAAGATTTTCGGGGAAATAACCTGTCGTCCCATTTTAATTGTGTGGTTCCGACAAACTAGCCACATCTTGTTTTAAGCAAAGGCCAACAGAAATGTCAAACGATCATAAGTCTTGTAGGACCAGATTCCGGACCACTGGTGATCGAGGGTTCATCATTTTTTAAAGGTTAGGAATCATATTTGGTAAAGCATCCAATTCCGCCAGCCAGGGGATACTTTACCATGGGTTTCCACTTATGCATGTTTTCTTCTTTAGCTCACCTCTAGACAACACTAAAAAACATTTACGGCTATGTCAACTTTTGGTTTAGGTATCAGCTGCTCACATAACATTACTGGATTGCCAAGCAACAAGTTCACATCCTTCTTCCTTCCGGGCTTGGAGACTGCACCGCTTACCAGAGTAAGCACTCGAATATCCTTGGGTCCCCCGATAGAATCTGTCTGACAAATCTACCACTTCACCATTGTGGCTGACACTTCTCCTAGCTAAGCAACGGGAACATCTGGAAACTGGGCAGGCTCCTCGAAGCAGAATGGATTTACCATTACCCAATACTGTTCACCTTTCTGGCAAAATGTTGCCATTATAAATGTGAACTTTTACTGCAAATAGGCGTTAGCAACTTCTGAACTCGACTGGACTTAACTCAAGAATAGCAGACGTATATCTAACAGCAAGCAAATAGCAATGACTGGCAAAACAAACATTTCGGGGAATTAGCTTGAGCTAAAGCTGAACCATTATCACATTACGGAAAAAGCAAGATGCATATAATGTAGCTTGGAAGTCTTGCAACCTTCTTAGGATTTCTAACTGGACGCAGGAACGTTACAACTGATTATCGAACCCCACTCAAAAGACGTTCATAACTGGTAGTGACAATGGGTTTTGATGATTAGAAGGAACCCACTATGGGCACGCCTTTCCGCCTAAACCACGACTTACACAATCCCTTGCTACTGGTGCCTGACCATCCACCTGCCCGTTATGAGAAGCAGTCTGACCTATAATGTGTCCCATCCTTCATAGACAATGCCTGGACCCATCTTGGACAGTAGCCAACCCACCCACACACCACATAGAAAGTACACGCAGCCATACATCACACCGGGACACCAGTGATCTGAATAAAGTAAAGGTTGTAGAACAGAGGTTCGAAGTGAGGAAAATGGGTTCGTTCAACAATACATGTGGGTTTGGAAGGTTTTGAGCTGTTGGACTTATTCATTGCGGTGGAGAGTTCTATTCGTTACTGTTCATTGCGGCCGGTGGGCGACATGGAGGTTGGACTGGTTCTATGTCCGTTGGAGCTATCTGCGGTGGGACTGGTTTTATTGCGGACCTGGAATGGTTCTGCTTGGCCGGTAGGGAGGTTCATGGCCAAAGGACAGTAGCTTTGAACGGTTTGGAGGTTTCATGGTGGTTGGGATGGAATTGGGGTGGCTTGCTGTCGGTTGCACTGAGTCTATGGAAAGCCGTTTGGGCTGGTTTAATTGCTGTGGGTGTTCTATACTACTTGGAAGGTTACTGGGTTGGGACTGGTCCCCCCCCCCCCCAACAAGGTAGCGACACGTGATCTTCTCTCCTAAATCACATAGCAGACTTCAACAGCTAGTTTGAACGCTCCTCCCGATTCCCCCTACCTCGCATAGGTTCACAGTCCTGATTACGCACTGAAAGTCATCAAAGCAATATTTCAGTTCCCTCGGCTGCTCCGTCTTCCTTTTAGATTTGGTTGTGTTTGCAACTGCATTAGCGAAAGTGTCATAGCTTTCTTAGTGTCGTTGGGCCGTTTGAATAATGCTCTCAAGCATAATGCGGAACAGCAACCAGCTTTTGTTGCCGAATGTTAGGCTGAGGCTGTATTTAGTCAAAATGATTACACGATATCCATTTAAAGCAATGCCGTGGACTGGACGGTTGGGCGGCACCATGGCAACGGGGTTAAGACCATTGTGATCATTCGTCATTAGGCAGTATGTCGAGAAGGTATCTTAAGTATCCGGTCATATGTAAAATTTGATCGGGTTAAAGGAAGAATAACTCCCCAAAGGGAAAGCAGAGTTCAGCTGACGGTACCAACGCACTCGTAATTCCTTAGAGATTGAAAACTATGTATAATTCTTTCTCTTTAACACTCTAACCCTCTGAGGTACAGAAAACCATGAAAACGTAGATCCACTCTCAATTAATCCTTTAAGCCCTATTTCTGTGGGTTTTTTCCCAAATGCCTCCAACTCAAACCAGTAACTAACTGATATGCAAATTTGCAATATTACATGAAAGATATTAAACATTTAAATAAAAGGGGTTCTAGGCTGTTCCACAGAAACCTTAAAAAAATAAATATATTTTTGTATCAAAAGATGGTATGATCGTGGAGCCTTCACTATTGCTTCGATTTCACCGTCGACACTAACAGCAAACAACTCACGGGAAGAACACACAACACAAATTGAACCCGTGGCTAAACGTCTAGGATGGACATGGGAACCGAACATTAGACAAATAGGAGCAGCCATGAACGTAAACAAAATGTATTCAGAACAACCGTAAGGGTTGGGTAATCTAAGGACCCAAGGGTTGGAAAAAAGGGTGTAACCCCAAAAATGAAAGCTAAAAACCCCTAGGCTATGCTAGCATACAAAACCGAGGCTTGTAGGGTACAAAAGTACAGGGGTGGTCGTGGTTAGCAGTGTTTTAACTAGGTAATGTTCGCCACGGAATGACCTCAAGGCCTCGGCCTTAAACACACAAAAGCGTACCAAAAGGGTAATCAAGCAATTAGTAGTACACATACACAGGACACCACAGTATCCGCACTCCAATAACAAAACAGTAGTCTAAACAGAATTTCCCAAATCATAATAAACAGCAACTTGTGAGTAACCAAAAACAGGACACCACCGTGTCCATACTCACAAACGGAAATATTCTCTCTCTCTCAACAAACACAAGACTGGTTTTTATACAATGGGTGGTGTGATTAAACAAAACGAGTAACAGGTGGTGCAATGCACAGGAATTTCACTGATTGGTCCAATCAGCAGACACCTCAACGCCACCAATCGGAACATACAGGACACCTGTGATTAGGGCAGAAGGAGAGAAACACACAAAAAACACAGGATACCTGTATCCGTAACCCAAAAGCAACCACAAATCGACACACAATACACACAAACACACAATCACAAACACTCATTTGGGATACGCACAAAAAACCTAGACATCAACACGAACACACTGTTCATCATTGTAGTCAGCCATTTTCAAGTTTTGCCATAGATTTTCAGGCCCACACAATCAAACTGTAACTACAACAAGCAGTTCCGTTTGTTTTTGGTAAGACTCAATAATCACCATTGTTGTAGGTGGTCGTCCTATGGAGATGGGAAAAATCCGCGGGGAAAGCCAGCTACCAGGTTTTCCTTGGGTTTGCCTGTGCTAGCTCCTTCCATATTTTATCTGAGCAAAACTACTAGTCCTTTCCGATGACAAGTATAACGTTTTTTCATTAAAAGGCAGATCATTGAAACCCTTTCGCAATTATGTACACATGCTGAAATGTGGCTGATTTATAGAAAGAATAAAAGGCCTTCTTGAGACAGTTTCATATCTGGAAATCAGCAATGGGTTCGATACGGCTCAAGCCAAACAAATAACTTCTCTAACCGTCAGTCTATTCTTCTGAGAAAAAGGCTATTCCATTTGAGTATTTGCCGCTGAGACAAAGCTGTACTATTAACAAAGCCAAAGGCCTAATCAAGTAGTAGATCAGGCCAGGTAATGGTAACTGGACCTTTCGCAACAAGTCCAATCCCTTTCCTTTCCCCCCTGTTTTTGTCCCAGCTTCAATAGACCCAAAAACCCTTGGGACACCCTAAAAATCGTTGCACAAATTACCCCCACCCCAAACCCCTTTTCGTCTTGACACTGTAAGAAACGGGGAACATCTGGAAAACCCGGCCACCCCTCAAAATTCCTTTTTTTTCCTTCCCAATCTTCACCTTTTTCCCCGGCAAATTGTTGCCCAAAAAGCACCCCCTTTTCCAAATGGCGTACGCCCAATCGAAAAACCCATGCAATCGGGTGACGTTCACAAACAAGGCCGGCAAAAACCCATTTAATTTTCCTTGTACTCACCTGGACCTTGAAGGACAAGGGCAAACACCAGTGATAACCTGCGCCCCCAAAAACCTGGGTTCAAATACCCCCAACCCTTTTTTCAACATAAGAAAAAACCCCTCAAAAATACGTTCATAACGTATTAAATTTTAAACCCCTTCACATGAGGGCTTTTCTCTTCTTCCCCTTAAAAACCTAAATCAGCCCCAAACCCCTTGGGGCTTGGGGTGAGGCATCCCGGTTGGGCAGAAAACAACAAACTAGTCCCCCTATCAATAGAAAACATGACCCCATTTTTTGGGCCCTGGGGTGTAATGCTGGCGCAGGACCCAAAAATTAGCTCCGAAGCCCCTCTTCCACGGCCCAAAAACACGCTTTCGCTCAACACAAAAATCTCTCCAAACAACCTTCCAATGAAACTTTTTTTCGTTAATAAAATCTGCCTTTGGGGAAGCAATTTTTAAAACCTTTACAAGATTTTTCTCCCGTTTAAATTAAAAACAGACCTTCTAGCAGGCCCTTTTTTAAAAGAACCCCAAAAAAAACTCCCCTGTCTGAGGGGCTTTTTAGCAAAACTCTTCTATGCCCAAACCCTAGGACAAAAAACGTAGCTTTTTCCTTATAATTCAAAAAGCTTAAGGGTAGCCTCCGCCCGGGCTTTTCCCGGTTTTCACGAAGTTGGCACCAACCTCTTTGGGGCCCTTTTTAAGTCCGCTATACGTTCAAAAAAACTGGTGGGGAAAATAACCCGACTCCCTGAAAAACAGGTACCAAGGTGACTGTTTTACAAATCAAAAAAATAGAGGGGCGCCACCTGGTGAGGACGGCCTCACAGCAGGCTAAAAGGTTTAGAGAGACTAAACCTCGCTTTTTTTGATTAGTTCATTTTAAGCACCCTTTTCCCGTTCCCCTCTTAGCATCTCCGTTCCATCTTTTCGCGTTTTTCCAGTTTTTCTTTTTCTCTAGCACGGTCTCCGGGTTTTTTTTTTTGCCCCTAGCTTCGCGTCTCCGTTTTGCCCCTTTGCTTTTCGATTCCCCGTTTTGCCCCTGTTTCGCATCCAGCTTTTTTGCCTGATTTTTTTCCCGCTTTTCCCCCCCATTTGGAGCCGGTCGAGGGGAATCCATCCTGGACACGTCAGCGTGGGGGGGAGAGTGGGATAACGGGGGAATGTGGCGGAGCCTTAGCCTCGTCCTCAGACACTGATGGGCTTACAGGCGTTAGCAACCACATCCCCTACAGGAGCAGCAGACTCAGGCGGCGGTAACTCAAGCACTCGCTCATTTAACAATATCGCTAACACTACTTCCCTAACTTCTGCTTTCACTAACCCCTCGGTATGGGTACAGAAAAGTGGTCAGCCAAACCTGTAGATCCACTCTACGGCAATTATCAAAACCTCCACGTAGGGTTTTCCAAAAATGCCTCCAACTCAAAAGTAGCCATCCTACTAGCAACACGAGCCGTCGACTACTGAACACACAAAAAAAAAAACAGGTAGTTACAGCTGCCAAGCTCAACACTGAACCAGACACTAACTAATTTACATGAGTAGCATGGGATAGATCCCAGACGAGCCCCCACTTTATGTTACGAACCCCGTGGCTCTAAACGTCTAGGGTGGATGGACATGAGACCCGTAACATAAATTATGCAAATTAGGAGTGTGGCATGGAACAGTGAGAACAATAGGACACAACAACCATGAACTACCGTCAAACACAAATGGGTTTATTTCAGAACACACGGTAAGGGTTTGGGAAAAAGGGCTGAGCAGGACCCAAGAAATGAAACAATAGTGTTAAAACCCCCTAAACTGATCTAGCCTGCCTAAAGAACCGCTAGGCTACTGCTAGTCATACAAAAGTACAGTGGGTGGTCCGCTCAGGTCTAACTAGTGTTTTTAGACAGATTTCTTCCTACGGGTAATGTACGCCCAAGGGCAACTAGCTTAAACTCCCCTTTTCCCCAGAAACACACAAAGCTACCAAACAGGGTAATCAGCAATTAAGTAGTACACAATACACAGGACACCACAGTATCCGCACTCACATAACAAAACAGTAGTCTAACAGAATTTACCAATCATAATAAACAGCAACTTAGTGAGTAACCAAAAACAGGACACCACCGTGTCCATACTCACAAACGGAAATATCTCTCTCTCTCAACAAACACAAGACTGGTTTTTATACAATGGGTGGTGTGATTGAACAAACGAGTAAACAGGTGGTGGCAATGCACAGGAATGTTCACTGATTGGTCCAATCAGCAGACACCTCAACGACCACCAATCAGGAACATACAGGACACCTGTGATTAGGGCAGAAGGAGAGAAACACACAAAAACACAGGATACCTGTATCCGTAACACCACACACACCACACACACACACCACACACACACACATATACACACACACACCACACACACACCACACACTCACTCATGCATACGCACACTTACACTTCTATACACACACACACACACACACGTTGGTTGTTGATCATTGCTAGTCAGCCATTTTCAAGTTTTGCCATAGATTTTTCAAGCCACATTTTTAAGTCAAAACTGTAAACTAGGCCACTCAAGAACATTCAGTGTCGTCTTGGTAAGCAACTCCAGTGTATATTTGGCCTTGTGTTGTAGGTTGTCGTCCTTCTGAAAGGTGAATTAATCTCCCAGTGTCTGGTGGAAAGCAGACTGAACCAGGTTTTCCTCTAGGATTTTGCCTGTGCTTAGCTCCATTCCATTTATTTTTATCCTGAAAAAAACTCACTAGTCCTTTCCGATGACAAGTATAACGTGTTTATCATTTTAAAAGGCTAATTGATCATTAGAAAACCCTTTCGCAATTATGTTAGCACAGCTGAAAACTGTTGTGCTGATTTATAGAAGAAATAAAGGGGCCTTCTTGAGACTAGTTCAGTATCTGGAGAATCAGCAATTGTGGGTTCGATTACAGGCTCAAAATGGCCAGAAACAAATAACTTTCTTCTGAAACTCGTCAGTCTATTCTTGTTCTGAGAAAAGAAAGGCTATTCCATTTGAGAAATTGCCAAGGAACTGAAGATCTCGTACAACGCTGTGTACTACTCCTTTCACAGAACAGCGCAAACTGGCTCTAACCAGAATAGAAAGAGGAGTCGAGGCCCCGGTGCACAACTGAGCAAGAGGACAAATACATTAGAGTGTCTAGTTTGAGAAACAGGCGCCTCACAGGTCCTCAACTGGCAGCTTCATTAAATAGTACCTGCAAAGTTGCAAAGAAAAAGCCATATCTCAGACTGCCCATCTTAATCTTGTCTTTTTATTGGCCAGTTTGCAACTCTGCCTAGAAGGTCAGCATCCCGGAGTCGCCTCTTCACTGTTGACGTTGAGACTGGTGTTTTGCAAACACAACGTGCCATTGGAACACAGGACTGATGGTTGCTGATAATGGGCCTCTGTAGCCTATGTAGATATTCCATTAAAAATCAGCCGTTTCCAGCTACAATAGCCATTTACTACATTAACAATGTCTACACTGTATTTCTGATCAATTTGATGTTCTTTTATTGGACAAAAAAAAACAAGGACATTTCTAAGTGACCCCAAACTTTTGAAAAGTAGTGTATGTGTTGTTGATTTGATGTATTGATGCAGGGCTCATCCGTAAAAGTATTGATGCAGGGCTCACCCCCTGCTAAAATAAAGTAATAGTCAACTTGAGTTTCTTACTGAATGTTTTATTTTATTTTTATCTTCAATAGTGCCTATGACTCAGATGACCTTAGGGAACCACCGCATTCAAGTTGTCCATCCCCCACTCATTCAAACGTAGAAACTGGTTCATCCAGTCTGACCCCTGCTGCGGCCTCTGGCTCCACACCCACCCCGCTCGTCAATCTAGAAGTGTGAAAGTCCACATTCCAGCTGCTGTGAAGGTTTACAACAGGATCACGGGAGGTATGGACCTACTACAATATTCTCCACAAGACAATTAAATGGTACAAGACATTGTTCTATCACTTCATTGACATTGCTGTGGTGAATGCGTTCATCCTCCAGAAGGAAATGGGTAAGAGCTGTGGACAGACCCCCCCATGGCACAGCTAGCCTTCAGAGAGCTGGTCATCCAGGAGCTTGCTGACTACGGCACAAAGTCCACTGCGGCACCTTCTGTCCCCTCTTGTGTAGAGGACTGTGGTTGATTGGTTGTTAAAATTGATTGTTGGTTAAATACTGTAATTGTAAAATAAATCGTTGTAAATCAGGTTTTTTTTTCCCCACTTTGTGTGTGGTTTGTTGTGTGTTCACTTACAATGCCTTGCAAAAATATTGAATCCCCCTCAGCGTTTTTCATATTTTGTTGCATTACAACCTGTAATTTAAATGGATTTTTATTTGGATTTCATGTAATGGACATACACAACATAGTCCAAATTGGTGAAGTGAAATGAAAAAAAAAAATAATAAAAAAAAACATCACAAAAATAAATAACGGAAAAATGGTGCGTGCATATGTATTCACCCCCTTTGCTATGAAGCCCCTAAATGAGATCTGGTGCAACCAATTACCTTCAGAAGTCATATAATTAGTTAAATAAAGTCCACCTGTGTGCAATCTAAGTGTCACATGATCTCAGTATATATACACCTGTTCTGAAAGGCCCCAGAGTCTGCAACACCACTAAGCAAGGTGCACCACCAAGCAAGCGGCACCATGAAGACCAAGGAGCTTTCCAAACAGGTCAGGGACAAAGTTGTGGAGAAGTACAGATCAGGGTTGGGTTCTAAAAAAATATCAGAAACGTTGAACATCCCACGGAGCACAATTTAAATCTATTATTAAAAAATGGAAAGAATATGGCACCACAACAAACCTGCCAAGAGAGGGCCGCCCACCAAAATTCACGGACCAGGCAAAGAGGGCATTAATCAGAAAGGCAACAAAGAGACCAAAGATAACCCTGAAGGAGCTGCGAAGCTCCACAGCGGAGATTGGAGTATCTAGCCATAGGATCACTTTAAGCCGTACACTCCACAGAGCTGGGCTTTATGGAAGAGTGGCCAGAAAAAAAGCCATTGCTTAAAGAAAAAAATAAGCAAACATGTTTGGTGTTCGCCAAAAGCCATGTGGGAGACTCCCCAAACATATGGAAGAAGGTACTCTGGTCAAAATTTTGCTTTTTGGCCATCAAGGAAAACGCTATGTCTGGCGCAAACCCAACACCTCTCATCACCCTGAGAACACCATCCCCACAGTGAAGCATGGTGGTGGCAGCATCATGCTGTGGGGATGTTTTTCATCGGCAGGGACTGGAAAACTGGTCAGAATTGAAGGAATGATGGATGGCGCTAAATACAAAGAAATTATTGAGGGGAAACCTGTTCCAGTCTTCCAGAGATTTGAGACTGAGACGGAGGTTCACCTTCCAGCAGGACAATGACCCTAAGAATACTGCTAAAGCAACACTTGAGTGGTTTAAGGGGAAACATTTAAATGTCTTGGAATGGCCTAGTCAAAGGCCAGACCTCAATCCAATTGAGAATATGTGGTACGCTTTACAGATTGCTGTACACCAGCGGAACCCATTCATCTTGAAGGAGCTGGAGCAGTTTTGCCTTTAAGAATGGGCAGAAATCCCAGTGGCTAGATGTGCCAAGCTTATAGAGACATACCCCAAGAGACTTGCAGCTAACAGGATGAATTGTAGCATCTCTATGTGCCATACTATCACTCCAGCTAACAGGATGAATTATAGAATATATATGTACCATGCTTTCACTCCAGCTAACAGGATGAATTGTAGCATCTCTATGTGCCATACAATCACTCCAGGAAATTGGATGAATTATGGGCGGCAGGTAGCTTAGTGGTTAAGAGCGTTGTGCCTATAACCGAAAGTTCGCTGGTTCTAATCCCCGAGCCGACTAGGTGAAAAATCTGTCGATGTGCCCTTGAGCAAGGCACTCAACCCTAATTGCTCCTGTAAGTCGCTCTGGATAAGTGCGTCTGCTAAATGAATATCCTTTGGTTTCATCAGACCTGAGAATCTTTGTTTCTCATGGTCTGAGTGTCCTTTAGGTGCCTTTTGGCAAACTCCAAGCAGGCTGTCATGTGCGTTTTACTGAAAAGTGGCTTCCGTCTGGCCACTCTACCTTAAAGGCCTGATTGGTGGAGTGCTGCAGAGATGGTTGTCCTTCTGGAAGGTTCTCCCATCTCCACAGAGGAACTCTGGAGCTCTGTCAGAGTGACCGTTGGGTTCTTGGTCACCTCCTTGACCTAGGCACTTCTCCCCCGATTGCTCAGTTTGGCCGGGCAGCCAGCTCTAGGAAGAGTCTTGGTGGTTCCAAACTTCTTCCATTTAAGAATGATGGAGGCCACTGTGTTCTTCGGGACCTTCAATGCTGCAGACAGTTTGGGTACCCTTCCTCAGATCTGTGCCTCGACACAATCCTGTCTCGGAGCTCTACCGAAAATTCCTTCAACATCATGGCTTGGTTTTTGCTCTGACTTTAACTGTGGGACCTTATATATATATATATATCAAATCATATATATATATATATATTCCAAATCATGTCCAATCAATTGAATATACCACAGGTGGACTCCAATCAAGTTGTAGAAACATCTCAAGGATGATCAATGGAAACAGGATGCACCTGAGCTCAATTACGAGTCTCATAGCAAAGGGTCTGAATACTTATGTAAATAAGGTATTTCAGTTTTTTATTTTTGGTACATTTGCAGAAATGTCTATAGACCTGTCTTCGCTTTGTCATTATGGGGAATTGTGTGTAGATTGATGAGGGAAACAAATTATGTAATCAATTTTAGAATAAGGCTGTAACGTAACAACATGTGGGAAAAGTCAAGGGTTCTGAATACTTTCCGAATGCACTGTAAGCCTGTCCAGTCTGTCAACCGAGTATATCAAGTCCTCCCTATATGAAACACAGCTTGTATTCTCTCTCTCTCTAGCCATCCCTGGTGGTTCTATCGGGACATTCTCTCTCTAGCCATCCCTGGTGGTTCTATCGGGACATTCTCTCTCTAGCCATCCCTGGTGGTTCTATCGGGACATTCTCTCTCTAGCCATCCCTGGTGGTTCTATCGGGACATTCTCTCTCTAGCCTTCCCTGGTGGTTCTATCGGGACATTCTCTCTCTAGCCATCCCTGGTGGTTCTATCGGGACATTCTCTCTCTAGCCATCCCTGGTGGTTCTATCGGGACATTCTCTCTCTAGCCATCCCTGGTGGTTCTATCGGGACATTCTCTCTCTAGCCATCTCTGGTGAGTGTTGACACCTTCTAGTGTTTTTTCCTTCTAGATTAGCATGGATTTTAAATCCCTGATCGTCATGTGTCCGGCTGCCAACATGGCTGCCTGACAGACAGACTGACTGTCCTCTTTCTAACCTCACCCCTCAACGTTGGGGTTAAAGCTCACAGGTCAACGCACGCCCTCAGACCCCGGAGAAAGTCCCCCCCCCCCCCCCATTTAATTGATCCTATTAAATATATGTTGAGACTGTGGAAGCTGTTAACATTCCATTATAGGCCTCTGTGTGTGTGTTCTAATGTGTGTATTCCAGTGTGTGTGTGTGTGTTCCAGTGTGTGTGTGTTCCAGTGTGTGTGTGTGTATTCCAGTGTGGGTGTGTGTATTCCAGTGTGCGTGTGCGTGTGTGGGTGTGTGTATTCCAGTGTGGGGGTGTGTGTGTGTATTCCAGTGTGTGTGTGTGTGTATTCCAGTGTGTGTGTGTGTGTATTCCAGTGTGTGTGTGTGTGTGTGTGTATTCCAGTGTGTGTGTGTGTGTATTCCAGTGTGTGTGCTTAGTAAAGTCACAACAACACAAGGCAGCAGCCATTTGTCAAGGCAAAGCTCTCTCTGAGGAGGCAGCTCTAACTATGGCCTATTCACACAGTCACACACTATAAATAGGACATGGACTGGGTCCCAAATGGCACCCTATTCCAAATATAGTGCACTACTTTTAACCAGGTTCCATAAGTGTGTGGTCAAAAGTAGTGCACTATGTAGGGAATAAGGTGCCATTTGGGACGCAGCCATGGAGTCCATCATACAGAGAGAGCGAGAGTTTATTTCTACCAATGTCAACACTCATCAGCAGATGGGAATAATGTTATCTAGGAAATAGCCGTAATAGTTGTTGAGTTAGCCACATACAGAAAAAGAAGCTTGGCTTCAAAGAGAGCTCAGACAAGGGAGGGAGATTATAGTGGTAGGATGGTCTTCAGAGAGGATAGTGGTAGGATAGTCTTCAGAGAGAGAGAGGATAGTGGTAGGATGGTCTCTAGAGAGAGAGAGGATAGTGGTAGGATGGTCTCTAGAGAGAGAGAGGATAGTTGTAGGATAGTCTTCAGAGAGAGAGAGGATAGTGGTAGGATGGTCTCTAGAGAGAGAGAGGATAGTGGTAGGATGGCCTCTAGAGAGAGAGAGGATAGTGGTAGGATGGTCTCTAGAGAGAGAGAGAGGATAGTGGTAGGATGGTCTCTAGAGAGAGAGAGGATGGTGGTAGGATGGCCTCTAGAGAGAGAGAGGATAGTGGTAGTATGGTCTCTAGAGAGAGAGAGGATCATGGTAGGATGGTCTAGAGAGAGAGAGAGAGGATAGTGGTAGGATGGTCTCTAGAGTGAGAGAGGATCATGGTAGGATGGTCTAGAGAGAGAGAGAGAGGATAGTGGTAGGATGGTCTCTAGAGTGAGAGAGGATCATGGTAGGATGGTCTAGAGAGAGAGAGGATAGTGGTAGGATGGTCTCTAGAGTGAGAGAGGATCATGGTAGGATGGTATAGAGAGAGAGAGAGAGAGGATAGTGGTAGGATGGTCTTCAGAGAGAGAGAGGATCGTGGTAGGATGGTCTCTAGAGAGAGAGAGGATAGTGGTAGGATGGTCTCTAGAGAGAGAGAGAGGATAGTGGTAGGATGGTCTCTAGAGAGAGAGAGGATCGTGGTAGGATGGTCTCTAGAGAGAGAGAGAATCGTGGTAGGATGGCCTCTAGAGAGAGAGAGAGGATAGTGGTAGGATGGTCTTCAGAGATAGAGAGGATAGTGGTAGGATGGTCTCTAGAGAGAGAGAGAGAGAGAGGATCGTGGTAGGATGGTCTCTAGAGAGAGAGAGGATCGTGGTAGGATGGTATCTAGAGAGAGAGAGAATCGTGGTAGGATGGTCTCTATAGAGAGAGAGGATCATGGTAGGATGGTCTCTAGAGAGAGAGAGAGGATAGTGGTAGGATGGCCTCTAGAGTGAGAGAGGATCATGGTAGGATGGTCTCTAGAGAGAAAGGATAGTGGTAGGATGGTCTCTAGAGAGAGAGAGAGAGAGGATTACATTTACATTTACATTTACATTTAAGTCATTTAGCAGACGCTCTTATCCAGAGCGACTTACAGGAGCAATTAGGGTTAAGTGCCTTGCTCAAGGGCACATTTACGTCATTTAGCAGACGCTCTAGTCCAGAGCGACTCACAAATTGATGCATTCACCCTATAGCCAGTGGGATAACCACTTTACAATTTTTTTTGGGGGGGGGGGGGGGGGGGGGGGTAGAAGGATTACTTTATCCTATCCCAGGTATTCCTTAAAGAGGTGGGGTTTCAAATGTCTCCGGAAGGTGGTGAGTGACTCCGCTGTCCTGGCGGCGTGAGGGAGCTTGTTCCACCATTGGGGTGCCAGAGCAGCGAACAGTTTTGACAGGGCTGAGCGGGAACTATGCTTCCGCAGAGGAAGGGGAGCCAGCAGGCCAGAGGTGGATGAACGCAATGCCCTCGTTTGGGTGTAGGGACTGATCAGAGCCCGAAGGTACAGAGGTGCCGTTCCCCTCGCTGCTCCAAAGGCAAGCACCATGGTCTTGTAACGGATGCGAGCTTCAACTGGAAGCCAGTGGAGTGTGCGGAGGAGGGGGGTGACGTGAGAGAACTTGGGAAGGTTGAACACCAGACGGGCTGCGGCATTCTGGATGAGTTGTAGGGGTTTAATGGCACATGCAGGGAGGCCAGCCAACAGCGAGTTGCAGTAATCCAGACGGGAGATGACAAGTGCCTGGATTAGGACCTGTGCCGCTTCCTGTGTGAGGCAGGGTCGTACTCTCCGAATGTTGTAGAGCATGAACCTGCAGGAGCGGGTCACCGCCACAGCGGATAGTGGTAGGATGGTCTCTAGAGAGAGAGAGAGAGGATAGTGGTAGGATGGTCTTCAGAGAGAGAGAGAGATGATAGTGGTAGGATGGTCTCTAGAGAGAGAGAGGATAGTGCTGACACCTTAAGGCATTAGAATGCTTCAGTTCGGCTGGTGGCTAGCTGAAGTTGGCTAGGCGAACCAAACGAGTATGCTAGCATACATCCTTAAGCAACCTTTGCTCGAAAAATGAGAAAGAAGCGGCAATAGTACTGTTTGTCAATTTTGAAACGCCTTAGGAATACACATTTCCTCAAAATAGTCTGAATCAATCTAAAATAACTCAAGAAATCTTTCATTCATTTGGAGGTTTTTGCCGAGGAGATTATATATTATTGTCATGGCTAACACTGTGACTAGAGGTGGCATTTAGATGTATTATTGTCATGGCTAACACTGTGACTAGAGGTGGCATTTAGATGTATTATTGTCATGGCTAACACTGTGACTAGAGGTGGCATTTAGATGTATTATTGTCATGGCTAACACTGTGACTAGAGGTGGCATTTAGATATATTATTGTCATGGCTAACACTGTGACTAGAGTTGGCATTTAGATGTATTATTGTCATGGCTAACACTGTGACTAGAGGTGGCATTTAGATATATTATTGTCATGGCTAACACTGTGACTAGAGGTGGCATTTAGATTTATTATTGTCATGGCTAACACTGTGACTAGAGGTGGCATTTAGATGTATTATTGTCATGGCTAACACTGTGACTAGAGGTAGCATTTAGATGTATTATTGTCATGGCTAACACTGTGACTAGAGGTGGCATTTAGATGTATTATTGTCATGGCTAACACTGTGACTAGAGGTGGCATTTAGATGTATTATTGTCATGGCTAACACTGTGACTAGAGGTGGCATTTAGATGTATTATTGTCATGGCTAACACTGTGACTAGAGTTGGCATTTAGATGTATTATTGTCATTGCTAACACTGTGACTAGAGGTGACATTTAGATGTATTATTGTCATGGCTAACACTGTGACTAGAGGTGGCATTTAGATGTATTATTGTCATGGCTAACACTGTGACTAGAGGTGGCATTTAGATACAGTGGGGAAAAAATGTATTTTGTCAGCCACCAATTGTGCAAGTTCTCCCACTTAAAAAGATGAGAGAGGCCTGTCATTTTCATCATAGGTACAAGTCAACTATGACAGACAAAATCAGAAAAAAAAATCCTGAAAATCACATTGTAGGATTTTTAATGAATTTATTTGCAAATTATGGTGGAAAATAAGTATTTGGTCAATAACAAAAGTTACTCAATACTTTGTTATATACCCTTTGTTGGCAATGACACAGGTCAAAAGTTTTCTGTAAGTCTTCACAAGGTTTTCACACACTTGCTGGTATTTTACATTTACATTTACATTTACGTCATTTAGCAGACGCTTTTATCCAGAGCGACATACAAATTGGTGCATTCACCCTATAGCCAGTGGGATAACCACTTTACAATTTTTTTTTGTTTTGTTTTTGGGGGGGGGGGGGGGGGGGGTAGTGGAAGGATTACTTTATTCCCCATCATTCCTCCATGCAGATCTCCTCTAGAGCAGTGATGTTTTGGGGCTGTCGCTGGGCAACACAGACTTTCAACTCCCTCCAAAGATTTTCTATGGGGTTGAGATCTGGAGACTGGCTAGGCCACTCCAGGACCTTGAAATGCTTCTTACGAAGCCACTCCTTCGTTGCCCGGGCGGTGTGTTTGGGATCATTGTCATGCTGAAAGACCCAGCCACGTTTCATCTTCAATGCCCTTGCTGATGGAAGGAGGTTTTCACTCAAAATCTCACGATACATGGCCCCATTCATTCTTTCCTTTACACGGATCAGTCGTCCTGGTCCCTTTGCAGAAAAACAGCCCCAAAGCATGATGTTTCCACCCCCATGCTTCACAGTAGGTATGGTGTTCTTTGGATGCAACTCAGCATTCGTTGTCCTCCAAACACGACGAGTTGAGTTTTTACCAAAATGTTATATTTTGGTTTCATCTGACCATATGACATTCTCCCAATCCTCTTCTGGATCATCCAAATGCACTCTAGCAAACTTCAGAAGGGCCTGGATATGTACTGGCTTAAGCAGGGGGACACGTCTGGCACTGCAGGATTTGAGTCCCTGGCGGCGTAGTGTGTTACTGATGGTAGGCTTTGTTACTTTGGTCCTAGCTCTCTGCAGGTCATTCACTAGGTCCACCCGTGTGGTTCTGGGATTTTTGCTCACCATTCTTGTGATCATTTTGACCCCACAGGGTGAGATCTTGCGTGGGGAGATTATCAGTGGGAGATTATCAGTGGTCTTGTATGTCTTCCATTTCCTAATAATTGCTCCCACAGTTGACTTCTTCAAACCAAGCTGCTTACCTATTGCAGATTCAGTCTTCCCAGCCTGGTGCAGGTCTACAATTTTGTTTCTGGTGTCCTTTGACAGCTCTTTGGTCTTGGCCTTAGTGGAGTTTGGAGTGTGACTATTTGAGGTTGTGGACAGGTGTCTTTTATACTGATAACAAGTTCAAACAGGTGCCATTAATACAGGTAACGAGTGGAGGACAGAGGAGCCTCTTAAAGAAGAAGTTACAGGTCTGTGAGAGCCAGAAATCTTGCTTGTTTGTAGGTGACCAAATACTTATTTTTCACCATAATTTGCAAATAAATTCATAAAAAATCCTACAATGTGATTTTCTGGATTTTTTTTCCTCAATCTGTCTGTCATAGTTGACGTGTACCTATGATGAAAATGACAGGCCTCTCTCATCTTTTTAAGTGGGAGAACTTGCACAATTGGTGGCTGACTAAATACTTTTTTCCCCACTGTTTATTATTGTCATGGCTAACACTGTGACTAGAGTTGGCATTTAGATATATTATTGTCATGGCTAACACTGTGACTAGAGGTGGCAGCATATCAACACAATATGAGACTTCATTTAGGAAGGATATCATCTGATCCAGGGCTGGAGACGAGAAGGAATCATTTTATTAGACTTGAGTCACACTTCTCTCCTGTCCTCATATGGAGAGATTGGCAGTGCAGTCAGGAAAGTGATTTCAGAGGAGACCAGAGAGGGGGTGCAGGAATTGAATTGCCGTGAGTGTTGGTTAAGCAAGCTGCTTTAATTTGCTCTGGAGCGTGCATTCTCAAAGTGGCCGTATCCCAAATGGCACCCTATTCCCTACATACACTAGTGTACTATGTTTGACCACAGCCATATGGGCCCTGGTCTAAAGTAGTGCACTATATAGGGAATAGGATGCGATTTGGGACACGACAACTGATACACCCGCCCTGCCTGCTTGCTGTAATTGGAGTCAGTACAAGTGCTTTCCATTTCCATCAGATGCTTTCATGTAGTTTGAGACGTTTCCAAGTGAGGAGGAGAATCATCCAAGCACTATATTCATTTGATCCAGTATGAATCAAAGGCAGCAACATCCCCAGTAAGGCCACGTCCCAAATGAAACCCTATCCCCTATGTAGTGCACTACTTTTGACCAGAACCCTTTGGGCTGGTTGAGGGAGAGGGAAGGATGGAGTCTTTTCTCAATTGGAAATTGCTCCCCCCCGCTGCTTCTCATGAGTTTACTCTCCAATGAAGATCACCAACACTATACATTTGATCCAGTATAATCAAAGGCAGCTCTCCCCATAGCACTCTCTCAATCCCTTCCCTATAGTCCTACTCTTACCGACCCTTTCCTGGTTCTGAAAATGCAGTCTTCTCAATGGTCCTCTCTCCTCCGTCCTCTCTCTCTCCTCCTCTCTCCTCCCGTCTCCTCTCTCCACTCCTCTCTCTCCTCCCTCCTCTCCTCATCCTCTCTCTCTCCGTCCTCTCTCCTCGCTCCCTCTCTCCCGTCCTCTCTCCTGCGTCCTCTCTCCATCGTCCTCTCTTCTCATCCTCCTCCTCTCCTACCTCTCTCTCGTCCTCCTCCTCCCTCTCCTCTCCCGTCCTCTCTCCTGCCATCCTCCTCTCTCCTCCTATCCGTCCCTCCATCCTCGTCCTCCTCTCCTCCTCCCATCTCTCCTCTCTCCTCTCTCTCCTCCGTCCCTCTCTCCTGCGTCCTCTCTCCTCATCCTCTCTCCTCGTCCTCTCTCCTCCGTCCTCTCTCCTCATCCTCTCTCCTCAGTCCTCTCTTCCTTCCCTCCTCTGCCCCTCCTGCGTCCTCTCCCATCTCTCCTCCTCCTCCTCTCTTCCCTCGTCCTCTCTCCTCGTCCTCTCTCCTTCCTCATCTCTCTCCTCGCGTTCCTCTCTCCTGCGTCCTCTCTCCTCTCCTCTCTCCTCGTCCTCTCTCCTGCGTCCTCTCTCCTGCGTCCCTCTCCCTCCCTCCTCTCTCCTCTCGCCTCTCTCCTGCGTCTCCTCCCTCTCCTGCGTCCTCTCTCCTCTCCTCTCATCCTCTCTTCCTGCGCCTCCCTCTCTCCTGCGTCCTCTCTCCTCCCTCCTCTCTCCTCCGTCCTCTTCCTCCATCTCCTCTCTCCTTCTCCTCTCTCTCCTCGCGTCCTCTCTCCTGCGTCCTTTTCTCCTCCATCCTCTCTCCCTGCTCCTCTCTCCTGCATCCTCTCTCCTGCGTCCTCTCTCCTGCGTCCTCTCTCCTGCATCCTCTCTCCTGCATCCTCTCTCCTGCATCCTCTCTCCTCCATCTTCTCTCCTGCATCCTCTCTCCTCCATCCTCTCGCTCCTGCGTCCTCTCTCCTCCGTCCTCTCTCCTGCATCCTCTCTCCTGCATCCTCTCTCCTCCATCCTCTCTCGCCTCCTTTTGAAAAGGAGCGGCAGTGAAGAGAGCGAACATGGACAAAGATGATATTGTATGAAATGAGGCTCTCCTCTCCACTCTCTACTCAGGCAAATTATGTTTACAGGGGTGGAATCCCAAAATAAATGTGTAAAGTGATAAAACAAATTTAGCTAGTTGTGCAAGACATTTTATATAGAAAAAAGGTTAAGTAGCATATAGTTTTTAAATGTTTGCATGATTTTCTCCTTCCAGAAAACAACTGCCTACTAACAACTTTACACTCTCCTCAAACACTTGACCACTTATCGGTTTCCGGGTCACGGAGGAGAGAGGAAGGAGGACTTTTGCCCAAATGAGAATAAGGCCTGGGTGAGGGGGGATGGGAGGAGGGTTTCCCCTTTTCTCTTTTCATTCCAGCGGTTCTCTCTGTTCTCTCACTGTCCGAGCGGCCTCTCCCGGGGAGACCAAATTAAGAATTAAAACACGAATAAAACACAGTAGCTTGGTCTCACACTGGGCTTTACTGAACGTCAAGAGACGGGTGAAGACTTCATCTCACGCTGGGCGTTACTGAACGTCAAGAGACGGGTGAAGACTTCATCTCACGCTGGGCGTTACTGAACGTCAAGAGACGGGTGAAGACTTCATCTCACGCTGGGCGTTACTGAACGTCAAGAGACGGGTGAAGACTTCATCTCACGCTGGGCGTTACTGAACGTCAAGAGACGGGTGAAGACTTCATCACGTGGAATCTACTCAGCCTATATTGACTGGTACTGACGATGTATCCATAGAAATATAATATATAGCTGATTTGACTCAAAACATCACAAGGAACACTTCCAGCTTTTACTTCCTGTTTTGCTCCTACGGGTAAACTTGCAATGGCCGCCAGTCCACCTATTACACCATCATTGACTTGAATGGGGAGGCCCGTTCTATAGATGCTATTCCTTTTGGGTTCATCTTCAGTGTTTTAATAAGTCAGTTACTTTGTATGGTTATGCTAAAGTGTTTATTCAACTGAGTTACTCAGAGCGCGTATCACGCTTTTATGTTTTGCTATAAATCAATTGTGTGTGTGTGTGGTGGTTTATCTTAACTAATAAGTCATTCAGCTGTTTGTTGTTTTAGATGCAGAGAATAAAACGCTTCATTACGTTTAGATAATAAATCAATAAAAAGCTGTTTGTCTTGCATATGCGGAGGCTATCCATGAAAAAGACAGCCCAATCATTTCCTAAGTTCTGGACCTCAGCTGAATCTGGTAATGAATGGTGTGGCTGTTGAACAAGTTGAGGAGACTAAATTACTTGGCGTTACCTTAGATTGTAAACTGTCATGGTCAAAACATACAGATTCAATGGTTGTAAAGATGGGGAAAGGTTGACGTCCGTAATAAAGAGAAGCTCTGCTTTTTTTGACACCACGCTCCATAAAGCAAGTCCTGCAGACTGTAGTATCTTGATTATTGCCCAGTCGAGTGCTACAAGGAAAGACCTAGTTAAGCTTCAGCTGGCTCAGAACAGAGCGGCACGTCTTGCTCTTCACTGTAATCAGAGGGCTGATGTAAATACTATGCATGCCAGTCTCTCTTGGCTAAGAGTTGAGGAGAGACTGACTGCATCACTTCTTATTTTTATAAGAAACATTATGTGCTGAAAATACAGAATTGTTTGCATAGTCCAACTTACACACAGCTCTGACACACACACACTTACCCCACCAGGCATGCCACCAGGGGTCTTTTCACAGTCCCCAAATCCAGAACAAATTCAAGAAAGCGTACAGTATTATATAGAGCCATTATTGCATGGAACTCCGTTCCATCTCATATTGCTTAAATAAACAGCAAACCTGGTTTCAAAAAACAGATAAAGCAACACCTCACGGCACAACACCTCTCCCCTATTTGACCTAGATAATTTGTGTATATGTATTGATATGTAGGATACATGTGCCTTTAAAAAATGTATGTAGTTCTGTCCTTGAGCTGTTCTTGTCTATTAATGTTCTGTATTATGTCATGTTTCATATTTTGTGTGGAACCCAGGAAGAGTAGCTGCTGCTTTTGCAACAACTAATGGAGATCCTAATAAAATACAGAAATACCAAACATAACTCCCTAAATATTTCAGATGCACCATCAAGGCAGAAACAAAGGGAAATGTAGGATTTAAAACAAATGTGATGTTTTGAGAGGCCTCAGTCCTTAAGACCAGTCAGTGGAGCTAAGAGCTGAGACCTCTTAAAGGTGAGGCGTAGAGCTGAGTCCTCTTAAAGGTGAGGCTTAGAGCTGAGTCCTCTTAAAGGTGAGGCGTAGAGCTGAGTCCTCTTAAAGGTGAGGCGTTAGAGCTGAGTCATCTTAAAGGTGAGGCGTAGTAGAGCTAGGCCTCTTAAAGGTGAGGCATAGAGCTGAGTCCTCCTTAAAGGTGGTCTAGCGCTGAGTCTCTTAAAGGTTGAGACGTGGAGATGGTCCTCCTTAAAGGTGAGGCTGTAGAGTGAGTCTCTAAAGGTGAGGCGTTAGAGCTGAGTCCTCTTTAAAGGGGGCCGTAGAGCGGAGTCTCTTAAAGGTGAGGCGAGTTAGAGCGGAGTCCTCTAAAGGTGGAGGCGTAGGCTGAGTCCCTCTTAAAGGTGAGGCGTTAGAGCTGAGTCCTTTAAAGGTGAGGGCGTTAGAGCGTGAAGTCCTCTTAAGGTGAGGCTTAGAGCTAAGTCATCTTAAAGGTGAGTGAGGCGTAGAGCTGAGTCCTCTTAAAGGTGAGGCTACTTAGCGCGAGTCCTCTAAAGGTGAGGACGTTTAGAGCTGAGTCCTTCTTAAAGGTGAGGCGTATAGAGCTGAGTCCTCTTAAAGGTGAGGCGTAGAGCTGAGTCCTCTTAAAGGTGAGGCGTAGAGCTGAGTCCTCTTAAAGGTGAGGCTTAGAGCTGAGTCCTCTTAAAGGTGAGGCTTAGAGCTGAGTCCTCTTAAAGGTGAGGCGTAGAGCTGAGTCCTCTTAAAGGTGAGGCGTAGAGCTGAGTTCTCTTAAAGGTGAGGCGTAGAGCTGAGTCCTCTTAAAGGTGAGGCGAAGAGCTGAGTCCTCTTAAAGGTGAGACGTAGCGCTGAGTCCTCTTAAAGGTGAGGCGTAGAGCTGAGTCCTCTTAAAGGTGAGGCTTAGAACTGAGTCCTCCTAAAGACCAAGCGTAGAGGTGAGTCCTCTTAAAAGTGAGACGTAGAGCTGAGTCCTCTTAAAGGTGAGGCATAGAGCTGAGTCCTCTTAAAGGTGAGGCATAGAGCTGAGTCCTCTTAAAGGTGAGGCATAGAGCTGAGTCCTCTTAAAGGTGATGCTTAGAGCTGTGTTCTCTTAAAGGTGAGGCGTAGCGCTGAGTCCTCTTAAAGGTGAGGCGTAGCGCTGAGTCCTCTTAAAGGTGAGGCTTAGAGCTGAGTCCTCTTAAAGTTGAGGCGTAGAGCTGAGTCCTCTTAAAGGTGAGGCTTAGAGCTGAGTCCTCTTAAAGGTGAGGCGTAGAGCTGAGTCCTCTTAAAGGTGAGGCGTAGAGCTGAGTCCTCTTAAAGGTGAGGCGTAGAGCTGAGGTCCTCTTAAAGGTGAGGCATAGAGCTGAGTCCTCTTAAAGGTGAGGCGTAGCGCTGAGTCCTCTTAAAGGTGAGACGTAGAGCTGAGTCCTCTTAAAGGTGAGGCGTAGAGCTGAGTCCTCTTAAAGGTGAGGCGTAGAGCTGAGTCCTCTTAAAGGTGAGGCGTAGAGCTGAGTCCTCTTAAAGGTGAGGCGTAGAGCTGAGGCCTCTTAAAGGTGAGGCGTAGAGCTGAGTCCTCTTAAAGGTGAGGCGTAGAGCTGTGTCCTCTTAAAGGTGAGTCGTAGAGCTGAGTCCTCTTAAAGGTGAGGCGTAGAGCCGAGTCCTCTTAAAGGTGAGGCATACAGCTGAGTCCTCTTAAAGGTGATGCTTAGAGCTGAGTCCTCTTAAAGGTGAGGCATAGAGCTGAGTCCTCTTAAAGGTGAGGCGTAGAGCTGAGTCCTCTTAAAGGTGAGGCTTAGAGCTAAGTCATCTTAAAGGTGAGGCGTAGAGCTGAGTCCTCTTAAAGGTGAGGCGTAGAGCTGAGTCCTCTTAAAGGTGAGGCGTAGAGCTGAGTCCTCTTAAAGGTGAGGCGTAGAGCTGAGTCCTCTTAAAGGTGAGGCTTAGAGCTAAGTCATCTTAAAGGTGAGGCGTAGAGCTGAGTCCTCTTAAAGGTGAGGCTTAGAGCTGAGTCCTCTTAAAGGTGAGGCTTAGAGCTGAGTCCTCTTAAAGGTGAGGCGTAGAGCTGAGTCCTCTTAAAGGTGAGGCGTAGAGCTGAGTTATCTTAAAGGTGAGGCGTTGAGCTGAGTCCTCTTAAAGGTGAGGCGAAGAGCTGAGTCCTCTTAAAGGTGAGACGTAGCGCTGAGTCCTCTTAAAGGTGAGGCGTAGAGCTGAGTCCTCTTAAAGGTGAGGCTTAGAACTGAGTCCTCCTAAAGGCCAAGCGTAGAGGTGAGTCCTCTTAAAGGTGAGACGTAGAGCTGAGTCCTCTTAAAGGTGAGGCGTAGAGCTGAGTCCTCTTAAAGGTGAGGCATAGAGCTGAGTCCTCTTAAAGGTGAGGCATAGAGCTGAGTCCTCTTAAAGGTGATGCTTAGAGCTGTGTTCTCTAAAGGTGAGGCGTAGCGCTGAGTCCTCTTAAAGGTGAGGCGTAGCGCTGAGTCCTCTTAAAGGTGAGGCTTAGAGCTGAGTCCTCTTAAAGTTGAGGCGTAGAGCTGAGTCCTCTTAAAGGTGAGGCTTAGAACTGAGTCCTCCTAAAGGCCCAAGCTAAAGTGTTCCTCTTAAAGGTGAGCGTAGAGCTGAGTCATCTTAAAGGTGAGGCGTTAGTAGAGCTGAGTCCCCGTTAAAGGTTGAGGCGTAAGAGCCTGAGTCCTCTTAATGGTGAGGCTTAGAGCTGAGTCCCTTAAGGTGAGGGCTTAGAGCTGTATTTCTCTTAAGGTTGAGGCGTTAGAGCGAGTCCTCTTAAAGGTGAGACGTAGAGCTGAGCCTCTTAAAGGGGAGGGATTAGAGCTGAGTCCTCTTAAAGTTGAGGCGTCGTAGAGCTGAGTCCTCTTAAAGGTGAGGCTTTTAGAACTGAGTCTCCTCAAGCCAAGCGTAGAGCTGAGTCCTCCTTAAAGGGAAGGCGTAGAAGCTGAGTCCTTCCTTAAAGGTGAGGCGTAGAGCTGAGTCCTCTTAAAGTGAGGTTGAGCTGATCTCTTTAAGGTGGCGACGTAGAGCTGAGTCCTCTTAAAGGTGAGGCTTAGAGCTGCGTCTCTTAAGTGAGGCCGTAGAGCTGAGTCCTCTAAAGGTGAGGCGTTAGTAGAGCTGAGTCCTCTTAAAGGTGAGGCATCGAGCTGAGTCCTCTTAAGGGAGGCGAAGAGCTGAGTCCTATAAAGTGAGGCGATAGAGCTGAGTCCTATTAAAGGTGAGGCTTAGAGCTGAGTCCTCCTTAAAGTGAGGCGTAGAGCTGAGTCCTCTTAAAGGTGTGAGACGTAGAGCTGAGTCCTCTGAAAGGTGAGCATAGAGCTGAGTACTCTAAAGGGGAGGCGTAGAGCTGATGAGTCCTCTTAAAGGTGATGAGGCGTGAGAGCTTGGACCTCTAAAGGTGAGGCTTAGAGCGAGGCCTCTTAAAGGTGAGGCGTAAGAGCTGAGTCATCTTAAAGGTGAGGCATAGAGCTGCAGTCCTCTTAAGGTGAGGCCTTAGAGCTAAGTCATTCTTAAGGTGAGGCGTAGAGCTGAGTCTCTTAAAGGTGAGGCGTTTGAGCTGAGAGTCCTCTTAAAGGTGAGGCGTAGAGCTCCAGAGTCCTATTAAAAGGTGAGAGGCATAGAGCTGAGTCTCTCTAAAGGTGAGGCGTAGAGCGAGTCCTCTTAAAGGTGAGGCGTAGAGCTGGAGTCCTCTTAAGGTGAGGCGTAGAGCTGAGTCCTCTTAAAGGTGAGGCGTAGAGTGAGTTCCTCTTAAAGTGAGGCGTAACTGAGTCTTTTAAAGGTGAGGGCGATAGAGCTGAGTCATCTTAAAGGTGAGGCGTAGAGCTGAGTCCTCTTAAAGGTTGGGCTTAGAAAGCTGAGTCCTCTTAAAGTGAGGCGTAGCGCTATGTGAGTCCTCTAAAGGGTAAGGCCAAAGGTTGTGGAGTAACTGGATAGAATTACACACACACACACACACCACACACTCACACACACCACACACCACACACACACAACACACACTTCAATTTATTTAGCCAGCCAGTGTATTTTATTTTTATTGTTTGGTGATCCAATTGACCATTTTAGTCATTTAGAGACGCTCTTTTATCCATAGCGACTTACAGTAGTGAGTGAATTTCATTTTCATACTGGGCCCCCCGTGTACCCTTCCCCGAGTACACCAGCTGTCTGGTGTGGCTATAGCTGTTGGGGGGGGGAAAAAGTGTTTTCACTTGACACTGTTGAATATATTTTCTGTGTGACCGGCTCTAAGTGTGTACCATGCTGTCTGACTGCACCAGTCAGGGGACGCCCTGAGGGGACAGAGAGAGGCCCCATTACCCTCACCCTTCCCCGGGTACACCAGCTGTCTGTCAGACCCTGGACTGGTGGGGCTGGTGGAATGGTCAGGGTGGTCTGGGACAAGCCAGGGTTCATCACGAGAAACCAGGAGACTTTCGATGCCTCCCAAATGGCACCCTATTCCCTATATAGTGCACTACTTTAGACCAGAGCCCTATGTAGGAATCGGGGTCCCATTGAGGTATGCAGATGGGATCTAGCGAGAGAGCTGGGGGGAGTGAAGTGAAAGGATGGCAAGAGCCGAGGGGGTCGAGGGAGAGAGAGAGAGAGAGAGGGAGGTGGAGATAGAGATGGATTAGAGGGAAATGAGTGGGGGAGAGAAAAGAGATGAGGATGGGGGAGAGATGGATTAGAGGGAAGAGTGGGGAGAGGATGGAAAGAGTGGGGGAGAGAGATGAGAGAGAGAGGAGGTGGAGAGAGATGGATAGAGGGAAAGAGAGAGAGAGAGAGGAGGAGAAGCAGAGAGAGAGAAGGGAGAAGTAGAGAGAGAGAGAGAGAGAGAGAGAGAGAGGAGAGAGAGAGAGGGAGGGGGAGAGAGAGAGAGAGAGGAGGGAGGTGAGAGATGTGATAGAGGGACAAAGTAGTGGGAAAGGAGATGCGGAAGAGTTGGGGAGAGAGATGAGAGGGACGTGGGGAGAGAGATGAGAGATGATGAGAGAAGAGAGGGGAGGTGGGAGAGATGGAAGTAGAGGGAAGAGGGGGAGAGAGATGAGAGAGACCCGAGGGGGAGAGATGGATAGAGGGAGGAAAAGAGTGGGGGAGAGAGATGGGAAGAGTGGGTGGAGGGGAGAGTGAGAGGGAGGTGGAGAGATGGATAGAGGGAAAGAGTGGGGGAGAGAGATGAGGAGAGGAGAGAGAGGGAGAGATGGGATAGAGGGAAGAGTGGGGGAGGAGAGAGCTGAGAGAGAGAGAGGGATGGGTGGAGAGATGGATAGAGGGGAAAGAGTGGGGAGAGAGATGGGAAAGAGTGGGGGGGGGAGATGAGAGAGAGTGGGGGAGAGAGATGAGAGAGGGAGGTGGAGAGATGGATAGAGGGAAAGGATGTGAAGAGAGGTAGGTGGAGAGATGGATAGAGGGAAAGAGTGGGGGAGAGATGAGCGAGAGTGGGGAGAGAGATGAGAGAGAGTGGGGGGAGAAGAGATGGAGAGAGTGGGGGAGAGAGATGAGAGAGAGAGGGAGGTGGAGAGATGGATAGAGGAAAGTGAGTGGGGGAGAGAGCTGGGAAAACAGAGTGGGGGGGAGATGAGAGGAGGTGAGAAGATGGATAGAGGGAAAGAGGGGGGGAGAGAGGAGGGAGAGAGGAGAGAGAGAGGAGAGGGAGGAGAGAGGGAGGAGAGAAGAGGAGAGAGAGGGTGGGGAGAGAGAGAGGAGTGCGAGAGAGAGGAGAGGGAGGGGGATGAGAGGGGAGAGAGGCGCTTTCTGGGGATGAAAGATTTGGATTACTAGATTCTTCGAGCCTAGCTTCTGATGTTGGTATGTATGTGTTTTCCTTTGCTATCGTATGAGTGGATTAGACGGGCCGATATTGGATGCAGTGGCCTAGTGTATTCTGGCTTTGATCCTTTAATTGTTCCCGGCTTTATCCTCCCCTCGTGGTGCGATTGCGTGTGGTTATGCACGTTGTCTAGTAAGTGTGCTTTCGTCTTTCCTGGGCCCTATGCGGCCTTAAGTGTGGATCTTTCGGCCTCGTCGTGAGACGCTGATTGAATTGTCCCCATGTTTACGCAGTTGTACTCTGCTCGAGGATTTAAGTCCCTGCCCGACACTTTAGGCGGACCGAACTGAGAGGTCAAGCAGTGACAGAGGGTACGATGCTTGTGTGTGGAGGCTGTTCGCTGCTCAAGATCAGACGCATCGCAAGTTCCAGTGCATGGAAGAGAAGAAGAAACGAAAACGAATTGATGAGGAGGATGTGAGAAGGAAGAAGTGAAAAAGAGAGGAATGCGGCGGGAATACAAAAACGCAAGGCTGGGCCCACAATGATGAAGGGAAAGGGGAAGGAAATCATGGCCCCCTGGTTGCAGGATGTAACAGGCAAGAAGAGAGGAAAAAGGGCGGAACTCGTGCGTGTGGGTTTCTTTGGCTAGAAATGAGAAAGAAATGGAAGGAAAAAGAGGGAAGGTTTAGTTCTCTAGGAGAAAAATGGGGAGGATGGGGGGGAGAATGGGGATGCTTCGTTTGGGCGGGCATGGTAGAAAGGGAGAGGAGGGGGGGGAAGAAGGGGGAAGGGGAGCGACTGGTTTTAGGGGGGGTGTATACAGGGGGAGAGAGGATGAGGGAGAAGAGTAGCCTTACTGGTGCCTGGCAGGTATATACAGGGAGGAGGGAGAGGGGGTCTAAGAACGTTGGCTTGGACGTGTGGGTTTCTGAAGCGGGCGGTACCGGACCTGGTGGGTTGTTGGGGTTGTTGTCTCCGCCATTGTGTCCGGGGCTGCCTCGGTGATTTAGTGCATCAAAAGGTCTCCCCCGACTTTGGATGTTCGTTTGACGTACTAGCAGGTAGAGGAGCGGCTCGACGGGGTGGACATTAGAAGTGGTGGGAACGGCCGTGTCTTTTGGTTGCCTCGTGTTAACGGTCTCGTGCCAGAAAGGTAGAATTGGACTGCGTCCGGGAGGAGCACACTTTTGGAGAGGAACGGGTGGGATGAGACGCCTGGGGCATGGGTAGACAGGGACCAGTGGAGAAGGGGAGGGAATCCCGGTGCAGGTATCCAGGGAGAGGAGAGGGGGGCCTCCTGGTGCAGGTGATTATATTACAGGGGAGGAGTGGAGCATCTGGTGCAGGGTTATAAAGGGTAGTGGAGAGGGGGGCCCTCTGGTGCAGAGGTATACCAGGCGAGTGGAGTGGGAGCTCCCCTGTGCAGTGCTGCAGGTATACAGGGAGTGGAGTGAGGGGGCCTCCTGGTGCATGGTATCACAGGGAGAGGGAGTGGGAGCCTCTGGTTGCACGGGTATATACATGAGGGAGAGGGAGGAGGGGGCCTCCTGTGTGCAGGTATACAGCGGAGAGGAGGGGGGAGCTTACAGGAATAAAGAAAAGGTCGGTTGCCGGAGACGGCGAGGCGTCCGGGACGAGGGGGTGGGCGGCGTGACGCGGCGGGGAAGCGGGCTACAGAGGGGGCGCAGGAGAGGGCGGGGATGGGGGATGGTGGGTTGTAGATTGGTAATGAGGCGAGTAGGTATGTTGGTAAAAATACAACGGTTGTGTGGTGAATGGTTTTAATAATGTATGTCAACGTCTTTTTGTTGTCACAACTACTAGTATAGAGGGCTTGCATGGGATAGGACGCGTCGCGAGGCGCGATTTGGCCGCTGTGTCGGGGGTCCTGGGCGGGGTGTGTTCGAAAGAGGCATACAACGAAGTTGTGTTGGTATGGTTTAGGACGGTAGTTTTGACGAAAGGGAGGGGCGGATTGTATGGTGGGTGTGTGTTGGGTGCGTGTGTGTGTTGCTGGTGTGCGTGTGAGCTGGGTCTGCTCCTCCCTCATTCAGAGCTTTGCTTTAAAGTCGCTGTGAGGAACCTGAGAATGAGAGGAACGAATGCTGTTTGATTGAAAAATGGAGCAGATGTATCCCTCTGAAGACAAACAAACAACTGCTAGATTGCCAGCAAGAGGGTGAGAAGGAGCCCTTAATTGGAAAACAACAAACCAGATTGTATAAGATGGAGACATAAACCCGGACAGCAGAGAAACTAGCACGGGAGAAGCAAAAGACGAGAAAAAAAATCTCCGTATCCTCCTCCTCTCCTCTCCTCTCCTCTCTCTCCCTCACTCCTATCCTCTCCTCTCCTCTCCCTCCTCTCTCTTCCTCTCCTCTTCCCCACTCATTCATTCTTATTCAGCGCAGGCAGTTGGGTAGGGGCCACGACGTTGCAATACAGAACCAGATCATTTGTAATGACAATAGTACGTAACTTTCTCTATTACAAGCACTTTTACTTTACTTTCCTATTAAAGTTCCTAGAAAGTTTCCTTAGTTTACTTCACGGGGTTTGGGTGGTAGCACTCAATCATGAGGAGCTTCAAAGACCTGTGGAATCAGCGGGTGTGCGCTCACAAATGATGTTACCAGAACCCTCCACAGAGGGAGGAAAGCGTTTCTAACGGTCCTCTGTAGCTCAATTGGTAGAGCAACGGCGCTTGTAACGCCAGGGTAGTGGGTTCGATCCCCGGGACCAACCCATACGTAAAAAATGTATGTGCACATGACGTAAGTCGCTTTGAATAAAGCGTCAGCTAAATAGCATATTATTATTATATTATATATTATTAATGCACACACACACACATTTATCCTCGTGGGAAAAACTGCTACTACAGACCCCATTGTCATGGAAACAAACAAAACTTAAACTTCACGGAATATAGAATGTTAATTGGTCGGAAAGATACAGTGATGCAGGTCAAGAATACCAAACCCAGAGATGTTTTCTGTGTTCTTGCCATGATAATAATAATAATAATAATAATAATAATAAATAATATGCCATTTAGCAGACGCTTTTATATGCGTGCATACATTTTTTGTGTATGGGTGGTCCCGGGGATCGAACCCACTACCTCGGCGTTACAAGCGCTGCCGCTCTACCAGCTGAGCTACAGAGGACCACAATGATGTTCTACAGCTGATGTTAATGAGGAGAGAGTAGAAATGTGTCCGGCGTGTGCAAAGATGAGACGGCTAGGGCGGCGAGGCGACGGAACAGCCTGGATCGAGAATGAGAGAGAGAGGAGAGAGAGAGGATGAAGCCGTTAACCTCCAAGGTGCCCTCTATTGATAGTAGGCATCAGCAGCATGATTACGGTCCACATTCAAGTACATTGCAGTAGGTCTCCCTGAAAGATTATTTACCTCTGTTAATTTAGAGTATCGATTGAGAGTGAAATCAGTACCTATTCCTTATGACTTCTTTCCTATCTCTGTCGCTCTTCGTTCCCCCTCTCTCATCTCTCTCTATATATCCTATCCCCATCTCTTTCAATCTCCACCCCCCCTCCCTCTCTCTCCTATCAACCTCTGTCGCTCCCCCCCTCTCTCCTATCTCTCTATCGCTCTCTCTCTCTCTCTCTCTCTAGCTCTCTCTCTCTCTCTCTCTCTTTCGCTTCTCTCTCTCTCTCTCTCTCTCTCTCTCTCTCTCTGTCTCCCTGTCTCTCTACTCTCTCTCTCTGTCTCTCTCTGCTCTCTCTCTCTCTCTGTCTGTCTCCTCTCTGTTCGCTGTCTGTTTTATCTCTCTCTCGTTTCTCTCTCTATCTGTCTATCTCTCTCTCTCTCTCCTCTCTCTCTCTCTCTCTCTCTCTCTCAATTTCTATTAAGGGCTTTATTGGCATGGGAGTCATATGTTAACATTGACAAAGCAAGTGAAATAGATGATAAACAAAAGTGAAATAAAGAGTAAAAATTAACAGTAAACATTACACTCACAAAAGTTCCAAAAGAATAAAGACATTTCAAAATGTCATATTATGTGCAAATAGTTAAAGTACAAAAGGGAAAATAAATTAACATTAAATATGGGTTGTATTTAGAATGGTGTATGTTCTTCACTGGTTGCCATTTTCTTGTGGCAAACAGGTCACAAATATTGCTGCTGTGATGGCACACTGTGGTTTTTCACCCCAGTAGATAAGGGGAGTTTATCAAAATTGGGTTGTGTTCAAATTCTTTGTGGATCGCTGTAATCTGAGGGGAAATATGTGTCTCTAATATGGTCATACATTTGGCAGGAGGTTAGGAAGTGCAGCTCAGTTTCCACCTCATTTTGTGGGCAGTGTGCACATAGCCTGTCTTCTCTTGAGAGCCAGTTCTGCCTACGGCGGCCTTTCTCAATAGCAAGGCTATGCTCACTGAGTCTGTACATAGTCAAAGCTTTCCTTAAATTTGGGTCAGTCACAGTGGTCAGGTATTCTGCCACTGTGTCCTCTCTGTTCAGGGCCAAATAGCATTCTAGTTTGCTCTGTTTTTTGGTTAATTCTTTCCAATGTGTCAAGTAATTTTCTTTTTGTTTTCTCGTTATTTGGTTGGGTCTAATTGTGTTGCTGTCCTGGGGCTCTGTGGGGTCTGTTTGTGTTTGTGAACAGAGCCCCAGGACCAGCTTGCTTAGGGGACTCTTGTCCAGATTCATCTCTCTGCATGTGATGGCTTTGTTATGGAAGGTTTGGGAATCGCTTCCTTTTAAGTGGTTGCAGAATTTAACGGCTCTTTTTCTGGATTTTGATCATTAGCGGGTATTGGTCTAATTCTGCTCTGCATGCATTATTTGGTGTTTTACATTGTACACAGAGGATATTTTTGCAGAATTCTGCATGCAGAGTCTCAATTTGGTTGTTTGTCCCATTTGTGAATTCTTGGTTGGTGAGCGGACCCCAGACCTCAGAACCATAAAGGGCAATGGGTTCTATAACTGATTCAATTATTTTTAGCCAGATCCTAATTGGTAAGTCGAATTTTATGTTCCTTTTGATGGCGTAGAAAGCCCTTCTTGCCTTGTCTCTCAGCTCATTCACAGCTTTGTGGAAGTTACCTGTAACACTGATGTTTAGGCCGAGGTATGTATAGTTTTTTGTGTGCTCTATGGCAACGGTTTGTCTAGATGGAATTTGTATTCGTGGGTCCTGGCAACTGGACTTTTCTTGGAACACCAATATTTTTGTCTTACTGAGATTTACTGTCAGGGCCCAGGTCCGAGAGAATCTCTACAGAAGATCTAGGTGCTGCTGTAGGCCCTCCTTGGTTGGGGACAGAAGCACCAGATCATCAGCAAACAGTAAAAATTTGACTTCATATTCTAGTAGGTGCTGCAGACTGTTTTAGTGCCCTCTGCAATTTGTTGATATATATATGTTGAAGATGGTGGGGCTTAAACTGCATCCCTGTCTCACCCGACGGCCCTGTGGAAAGAAATGTGTGTTTTTTGCCAATTTTAATCACACACTTGTTGTTTGTGTACATGTATTTTATAATGTCGTATGTTTTCCCCCAACACAACTTTCCATTAATTTGTATAGCAGACCCTAATGCCAAATTGAGTCAAGCTTTTTTTAAATCAACAAAGCATGAGAAGACTTTGCCTTTGTTTTGGTTTGTTTGTTTGTCAATTAGGGTGTGCAGGGTGAATACGTTGTCTGTTGTACGGTAATTTGGTAGAAAGCCAATTTGACATTTGCTCAGTACATTGTTTTCACTGAGGAAATGAACTAGTCTGCTGTTAACGATAATGCAGAGGATTTTCCTAAGGTTGCTGTTGATGCATATCCCACGGTAGTTATTGGGGTCAAATTTGTCTCCACTTTGTGGATTTGGGTGATCAGTCCTTGGTTCCACATATTGGGGAAGATGCCAGAGCTAAGGATGATGTTAAAGAGTTTAAGTATAGCCAACTGGAATTTGTGGTCTGTATATTTTATAATTTCATTGAGGATACCATCAACACCACAGGGTTGTATTTTGTACTGTAGTTCATTCAAAGTAATTGGATAATCCAGTTGGTTCTTGTAGTCTTTAATAGTTCGTTCTAAGATTTGTATTTGATCATGTATATGTTTTTACAGTTTGTTCTTTGTTATAGGGCCAAAAAGATTGGAGAAGTGGTTTACCCATACATCTCCGTTTTGGATAGATAACTCTTTGTGTTGTTATTTGTTTAGTGTTTTCCAATTTTCCCAGAAGTGGTTAGAGTCTATGGATTCTTCAATTACATTGAGCTGATTTCTGACATGCTGTTCCTTCTTTTTCCGTAGTGTATTTCTGTATTGTTTAGCTCACGTTTTCCGGGTCTCTATGTTTTTGGTTGGATAGGTTTCTCAATTTCGTTCTTAGGTTTTTGCATTCTTCATCAAACCATTTGTCACTGTTGTTTCTTTTCTTTGGTTTTCTGTTAGAATTTTTTTGATTTGATAGGGAAGCTGAGAGGTCAAATATATAGTTTAGGTTTTCTACTGCCAAGTTTACATCTTCACTATTACAGTGGAACGTTTTGTCCAGGAAGTTGTCTAAAGGGAGTTGAATTTGTTGGTGCCTAATTGATTTTGGGAGGTTTCCACACTACTTTCCTTCCATCTATAGTATATCTTAATATTATTTATATTAGTTATAGGTGTACCTACCATAGGAGTCCCCTCGAAGCCTACCATTGACTATGTACAGACCCAGCGTGCGACAGAGCTGCAGGAGTTGTGACCCGTTTTTGTTGGTTATGTTGTCGTAGTTGTGCCTAGGGGGACATATGGGGGAGGGAATGTTGTCACCTCCAGTTAGGTATTTGTCCCCCTGTGTGCTGAGGGTGTCAGGTTCTTGTCCAGTTCTGGCGTTTAGGTCGCCACTGACTAGGACATATCCTTGGGCCTGGAAATGATTGATTTCCCCCTCCAGGATGGAGAAGCTGTCGTCATTAGCGTCTACTGGATGGGTGTCCTGAAATCGGGATTGTTGTTGCTCAATATGAATAATGTGACTACAATGACGTTGTAAACAAAAGCAAATTTTCACGGACATATACATGTCTTATATGGGCAGAAAGCTCAAATTATTGTTAAACTAACTGCAGTGTCCAATTTACAGTAGGGATTACAGCAAAAAAATACCATGCTATTGTTTGAGGATAGTGCACAACAACAAAACACATTTGTCACGAAGACAGATCTGAAGGTAAATTATGTACTTACACTCAGTCGTCTTGCTCTGATTTGTCATCCTGAGGGTCCCAGAGATAAAAGCCAGCTTTGTATTCTTTGATAAAATACATTTTTGTATCCTAACATGATCCATGTTGTATACAGTGTTCCGCATGAATTCTGACTCGTTCAACTTGCAACAACGCATTTCGACGTAATATATGTGCTACATATATTAAAAAATGAATGTTACTGTGTGAATTAAATTGTCATGTTTGGATTGTTTCAAGAGTTCCTAAAGAGCTAACAAATGTTGATATGTTTTATAGTACTGTAAATTATATGGATTTATTGTTACAGAGAAACTGTGTTATTCTGTTCGTCGGATGGCGGAGAGTTCGAAGAGGAGCGACACGGGTGTGCTTTTATCATACAGTGTTGAGGTCATTAGATCCAACAATGTGTGTTGTTTTCATGCCTTTGTTTTCATGTTTTGGGCCATGCAAAGTGATGTTAATTAGACGATAGGAGATACTGGGAGTTGACACTCTTGGAAGAATAAAAGCTGGGTTTAAACTTGGATCATGAACTTGCCTGTCGTTAGTCAGTACCCCATACAGTTTTTAGGTCCATTGCTTGAGTATTTAGATTTCTGAATCTTTCTATCTAAATGCTGAATTACCTAAATTACCTAAAATGCATTAAAAACTGTGTATTTATTGTTACATAAACAACGATTGGTGTCTCGGCATTGAATTGTCAAATAAACGTGTTGTTTAATGTAAAAGTATTTAAAAAAACAAAGACCTACTTTCTGTGCTGAAGGTCTTCCATATAGTCTGTAATCCGATCGATACTCTCGTACACTACACATTTCCGCTCTGTTCCTGACTGCGATGGAGCTTTGTGTCAGCCATGGCTGCAGGCCATCCCACATCCTGCTTATGGTGTCGATATGACGCCTGAAGTCATTCACCAGCTGCGGTTGACCATGTCCAATGATCACTTTGTGGCCACTGATTACAATGGGGACCGGTTGAAACCAGGTTCAGTCCCCACCATTTTTCCACAATGGACAGGAAAGCTCCAACCGTTCAAGGGACGTTGCTAGCTAGCTAAGTTGCTAACACCTGTAGCTAGTCACCACAAAGTCATTTATAACGTTATTTGTTTGCCATTCCTTGAAGTCGTTATTTTTTTATTTTTAGCTTAGCTACTACTATAAAGTTATCCTGCCCTGATGACTGTTTTGTTAATTTTGCTTTGTGATGCAATTCCCATTTTCATTATAACTTTACTGATAAGAAATAGTGTATTATTTTCTACTAGGCATCACCGTTTTCTGTAGTGCTATTGATTGCATAAAATGACTTGCCCTAGTTAGTCCATGAGTAGGACACAGCCCTAGCCAGAGCCATATAGATAAATATATCTGTCCCTAGCTGATGCATGAGTTGTAATGACAACAAACCTTTACATTATCTCAATTAAAACATTTTAGAATATCAGCCCTGAATTGACATGTAATGACTGACTGTTTTCTACCAGCTAACATCAACAATCACTCTTTCTGTTTCTACCTGCCTGGGAGGGAATGGAAGAAGGAGAGGGGTGGTGGAACAGACATGAGGATAGGACAATTAACCAATTAAAGACTAATTAGGACACATTTCTATATTTTGTTTTGTTATTCTGTTACACGTCTTTCAGTAGATCCCAAAGCCACGTGGAGTATTCCCAACAGGCCAAGGACTAGTTAGAGAAGAGTGACTGCACAGAAGACATTCAACTTTGGAACCTGATTGGTCCAGCAGACTGTCAATCAACTTTAGAACCCGATTGGTCCAGCAGGCTGTCTAGAACCCGATTGGTCCAGTAGGCTGTCTTGAACATGATTGGTCCAGCAGGCTGTCTAGAACCCGATTGGTCCAGCAGGCTGTCTAAAACCCGATTGGTCCAGCAGGCTGTCTAGAACCCGATTGGTCCAGCAGGCTGTCTAGAACCCGATTGGTCCAGCAGGCTATTAAGCAGCGGGCAGATAAACAGGTCATATACAAAGACCCAGCCTCAACATCACCCTGGTGGACACCAGACCTACCTCCCAACATCACCCCGGTGGACACCAGACCTACCTCCCAACATGACCCCAGTGGACACCAGACCTACTTCCCAATATCACCCCAGTGGACACCAGACCTACCTCCCAACATCACCCCGGTGGACACCAGACCACCTCCCAACATCACCCCAGTGGACACCAGACCTACCTCCCAACATCACCCTAACATCACCACAGTGGACACCAGACATACCTCCCAACATCACCCCAGTGGACACCAGACCTACCTCCCAACATCACCCCAGTGGACACCAGACCTACCTCCCAACATCACCCCAGTGGACACCAGACCTACCTCCCAACATCACCCCAGTGGACACCAGACCTACTTCCCAATATCACCCCAGTGGGACACCAGACCTACCTCCCAACTCACCCCCGGTGGACACCATACCACCGTCCCACATCACCCCAGTGACACCAGGGAACCTACCTCCCAACACACCCTAACATCACCCCAGTGGACACCAGACATACCTCCCAAACATCACCCCAGTGGACACCAGACCTACCTCCCACATCACCCCAGAGGACACCAGACCTTGACCTCCCAAACATCCACCCAGTGGACACCAGACCTACCTCCCAACATCACCCCAGTGGACACCCAGACCTACTCCCAAACATCTGCCCCAGTTGAAAAAAAACCAACACAAGGAGGAGCTGGTGGTAAAACTTTTAGCCTAACTTTAGCTTAGCCTAGCATAAGGATTCAGTGTGATTCATGTGTCTGTGTGCAGTTGAAGGGTTTTTAAAGGGGGGGTAGACGAGTCCTTTAAAGGTGAGGGTAGGGATCCTTTAAAGGTGAGGCTTAGAGTGGCCCTCAAGGTGAGACGTAGAGCTGAGACCTCTTAAAGGTGAGGCATAGAGCTGAGTCCTCTTAAAGGTGAGGCGTAGAGCTGAGTCCTTTTAAAGGTGAGGCGTAGAGCTGAGTCCTCTTAAAGGTGAGGCGTAGAGCTGAATTCTCTTAAAGGTGATGCTTAGAGCTAAGTCCTCTTAATGGTTAAGGACAAAGAGTTGTGGAGTAACTGAGATAGAATACACACACACACACACACACACACACACACACACACAGACACACCAAACACACACACACACAGACACACACAGACACACACATACACACACACCAAACACACACACACACACACACACACTTCAGATTTATTTAGCCAGCCAGTGTATTTTTTATTTTTTTTTTGTGATCCAATTGACATTTCAGTCATTTAGCAGACACTCTTATCCATAGCGACTTACAGTTAGTGAGTGCATTCATTTTTCATACTGGCCCCCCGTGTACCCTTCCCCGAGTACACCAGCTGTCTGGTGTGGCTATAGCTGTTGGGGGGGAAAAAGTGTTTTCACTTGACACTGTTGAATATATTTTCTGTGTGACCGGCTCTAAGTGTGTACCATGCGTCTGACTGCACCAGTCAGGGGACGCCCTGAGGGGACAGAGAGAGGCCCCATTACCCTCACCCTTCCCCGGGTACACCAGCTGTCTGTCAGACCCTGGACTGGTGGGGGCTGGTGGAATGGTCAGCGTGGTGCTGGGCAAGCCAGGGTTCATCACGAGAAAACCAGAGACTTTCGATGCCTTCCCAAATGGCACCCCTATTCCCTGTATATTGCACTACTTTAGACCAGAGCCCTATGTAGGGAATAGGGTCCCATTTGGGATGCAGAGGGATCTAGAGGGAGAGCGGGGAGAGAAAGTGAAAGACTGGCAAGAGCGAGGGGGAGAGCGATTGGAGAGAGAGAGAGAGGGAGGTGGAGGGAAGGATGGATTAGAGGGAAAGAGTGGGTGGAGAGGAGATGGGAGAGATGAGAGGGGGGAGAGATGGATAGGGGACAAGAGTTGGGGGAGAGAGATGAGACGAGAGAGGGGGGGGAGAGGATGGATGGTAGAGGGAAAGGAGTGGGGGGGAAGAGAGATGAGAGAGGAGGGGGAGAGATGGATAGAGGGGAAAGAGTGGGGGAGAGAGTGAGAGAGGAGAGGGGGGATGAGATGGATAGAGGGAAAGAGTGGGGGGAGCGGGAGAGGAGATGAGCGAGAGAGCGAGAGGGGGAGAAGAAGGAAGAGGGAAAGAGTGGGGGAGAGAGATGAGAGAGAGAGGGGGAGAGGGGAGAGGTAGAGATGGCTAGAGGGGAAAGTCGTGGGGGAGAGAGATGAGAGGGAAGGTGGGAGAGATGGACAGAGGGAAAGCGTGGTGGGAGGGAGAGAGAGAGATGGAGAGAGAGAGGAGGAGGAGGAGAGAGGGTTAGAGGGAAAGACGTGGGGAGAGAGAGAGATGGGAAAGAGTGGGGGGGAGAGAGGGGAGAGATACGAGGAGACGTGGGGGGAGAGAGATGAGAGAGAGAGGGAGGTTGGAGAGATGGCTAGAGGGAAAGAGAGAGAGAGAGGGAGGGGGAGAGAGAGAGAGAGAGAGGGAGGGGGAGAGAGAGATGAGGCCTCTAATAAAAATAAATAAAGATAGGATGATGAGCTTCAGACGTGACAAAAGAGAGACTTCTCTGGAAACCAGCCGTGGCCACAATGATGAAGGAAATCATGGCGCCCTGGTGCAGGTATGTATACAGGAAGAAGATAGGCCCCCTGGTGCAGGTATGTATGCAGGAAGAAGATAGGCCCCCTGGTGCAGGTATGTATACAGGAAGAAGATAGGCCCCCTGGTGCAGGTATGTATACAGGGAGAGGAGGGGGGGCCTCCTGGTGCAGGTATGTATACAGGGAGAGGAGGGGGGGCCTCCTGGTGCAGGTATACAGGGAGAGGAGAGGGAGCCTCCTGGTGCAGGTATACAGGGAGAGGAGAGGGGGCCTCCTGGTGCAGGTATACAGGGAGAGGAGAGGGGGCTTACCTTCCCTTCCCTCCCCTGGGAGCTGTAATGTAACGTGTTGTCATAACTAATAAGTATCAGAGGGCTTGCATGGCGGGCTGGCTTGGCGGTTGGTGCACTAGTCTATCAGTGTTTGTAGTGTTAGGATTAGTTAGAACAGGTGAATTGTCTGGTGGTGTTGTGTGGTTGTGGTGTGTGTGGTGTGTGTGTTGGGTGTGTGTGTTGTGTGTGTGTGTGTGTGGGTGGTGTGTGTGGGTGTGTGTGTGTGTGTGTGGTGTGTGTGTGTGTTTGTGTGTGTGTGTGTGTGTGTGTGTGTGTGGTGGTGTGTGTGGTGTGTGTGTGGGGTGTGGGTGTGTGTGGTGTGTGTGTGGTGCGAGCGAGCGGCGAGCTGGTCTGCTCCTCCTTCATTCAGAGCTTTGCTTCAAGTCGCTGAGGCACTGAGATGAGACGGAACGAATGCTGTTTTATTGAAAATGGAGAGGATTTCTCCCTCTGAAGCCAAACAAACACTGCTAGATTTTCAGCAAGAGGGGCTGAGAAGGAGCCCTTAATGAAACCAACAAACCAAGATGGAGAAATAAAACACTGACCTTCTCTCATCCCTATAGAACTGCAGAAAAGACTCTCTCACAATCCTCTCCTTCCTCTCTCATCTCCTGACTCTCCTTCCTCTCTCTCCCCTCCCTCTCCTCTCTCGTTCTTATTCAGCCGGGCAGGTTGGGTAGGGCACGACGCTGCAATACAGAACCAGATGATTTGTAATGACAATAGTACGTAACTTTCTCTATTACAAGCACTTTTACTTTACTTTCTATTAAAGTTCCTAGAAAGTTTCCTTAGTTTACTTCACAGGGTTTGGGTGGTAGCACTCAATCATGAGGAGCTTCAAAGACCTGTGGAATCAGCGGGTGTGCGCTCACAAATGATGTTACGAGAACCCTCCACAGAGGGAGGAAAGCGTTCTAACGGTCCTCTGTAGCTCAATTGGTAGAGCACGGCGCTTGTAACGCCAGGGTAGTGGGTTCGATCCCCGGGACCAACCCATACGTAAAAAATGTATGTGCACATGACTGTAAGTCGCTTTGAATAAAAGCGTCAGCTAAATAGCATATTATTATTATATTATATATTATTAATGCACACACACACACATTTATCCTCGTGGGAAAAACTGCTACTACAGACCCCATTGTCATGGAAACAAACAAAACTTAAACTTCACGGAATATAGAATGTTAATTGGTCGGAAAGATACAGTGATGCAGGTCAAGAATACCAAACCCAGAGATGTTTTCTGTGTTCTTGCCATGATAATAATAATAATAATAATAATAATAATAATAATAAATAATATGCCATTTAGCAGACGCTTTTATATGCGTGCATACATTTTTTGTGTATGGGTGGTCCCGGGGATCGAACCCACTACCTCGGCGTTACAAGCGCTGCGCTCTACCAGCTGAGCTACAGAGGACCACAATGATGTTCTACAGCTGATGTTAATGAGGAGAGAGTAGAAATGTGTCCGGCGTGTGCAAAGATGAGACGGCTAGGGCGGCGAGGCGACGGAACTGCCTGGATCGAGAATGAGAGAGAGAGAGAGGAGAGAGAGGATGAAGCCGTTAACCTCCAAGGTGCCCTCTATTGAATAGTAGCATCAGCAGCAGATTACGGTCCACATTCAATTACATTTGCAGTAGGTCTCCCCTGAAGATTATTTACCTCTGTTCATTTAGAGTATCGATTGAGAGTTGAAATCAGTACCTCTTCCTTATGGATATGTCCCTATCTATTTGCTATATGGTACCAATCTATAAGTCATATTAGTCTATTAACAAAGATTTCACTCTACACAACAATCATCACATACAAATCTAAACGCTACACACCCATCATCATATCTATCTCTCTATCGCTCTCTATCTCTCTTCTCTCCTCTCTCTCTCTCTTCTACGCTATCTCTATCTCTCTCTCTTCTCTCTCTCTCTCTCTCTCTTCTTTCTCTCTTTCTTCTCTCTCTGTCTCTCTCTGTCTCTCTTCTCTGTCGTCTCTCTCTGTCTGTCTGTTTCTCTCTCTCTCTCTGTTTCTCTCTCTCTCTGTCTCTCTCCTCTCTCTCTCTCTCTCTCTCTCTCTCTCTCTCTCAATTTCTATTTAAGGGCTTTATTGGCATGGGAGTCATATGTTAACATTGACAAAGCAAGTGAAATAGATGATAAACAAAAGTGAAATAAAGAGTAAAAATTAACAGTAAACATTACACTCACAAAAGTTCCAAAAGAATAAAGACATTTCAAAATGTCATATTATGTGCAAATAGTTAAAGTACAAAAGGGAAAATAAATTAACATTAAATATGGGTTGTATTTAGAATGGTGTATGTTCTTCACTGGTTGCCATTTTCTTGTGGCAACAGGTCACAAATATTGCTGCTGTGATGGCACACTGTGGTTTTTCACCCAGTAGATAAGGGAGTTTATCAAAATTGGGTTTGTGTTCAAATTCTTTGTGGATCGCTGTAATCTGAGGGAAATATGTGTCTCTAATATGGTCATACATTTGGCAGGAGGTTAGGAAGTGCAGCTCAGTTTCCACCTCATTTTGTGGGCAGTGTGCACATAGCCTGTCTTCTCTTGAGAGCCAGTTCTGCCTACGGCGGCCTTTCTCAATAGCAAGGCTATGCTCACTGAGTCTGTACATAGTCAAAGCTTTCCTTAAATTTGGGTCAGTCACAGTGGTCAGGTATTCTGCCACTGTGTCCTCTCTGTTCAGGGCCAAATAGCATTCTAGTTTGCTCTGTTTTTTGGTTAATTCTTTCCAATGTGTCAAGTAATTTTCTTTTTGTTTTCTCGTTATTTGGTTGGGTCTAATTGTGTTGCTGCCCTGGGGCTCTGTGGGGTCTGTTTGTGTTTGTGAACAGAGCCCCAGGACCAGCTTGCTTAGGGGACTCTTGTCCAGATTCATCTCTCTGCATGTGATGGCTTTGTTATGGAAGGTTTGGGAATCGCTTCCTTTTAAGTGGTTGCAGAATTTAACGGCTCTTTTTCTGGATTTTGATCATTAGCGGGTATTGGTCTAATTCTGCTCTGCATGCATTATTTGGTGTTTTACATTGTACACAGAGGATATTTTTGCAGAATTCTGCATGCAGAGTCTCAATTTGGTGTTTGTCCCATTTTGTGAATTCTTGGTTGGTGAGCGGACCCCAGACCTCAGAACCATAAAGGGCAATGGGTTCTATAACTGATTCAATTATTTTTAGCCAGATCCTAATTGGTAAGTCGAATTTTATGTTCCTTTTGATGGCGTAGAAAGCCCTTCTTGCCTTGTCTCTCAGCTCATTCACAGCTTTGTGGAAGTTACCTGTAACACTGATGTTTAGGCCGAGGTATGTATAGTTTTTTGTGTGCTCTATGGCAACGGTGTCTAGATGGAATTTGTATTCGTGGTCCTGGCAACTGGACTTTTCTTGGAACACCAATATTTTTGTCTTACTGAGATTTACTGTCAGGGCCCAGGTCCGAGAGAATCTCTACAGAAGATCTAGGTGCTGCTGTAGGCCCTCCTTGGTTGGGGACAGAAAGCACCAGATCATCAGCAAACAGTAAAAATTTGACTTCATATTCTAGTAGGTGCTGCAGACTGTTTTAGTGCCCTCTGCAATTTGTTGATATATATGTTGAAGATGGTGGGGCTTAAACTGCATCCCTGTCTCACCCGACGGCCCTGTGGAAAGAAATGTGTGTTTTTTGCCAATTTTAATCACACACTTGTTGTTTGTGTACATGTATTTTATAATGTCGTATGTTTTCCCCCAACACAACTTTCCATTAATTTGTATAGCAGACCCTAATGCCAAATTGAGTCAAGCTTTTTTAAATCAACAAAGCATAGAAGACTTTTTTTTGGTGTGTTGTGTGTGTTCTATCAAACGGGTGGTCGATCCCGAATGCTCGATGGCTGCCAGACGATGGTATATTCAGACGTGTCTACAAGGGTATGACAAAAACATTATTATCTCTAATGACGTGGTAACGCAGGTTATAATGCATAAGGCACCTGTCAGGGAGGTTTGTGGTTATATGGCAATATACACGGCTAACGGCTGTACACAGTCACCTACGCGTTGCGTGTGCATAAGAAACGTCCCCTTAGCCGTGGTATAATGTCCATTATACCCCGCTGACCTTATTGGGAAGAGTACGAGTGGTATGTGAAGAGTGTGCCTTGTGTGGGAGTGTCAAATGTAGTGGTGTGTAATTGAGTGAGTGGGCGGTAAGATTGTTATAGTGAGGTGCGCGGGTAGTGCAAGAGGAAGTAAGTGTCAGATAGTCGGGTACCTTAATGACTATTTAGCGAGTCTACGGCTCGGGGGGGTAGATAGAAGCTTTCTCAGGGCTGTTGGTCGAGGCCGATTTGCTCGAGGTAACGTTTGTAAGGGGTAAGCGCGCGAACACGTTATGGATTGGTGGGTCTTTTGGCCAATATATTTGGGCGAAACTTCTGACACCGCCTGATATGGAATGCTGGATGGCAGGGGGCTCGGCCCCAGTGATGTACTGTGCTGTCCGGACCACCACCCTCTGTAGCGCTTTGCGGTCAAGGGCGGTGCATATTCCCTAACAAGCGGTGATGCAGCCAGTCAAGATGCTCTCTAGAACTTTTCAGCCTCCTGAGGTGGAAGAGGCGCTGTTGTGCCCTCTTCACGACTGTAGCATGTGTGTGAGTCCTTAGTGATGTGGACACCAAGGAACTTGAAGCTCTCGACCTGCTCCACAACATCCCCGTCGATGTGGATGGGGGCGTGCTCTCCCCTCTTTCTCCTATATTCCATGATCAGCTCCTTGGTCTTACTGATGTTGAGGGAGAGGTTGTTGTCCTGGCAACACCCTGCTAAGTCTCTGACCTCCTCCCTGTAGGCTGACTCAGTGATCAGGCCTACCACCGTGGTGTCGTCAGTAAACTTAATGATGGTGTTGGAGTCATGCTTGGACACGCAGTCGTGAGGTGAACAGGGAGTACAGGAGGGGACTAAGCACACACCCATGTGGGGCCCCCGTGTTGAGGGTTAGCGTGGCGGAGGTGATGCTGCCTACCCTCACCACCTGGGGTCGGGTACGTTTTGTATGTTTGCTCACTGACAAAGAAATGATAAGGAATACTTTAAGGAATACTTGGAATAGTATAAAGTTATTTCCCCTCTTGTGCAGGTGGAAGAGATAATGAAGAACAGCGCCGGAAGAAGATGGCTGCCGTTTTACAGCCCTCTAACCAATTGTACTATTATGTGTGTTTTTCCGCGTTATTGTAATTTATTTTGTACATAATGTTTATGCCATCGTCTCTTATAACCAAGAGAGCTTCTGGATATCAGGACAGCGATTACTCACCTCGCGTTGGACGAACACTTTTTCTTCAACGAGGCGTTCGCGAAGGATATTCTACAGACTCCAGACAAGGCCCAGATCCCCGTCATTCGCGTGAGGAAGAGACGGAGATACCGTGGACGTAGGTCGGGGTGCCTTGTAAAGATCCGACGGCGAACGAGTAAACTGCCTCTCCCATCAATCCTATTAGCCAACGTTCAAGCTTTGGATAATAAAATGGACGATTTAAGATTACGGTTATCCTACCAACGGGACATTAAAAACTGTAATATCTTATGTTTCACGGAGTCGTGGCTGAATGACAACAATGACAACATTCAGCTAGCAGGCTATACGCTACATCGGCAGGAACCAGAACGGCAGACTCGGGTAAGACGAGGGGTGGCGGTCTCTGTATTTTTATAAACAACAGCTGGTGCACAAAAATCAAATACTAAGGAAGTCTCAAGGTTTTTGCTCGCCTGAGGTAGAGTATCTTATGATAAGCTGTAGACCACACTATTTACCAAGAGAGTTTTCATCTATACTTTTCATAGCTGTCTATTTACCACCACAAACCAATGCTGGCATTAAGATTGCACTGAATGAGTTGTACAAGGCCATTAATCAACAGGAAAACGCTCATCCAGATGCAGCGCTCCTAGTAGCAGGGGACTTTAATGCAGGGAAACTTAAATCCGTTCTACCTCATTTCTACCAGCATGTTAAATGTGCAACCAGAGGGGAAAAAAACTCTAGACCACCTTTACTCCCACACACAGAGACGCATACAAAGCTCTCCCTCGCCCTCCATTTGGCAAATCTGACCATAACTCTATCCTCCTGATTCCTGCTTATAAGCAAAAACTGAAGCAGGAAGCACCAGTGACTCGGCTAATAAAAAAGTGGTCAGATGACGCAGATGCTAAGCTACAGGACTGTTTTGCTAGCACAGACTGGAACATGTTCAGGGATTCTTCAGACAGCATTGAGGAGTACACCACATCAGTCACTGGCTTCATCAATAAGTGCATCGATGATGTCGTCCCCACAGTGACCGTACGTACATACCCCAACCAGAAGCCATGGATTACAGGAAACATCCGCACTGAGCTAAAGGGTAGAGCTGCCGCTTTCAAGGAACGGGACTCTAACCCGGACGCTTATAAGAAATCCCGCTATGACCTCACGACGAACCATCAAAACAGGCAAAGAGTCAATACAGGTCTAAGATTGAATCATACTACACTGGCTCTGACGCTCGTCGATGTGGCAGGGCCTTGAAAACTATTACAGACTACAAAGGGAAGCACAGCCGCGAGCTGCCCAGTGACACAAGCCTACCAGACGAGCTAAACCACTTCTATGCTCGCTTCGAGGCAAGCAACACTGAAGCATGCATGAGAGCACCAGCTGTTCCGGACCGACTATGTGATCACGCTCTCCGTAGCCGATGTGAGTAAGACTTTTAAGCAGGTCAACATTCACAAGGCCGCAGGGCCAGACGGATTACCAGGACGTGTACTCCGAGCATGTGCTGACCAACTGGCAAGTGTCTTCACTGGACATTTTCAACATGTCCCTGACTGAGTCTGTAATACCAACATGTTTCAAGCAGACCACCATAGTCCCCGTGCCCAAGAACTCTAAGATAACCTGCCTAAATGACTACCGACCCGTGGCACTGACGTCTGTAGCCATGAAGTGCTTTGAAAGACTGGTCATGGCTCACATCAACAGCATAATCCCAGAAACCCTAGACCCACTCCAATTTGCATACCGCCCCAACAGATCCACAGATGATGCAATCTCTATCGCACTCCACACTGCCCTTTCCCACCTGGACAAGAGGAACACCTACGTGAGAATGCTATTCATTGACTACAGCTCAGCATTCAACACCATAGTGCCCTCAAAGCTCATCACTAAGCTAAGGATCCTGGGACTAAACACCTCCCTCTGCAACTGGATCCTGGACTTCCTGACGGGCCGCCCCCAGGTGGTAAGGGTAGGTAACAACACATCTGCCACACTGATCCTCAACACGGGGGCCCCTCAGGGGTGCGTGCTCAGTCCCCTCCTGTACTCTCTGTTCACCCATGACTGCATGGCCAGGCACGACTCCAACACCATCATTAAGTTTGCCGACGACACAACAGTGGTAGGCCTGATCACCGACAACGATGAGACAGCCTATAGGGAGGAGGTCAGAGATCTGGCCGTTGTGGTGCCAGGACAACAACCTCTCCCTCAACGTGACCAAGACAAAGGAGATGATTGTGGACTACAGGAAAAAAAAGAGGACTGAGCACGCCCCCATTCTCATCGACGGGGCTGTAGTGGAACAGGTTGAGAGCTTCAAGTTCCTTGGTGTCCACATCACCAACGAACTATCATGGTCCAAACACACCAAGACAGTCGTGAAGAGGGCACGACAAAGCCTATTCCCCCTCAGGAGACTAAAAAGATTTGGCATGGGTCCTCAGATCCTCAAAAAATTCTACAGCTGCACCATCGAGAGCATCCTGACTGGTTGCATCACCGCCTGGTATGGCAACTGCTTGGCCTCTGACCGCAAGGCACTACAGAGGGTAGTGCGTACGGCCCAGTACATCACTGGGGCAAAGCTCCCTGCCATCCAGGACCTCTATACCAGGCGGTGTCAGAGGAAGGCCCTCAAAATTGTCAAAGACTCCAGTCACCCTAGTCATAGACTGTTCTCTCTGCTACCGCACGGCAAGCGATACCGGAGTGCCAAGTCTAGGTCCAAAAGACTTCTCAACAGCTTCTACCCCCCAAGCCATAAGACTCCTGAACAGCTAATCATGGCTACCCGGACTATTTGCACTGCCCCCCCACCCCATCCTTTTTACGCTGCTGCTACTCTGTTAAGTATTTATGCATAGTCACTTTAACTCTACCCACATGTACATATTGCCTCAACTGCCTCAACTGGCCGGTGCCCCCGCACGTTTACTATGCAACGGTACCCCCCTGTATATATAGCCTCCCTACTGACACTTTATTCTATTGTATATATAGCCTCCCTACTGTCACTTTATTTTTTACTTCTGCTCTTTTTTTCTCAACACTTTTTTGTTGTTGTTTTATTCTTACTTTTTTGTTTAAAATAAATGCACTGTTGGTTAAGGGCTGTAAGTAAGCATTTCACTGTAATGTCTGCACCTGTTGTATTCGGCGCATGTGACCAATAAAATTTGATTTGATTTGATTTGAAGAGGGCAGTGTGAAGTGCAATTGAGATTGCGCCATCTGTGGCTCTGTTGGGGGAGTGGGTCTAGGGTGATGTTGATGTGTGTCATGACCAGCCTTTCAAAGCACTTCATAATTACAGATGTGAGTGCTTGTCACGCCCTGACTCAGGGGACGCTTATATGTTGAGTCAGGGTGTGTATATTCCTTGTTGTGCTTTTTCTATGTGGGATCTAGTATGTTTAGTTCTATGTTGGCCGGTGTGGTTCCCAATCAGAGGCAGCTGTCGCTCGTTGTCTCTGATTGGGGACCATACTTAGGCAGCCTATTGGCACTGTCTAGTTGTGGGATCTTGTTCCTGGTAAGGTTAGTTGTGTGTCTACCTTAGGAATTCACGTTTCGTTTCCTTTGTTGTTTTGTCGTGTGTTTATAGTTCAATAAACATGTACGCATATCACGCTACTCCTTGGTCTGACCTGTCATTCAACGAATGTGACAGAGCTTCAGGGTGGTAGTAATTTAGGCAGGTTACCTTGGAGGTCTTGGGAAAAGGGGCAATAGTGGTCAGCTTGAAACATGTTGGGATTAAGGACTGGGACAAGGAGAGATTGAAAATGTCTGTGAAGACACTTGCCAGTTGGTCATGCTTTGAGAACGTGCCCTGGTATTCCATCTTGTGATTGTTAACCTGCAGTATGAAACTTTCTCAGCCATTTATATGCAGATTAAACAGTTTTAGGCTCAGCTGGCCCCTCCCCGGATTTTGTGTTAAACGCTCTAAAACAAAGCTTTCTTAGCGTCCAACAAGCTTTTGTCGTGTCGCGTCGGCTGTTGGTGGTTATTGCTGTCAAACAAAGAGTCCGCTTAGGCTGCACCTTGATTAGAAGTTTTTATTCATATCACAAGTTTACAGCATAAGTTTACAGACCCGCGGTGTCTGGAGAAGCACCGTCCCAAAATAATCTGAATGCTTCTGACCCCCTCTTTGTCTAGCTCGTACTTATAATCAAAGCCAAAATATGGGTTGCTCCCTCTTTCGTCCAATCACCTATCCCCCCTGGGGCGTCACCCTACAACTGCTACATTTGAACTAAGATAAACATCTTTTCTTTGTCCCTCTAGAATAGTCATAATCTTCATACACAACACTTTCTCTGCCCTTAACCTTGTTCAGAACACCTCCAAAACAAAGGTCATGTGATTCGGTAAGAAGAATTAGTAGAGAGGGGAGTAGAGAGGGGAGGGAGGCTAGACGGGAGTAGAGAGGGGAGGGAGGCTAGACGGGAGTAGAGAGGGGAGGGAGGCTAGACGGGAGTAGAGAGGGGAGGGAGGCTAGACGGGAGTAGAGAGGGGAGGGAGGCTAGACGGGAGTAGAGAGGGGAGGGAGGCTAGACGGGAGTAGAGAGGGGAGGGAGGCTAGACGGTACGCTGTCTTTCTCTCAATCCTACCGCTGCATGGAGAATCCACACAGTGCTACGTGCATAGCGTCATCATCCAGCCACGTTTCAATAAGGCGTATAATATTAACTGTCCTCTAGTTATCATTTAGCAGTTGTCAACTGTCCTCTAGTTATCATTTAGCAGTTGTCAACAGTCCTCTAGTTATCATTTAGCAGTTGTCAACTGTCCTCTAGTTATCATTTAGCAGTTGTCAACTGTCCTCTAGTTATCATTTAGCAGTTGTCAACTGTCCTCTAGTTATCATTTAGCAGTTGTCAACTGTCCTCTAGTTATCATTTAGCAGTTGTTTGGCTATCTTCTTGCTATCCTCCAGCAGTTGTCAACTATCCTTTAGCTATCCGCTAGCTATTAGGTGACAGTTGCAGGTTCCCTGTGGCAGTGACTTGTCACAGATGTCAAGAATAGCAGACCCAGTAGCCATCATCAGCACCCCAGTGTGTGTGTGTTTGATCAGCCAGCTGTCACCCCACCATGGGCCAGCCTGTCATACTTTCCATCATAGAAACAGAGCAGAGAGAACATAT